>CM055093.1:36889177-37489177 GCA_029204225.1 Diphasiastrum complanatum | reverse complement strand
AAAACCAGCTTCTTGAAAATAAGGTTAGCTTCGATTGATGCTACACCGAAACCCAATTAGGAAGCCAAATAGTGTGATCAACACACACTTCAATAGGGCTATTGAAAGCGCCCTACTGCTTGCTGAAAATCTGCAATTTTCCAGCCACAAATTTGCCCTAACCCAAAATAGGGTTTGCTAAATTTTGGGCGCCCTCCTCCAAGTCTGCAAACCTGAAAAATCAGCAAAGTAAGAAGGCTCCAAAACCCAAATTAGAAGCAGATTTTTGGGCGCCCTCCTCAAGACAAGACTCGCTGAAAACTGGTTGCAAAAAATCAGATTTGAAATGCTGATTTTTGGGCTCCAAAAATTGGTCCTCCAAGATCCATGATGGGCGCCCTCCTTCAACCTGAAAAGAGACAAAAAAGCTGATCCAAACTCCACTTGGAAAAATCAGCAAGAGGATGAATTTTTAGATCGCAAAGTAGAGTAGCTTCTCTTTTGGTAGAGCGCCAACAGACAAGCTTGTTGTAGATCCGGTTGCTCTGATACCATGAAGAAAAACAAGAGCCAAGGCACCAAGATCTAACTATCCAACAATCTCCAAAAGACAAATGAGGGAAGAGGATAGGTGCCCTCAAGGAGAGAGAGAAAGCAGTAATGCAAGCAGAAAAATGGAGAGCAATGCTTGGCAAATGTAGAAATGGTATACACAATGACGGCCAAGGAGGCTTGGAACTCCTTGAAAGGGATTTATGAATCCAAAAATATATCCTTATGCTTAGAAACAAGGTTCTACAAAGCATTAGAGGTAGTGAAGAGAGTGCTCAAGAGTATGTCTTGAGGGTCAAATCTCTCAATAAAGAACTTTCCATCATAAGTGAAAAAATCCAAGATGATGAGCTTGTGCAAATCATCGTAAATGGCCTTGGAGATGAGTTCTCCAATCTAGTACAAAGCTTTGTCATTCAAGATTCACTACCTTCTATTGACAAGCTCCATAGTGTGCTTGTGGCCGAGGAGAGTAGGATCCTTCATGTGAGACAAAGGATTGGTTCCTTGAAGCTACATGATGGAAATGAGAAGGCCAACTTCTCAAGCAGCCAAAGTCCAAGAAAAAGATCCAACAGAAGGAGACCAGGAGTGATCATCAAACATTTAGCTCTAAAGGTGGAAAGAACAAAGACAAAGCCAAAAGTGCTTCTTTTGTGGAAAGAAGGGGCACTTTGCATCCGAGTGCTACAAAAAGAAGAATGCACAAAGTGAGAGCAAGCAAGGCAACCTTACCCTTGAGGAAGATGAGGATGAAGTTGATTCATCCTTGATGGCATCTACACCAACAAGTAAGAGCTACTCCAATGACACATGGTGGGTTGATAGTGGGGCTAGTTCCCACATGACATTCCAAAAGGATTACTTCTCAACTCTTGTACCTTTTGTAGGTTGTAAAAAGTCTATTCTAACAGCAAGTGATCAAGAATGTAGAATAGATGGAGTGGGAACAATCCCTTTAAGTCTTGGATCCTCTAAGAGAGTTGATCTTGAAAATGTACTCTATGTTCCTACTCTAACTAAGAGCTTGCTTAGTGTAGAACAACTAATGGATGATGGTTTAGATGTCCATTTTAAAAAAGGTGTTTGCTCTATAATGATGAATGACACTTGCATTGTAAAGGGATTCAAGCAAGGGAGGCTATTTAAGCTTTATGCTAATGGATTTCTTGGAAGTGTGAACATGGCTAAGGAGGAGCTTACACAAGTGGAGCTTTGGCATAAGAGGTTGGGCCACCCCAACTACAAATCAATAAAGATCCTATGCACAAAGGAGCTTGCACTCGGCCTTCCAAAAGCATTTTCAAAGTGTGGAAAGAGATGTGAGGCTTGTAGCCTCTCAAAGGCTCACAAGCCACCATTTGCTAATTCTTCCACTAGATCTTCTAAGTCATTAGATTTCATTCATAGTGATGTGCACTCTTTTTCTCAAGTATCTAATGGAGGTGCATTAATGTATGTATCTTTTATTGATGATTACTCTAGATACACTTGGATTGAGCTTTTGGAATTGAAAATAAAGTGTTTGAGACTTTTGTAAAGTTCAAAAGTCTAGTAGAGAATCAACTTGATGCTAAAATAAAAGTATTGAGGAGTGATAATGGTGAAGAGGACATCTCCACTAGAATGATAGAGTTTTGTAAATCCAATGGCATTAAAAGAGATCTTACATGTACATATAGTCCTCAACAAAATGGTATAGCCGAGAGAATGAATAGAACTCTTTGTGAGTGTGCAAAAGCTTTAATGCTAGATTCTTCTCTACCTAAGTCATTTTGGAGAGAGGCCATTATTTGTGCAAATTACTTATGTAATAGATTGCCATGTAAGCCCATTGGAGGCATAACATCTTATGAGGCTCTATTTGGAAAGAAGCCAAATCTCAAAGATCTTAGAATCTTTGGATCTACTTACTATGTCTGCCGGCCCAACAGGCAGCCCCTGCCCACCCCCTACTCATCACCTCCCCCACCCCTCTCAATACTTCCTCTCTCCTCCTAAGGAGCCCTACTCTCCTACCAGGGCCTTTGAACAATATATTATATCCTACATTGAGCAGCTTACGCAGGAGTCAAGCTACCTACGGAAAGAAATGGGACACAGTTCCTTTGAACAATATATTCTATCATACATTGAGCAACTTACACAGGAGTAAGCTACCTACGAAAAGAAATGGGACAAAGTCTACGATTCAAGCTATGTCCCTCAAAAAGGAGGCTCTGAGAGCCCGGATTACCTCGTTGAAGGAGGCAATGAGCAAGCAGGGAGAATCAACCAGGGTCCAGCACTACTAACACAAAGATCCAAGAATTGGAAGAAAAGATTGAGCAACACAAGGCTGAGACCAATGTCAAAAATCAAAATAATGGACTCATTTTGGTCTACAAAAGATCAATAAGAGTGATTGGCAACTTGGAATGTTGATCAATCTTCAAACTAGCATCCAAAACTAGCTTTTACTTGACAATTTCTACACATCCAAGCAAGAACAACCAAAGATTATGATCAAAGAGCTTCACACGTGTGAAGTACAGCAAGCGTACGGCCTGCTAACAACAAATTAGTTTACTTATTAGATCCTAAGCATACATTCACAAAGAACTTTCTTAAATAGAGTGAAAACACCAAGATTGCTCCCAAATCAATGTTATACCCTAATCACCTGTAACACATAACTACATAGATCTTCAGCCATCCTATTCACTGTGCACAAATTTTAGGAAATTAGTGACATTTAGGAGCTAGATTTCCAAAACAAATTCATGGTTTTAGCAAAATTTTCAATTGAACTAATCGAGAACTATTCCAAGAGCTTTGAATTGTCATTCTTTGTGACTATGCTCGAGCATCCATCTCTTCTAGGATAAACTAGTGAATGACGACATTGCAAACATATTTAGACATATTTAGAATCTATGGTCTAAATTTTAATAATTGACTTGATTCTTTTATGGACATAGTTCACAAAGCAGCACCATAGTTGTGAGAAGGAACCAGGCATAGTTTTTTTTTGTTTTTTGGGTTCCGACGTTCCAAAACACTATGCCTCCATAATGTCATTCCAATGCAACTTAGGTTTGGACCTTTGCCTAACGGCTTCCTGCCTACAAACCTGTGAAAAAAATCGGATTAACGTCATGCTTTTGTCTTCCTTTGTTCTCCACAGTTTGTCCATTCTCGCCTACTTGATTTCAAGTGTAGTCTCTAGAAAACGTGTAGCTTCTTGTGTCTCATCATGTGTATCAGGCATTGTAGGAAATAGAAGCCTAAGGATCCAGGATCTTAACTATTCAATCACACAAAGCATTCTCAAAAGAAAGAGAGAGATGGCTAGAAACCCTCTTGTAGAAACTTGTGGACAGTCAAGGAGAATAGTCAGTATTGCTTACAAAAGTATCTCATACAAATGGGATGCACACATATACATAGTCCAAGATGACTATCTAACTTCATGACTATTGGCTATCCAGCTATTTGACTATTGGCTATCCAACTTTCTATAAGTTACATAGAAAGAATAAGGTACCTCCAATATGTCAAGTTGGGGTACTTAATGTCACAATTAGGCCTAGTGGACCCACGAGTCCATACCAAGTGAAGTTCTTACTAACTTAGCTAACTCTAAGTTTAGTAGGCCTAATGGAGATAAATAAACCATGTTACACAACTCTCGACCTCTTGGGTCAAAGTAACCTATGGTAATACATCATTTCCATTTACATTCCAACACCCTCCTTAAATGGAAATGCATGACATAACATGAAGTAACTTCTCGAAAGAGAAAAATGCAACTTGTTGTCCGAACTTCATGTCACCAAATAAACTTCGCACCGAAGTAGTCGAAATCTCATCCCCAATCATGTCCAACATATAAAAGGAAAGGAATGCGTAATAATGAAGCATCAAGTCGAAGGGTGAGGATTTGCATGCTCCATCCGAAGTAGGGAACCAACATAAACTCGGCAATAAGTTGAAACATGGACTTGTAATCCATCATAGGCTCCCACATCGTTCGAAAAAACTTCTTACCATAAGGACAATAAAAAAGAGTACTAAACTCTTTTGCCATCACATCCTCCCAAACCTTACCATCAATGACTTGCTCACATAGAATAGGCATGCAAGACTTCCAAAAGTGCTTGGGAGACTCTTGCCAAGATGTTTCAAGTAAAGAATGCGGCAAAAGTGGTATATCTTCGAAATGAGCTTTCTATCTTGAAGATGCAAGAAGGTGATTTGCTTACAAACCACTTGACGAAGATCAAGGATCTTCAAGAGGAGCTTCTTAGTATCGATGAGGTGATTGAGGACTCACAATTTGTATCTATTCCTCTCAACTCTCTTCCTAATTCTTACCTTCCCTGTGTTATCATTGAGCATTTCTCTTAGGGGACAACAAATCTCCTTCGACGAACTTGTTGGCTTACTTTTTCAAGAGGAGCAAACAAGGATCAAGTTTGGTGAGCAAGAAGATCAAGCTTTCTTTGCAAAAGGCAAAGGCAAAGGAAAATGGGAAGGAAAGCCTTCTTTCAACACTTCCAAAGGTGATCAAAATCTAAGGAAGCCGAAGATCAAGGCTCCCAGAAGAAGGGTAAGTGCCATTATTGCAAGAAGTTTGGGCATCACATCAAAGAATGTAGGAAGAGGCTTGCAAAGGAAAAAGAGAAAGGTAACAATACAAGTACCACAATCATTACTTTCGAACAACAATTTGAAAAGGAGGATAATCTTTTCAATAATGATTATGCTTTTGTCACCAATAATCTCATCTCTCAACAAGATGAGATTTCTACCACTTCAAATTTTGTTGGTTTTTCAGCAGAAAACATCTCATCTTTAGTTTTACAAGTTGCTGTTTTTTCATCGATTGATTGGGTGATTGATAGGAGTGCCACACGCCATATGACTCATCACAAAGAGGTCTTCACAAAGCTTGTGAAAGTGCATGATGGAAGCAAAAAGGTGTTGATAACACCTCTTATCCTATCAAAGGTATTGGAGTGATCGCCATTATCTTACCCGATGTTGAGGAGAAGTACATTCGCAATGTACTTTATGTTCCAGGAATCAAGAAGAATCTCATATCGGTCTCTACTATTATGAACCAAGGCTTGATTGTGGAGTTCAAAGAAGACAACTTATCAAAGACCCAAAGAGATTTCTCATGATCATTGCTTCGAGAACATTGCGTGGTGGATTGTTTCTTATGGATAACTATGAGCGAAGGGCTTCATCATTTTGTCTTATTGCATCAAGTTCACATTCTTTGGAGTTGGCTGAATTATGGCATGCTAGGTATGGACATCTCAACTTTGCTAGCTTGAAGATGTTGAAGAGATTCAATATGGTTGAAGACATTCCTGATATTGAGCATCCCGAAGGACATGTATGCGAAGGATGCATACTTGGAAAATTTCAAAGGCAAGCTTTTCCAATTGATAGAACTATTCGAGTTGGTGGCAAGTTCGATTTGGTTCATAGTGATGTCCGTGGTCCAATGAGGACCGAATCCAATAGAAGGGGTAAGTACTTTGTTACTTTTAGTGATGACCTTTCTAGATTTACATGGATTTATTCTATGAAGGCAAAATCTGAAGTATTTCAACACTTTAAGGATTTTCTAGCAATGATAGAAAATCAATTTGGGCACTCTTTGAAGATCCTACGCACCGATCGAGGAGGGGAATATATCAAGAATATGTTCGGTGCTTATCTTCAAAGCAAAGGTATCCAACATCAAATGACAACTCCTTACACACCTCAACAAAATGGTGTTGTCGAAAGGAAGAATTGCACTATTATGAAGATGGCTCGATGCATGCTCAAGGCAAAGGGCCTGCCTCGGCAATAACGGCGGCATACATTAGCAATCGGTGTCCTACTAAGGTCTTGAAAGTATTAACTCCTTATGAAGTTTGGTATGGTAAGAAGCCTACCATTTTTCACTTGAAAGCAAGGGCTATAGGTTGTTCAATATGGATACTAATAAAATCATAGTGAGTCGTGATGTTCATTTTGATGAAAAGACCTCCTATGATGTTGCACCACTCATGTCATGAAAGGGGACTTCCGCATATGTTGAAATATTTCCAGATTTGGTTTTGCCATCTAATCATGAAGAGGAGGGACTGCCATCTACTTCTAGTAGACAGCCCACTACTTCTTCAATGTTGAAGCCCATAGTTCATCAAGAAGAACCTATTTATGGTGAAGAGAGGGAAGGCTCACAGAGAGATAGAATGCTTTACAACTTCATTGGGGCTCATGGACTAAAAATCAATCTAATGATTTGTCCTAGTTGCTTCATGTAGTAGCATGCCTCCTAGCTGCCCAAAATGTGGAAGGTTGTCTCATATTGTCGAAGTCATCACATAAAATCAATAGGCCATAAATGAACCATTCAACAATGTGAAAATCTCATCAACATCTAACAATTTGCAACACAAATTACTACCATGAAGATCTCCAATGAGTACAAACAATGAAGGAGCTTAAATGCCCAACCTATACCTCCTCTAGTGCTTCTAAGTGAACTTCTACCTTAATCTGATGTTTGCAAATGGAAGTGCACCCACTTCAAGAACACTTTAATTTTGGAAGTAGGACTTCCAAACCCTAGTTCATAAATTGATGGTAGTAATAAATCCTTCTTTGTTTTTTTTATTGACTGGTGCTAATTCCCAAAGGGAATTCCTCACCTCTCCCTATCAATGTGGCACACTAGCATGCACAAGCTCTCAAGAACAATGCAACTCTAATAGCATGCTGGAAAGCTAGCATGACCTTACATGCTCTCATATTATGTAGGAAAAATGGAATTGTACAATAGTTCCTCACAATCACACAATGATAGGCAATGAGCATTGAAAGGTGGGCAGATAGCAAACTTCAGTAATAAATTGAATGTAAAGTACATGCCTACCAACTTGGACTCTATCACAATGTTTCTCTACTATATCACCTTCAACAAGTTACTAGCTTAATTTAGGCCAACTGAACTACCAACCTACTCCAGTAGGTCTCCATCTCTATTTACAATGAATGACGTTTTACACAAGTAATCAAAGTTGGTCATTGCCCAGATTTACTAGGCACTAACTATAATATAAGCCTCTTAGAATTCGGCACTCGATCCTATTGGCAATGCCATGCATAAATATCTAGCCACGGGCGGTAATTAATGAAAAAAACCACAGAGTAGACACTACAGTTCTGACAATTTTGTGGTGTAAAACACCATACTTACTATTTAGTGGATCGAGGTTTGATGCTAGATCTTGAGATAACTAATCACAATCATGCATCGGTAGAATACATGGAGCAATTTAAACCTATTGTCGAAGCATAAATGATCATGGGAAATAACATACAGATGTCGATTAGGGTGAACGGTTCTAAGATGCGAAGCGTCTCTACAACTCAAATGACAAGTACAACATAAAATGCTATAGCAGAGGAATGACCATTGAGATCCAAATGAGGACTAGCAAAAATTTGGATATGGCATTAATCTCACTATAATGAAGCCCACTGTTATCATTATTTATCAAAATACAAAAATCAAACTTCATGAACAATTGAGCGGTTTCACACATTTAAAATATAAGAGTTCCTTAAGCTTGCCTAAAGTAAAATTACATTGTATATGAAGCAATGCTCTTGTAAAACAAGAAAGGACTGACATTTACTAGAAAAATTTAGCCCCTAGACAAGCATGTTGCAATTACAACCCTAGGGCACGATTCATATAACAAAAGTTTTCCATAATTTTGAAGTAAAATTGAAACTTTTCTCATCCAATACTGCCTTGTACCGAAAGCAGCAAAAAAAACTTCTAAAGATGAATCAATATTTAGAAGAATTTTCAGTCCTCAATGAGGCACGCTAATCTTTCCATTTCATTGAAATCATCTCAGCAATGCTGACCATGATACAAAATTTAAAAAACCCTAGATTCCGTATAAACCCACCAGATTGGAAACGCCTGACCAATTCTTACTGACCGTAATAGAAAGTTTAGGAAGGATTCCCTGTAACACTACCTGATACTATAAAAGTAAACTAAGATCCATCAGCAACACTGGGGAAGATACTTACACTGACAATCTCTCCGCTGCAGAATGATGAGACCACATATGTTGATTTCGACCACTGACATGCTCAGGTCGCCACAGTACTACATGGTGCAAGGGTGTGTAGGCGCAACGACATGCATAATGGTTTTGCAAATCGTGACAGGAAAGTGAGAAAGAAAGAAGAATAGCTGCGTTGAACAAAAATTGTAACGTCGAAGGCAGTACTAGTGAAGTATTTAAAGGAGAGAACGAAAAACGAGTTTTTGTTTCGTGTTTTTGTTCTCGGGGAACTCAAGGGGCAGCAATTGCTTTGGGAAAAGAATTAAAGCCAAATTTCTTTTACATGCAACTTTTAATCACCCAAAGGTGCACTTAAAAAATTTGCGTACTCAAAAGTTTTAGAAATTTCACGTCAAGAAAGGGCCTCAGAGGTCCCCTCTCCTTATACCTTGGCAACTTTCAATCACCCAAAGGTGCACTTAAAAAACTTGCGTACTCAAAAGTTTTAGAAATTTCACGTCAAGAAAGGTGCCAACCTAGGATAACACAAGATACAAGGGAGTACCTTGGGACCATAGGCCTCTTAGAGTATAGGGAGTAAGTGGTGGGCCCTTTCCTTCCCCTCCAATAGAAAACATAAATACTTTATCTAGTTTGAACTTAAACATTGAATGTGTTGCCCTCCAAATGAAAGGGACTTTCACAAATTAAGTCATTGCTTTTCTGCCTCTACTTCTATACAGATCAATAAAAGTTTACTTTATAATTATAGGCTTGGTCACTTAAATAATTCCTCTGTACAACACATGTCTAAGCAGACGATTGTACTATTCATTTATTTTTTCAGTTATTGGTAATTGTAGAGGCAAGATCAAGGTAGATCAGTGTCATTCAACGATCAACAAACATTGATCCTAACATCATGATCTTTGTTTGATCATGGTTTATCCCAAAATTCCCAGCACATTAATGATCGTACACTGTGAAGCATCTACATTCACTTGATAGGGCTCATCGACTTTGGTGGTTGTAGGATTGGGGCTTTGGCTAGAGCAGAAATAATGTTAAAATGCACAAAAATATTAAGGTGTGATAACATACTTGACATCCTTTTTGAGTCATTCACAAATTATTTGTGTTCAATTTGCATTTTGGGTGATGAATGTCTAATGATTACCAAGCATGGCTAAGAGATTTCTCATTGATTTGACATTGTGAGGAATTGTCATCTTTTAAATAATGTTTACTTTGACTTGATCAATAGACATGCCACATTTAGAGTCCAAATGACACAATATGGCATATTTGTCAATATCAAAGGTGCATTTAAGAGGATCTAAAATGATACCAAATTCTTGATGTTTCCAACAAAATATTTTTTAAGGATGGAGATAATCAGATCACAACTCTACACAAAAAATTTGTCCAGGCTTTTTCCCATAAATTTATCTAGGTAAGCATAGAAGGCACAAGACATGGCATTTTGAAAAGATATAGAGGTGATCTAAAGCCTACAAGGTATAGCATTTTGAAAAGAGATAGAGGTGATCTAAAGCCTACAAGGTATAGCATTTTGAAAAGAGACAGAGGTGATCTAAAGTCTACAAGACATGACATGTTGAAAAGAGTTAGAGGCATGAAGACCAAAAGACATTGTCTTATAAGCATAATCTCCTCATTTTGTGATAATAACAATATTTGATAGATTTTTTTTTGAATAGTCGAGATTCGATCATGTCCACTCATGGTTGGCAGTTTCTGCTCTATGCGATTATGATGTGGATATGGATGTGCAGCTCATATCTTTGACATGGTTTCCCCTGCTGTCAGTTTTTGGGTGGTCCTTGCACATTTTCGGTTGGCTAGAAAGGCTGGGGTGGATCCCACTTTGGATGGGCCCAGAAGCAAGTTTTGCAACAATTATATAAGAGCTGACTTGGAGTTTAGTGCTTGCTAAGGGGGGGAGTTGGGAGTTACAGGTGTGGGCCTCCCACACGGAGGCAAAAGGAGGCCTCACATGTCCCCTAACAAAGTAAGAGCACTTTTAGTTCATTTCTTGTGCCTTTGTTGATAATTGCTTACACAAAAGACTATGGAGCATAATCTTTTGCTACTAACATATGTAATTCAAGATAATTTATGAAATTATGTAGATTGAGGTGATTTTGGGAATGATAACTATGAGAGAAGCCCAAGCGCTATATATAGTCAATGGCTTCGATGCCCCAACCTTGACTAATTTTCCCATTTTTTGCTTATGTTTATTACATACTTTGGGATCATGTGATACTTTTGTAGTTCAAAAATCATAGTATCAATTGTGAGATGATGGCAAATTGAAACTTAGTCCACATGCATTTGCAATTCCATTAAGCTCGATAAGGTGGTGCAGGCCTGAATATGTAACGTGAAGCTAGAGACATTATGTAGAAAAAGGCTCTAGACTTAGGTTGACAATGGAGGAAGTCATTTGAGCCCATAGCTTTTCCATATAACATGCCCTCACAATCTGGAAAACAAAACAAGGTAAATTGAAAGATTGCAAGCAACTTTATAGTGAATGTTGAAAAATGGAAAAATAACAAAGTGATCTTTGAAATCACAACAAGCTTTGCCTCAAAGTGAAAGAGTAATTAAAATGCTAAAAAATGATTAAAAAAAAAAACTTGAGGACAATTCCAACTTAAGCACAATAAAATAACTATATGTGGGGGTGATACCTTACCTTGGTAGTACTGGTAAAGCTATCAACCAAAGCTAAATGTTCCAACACTCTCAAAGTCAAAAGCCTTGTCAAGAAGGTGTCTAAAGGTGGTTTTGGCATGGAAGAGTTCAAGGCCATACTAAAATATGCACTTTCCCCCAATTTGAATATCTCTTTCTGAGTGCTAGGATCTTGCCTACTTTCTATTGATCCAATTTGAATTCCACTTTGTATCCTAAATCTGTAATTCTGCTAACAGAGAGCAGATTTGGTATATGAAGGACACTTGAGAGTAGTAATCATTTGCAAAGCTTAATCTTTTTGTACCTTCACCTCTGATAGCTTAAGTGCTATTGTCGTCCAGGAAAACAAACTCCTTGGTACTGTTAGTCGTATATGATTCGAAACAGCCGATATGGCTAGTCATATGCTGAGTGGCTCCAAAATCAAGAAACCAGGAGCTGTCCTATGAAGCTTCTTGATGGCTTGTCATGAATGCATTGTGATCTGCTTCTAGATTTGGTTGAGATGCTTCTGCAGCTGCATTTGTCATTTGATTCAATTGCCCTTTGTTGCTGTTCTTAGCTTGTAAGATGCGGCAATCCTGAATCTCGTGGTTGGTTCATTTGCAGTATCTACAGAACAGCTTCTTCTTTGTCGGTGGCTTCGATTGTTCTTGACAATTTTGTGTCAATTTTTTATTCAACTTTTGTGGCTTTGAGCCTATTTTCTTTTGCTTGTTCGAATTCTTGTTGGTGTATAAGGTGTGAGAGTCGACAGTAGAGGAACTGAAAGGTTCGTTCCTTCTTGTCTCTTCCTGCAACAGCATCGTAATGACTCGTGACGGAGTCAATTATGGGTGTTTGGTGATCATCATTACCCAATTATCATACGATATTGGAAAACTTGAAAGCAGTGTCATTACTGCATCTTGATTGTCTATGACAGGTCCAACAACGATCATTTGTTGTATCAAGCTCTTGAACTGGTTGCTGTGATTCTGTAGGGAGTCACCATTTGTCATCTTGAGAGAGACGAATTTTCTCCTGAGATGTAGCTTGGAAGCTACATCGCTCACTTTGTACAGGGTGCTCAAGACGTCCTAGACTTTCTTAGAAGTCTGAGTTTCAGACACATGGCCAATTTGTGTGTCTGTGATTTTGAGGATGATCAGCCCGAAAGCTTTGCCATCCTTCAGCTTCCATTGAGAGATTGCAGCGTCATTTGCTTCGGGTCTTGCCTCTGCACATGTGACAACATCATACAACTCCTTAGCCATTACCATAGTTTTATCTTAAATTTCCACATATGGTAATTGGATCTATCAAGATTGTCCATGATGGGACTGGCTTTTCTTGGGTATCCATGTGGATGTTAGTCTAGGTGATAGTGATAACTTTCAGTGACTTAGGAATGAAAATCTAATGCAATTTATGAAACAAGAAGACAATTGTTCTATCGGACGATAGAACTAGGTTCAATGGGAAGCTTATCTAGCTATAACAATAGCTCTGATACCGTGTCGGGAAATGGAAGACAATCCAGAATGGATGGTCGATCAATCAAATCGGAATGATCTTACTACTGCACGAAGGCAGTGGTGCGTGCACTACTACAATAGTAAGCCTTAGCAAGATTTTGTTATTTAGTTGATCTTGGCTAGTTGGGCACGTCTTAGTCAAGCTTAGTTTAATTTCTGTTTCAAGCACCAGTTGGGAAGCCTTGGTGCTCCCTTTCCGTTATTTATGTTCTTTATTTGAAAGCTTTTGTAGATCTTAGAAGGTGGACGACCGGACTACCACTATACTACTCAAAACCCTTCATTAGACCTAGCCAACGTAGAAGAGTAGACATACTTCCAACATTGCACGTTGCTGCCTTTTAAGTTTATCTACCTAGCTTTCTTGCTTTTCTTTTTTGCATTTCTAACATGCTTGTGTGTATGCTTGCTTGTTTTTTTCTTCACACTCTAGCACAAGACTTCTCTTAAAGTCCTAAGCGAGCTGCTGAACAACCCATCAAGCCGGAGGCAACAAAAGTGTCAATTTGGGCATTTTCTCTTAAAGAAGTGATGCAAGTGACATTTTTTTCAACCAATCAGGTATATCAGAATTCGTCGAGCTGTTTTCAGCCATAACGGACCCTGATCTTTCATCGTATCACCTCCATGAATTCTAACCCTGTTCAGATTTTCAGAAATCACCCTGTTTTACTAACTGTTGATTTCCAGAATGCTATGAAAATATGGTTGATAAATCTTTTCTAGAAAGAGAGAATGGTGGCCGATCTGTTCACGAAATCATGCTACTAATGAGTGTCCCCAGCTGAAACACCAGTATCCAACAATATCGCGCTTACAGTCCACAACAAATCATACCGCAACCAGGAGTATATCCACCATGACCAACTGCACCCAATCAGTATCCACCATGTCAACAGTTCGTCATCAATCAACCTGCTCCACAACAAGCTGTGCACTTTGTTGATCCAACAACTTATTATGTGGAAGACATTACTCACCCAGGGTACTCCACTTAGACAATCGTATATTATTCGTATGATTCTAATGCTCAAGTGGTTGACTCCAATGCCCAAACCTATGATCCTAACCAAGCTGTGTTTTAATGCATCAACTTCCAGCAATAGGCGGATGCTTTATCCTAGTATTTGCCGCCCAGACAAACTTCGCTTTCCACCAGCTTGTGAAAATTGTGGCATTGAACACCATGTGAAGGACTGTCCTTCCAGATCTAAACCAGCTGATCCTGTGTGCTCCGTGCAAGTAGAAACCTTGCCAGTCGAAACTCTGTCCGCATGGCTCTTGACTCGTGCACAAACCCAACGTCAAGCCATCTTCCAACTTAAGAATGTGGTATGAAAGTGTGGAACTTCTGGACACACTAAGGAGGACTGCACCACTGTGAATGTGAAATATATTAAAGATCCTGTCCAGGAGGTACTTTTTATTTTTCAGAATGATGCGACTACTAACTATGTTCAGGGTACTGCAGCATCAGCCCAGCAGGACAGACCTAAGTTCGCACCAAGAAGACATAATCCTCCTATATTTGTTGGACCAGCGAAGTCTCAAACCGTGACTAAACTAGTTTCGGGCAACTGTTACAACTGTGGAGAGCCGGGACATCTTTCTCCTGACTGTCCTCAACCACAAAGGCCGATTGGTTATGTACCATTATGTTCGAATTGCAAAGAGCCTGGCCACAAGTATCCTAACTGCCCTCAGCCGCAGAAGCCGTGACCCAATTATCAGTATGTAGCAACACCAATTGCTGCAGACACGAAAGCGAAAGCTTCGATTGATGCTGTTGTGCAGAGAATTGATGTTATTGAAGGAAAATTGGCGAGGACAGAAGACCAGTCCTGGCCAAGTGACGTGGAGAAGATTTTCAAAGTCACAACGAGAAGCAACGGCTCCTCAAAACCTGAACAAAAATCTTCAACGAAGCGTAGAAAATCCTCGAAGAAGAAATCGTCTAGCAAGTCAATGAACAAGTCTACGACTAAAGAAGATCTTAAAGATGACCCCGATTATGACCGTGATGCTGCAAAGTTATTTGCAAAAGATATCTCAGCAGAAGCGAAGGAAATTATCAACATTGAACTTCAGTCAGCTGTTGCAGAGAAGGTGGTCACTTTCAAGGAAGGGGATGAAGAAATCGCGAAGACAAAATTGTCTAGTGTTGTTATCAACAAGCCAATCACAAAATCAAAGACGAAGGACTATGACATCGTGACTGATATTTTGTTCGAATATTACTTTTGAACAGCTGTTGGTAGATAACACTTATTATAGAAAGCAACTAAAAGGTCTTTCTGTCCCTAAAAAGAAGAAAAAAATTTCTTTGCCAGATATTGGTGTTTTGTCTATTGATTTAGGTGATCTCGGTGCACCTGAAATTAATGTTACCATCGCGGGATGCCTGATCGAAAAAGTGCCAATTGATTCTGGTTCCAGTGTAAACATAATGACAAAAGACACAGCTCATGCTTTGGGACTGACTGACATTCAACCGACATAGCGAAACATCAAGTTAGCTGATTCGACGCAACGAAAACCTGTTGGAGAATTGAAGGATGTCACTGTTTACATTCAAGCCAAGCCATTCACAATGAATTTCATAGTTATCAAACCACTCGATTTGTCATCTTATTCTATGCTGATTGGACGGCCCTGGCTTTATCAATCAAACGCAAGTGTTGATTGGAAATCCAGAGAGCTGAGATTTCAGACTGGTGAGACCAATAATCGAGGTAAGTCAGCAGAACAAATAATCACCTGGAGTCATGACAAATATGAAGGTGAAACTCTTTTGTCTGACACCAGTTTTACCTCAGAAGAATCTTCTTATGCATTAAATATTTTTTCCAATGCACATGACATCGAAGTGCAGTACTTTGAATGTTATAAGAATGTTGACAAAGAAGAATTCTTCGATGCCTGCAAAGCTGAAGCGAATGTTTCGTATGATTGAAGTTGTAGACACGAACTCGAAAGAGTCTGATGATTCGAGTGACGAATTTGAACATGAATTTGGTAACAAGAACCAGGTTGACAACAAAGATACATCTATTGAGTCAACCATGCGCGGAATCCATGGCCATACCAAGGCCAGTATGACAGAAGGTATCATATTACCAGATTCTACTGAACTAATTGAACTTGCACCTGGCAGATTTGTGCATGTTTCAAAGTCACTTGGAGAATCAGAGTTGGCGGAATTCACTGAATTATTGAAGGAGTATCAAGATGTTTTCGCCTGGTCGCTCGACGATTTGAAAGACATACCTCCAGAATTCGGAGAGCACCGTATTGATCTTAAAGAAGATGCTATACCTGTATGATAGAGACAGTATCGTCTCAATCCCAAGTACTCTCTCATGGTTAAGGACGAACTCAACAAGCACCTTAAGGCAGGTATTATCTATCCCGTCTTAAGCAGTGAATGGGTTTCACCCATTGTTGTCGTCCCAAAGAAAAAGACTGACAAAATATGAATATGTCGGGATTTCCGCAAACTCAATGCTGCCACAAGGAAGGACCATCATCCTCTGCCCTTCACTGATTCCATCTTAGATAAGGTTGCTGGTCAAGTGCGTTACAGTTTCTGTGACCGATTCTCTGGATATAATCAGGTTGGAGTGTGAAAGGAGGATCATTCAAAGACCACATTCACTACGGATTGGGGCACTTATGCCTACAACAGAATGCCCTTCGACCTTTGCAACGCTCCAGCGACTTTTTAACGAATCATGATGTTAATTTTTGTTGCCTTCCTAAGAACTTTTCTCGAAATATTTATTGATGATTTCTGTGTATATAGTGATATCAAGACACACCTACAGAAGCTGAAATTAACATTGCAACGGTGTCGAGATACTTGTTTATCCCTTCATCCAGAGAAATACTTTTTCGGTATAAAAGAAGGAATATTACTCGGACACAGGATATCTAACAGAGGAATAGAAGTCGACAAAGATAAAGTTGAGCATATAAAGAGTCTCCAGATACCAACCAATTTACGTGAACTAAGAGGTTTCTTAGGACATGTCGGCTATTACCGGAGATTTATTCAGAATCATGCTTCTATTGCTGCCTCTCTTACACATCTACTGAAGAAACAAGTGGAATACTTGTGGACGAACGAACAGCAGAAAGCATTTGAAGAACTTAAGCAAAGGTTGATCAATGCTCCTATTCTGAGACCACCCAACTGGGCTATTTTATTTTATAGTTATGTGGATGTTTCTGCATTTGCTATTGGCGTCTGTCTGAGCTAGAAGGACAACCAGAAGAAAGATCATCCCATTCACTATGCGAGTCGATAGTTCAGTGCATCAGAGAAGAATTATTCTGCTATAGAAAGGGAAGCACTTGGAATGATTTTCACTGTTAAGAAATTTCGACATTATTTGCTGGGATATGCATTTATTTTTCATGTTGATCACTATGCTCTTAAGTATCTTGTAAATAAACCAGATCTATCAGGACGAATTGCTCGATGGGTTCTACTTCTGCAGGAATTCACTTATCAAGTAGAACTTCACCAAGGAAAATATCATACAAATGCTGATTATCTATCGCGACTCAGCACCGGGAAAATTGAAGAACCAATTAATGATGATTTTCTAGACGAACATCTATTTGAAATTTCATCCACAAATTCATTATATTCTGATATTATTACTTATCTTAAGAATCAGATATATTCGGATGGTTACGATTTGGAGCAAAAGATAGTTTTTCAATACAAGGTAGCACCTTATACAATTATTAACAATATCTTGTACAAGCTTGGTGCAGATCATCAGCTTCGAAGATGTCTCGAAACTGAAGACATTGAAAAGGTCGTTAAAGCCTTACATTCTGAAGATGTTCGTGGACACTTTGCTTTGAAGAATATTGCTAATAAGAAATTGACTACCAAGTATCGGTGGCCAACAATGTTCAAGGATGTATCAAACTTTATTCGTTCATGTGATCCATGCCAGAGATCTGGTAAGCCTACAAAAGTAATGAATTGGTCGTTGACACCAATCCTGCCTCTTGCACCATTCGAGAAGTGGGGGATTGACTTTGTCGGTCCAATCAAACCTGTGACCTGACATACAAAATGTTGCTATATTCTAGTTGCAACGGATTATGCTACAAAGAACGTTGAAGTAGAGCCGACAAAATGAAACGATGGAAAAACTGTCACGACGTTCTTATTTAAAAGTATAGTCACAAGATATGGTTGTCCACTTGAACTAGTAAGTGACCGAGGTACACATTTTCTAAATGACACTATACGGTTGCTGACAACATATTTTCTGGTCAAACACAGAAAAACTACACCGTATAATCCAAAAGCAAATGGGTTGACAGAAAGAGCTAATGGAATTATATGTAAGATCCTGAACAAAATTACTATTGCACATGCAACGGATTGGGATCAGAAACTACCAGCAGTTCTCTGGGCTTATCGTAATACATAAAAAATCACGACGAAACAGACACCATATATTCTTACATATGGTATGCATCCTATTTTGCCTATTGAATTTGAGGTGAAAACTTTTCGTATTCAAGCTCAACGAATAGATGAAGACTGTATTAACGAAAGCTTGACCAATATTGAAGAACTAGCTGAAGCTCGTGCAAATTCACATAAATTAACGGAGGAAATCCAGGAACAAAGGAAGAAGAAGTATGACAGTCGTATCAGAAAATGTGTAAAGCTGAGGACTTTGCATTGATATATGACAGTCGACATCAAAAGTTCCCCGAAAAACTCCATATGAGATGGCTTGGACCTTATAGAGTCATAGAGGTGTGTGACAATGGTTCTGTACAACTTCAATCACTTGAAGGTGAATTGTTTCCTACACGTATTAATGGGTCCAGACTGAATAAATACTAAAGAATCAATGCACAAGACAGATACTTTATCTCTGATAAGCTTCTGATGCTAAATTTACACACACTTGATCTTCAATCTCTTGATCAACAATCTCCTGATCGATTGGAATACGCAAATGGTATTCAGTATATATACACAATGTTACAAGTGTGCAGATGAAGAAAGTATAAAGTGGATGTGCTATCTGTAGGAGATCGTGAGTGGCTATAGTTGTTGTCAAGTCTGTTAGCGCAGTTGCATGGGGAGAGCGTGAAAAGGGTGCAACGTCAGCCTTCGCTGAATTGAACGTTGCTGAAGATGCGAAAAATGCGTCACTCTGACGAAATGCCTTAGGATTTGATTTATAGGGTGTCTTAGAGCCTTGATCGTCCGTCCAATCTCCTTTTCTGCATGCTCCTTGAAGGTTCTGAAGCAGTTGAAGGCTTCTGATTTCTTCTTTATAAAATACACCATAGTCCTTCTGGAAAATTCATCAATAAAAATTATAGAATACTTGGCATCCTTCAGGGAGGGATTCTTCATCGGGCCACAAATGTCTGAATGTACAATGTCTAACAATCCTCTAGCAATATGTTGATGGCTTGATTTAAATGGTTTCCTAGTTTGTTTACCAACTAGATAGTCTTGACAGACGTGTAACTCGACTTTATTGCGAGGATAGTCAAGATCAAGAACAATAGATTGTCTAGAAATTTGTTGTACAGCAGCATGATTCAAGTGACCAAGTCTATAATGCCAAAGTAAACTTTTATTTGCATGAATAGAAGTACTGAGCGCCTGACTAGAGGCAGAAAAGCAATGACTTAATTTATACAAGTATCCATGTCTCTTTTCGAGTGCTAGGATCTTGCCTGTCCTATCAACTACTTTGCACTGATCACATTCAAATTCTACTCTATGTCCTAGATCTGTGATTCTGCTTACCAAGAGCTGATTTGTAGATAAATTTAGTACATACAGGACTTTAGAAAGTAGCTGAGACTGATCATTTTCAAAGCTTAATCTTACAGTACCTTCACCTTTAATAGCTTGTGTGCTATTGTCGCCAAGGTGAACATATTTCTGGGTACTGTAAGATGTATAGGACTCAAAACAGCCAATGAGACTAGTCATATGTTGAGTGGCTCCGGAATCCATGAACCAAGAGTTGTCGCTGGATGCTCCTTGATGGCTGGTCATGAATGCATCATGATCCACTTCTTGAATAGGCTGTGGAGCTTCTGCAACTGCATTTTCCACTTGATTCGACTGCCCCTTGCTGTTGTTCTTTGTTTGTAGTATCCGTCAGTCTGAATTTTGTGGTTGTGTCGCTTGCAGTATCTGCTAAACATCTTTTTCTTTGTCTACGGAGTTGATTGTTCTTTGTGCTATGTTGGTTTCTGGTCTAGCTTTGATTGCTTTGGGCCTTTCTTCTTCTTTTGCTTAGTCGTGCTCTTGTTGGCGTATAAAGCATGAGAATCAGCTGAGGAACTTGTGTCTTCGTTCATCCGCGTGTCTTCCTGCAACAACATAGTAATGACTCTCGAAAGAGTCAGTTCTGGACGAGTCGTAATGATCATCACCCAACTATCGTATGAGTTTGGCAAGCTTGTAAGCAGTTGCATTAATGCATCTTGATCGTCTATGATAGATCCGACAGTGGCCATTTGCCTTAGCAGGTCCTTGAATTGATTAGTGTGATTATGCAGGGAATCACCATTTGCCATCTTGAGGGAGTAGAATTTCTTCCTGAGATGTAGCTTGGAAGCTATATCTCGCACTTCGTATAGTGTGCTCAAGATGTTCCAAACTTCTTTTGATGTCTGGGCCTCAGATACATTATGTTGAGGATGATCAGCGTGAAAGCCTTTCCATCCTTTAGCTTCCATCTGGCGATTACTGCGTCGTCTTCTTCAGGTTTCCCTTCTGCACCTATAACAACATCATACAATTCTTTAGCCATTAGTACAGTTTTCATCTTAAATTTTCACAGATGGTAATTGGCTCCATCAAGCTTGTCCATGATGGGACTGGCTTTCCTTTGGGAATCCATGTGGAAGAATTTGTCTAAGTGATAGCAAAATCTATCAGTGACTTAAGTTTGAAAATCTGGTACAGAATTGCAGAACAAGAAGACAATTACTCTATCGGCTAGTAGAGTCTTGTACTGTGGAAGCTTATTAGGCCACGAAAACGGGCTCTGATACCATGTTGGAGAAAGAGGGTGTGTCGTGTGTGAGAAACAAAAATAGCTCAAAAAGAAAACGAACACGAAAAAGAAGCAAACGAGAGACGAACTCGAACGGAAAGTGTTCGTGTGTAGCGGAATGAGCTATATGACTCTTTCCCTAAGCATGACTACGCCTATCAGAAACGAATAGGGCATTAGTGATAGAAATCACGGCCGTTCTGATTACATAGCCAAATGTTAATAAAACACCAGAAGAATAATTTTTCACGAACAGCCAGACAAATTATTTGTCGCAAATGATTCGCGAAGAGCTAGACTAAGCTCGACTGATAATCAGTCGCGAATGATTTACAAAAGGCAAGACTTAATATTAGTCGTCAACAATTAGACTAATATTAACTCGCTAAAACAGATTACCAGATTGAGCAACTAGCAAGTCAGACAGAATGAAAAGTAAGCATAGCAATACGGACGCAAATCTGAATGCAGAACAAAAGAGCTGTTATTAGATTAAGTATATCAAATATACATGTCAATAATGCAGTAGAGCACAAGACAATAGCGGACAAAATCGCGTGCTCTACAAAGCTAATTCAATCTATAAATGAATGAAACCTATTACTGACGATAAAGAATCAATGCACAAGGCATCTACTTCGTCTATCTCTGATAAGCTTCTGATGCTAAATTTACACACACTTGATCTTGAATCTCTTGATTAACAATCTCCTGATCGATCAGAATACACGAATGCTATTCAGTATATATACACAATGTTACAGGTGTGCAGATGAAGAAAGTACAAAGTGGATGTGCTGTCTGTAGGAGATCGTGGGTGGCTGCAATTGTTGTCAAGTCTGTCAGCGCAGTTGCATGGGGAGAGCGATGCAACGTCAGCCTTCGCTGAAGTGAATGTTGGTGAAGATGCAAAAAATGCGTCACTTTGACAAAATGCCTTAGGATTTGATTTATAGAGTGCCTTTGCTTCCTAGGGCACCTTCGGCATTTTGTAAGGCAATGTCGTCTTTTTTGCCTGTCATAAAACATGTGTAAAAACACAGTGTTGCGATTCTTTCGTCTTTTCTTCGCCTGTGAGAAATTACATGTAAATATACAGACCGCGCGACAACGTGAGTAAAATGCAGTATGAATGGAGGCAGATTAAAATAGGATTTAAGGAGAGTAGAGGAGATAAATCCAACAAAAACAGTACCATATAGGCTGAAACGAGTACCAATGTCGTGCACAATCAAGGTTTGAATGGCACACGACTAGGACGCTTCTTTCGTATACAAACATTCAATCCAAATATTGCTTCATTAGTACCAATAAGTGGCAAACGACTTCAAGGCTTCAATTGTACAACAAAAATGCAAACCAAAATATATCAACAAGTACCAATAGTATCAAACTTTGGTACTCGAGGGTTTCAAAAAATATTAAAATGTAGTCTCAAAAAATTGTCTTGCTGCTGCACATTGTAGTTACCAAGCACATTGAATGTTGAATAACTGTTTAGAAGGTTTTTAAAATCCAAAAGTACCAAGATCAAAAAATCAGTTGAGCAAAAAATACCGCAAGTCTCAAAGTATAAAACAGTAGTTTTGAAAACACCTGAAATACCACACGTTCCAAAAGTTCCAAAATATCCAAAAGCACCAAACATCAAAATGTTGGTAGATCAAAAAGTACTTAAATGTTCAAACAACAAATTGAAGAAACGTTTAAAAAGTACCAAATCCATCAAAAGCACCAAAGAGCAGCAAACAAAAGTAGTTTCTGAACACTAGAAGTACCAAATGTTCCATGAGAACCAAACAGCGAAAAGAATGTAGAGTACCAAAAGCACCAAAAATATATCTTACATAAGTTTTCATAAGTACCAAATAGAAAATGATTAGTTGTTTATAAGCTTCTATAAGTACCAGAAGTCCCAAAAGTCCAGAAAATATCAGTTGAGTAAAAACTACAAAACAGTTCCAAACAACAAGAGGTAGAGTGTGTACTACACAAGTTTTAATAGATTCAAATTTGAATGTTGGAGACATTGAATCTAGTCCACATTAATGCTAGGGTTTTGTTATGGAGGGAAACCAAACTCATTAATGAGTCATGAATCTGCTATATATAGTTATACATGAGTTCTCTTGTGGTTATCTATCCATTGGTGCACTATATTTGTGTATCTTGCAATCTTGCGTGTAGAGTGCTTATTTTATGCTATTTGCGGATCCACACATGTGAGATATAGTAGATTACTGTTTTTGTATGGACAACAAATTCACCATATCATATGTTTGATGTTTGATCAAGTTCTTATTGAGTTTGCATCTCTTTCATTAAGTAGATGTTGATTTTTCTACGTTGGCAACATTGGTAGGTTGATTTGTTTCTAACCAAAGATCAGGTTATGAATTTGGATCTTAATTGGTCAAAATTTCTTCACATGGTATCAAAGATAGTGTTGCAAATTATGAAAAGATCAAGCACACCTCTCAAGGATTTGGAGGAGATCTCAATGCTAGAGCATGCTAGATTGACTTCTACTCAAAAATCGAGTTTGTTGCATATGTAGATTGGATCTTTTGTAGGTCAAAACTCAATTTAGATCAATGAACTTGAGAAATTCTGATTTCACACTAGAAACATGAAATTTTTGATGCATTAGGAAGGTCTCACTTGAGGCTACAATATTCTATATCAAGTTTTTAGCAATTGCATGTAGAATTTGAAATAATCAATTTTTTGTGATTTTGTCAAAGCCCTAATTTTGATTGGATCTCTATTTTGTGAGGTTACTAAACTTCATTAGAGTGTGTTTCAATCTTAGTAAGTGGCAAGAGTCATTAGATTGAGGATAGATCATAGGTTGATCAAGATTTCTACATTCTACGTGTTGATTTGCTAGATATAAGTGCTAGAAGAGAATTGACAGGTCCCATATCTTTGTGATTTCTTTTTGGAAACATTTTTTTTATTTCAAAATAGTGATTTGTGCATTGGAACAGGTTGAAAGAGAAGGATTAGGTCATCACAAGAAGATTACATCAAGTGGTTACGTGTTGGAAGGCAATGATAGGCTTACTTGAAGCAACTATTCATTGTGGAAAGTGAGGATGGAATCACTTCTTGAGATGAATGATGTTTTGGATATTGTTGTAGGTTTGGAGGAGAGGCCAGCAACACAACAGGAACAATTGATGTATGACAAGAGAGTTGAAAGAGCTCTACACATGATAAAGATGAATGTTACCAATGAACTTCTCAGAGGAATTTGGTAAGAGTACTTCATCAAAGGATGCTTGGAATTCATTAAAGAAGCTTTATGAATCCAATTCTACATCTAGAGTGTTGACTCTAAGAAGACAAATCTTTCAAAGTTTGCAAAAAAAATGAAAAGAGTCCAAATATTTTTGTTTTGAGAGTGAAGGCTTTGAATGATGAGTTATCTTGCATTGATGAGAGCATTAAGAAAGAAGAGTGTGTTCAAGTTATTCTTAATGGTTTGTTGAATGCTCATGCTAAAATTGTACAAAAGTCTTGCCATTCAAAGAGCTTTTCCAAGTTTGATTTATCTTCAAGAGATCTTGATCAATGAAGAATATAGGCTTCAAGCAAGAGGTGGATCTACATCAACATCTCAAGTTGGAGAGGAGGCTATGTTCATCAAGGGCAAATTCAAAGGCAAATTCATGAGGGCATTCTCAACAAAGTGTAAATAAATAAAATCCTCCAATAAAATGTGTTGCGAGGGCATGACATCCTTCGTGTATAAGCCCATGGCCCAATGAGCACACAATTGAAGTTGTAAATAAAATAAACTTGACTTGGGCCTTGTAATTAAAATAAAACTAGAGGCCCAATGTCATTTTTAAACTACCGAGCCAAAAGTGCCGGTCCACCTAGAATTGGATCCCAGCCCGTCCTAAATGAGGCTGGAGCAAATTTTGCGGCCTTAGAAATGGCCGATAAAAATTTTACGGCTTTTCAAAAAAATGGCCAATTGTAAAAAAATAGCCGGTATGACCGTGCTAAAATCATACCATGTATAGAGTCCATTTTTACTAATATATGATCACTCAGTGTATTTTTCAAGGAAACCGTGTTGTCGTAGGAGCCCTAGTCATGAATGCCGAAAAAGTCAACCACCGAAAAAAAAACCGAGAAAGAAAAGTTTTGGGTAAAAATGGGACCGAGATCACTTTTTAGAGTTGGGTCCAAATTGGGACTCACATGAATCTTGTGATTTCTAATGTACTTTTTGTGGACCCTTGGATCAAGTTGGGTCCAAGATGAATGGATAGGATCATTGTGAATATTAGCCAATAAGATTGAGGGGCAAGGGCCTTCCCCATTTTATAAAAAGGCACCATTTGTACACTATTCCCATGCTTAATGAGAAGGAGAAACTCTACCATTTTTGGAAGAGAAGCATCCTCATTTGCTATTCACTACTTGCTATTGCTCTTAATGGTGTTTTCCATTGCTTTCTATTTCCATGTTTATTGTTTGCCATAGTGAATGTTTTTCCATTAGCAAGCATAAGGAGCATTTGAGCTAACCTCCACCCTCACTCTCTATCTCTCTCTTTCTCTTCCCTTGTCAATCTCTTCTTCTCCATTCCTTCTCTTCAACCAAAACTATGATGAATGTAGGTGTAGAGGAGTAGAGTTAAAGAGGAGTAGTATAGTGGTGAGTAGAGTTAAGGGAGAAAGTAGGAAATTAACTAAAAGTAGCATCTATGCATAGTTAGGCACCTATCCAGTGATCTGACCTTTGTTGACAGGCGGAAGGGCTATACTACGAGAGATCTTCGACCCTACAGTGGCGCCGTTGCCGGGGATAGGTTTCCACTAACTAGTTTAGTTGCATTTTAGCTATTTTCTTGCTTTTTAGAGTAGTTTAGGTAGATTTTTGGGAGTTTAGAATTAGTTTTCTGTATTTTTTTTGTGTTTGGATTGTTCACAGCTAGCAGAGGAGGTGTGAGAGGGTAGAGGAGGCCCTAAACAACCTCTAAGGGCTTGAAACCCAAACGAATCATCGAAAAAACTCAAAAAACACACCAATCTGTATTTTGGAGGAAAAAAGAGCCAAAAAACTCATTAGATTTTTATATCTCCAAAATTAGTGGAAATTAACCCTTGCATGACTGGCAGCAGCTCCAGGGTACTGTCCCAGACCTGCATAGAAGCCTGCGAGAGTTAGTTCCAAGCAGATTGTAAAAACCAGAGAAAAATCATAAAAAATTCAAAAAACCCTTGAAAAAAATCAAAAAAATTCAAATCTTCATAAGAACTCTCGCAGAGCCCTCTGAATCTCAGTGAGACCAGGACACATAGAAGCTTGCGAGAGTTAGTTTGATGAATAAGTGCCTGTGCGAGAGTTCTCAGTGAAAAAAAGATGGGGAAGTACCAGTGAACCCTCGCAGATAGTGAATTTTTCAGTTCCAGTGGTCAAGAACTCTCGCAGAGGATTCTAAAGTTCCATCTCGGTGAGACTAGGACACAGAAGAGCTTGCAAGAGTTAGTTTGATTCCAGGGAGCAGAAAATTGGATTTAAGTGCTAAAAAATCACTAAAAAGTGAAGATCCAGCAAATTCTTCTAGTAAGAACTCTCGCAGACCCTCTCAATCGATTCAAAATGTCAAATTACATTAGTGATGAAGCCTACGAGAGTTAGTATAAAGGTCTGGTGAAGATCAAGCACAAAAAGTGACTTTGGATCCTCGTAGATAGTGAAATTTTCACTTCTTGCAAGAGTTAACTCTCGCAGAGAATTCTATAGTGAGATCTACCCAGATCCAGCTACTGTGAAGCTTTCGAGAGTTACTTCCCAAAGATCTGAAAGATATCAAGTTTTTTACCTGCGAAAATAGCTAAAGAACCCTCG
Source organism: Diphasiastrum complanatum (assembly GCA_029204225.1). Classification (NCBI taxonomy): domain Eukaryota; kingdom Viridiplantae; phylum Streptophyta; class Lycopodiopsida; order Lycopodiales; family Lycopodiaceae; genus Diphasiastrum; species Diphasiastrum complanatum. Next base: position 37,462,387 of record CM055093.1, on the reverse strand, counting down.
CACATCCAACCCTTGCACAAGATAACCCTTGCAGACTAGATCAGTGGAAAGATCTGCATCAAATCCAGCTACTGTCAAAATCTCATGTCAATCAATGCAAGGAGTAAAAAGTTATCAAGGAAAAACCACCGTAAAAGGCCTAAAATTCATTCCGGCCAATCAGATCGATTAAATCCTTGAAGATCTAGACTGCATCCTACTGTATAAGCAAGATCCAATCACTTTGGAACCCACCATCGGATGAATCTGAGATCGGGACGATCAATAGCACGAAGGATAGCAAACAGGCACCACATCTTCCCAGATTAGCAACTGTGCAACAAGAGGCAGAACCGGAACTAGCACCAATGAATCCAATGGCCCAACCCGTATATGTCACACCCTTGCTTGCAGTTCGAAGAGCACCACGGATGGAGATACCAAAATATGACGGATCATCAAATCCCATCCGATTCCTCCAGATCTACAAGCAAGCTTGTGAAATCTACGGCGAACGGACACCTGCAGAGAAGCTGATGCTATTCCCTATGTCCTTACTTGCAGTGGCTCAGGATTGGTTTTTTAACCTGTCAGAGGAAGAGAAATCCACCTGGAAAGCGGTTAAAGTGGCTTTAAGCCAAGGAAGTTCCTGGAAGACCCGTTTCTCCTACTGAGCAAAGTCAAGATGAGAAAACGAGAAAGGGTCCGGGACTATATTGAATGGGTCAAACATCTACGATCCAAGTGCAGTGTAGCCCTGACTCCCGATCATGCGGTGATCATGTGGTTCCTAGCCGGATTACCATGAAGCATCAGAAGAGAACTAAAATGACGGGAGCAATACGCTACCCTACAAGAAGCTATGGAAGATGCCATCAGGGAAGAGGATGAGGGATCTGACGACGAATATCCACCCACACTCCTACTCCCTCGATTGCATCATCATCATCAAACACATCCACTCTATCCATAGAATTGATGTTGGAGCAAATGACAAAATTACACAAACAGCAGATGGAGCAACTTACGATGTAGTTTGACCAGAAACTGAAGGCCTTACAGGGAACTGTAGCAGTAACTCCACATCAACCGGAACCAAACTAGCTGCAGTATCCTCGACGAGAAAATGTATGGTGTTCACTATGCACGCAAAACCATACAGCAAACGAGTGTCTAGTCCTAAAGCAAAATCTGAGATTGACACATAGATTCTACCATCTGTGTAATGCAACATCGCACGATACGGCATTTTGCCCATTTAACCCCAGGCTTGTTCAACAGAAGAGAAATCCTTATCAGACTTCTTATCCTTATCATCAAGGGGCACCTAACGTGGCACCAAGGTACGGCGCACCCAATCAACCACAACGCATGGCCTTACCTGCTCCACCAGGGCCAGCCAATCAACAAGTGGCCCATGTAAACCTGACAGCAACGGAACAAGAAATGCAAATGCCACCTCAACCTGAGCAGCAGTAGTGGTACGGACCATATGAACCATTTATGGATCCTACCATAAATTAATATGTTTCGGCCTATGCAACTCAAACTCAACGTCAAGGTGGAAGAAATTACGGCTGCTACGGGATCAAGAGAGAGTACACAACTCAAAGGACACCACAACAAAATAGAGTGGCTGAGAGGAAGAATAGAACTTTATGTGAAAGTACCAAAGCCATGAGGTTAGGTGCTAATTTTCTAAAATCATTTTGTGATAGTTGTGTGCTAACTTTCTATGCAATAGGTGGCCGAATGCTATATTGGATGGAAGAACACCTTTTGTGATGCTATTCAAGAGGAGGCCATGTGGCAACTTTCTTAAAACTTTTGGATGTACTTGCTATGTCAATATAACTCTTGATGATAGGACAAAGGAGGACCCATCTTCAAGGAAAAGTATATTTGTTGGATGTAGTGAGGTGAGTAAAGCCTACAAGGTTTACACTCCTACTACTAACAAAGTGATTGTTGGTAGAGATGTCATTTTTTATGAGGGGAACATTCCAAAGTATCTTCAAGTATTATTGATGGTGATGTGGCTAGATCTAACATTCTTGATGTTGATGTAAAGGATCCTACTTTAGATGGTGATGATGATGGACCTTCATCAAGTCAAAAGCCAAGGAGAATATCAAGGGAAAAACAAGTACCTTCAAGGCTCACATATGATGAAAAGGGTAAGCAAGTAGTTTATGGAAACTATGTTGGTTTCCTAACTTCTTTTGATGAACATGGAGGATCTTACTTTAGATGGTGATGATGATGGACCTTCATCAAGTTAAAAGCCAAGGAGAACATCAAGGGAAAGACAAGTGCCTTCAAGGCTCACATATGATGAGAAGGGTAAGCAAGTGGAAGCTACTCATTTTGGTTTTCTCACATGCTTTGGTAAATCTTACTTGTGTAGATGATGTTATGCAAGTGGATGGATGTTTTCATGATTTTCCAAAAACTAATGGATCTAGAAAAGATGTCTTAGTCGATGGCTTTGATGGTCAAGTGGAAGATCAAGAGGTTGATCTCAAAGGGCTTCAACAACATGAAAGGAAAGATGGCATTTTGGAGCTAGTCAAGAGCATCAAAGGAGAGTCAATTGGCAAAGATGTTGTGAATATGTTTTTTCAGGTTATTGAAGTGTCAAGTAAGGTCAAAGGAGCATCAAGGAAGTGTTTTTCAAGTTTACTTTAATTGTTCTATCTCATGTTTGAGCAATTTCATGTGGATGTGTGAAAATTGTGAGGATATGGTCAAACTAGCTACATTGGTGAGCATCATTTTGATGTTGGAGTTGTAATAGCATTCTTGGCTAGTTTTGTTGATGGAAATGAAGCTATTGGAGTATCATTATATCACTCATTCATGATCAAGTCATCAAGTGATGATGGCATTTTGTGGCAAGATGGAGATGGAGGCTCATTCATGAAGTTTTATGATGGAGACATATAAAAAAAGGACAAAGATAGAGGAGATAAGCAAGCAAATGGTGATCAGTCACATTTATTGTTTGGTTGATGTAATTTTTCAGAGAGTTCAAATTTTGAAACATGGAGGAATCATTTCCATTGGGTCTCGCCATAAAAGAAGGTATGGCCTCACGTTCTTTTATGGTAAGACCCAATGGAAAGGTCATTGGGTAATCCATTCCCCCATATGCAAAAGCCACCAATGTGGATCGTGGGTTAGCATGGAAGTCCTTGCCTACATGTGTAACTTTGAGAAGTTGTGATCATTTCTTAAGTTGTTTCAAGCTAAATTTGTGACATAGTATTTCTACTTTAGGTAATCTCTTTCATAAGTCACAAGGGGCCATTCCATAACTTCTAACCAATTTTTGCAAAACATCAATCCTGAGAAGAATCCAAGCAAGAGCTATTTCATGCATCACGTATTGGTTCTTTATCAGATAGGTGAAAATGTCACAGTTTTTCCATTTTTCTACGTTAGTACGCCAACAATAAAGAATTGGCATGACATTTTCATGTTCATGTTCATTTGCAGTGTGCATCAAATCTTGCAAAGGATCAGTATTTCTTAGGAATTTCCAGGTTGCAGCTAGATTGGGCAGGTTCCATGATTCTTTCTTCAAAAACACTTTGAGCATAAAAGCATACAACGTTAAGCAAATTTGATTTATGACTATTCAATTTAAAATGTCTGTAGATTATGAATCTTAGAAGCGGAATATGGCCCATAAGAAGTCCTAGTTCAACAAGGATGGACCATACAAGAAATTATACTAAAATGCTTACTCTTGAGAAACGATTTAGTAACCTTCTCTCCTAGGTTGAACTGATGTTCAATGATGGCTAAGCCTGGTCGTGATTTTAATGCCCTTTTACTAGGGGGAAAGGCCTGTGAAATTCCGCAATACACATTTTTTAGTTTTATTTGCACAGGATTTATCTCTTGAAGCAACAAAACCTTTCATTTCAACGCATTCACTTGTAGAGCTAGAGATAACGTACAGCCACTGCCTACAACACTTAAAGGGCAACAATTGAAAGTAAATTTCTAACTCTGTCATGACTTGAACTTAAAAGGTGGTTTGTATCAAATTTTTTAGCCAGATATCATCTTACAGCTCGAGCATATACTCATCCCACAAGCCACAAAAAATTGTTTTGCACTAAGCTACATTCAGCCAGTCTGCAAGCATTCATTCCATGACATACTTGTATTGCTCTGAGCTACATCACTTAGTCAGCAAGTATTCATTCCCTGAAATTCTTGTATAGCACCGAGCTACATCACTTAGTCAGCAAGTATTCTTTCTCTGAAATACTTGTGTAGCACTGAGCTACATTAGTTAGTCTGCAAGTATCCATTCCATAGAATAATAGAACGATATGGCATAGGAGATCAAGCCTATATCTTCTGGGCTCTGTCATTTACCTTGTAGATCAGATTAAGAAGCGGCAGCTTGTGTAAATTCATAAGCGGCTGCAGTATAAAAGCCATGAAATTGGATACTCAAGGCTGTCGTGAAGGTTGATAGACAGGAAGTCGCCATGCTCCATCAAGAGAGCCAGGGGAAGAACTCTCGCTGTCTGCAATGCGGGGACTTCTATCTAATCTCCTCTTGCAGAATTCAGAAGCGATGCAACACGCATAGAGGCAAACACCCACTATTATGATTGCTATAAGAACTGAAAGCCCCGATGAGAGACGCCCCATATGCATTTTCAGCAGCTAAAATTGGAAGCATTCAGGAGGCTCTGCGATTCTCAGAATCTTACATTAAACAGCTGGAAAGCTTGGCTGTACAATAAGCTCCAGAACTCTAAGAGTGAGAGCTGTTGTTGGGTGAGGAATTAGAGTGAAACAGTGCTTAAGAAGCAAAAAGAGAGTTTGTTGCTGAAGTAAAGAAGAGACGGTGGCATGGTGATGGTAGGCCGCATAGGATCGTGCAGGATGGCTTTGAGTATGATTGAGGCAATGGAGAGGTTCGACGATATCTCTCTGCTCATTCCATGCAGCAGCCACGTATGAGAGCAAAAGTAGAAACGGGAAAAGCTAACAAGTGGAATTGGCACTAAGGTGAAAAGAAAAAAATCTTGATCGAGTAAGTGGGTGGGCTTATTATAGAATTGTCTACCCACATATGACGTCTTTCTTCGTCTTTTCCCGGGAGACAACATAATTACACTAGCATGTGTGCAATATCAACAAATAATGAGATTTTTTGTGCCTGTTTTTTAGTCTTCTTAATGAGAAAAGCACAATGGCTTATGATGATTTCATTTTCCAATGCAAATTCTTGTTTCATAATGGTGCCCATTGTGCAATGGACACAATGGAAGTAGGTTAGGGCACAATGTCTCATATGTGACTCCTTACCGTGCACAATGTTATTGCTCGGCTTTTTCATGCATAATACAAAAACAATACCTAAACATCTAAAAATTTGCTCGACAAAATCGTCATAAAGACGTCCTCATAGTTTTTATAGTGTAACTAGATTAGCACTCCCTAGACACACTCTGAGGTCTGACACTAGTCATTGGTAAATGAACCTTATAGTTAAAAGGCCCTAGGGCTTTTGATGTAAGCCAGGGATATTGCACCATGTGCCAGCCTTTACGTACGAGAAGGCCCTTGAACCAAGGCCTTCATCAGGTGAGGTCTTGTGCAGCCCTTTGGCTTGGGACCTTACCTGATGGAAGGCCTTGGTTCAAGGGCCTTATTAGATAGTACTTAAATTAGAGGAAGTGTTATTTGTTATGTGTTATATATATTTTACACTCCCTCTATTGTTAAATGAACATGTATGATATTATATTCTCATATTACAAATGCAATTTTCTTTTGGATATCTATATACAAAAGAATCTATTTATATAGATCTATATCTATACACAAAAGAAAAACAAAAAAATGCACAAAACTCATCATAAACTATTGTTAAATTTAAGTTAAGTTCAATTTCTTTTGAAGGGATGCATGTGTGTGTGTGTGTGCGCGCACACACACACACACACACACACACACACACACACATGTATAGATATAAATACACACACAGATATGCATACATTTTTGCACACAAGTACACAAGAAAAACAAAAAAAACCACAATAGACAACAATTTTAAAATAAAGTTTTAAATTTTATTGTTTGAAGTGCTACACTATCCACAAACCCTTCAACATTCTATCTCTTATTTTGGATTGTCATTCTTAGGTTTACTCTCAATCTCTACATTCTCTCCATTCTTAGCTTGCATACACATATCTTTGACTAATGGCTACAGATAATCGGAGACCAAGAGGAACCATTGATGTAATCAATATTTTCAATGAAAAAAATGCAGAAGATCAATGGATACCAAGAATATATCAAAAGTATCAATGGATTTTGATGCATCCCTCTGCAAAAGGCTCATTCCGGAAAAGAAAATGAATGGATAACATATATAGAAGCTCTTGGAAAGGCAGGATAATGGATTTCAAAGTATCACCTGCCAGTCAATCTATCATAAAAGTTTTAGTTCAGCATGCTTATCTTCACAACGAGCTCAACATTCATGATTTGAATCCAAATGATAGAAGAAAATGCAATTGTAAGTTTTCATATTTAATTTCTTTAGAGTTAGCATTTTTTTAAAATTATATTTTTCTTGTGATGTTTTTGTTGGTTTTGCAAATTTGTATCCATCAAATTTCGTTGAATGGCAAACAGTTCAATCGATTGTAGGAATAATTGATGTCATACATTCAGATATCAGTATTTTACAATATAAAGGTCGTTCTCCAAAATCACTTTTAGAGTCACGAGTTTTCTTTTATGATCACACCTATTTTTCTGATAAAGATAATTTAGTTGGTAGATTAGAGCCATATCCTCTACCAGATTTTTCGAGTGAGGAATGGATTTCTCCTGATGCAGCAATTTCAGAAAGTTTTCGATCTAGGCTATATATTGATATTCAGAGTATATTAAAATGTAGCAATGGATCAAAGAATAATAGATTAAGTTGGTATCTACCTTTTACTATTTTTGTTAATTTTTTTTTTCAAATGCAATGTTTGGAGAACGAAAACAATGTTTATTTGTAAGGACTTGAGTGATGAAATAATCGCCGAGTTGTTGGATGATGGTTGGGATACGAAAAAAAATTACCAAGTTGAGTGCAGAGTATGTTACTCATCAATAACATTTAGATATCACATCGAAAAGCAAATGCTCACTTTGCTGTTATATTATAGAAGATAGACTAAATGCAAAAATGTTTGGAAGCCACTTGATCAAGATTTTGGTATAAATCCTCAAGAGCAACTTCAAATAACAGTGAAAGGAAATGACAACATTCTTGCAATGGTTGAGGTCGAGGAAGATTGGTGCCTCGATCACATTCAATCAGAACTAGACATGTTGCAATTCGATCTACTCGGTATTATCAATTGTGATTGAATGGTGTAAAGGTACGTTATGCCATATAAAAATATTCCTTTTTTTCTATTTCTAAGTGAATCAGTTTCAAAAAATATATTAACTAAAACAATTTCTCTTGTGCCGGTAAGAGTAAGGCAAGAAGAGCATATAAAATACAAAGATATTGGAACACCCATCGAAATTGAAGATCCATAGATTATGAACAATGGAATTTTGTATTATGTAATACAATTTTTTGTATACATCATTTTTGAAAATATATGAACCACTTTTTCTATGGGGCTCTTTCATTTCTATGATCTCCATTTCCATGGTGCAAAACACATATGAGAATTTCCATTTCACTTGGAAATCCTCATATGTAGTGTGCAGCACCTCTATTGCCATTACAGTCCATCTCACATCTACAGATAGAATTTTTGTATCCTGTCTGATGGATTTCTATATGTGAGTGTGGTGGACGAGACGGTGGTGGTGCATTTCCCTGACCCCCTCTTGTGATTGGGATTCCACCAGGGTGAACTCGTGCTATTTGCTTAGTCCGTGCCATTAGTATCCAATATCAAATCAGCGCGCGAAGAAGGAGAACTCAGGATCAGAAGTCATATCGAGTGCATCGAACCAATACCTGAACTTAACCAAACCGATACCTGGTAGCAGATGGACGCGCGCGAGTAAAAGCGGAATGTAGGTAGGTTGCTTCGGGCGCACTGAATCGATACCGCATGGAAGTAGAGAACGATAAGAACCTTAAACAAAAAAGTTTCAGCGTCGTCCATCTGTATATATAGAGAAAATCCGAAATGATTGCATAGGTGGTGGTTTGGATGTCTGAGACTCGGATTACGCTGATGATTACTTCGAGACATTCAGAGGCTTATCACTTAAATCCAACTAAATATCCATCTTTCATCAAAATGATTAGTCGATAATAATGACCACAATTAATTTCTACAAAAGTATGTTCACCTTTACAATTAATTCTACAAAAGTATGGTCACATCTACAATTTGTTGCTGAAATTGACAAGGTTAAGCTATAAATATCTAACCTTTTTTAATATCCAATCATTATAATTTTGGAAAATTCCAATGGCCATTATTTCACCCAATAGCAAATCGATACGCATATACTACATGTGTAAACCAGAGGGGCTATTCTCGTGTGCTGAACCGATATGGACAGAATGTAAATGATCAGAGCTTGACTCAATAGATTATGCATATCTTTGGACAGTATGAAGAGTCTATCAAATCAAGATTTGATCATGCATAATGGGATTCAATAATTTCGACAATTTCAAAAAAAAAAAAATCTACAATAGTGATTCGACGCGCGCAGTCCAAGTGGAAAATAACTTTCTTCTGTCAAGCACGCTAATCTGATATCTGAGACGCACTGAAAATATATTGGAACACATTATGAACCATCAAAGATTGTTTTGGCAGATTTTTTTAAGCTTTGGATGTATGAGGAATCTCTTGAAGCAAACTTTGATGATTCATAATGGATTTCAATAGCATATCAACGCGCGTAGTCCAAGTTGAAAAATCTTTTTTTGGGGATGGGCACGCTGATCCGATATCTGATTAGCCGTACCGGAGTATTGAATCAACGCGCGCCTATTTGATCGATTCCTGTGAAGCACTTGTCCTCTCGTGTAGAATCGATATCGGCTATTTCAAAATGCTCCGCCTTATGAAAATGTTCTGAATGAACATTATCTCAAAAGGAAAAAATTTGTCTTTATAGTGTCTAAATAGGACGAGAGACTGTAATAATTGCCCTCGTACACGTTTTTCAATGATGTCCATTTAATATTTGTTTAATAATAATTCGGTGTGACTAGTGATAGACTATTTAATGTATTCCGACACATGTACAAATTTTAGGGCCAGGGCTAATGATGATTTGTAGAATCTAGTGATAGACTATTTAATGTATTCCGACGTAGGTACAGATTTGTCTCACTTGGATTGGTGGATAAATATAGGCTGCGCTCCTCAATTCATTATTTGACAAATGTATGGCTGTGATCAACAAGAATAGGCTATCAATATGGCCACCCTTTCCATATTTCGATTCCATAATCTTTTATTCTGAACTCCCTCATCATATTATTTTCTTTCTTTCTCGCGATATCGAATCGATGCATGCCTTCACATACAGTGCACGGTCGGATTCATTCAGGCGCGTTGAAGCGATATCAGCCTCTTCGCTTCATTTTCAGGACCTTGTGCATTCCCAGCCATCCTCTAAGCATAAACACAATAGAAAGTACTCTAATCTGTATGACCATTTCAAAAGAAATATATATTGTGGTATCCACAAAAGAATATGTCGCCTTCTAATCAAAGGAATGGCTTTTGTCTTTTACATATTTGCTGAAATTCCAAATGATGAGTCTATTGAACCTTCAACTGTTCCATTGATCGAAGCATCTGCATCTGCTCCAGTTGATGTAACTGATGCAGATACTGATATAGGGGTTGAAGCTGAAGCATCTATGGCTTCAGATTATCAGAAAACTCTCCCTTGTTCTATAATCCTCTCTGATTCTCTTCCATCTGCATTTCCTATTATTCAATTAACTCTACTCGATGTTCCCTTATATTTTATAAATAATGAGAGTTATATTTTATTTAATGATATAGAAGATGTTTTGAATTTAAGAGAGGATGAAATCCTCTCGATTTTTGCACAAAATTTATTAAAATTTTATGACATTGTTGATTACACATATGATGACCTTGAAAGTGAGATAGATTATGATAAAGATGGCAATTGGAAATCTGGCAATGAGGCCTTGGAGGCCATGATTGAAAAAACTTTGCCTACAGAGGAAGAATTTTTGGAATTCCAAAAAAAATTTACCCCAAGGACTTGATATATCTCCTCCGGAAATGTAGAGGCCATTGGAGGACATGACATTAGCAGAGCAAACGTTGTTGAATATGATGATTATGATCTGGTACGTAGATATTATATTGGTATTGATATTGTTCAGTTTTCTTATTTCAAACACTATGTTAAAGTATGAGTTTGCAGTGTTATGTATCATTCTAAATTTATTTTCTTTACTCGTTTATAGGATGCTATTGAAATAGATGTTTTTGGTATGAGACATGGAGGCGTCCGAGGTGTATCAGCTGGGAGAAAGGATGTGTCTCTATCTCATTATTTGAAAAACTTTCAAAATAATGAGATTTGTATATATCATTCATCTTTTAATCCATATGCAACCACTATCATTATGGCCATCAAATCATTATCAGTTTGTTTAGGAGGCCATAAGTACGCAAGAGGAACATATAAAATAATTTTTGTGAAAAGAGATTTGGCTATTAAAATATTGGGTTATACTCCCAATGAGACTACAAAAAGATCATCTTCAATGGCCCTTTATTTGGGTTACATTGATATGAGCAAAAGAAAAATTTCAAAATTTTTGGATCCATATGAAAGGAGATCCCTTCATGACTCCTTCATGACAATACCATCCGTCTGAATCTTGAAGAGGATGATGATGATAATTAAGCAATTTTCTGTAATAGATTTTTGATATATTACAAGGATCTCTCTTTTGTTATGAATTTGAATGCCTTTCAAAAAATCGTAACACTTGGCGAGTTTTTGGCTTGATTTCTAAATTGTGCTCTTCTATAAAACCACTGCAAAAGTTGAACTAAATATTTATTTCTTGAATTGTGTCCTCCATGTTTTGTAGCTCTATGAAATGCTCCCCTTGCTTGCCAATGAGATTTTTTCATGCCTTGTGATGACCAGATACTTAAGCTCCCATATTCCTTTGCAAAATAAGTTGTATGATGAAGAAGGGTGTGCTGCAAACAATAGTTTTGATTAGTTACATCAGTAGAAAAAAATATAAGCCTGAATGAGAAAGTACCAGATAATGATATAGATTAGCACCATGTAATGAGTAACATTGTCTTTTTCCCAACAATCATGTACAGATTTTACAAGAAATGTGGTGCAATGATTTTGCAAAGTCCTCATATCTTCTGATGATAAGTTTTCTTTCCTGATAACACCTATGAATTTGTCTAAGTTGGTCCACACTTGTCCCTTTTCAACTCGATTACTTCCTTCCAGTGTTCATGTGGCTTGAACAATTTCTCTCCAAATTTTGACACTTGATTATATGCAAGTGTGATTGGATAAGAATTTTCTTGTTTTAGCACTTCCAATTGATGGCTTATTAGGAACGTTTCCTTTTTTTTCCGGAGAGTATGTCACTTTTTTCAATCGTGACATTCCCTTTATGTAGTCCTGCATTTGACAGAACTATTTCCAACCTCCTAATTGTTGCCTTAGCCACAAACTCCGGTTTATGATTCCATGCTAGTAGAATATGCAGGTAAAAAGTTTTTCAAATTTACGAACCTCAGCATGCAATGTGCATATGTGAACATTTTTTAGGCCAGTGTTTGTTGATCGTCTCAAATTCATATTGTAGCAATCCTTCATGCAATAAAGACATGGATGCTTTGATGTTGCCCCATCAAAGACATTATACATACATTTTTATATTTTCAAATCCCCTGCAAGGTGCCATTGAATTTGAAAACTTCCATGGTTTTTTACTATAAATTTCTCACCCTCCAAATGTCTCTTTATAATCTCGCCATAATTTGTTCTTGAAAATATCCATGAAAGTATTTTATGGTCCTCTTTCAAGACCTGTAGAGAAGCAAGTAATGCATGACATGTCAATAAAAACTGGCAAGGTATGAATTGTTAATAACAATATTCTAAATAATACTTCTTTTGCTTTAGGCACCAACTTAAGAAATTCTCCCAATGTAATATCCATCTTGCTAGACAGAATATTTACGATCAATTTTGTTTGCGGCGCTTCTAGTTCTATCATCTTGAAGTGTTCTTCATGATGGTGCAACTATGTATTAACATTTGTTCTTGGATCTGGTTGTGGCATAAAAGGAGAATGGACTTCGGCTGTTGCTTTAGCGGCTTCTTCGACTTCTTCTTCTTGCAGCTGTTTAATCCACTGTCTCACATCTTGATATCTTTTCTTTTCTGCTTTGAGATTCAGATACATCCCTGATGCGGTAGGTATATTTGTAGTTGGTGCAGATTCAACAGGTACTTTCTGAGCTCTGGTAACAACCATTAAAGGTACAGTTGGTTCAGATTGAGCTACTGGTCTTTATTGTAATCATATTCACTGGAGCAGTAACCGGTGGTGGTTTGGGTCTTGTAGGACATTCTTTATAATAGTGTCCATAACCACATTCTTTACAAAATGGTATAAATTTCTCTTTGTTTGGACATTCAACAACTTTATGGTTCTCTTCGCATGCAAAACATCCAAGTGGCGCTCTGGACCATTGTCTAGCTGCTTGTTGTTGTGCAGCAACATAGATAGCATACTGCTTTGAAGGACCACTCTCGTGATCATTGCTATAGCTCTATTGCTCATTACCAAAATAAGATTTTTGTTCCATTAGATTTGCAAGAGGAGCACTTTGTCCCATTGGAGCTGGCAGAGCTAGTCGCTCTGGAAATCCAAGGGCAAAATTGAAAGGCTTCCCATCAGGACCCTTTGAATAAGTAGGTTCTCGATACTGAAGCTTAGCATACCTTTGCTGGATAATCCGAGGATTAATGAGCAAAAGGCTATTTCGTGTCCCATAGAGTTACACAGATGACAAATACTAATCGTCATTCATTGTTTCAATGTTGGAAACTCATTCATAGTGTGATGGCCTGCAAAAATTGAACACCAATCATTTTTCCGGCTTGAAAAGTCTTTGCAAACTTTTCAGGTTCCTTGTTTGCTTTACCATGGAATTCCTCCAAGGCTTTAATCTTTTCATCAAGTTGAGACTGCATCTTTTCCAACTGCATCTGCTGCTTTTGACCAAGTTTCTCGAACTCATCGATCATCTTCTCTGCAGTAGCATTGATAGTTGTTGATACAATGGTGGTGGATGTTGTCGTGGTTTGGCCTGCAGTATAAGACAACATTCCAACATTTGGTTCATCATCCGAATCTTCATCCTCCTCATGAATTGCATCGTCCATATAGTGCTTTGTATTGTAGCAGATTCATTATGACGTTTCATCTCGCATCTAATCCTTTTAGGTAGACCTGCTAAGAATCACATAATCAAAGCATTGTATTGATTAAATCAGAATCACACTCAGATTTAAGGTGCTTAACCCGTTCAATATAATCTCGTACTACTTCTCGCTTTCCCATTTTAATTTTACTTAAAAGGAGAAAGGGATCTTCCATAAATTTTCTGGGCTTAAATCTCATAATAAGAGCAACTTTAACCACTTTCCAATCTTGACGTTCTACTTTCTCTTGGTTATAAAACCAATCTTGAGCAGCTCCAGTTAAGGCCATAGGGAATAACTGAAGTCTATCTTGTGAAAAAACTTTGTCATAAACCCTACATGATTCAGAAAATATTTGGAGAAATCTGATGGGATCAAATAACCCATTGTACTTTGGTATATCTAACCGAGGGGACCTTCTAACAATAATTGGTGGTGGGTTCAATAGTCCTTCTTTAGCCATAATTCCAAATTACGTCAATCAGACAATGAGATTGGATCTAGATTTTTTAAACAAAATCCTATTTCAGATCAAATTAGATTTGTAATCGTTATTACTTGAAAATAATTAGATTTCTGATTTTGAAAATTAGATCTTGATCAAACAATCGACACTAAAATGATGATTTTCTAGAAACAGAATGATTTCAAAATTTGACAAAGGCTAGATCTGGTAGATCAAATCCTAGAATTAGCACAGACAAAGGTTATCTAGGCAAGGGTTGACTCAACGAAGGTCCTTCACTGTTATTTTTGGAAAAAAAAAATCACTAATCTGGCTTTTTTTCTGACAAATCTTGTAAAATTAACCTTTGTCGACCTTACAGTGGATAAATCGGACACAAATAAATATGCGGTAGAACTAGCAAAGGTTCTTTTTGATAAAAAGTGGGGTTTTATAGATTGGCAAGATAAAAAATTAATTTTTTTCAAGATCTGGATAGATATAATCTTTGCCGAACTCACAATTGATGACTTACTATATTTAGAATCCTCAAAAAACTCTGCAAAGGATCTGGCAAAGAATCAAGAGTAATACTGGTATTTTTACAAAAAGGAGACTTTTTTGACAAAAATATGACAATATGACAACTGACCTTTGAGAAACCTTTGCCCAACTCACTAATTATAAAAAATACCAGCAACTAGATAAACAGTCACTATGGCCTTCTATTTTTGGTATTAATCTTCACCGACCTAGAAGTAGATAAATCTAAATCACACCTATGCACAATAAATTGGACGAAGGTTCATTTTTTGTATTTTTAAGATTTTTGATGAATTTTTAGTGTTTTTCTGATATTTTTGCAAATCTGTTAGGAACGCCCTTCAATCTGAAGGATCTGTGAGTGAAACCAAAGCCACCTACAACTCGGCAAAGGTTTCCAAAAAGAGGGACAGAAATGATCGATTTTTGTTGTTTTTCCTGATTTCTCAGATCCAAATGGATCTTAAGAATTGTGAGCTGAATAGTTTCCCCTGCTCAAAATCAGATTAGATTTCAAACAAGAAAATATACTCAAATCAAGCAAAATCAACCACAATCTAACTCTAAAATGCAATTTAGCCCCTATTATGCCAAAACAAGATGCCTACTGCAAGCTAACATCCATCCAAACATGCTGCAATCTGAAAAATTGGGGTAGCTCCCTGGCAACGGTGCCAAAATTGTAGCGGATTTCTTTCCAATCCTATCCTCAACCCAAGATCCAAACATACAAATATCAAGGAGATGAAGTTAGTCGTCACGCGGAGGTTCGTTCCCATGAGATCGATAGCATAAATCAAAATCCAGCATGCATGGATGATCCACAATTAACTCTAAGATCCATTTACCCTAAATCAATTAACACTACAATCTACAATAAGATAGATACTTGCTTCTCTCTCTCTCTCCCTTCCTCTCTTATAAAAAATACAATCCCAATAACATTCAGAATGTAACAAAAGCATGAGAGAAGGAGGAATAGAGTTGAGAGCAAGGACATTCACAAATCCATTCCATAAGAGAGCCAATTTGCTAGTATTGAAATGAAGATGAAAACATGTACAATGATTCAAAATTGCTACTTATATAGGAAATTGAGGAGATGGGCTCCCCAATTCCTGTTGGCTAATTCCTACCTCCCTAACTACTCAAATTTAATAAAGAGTGAGAACTCATTCAATAATTGGGGGAACCAATTTGAAATCGAAATTTGGTGGGAACCCCAACTTTATTCACTAACTTGGCATTTAGGCCCTACGACATTAAAAGTCTCGCAAAAAGGCCTAAAGTCCCTTTATTGACTTTCTAATTATCAAATCTCTATGTAATCATCGGGTTGGACTTGCACACGCAGGGTGCCAAATCCCTCTCACTTATTACCTAGGGTTTGGGTTGCATTGAGATCCGCAAACCCTCCAACACATCTTCACAAAGCAATCCCTTCTGCCAAAAGTAAGAAGGTTTAAACGAACCTTCATTATCTTTACTTGGAGCTTCCATTTGCCCTCTGCAAGATAGTTCAGAGATAGCTAAATAAAAAGAAGAAATTCATAAAACAAAAAAAAAATCCTAGAAACGACATTAATTTTGGATATTGATCAATGTGATAGGCCACCTATAGACCCGATAACATGAAATATGCAAATGGAGGACAAATAAAATTTAAAGATCACACACAAGCCATAGTAACACCTTTTGTTGTTTTGGTAGATCTCTCTAAATGCAACAGTGTTGCAAATTTTAATTTTTCTATTTTGGATTCTTACCATTTTTTTGTGCTTGGGGGCATACATAGTTTATAAGCCCAAAAACAATTGTCCTAGGAGTATCCTCATGTTGCTTCTTTTCGTAGTATTAGTGCCATTGCGTTTGTTGGCCTGACAACTAAACTGCTTGCTTGGGACCACAACATTGACCAGAGCTACATTATGAATTATATGACAATAATATAAATTATTTATGAAAGTTCAAGAAGCCATTGTGACAGGGTTAAATTTTCATGATGTTGAAGAGTGCCAGAGGCTTTATCCTCTAAGCAGCCAAAATGAGGCTTTGACACCATTTTTTATATTGTTTCTATAGAGACCCGGTATTCACTTCACTCATGTCTAACATAGGTACTTCCTAGTTGTTTCTTTTTAATTATGTATTAAACTTTGTATCTCCTATGCTAAGCATAGTTGCTTCTTTTTCAGTCCCTTGAAGATAAAAAGAATAAAGTCCTTTCAGAGCAGTTCAAGAGACATATCTTAAAGGCAAAAGCAGAAAAAAGAAATAGAGAGAGATTGGCACATGGTGAGACCATTACGGAGGAGGATACAACAAAGACCTACCTTCCCAAAAGCGTTGATGATCAACCATGCGACTTGTTGAGGAGAGCGACTGTATAAATTTTTAAAGAAAAATCCCTTAGAATATATGAAATTGCTAAATTTATATTATTGGAAAATTGCTAAATATTATTTGATTTGATTTTATTAAATTTTTTATTTTTAATTTTTTGACGTGTTTCTATAATGATTTTTTTGAGACAGTATTGTTAGAGATTGTGTGTGTGTGTGTGTGTGTGTGTGTGTGTGTGTGTGTGTGTGTGTGTGTGTGTGAGGCTTTTCAAAATGATTTAATTTTTTTCACAAATCATGTAATCTCGATTGCCTTTGAATAATTTCATTTGCAATCATTTAATGTTTAAGTACTTAATAAATTTAAAGAGATATTTGAAATATAAGTAAGATTTAAAAAATAACAAAATTAAAAAAAAAATGATTAAAATTTTTGCAATAACGTTAGAAATATTTTTTTTAATACAAGATTTTTCATTTAAAAAGCTTTTAAAATCCATGAAGAATATTTAAAAATTTTGTTTTAAATAAGCAAGCTAATTTGCAGTTCTTAATCAGAATCTATTAATAATTTTTTTTTAGCATATTTAAAATTTATAGCAAAATACGATATATTTTTTTAGTATTACAATATATATATTTTTTAAGCATTTTTAAATATTGAAGGTGAAGCCTCCCTAACTAATGGGATGTAGGGTCTTGTTGCTATGGGACATCAAGGCAACTACTTTGATCTATATTGTTGTTTAGGGCAGACTTACTCTAAGGTGAGCATGCATTGGCTCTATGTTTGGTCGTAAGTTGCATGCTCTGTTCTTTAGTGGTTTTAGAGCTTAGAATGGGTCTACGCAAGGTTAGATCATGAAGGGACTTTAGATGCAGTATGGCTCTCTATACACACAAGTCATCAAAATATTTGAGTACATCATGTAGCAGTAAGTTGTGTAGGAGTTTCGTGCAAATGCTTGTAAAAAAAAAATTAATTTTTACGATGTAAAGGTCCACTAGAAGAACTTACCTGTCCAACAATCAAGAGCAGTCTTGACATTGTTGTTTTACATAGCATGCATGATGAACGTCAAAACTTTGTTGTAGAAATCAATTTATCATAGTATATGCATAGCAAAAAAATATTGCTTTGTACTTATCATGATTCAATACAAGTAAAAAAAAGTTTATATTGAAAATTATCCTTTTTGCGAGATAACAACTTTTATTGTAAGGGCTTACCAACTTTTGTTTTAGCTAGTCACTCCTTTTCAAAATTCTCCACAAACATGAAGACAAAAAGTTTATAAAAAGAACACCGATACAACAGCAATGTATTCCCATAAAAAGCTTGAGATATAAACAAAGCCATATACACTGGAAAATTTAATATGTTCAACTTTATTGAGCATATAAGCGTTATAAACAACATTAGTGAGATGAAATGATAATTTCCCGAGCACCAAACTATGAAAAGAAGGTATTTTCCTTTAATTATATCCCCCAATGCTCATTATAGTTTCTTTGCTACCATTGTGGAGATGCTAAGACAGAACTGGGGAGGTCCTGCTTAAGCAGTTTCTCAAATCACCAGGCAAGTCTCAATCCATGTCGGATGTTCCTTTCAGCCAAAGGAAGACAGATATAATCTTCCTGTCAGCCCATACTTAGCTATAGCTTTTTCTGCCTTTTAGCACATTGCCAACATTGGGTGTATCAGTAAGAAATGACCATCTAGTTTAAGAGCCAAAATTAGCTCAGGCCATTGCTTTTCTCATTATTATCCTTATAAGGCTTGAGTTCTAACTATGAAAGTCCACATAATGATAGCTTTCCTGGCTGTCACTACCACAGCAACATTCAAACTGCAATTGGCATTCACCAGCCGCCCTTGAAAATACAAAAAAAAACACTAGTTTTCATCCTTTAAGTTGATCATAGATGATTTATGTGTGGCTTATCAAAAGAGTGGTAGATCAATATAACTACTGAAGGCTGTGACGTCTCTCTTTCTGGAGGCTGATGGTAAGATTCTTCCAGCCTTCTGATAGTTGTGATAAATCATGATAAACTGTTGATGGATATATAAGACCTGGGTCTAAAGCTGATCCCAGGAGTGTGCAATTTTCTGCAACTGATGGATCGGATTTATCCTCTGCGTGGCCACCATTTTGGGCCTTGCAGCTTGAATCTGGGCAATGACCATCTCCCAGCTCCAACACCATGGCTAGCTCCCTCTTCCTCGAAACTGACGTGAGACTTTCTTCTTGCGAAGTAGCAAAGAAAGAGCGTGATGATGGCAATAACTACTACCGTCAGTGATATCACTGCCGCAGATGAAAGATGAGCAACTGACATTTTGACACAATCTCTGCTGCAGAAACTTCAGTCAGTGTCTAATTAGCACCTGCTGCATTTTATTCCTCAACAGAAAACAACGAAAGAGGCTTGATATATTGTTCAGAGACAATCTATTTCATTACTGCATTAAAGGTGAATTCCAAAGAGGGAGAGAAAGAGAGAGGTCTTTGCGTGCTGTGGTTAACTACGACCCCACAAAAGCATATGCACCCACGGGACTACTGTACAAGGCCGTATCATAATGTAACTTTTGTGAACTTTTCCACTGGCTATTATCATCAAACAGGTGATGTGATTCTACGTTCATGTTGCAGATCAATGAGTTACCTTTGAAAGGGAGGCGAATTATAAGCCCCAACATCACGACTGCTTAACACCTTTCTTACCTTTTTGAAACTCCTCCTGAGCAATTAAAGCAAAGCCAATTATGAGAAATTACCTTGGATTTTGAAGTTCTGATATGATAGTATCTAAGAAACTGTTTGATGTGCCTCTAATTGACTTGTTGCTTGTAAGGATTCAGGAGAGAGTTAAGCACCCACATCCATTTAGCTCAACCTTCAGGGAATGTGGAAGCTACTATTGCCTAAACCAGGTTGCACGTTAGGCATTGATCCATATGTCGTACCTTCCTTGCATCATTCTCTACTGACTTCTGACGATATTACCCACTAACATTGCTTATAAAGTTTGCTTTTCTCCTGAAAACTGTAAACAACGAAAAGGTTGATTGTCCCACCTCCATTAACAAGACTCTCAGCATACTCTGCCTGCCTGCACTTTGCCAAACAAGAAGCTTCTCCATAGGCACCTTGCAAACACGAAGCTTCTCCATAGTTAAGTCTTATTCCCTGTATCCTCCTATGTTGAAGACAACCAACATTTAAACTCTACCAAATTTGTCTAGAAAATTCTTGTATTTACATGTTGCTTTTTGATATTATCAACCCATGAGAACACAAAGAATTAAACATGGGTGAGAAAAATATGTGTTATGAAAAGTGTCCTATTCAAATACTTTCTTTGACCTGTAAAATTAGACTTTTTTATGGCAAGGAATTGTTGCAACCTCATATCATGGAATCTTTAGAATCAGATAGAAGAGTATCTCTCCTCTTTTAGTACATAGCCTTCCTCACGTCTTGCGGAGTAGATTGCGTAAAGTGCCACTCTCCATAAAACTATGGACTAGGTATCGTTCATCAGGAGGTGGGCTGCTGTGTGTAGCAGGCTGAGCCGCAAGAGCGGCGAGTAGCTGCTACAAGCTGTAGCCCACCGTCAGATGAACGATACGGCTCATAATCTGTTTGTAGCGTGTGCTACGGCTGATAATCTGTGTGTTCTCAACCAATGATGTAATGCCACATGTCCGCTATCACTGCTCACGACTGCTACGTAAGAAAATGTGAAGAATTTCAGATCATTAAGATCCATAATATCCCTTTCATCTTTAGAAAGAAGCAAATCACTAACCTTGCCAATGTAGAAAAATCAATATCTACACTATGAATGAGATGCAAACTCTAGTAGATCTTAATCAAACATCAATCAAAACATGAAATGAAGTTGTTGTCCATACAAAAACAGTAAGCTACTATATTTCACACATGTGGATCCAAATATAGCATTTAATGAGCATTCTACACACAAAATTGCAAGATATCACCAATATAGTGCACCAATGGATAGATGACCCAAAGAGAACCACGTGTAAGCATGAAATGAGATAGGAGAGAGAGATATCTTCTCTTCCCACGAGCTACATCGTTTTATAGTAGGTCCAACCCTAATTTCAAACTCTAGTTTCCCTCCATAATGAAAACCCCACTGTTATTGTGACTAGATTCAATGTCTTTACTACTCAAATTGAATCTACCAAAAAAAACTCTACACTTTCCCACACTTTCCAAAAGTGTTTATTCAAATGCTTAAAATAAAATAAAAAATGGAATAATTTAAAAATTACGTGAATCAAAATTTTGATGACTTTTTTGGTCAGTAAATAAAAAGCAAAAAAGATCAATTTCCATTGTCAATGTTTAGCTCCAACACTAACCAGTACTAAATCAGCATTACTTCTTGCATGTCCCACATGTAGATATTGACATGTAGTCATTCCAATATGAAATGTTTTTTACGTAAATAATCATTCCAAGTTAAATTGTAGTTAACTTAGTTATTTTTTGAAAAAACATTACATATGGAGAAGCTTTATTGAAACATTGTAAAATTAATATTGCATGTTTCAAAACATCATCAGAATGTTGAGATTAATTATACACTAAGAAAAAAAATCAGTCTATTGCTCCACCTATAACATGTAATCAAAACAATTTTAGAATTTTGGTAATTTTGCACTACAAATTGCCAATCTTTCGATGATAATATCTTTGGCTATAGTGCACCAAATTGGAAGCTATAAAACACAATACAGAAGGAGATGAGGTAATAAGAGGGCTTCCATGTCACCACAGGTTGTACTATCCACACATGCAATCAATAAGTGTATGCATGTTTGCTAGAGGTAAACGTGACTTGTATGCTTTGCATGGCCTTAGAGAGGTATCACCAATAGTCTCTAAAAACTTAGTAGGGATTAAAAAAACTTCCAAATAGGTTTAGATCTGTAGCATTTGATCAAAACAAGCAAAAAATAGGTTTTGGAAGGAAAATTCAAGGATTCAGTGAGCAAGCCTCAAGCAACTATAATGAGAGTTTGATAGCTTGTTTCTAAGTTTCAAAGGCACAAGTAAAGGCCTACATAGGCTCCTTCAACAAAAAAAATTAAAGAATTGAAACACTAATCGACTAAAAATTACAAAAAAAAAAACACTAGTTTTTCAAGATTTTTTTGCTCTATTCAACCTCTACATCTCGTTACAA
Organism: Diphasiastrum complanatum; assembly: GCA_029204225.1. NCBI lineage: Eukaryota > Viridiplantae > Streptophyta > Lycopodiopsida > Lycopodiales > Lycopodiaceae > Diphasiastrum > Diphasiastrum complanatum. The sequence goes on along the minus strand of CM055093.1, from coordinate 37,440,349 downwards.
CTGATCATAGGTATTGAAAATCTTTTACATATCTCAAAGAGTTTGCATGCAAAGTATACAAGTAGATATCAAGTTTAGCAAACAAGAACGTGAAAATTTCATCAAAAAAAATGGTTTTGACCAAATTTTGTCTTTTTTCACACATTTTGATGGATTAAGCTTAACCTTGTCCAAGCACATTCTATCCTAATTACATTCAAAAATAATAATCATTCAATCCAAGAGTTTTGATTCTGCCCAGTATAGACACTTAGTATCCATTCATAGTTGAAAATATATATCAATTTTGACTAGTCTTTAACCACAAAACATAGTCTAAATCTCATATTAATAACATAACTAGCATGAAATTATTAAATATCTCCTTAATAACTAAAAAATAGCAAGTTTTGATTTTGGAGAAAAATCCACCCAACCAACTAGAAGCCAAAGATCAATCCACAATAGCTTCATGGTGAGTGAATGTAGGAAGGAGAAGAGAGGATTTTGGTAATTACAAACTAAATTTGAAAGTGAGAGTAGGGCGAGTTTATGATAGGTATATATAGCCTTTAGATATTTGAAAATATTTCATCTAAATCCTAATCCACCGCTAAACTCAAGAGAAATTACTATTGATACTCCTCTACATGCATATAGATGTCAATCACCATGCATTGCTCCACATGTCAATATTAGAGTAACTAGGCTCTTTTAGGATTAGTAATTACATAATCATGCCTTGACTGGAATATAAGGCATAACCAATAATCTCAAACACAAGAGTGATGAATATCCACATCAAGGATTTACTAGAACTTTTAATTCAAATGGTCATTGAAAATTTAGTGTGGTAGCTCACTACAAGTTAGAGCTACCAAAAGGATGTAGATTTCATTTGGTGTTTCATTTAACACTAGAGTTGTTTTTTGCACATTTTTGTGTGCTTGCGCACAAAAGTACACATAAAACCCTTTGTCACTTGATGAGACATAGAATGCCATCAAATGATTGAAATTTCAATCTTTCAATTTTATGTCGAACTAGACTTGACTTATTTATTCTATTATTGGAAGACTTAAAAAATATTTCTCTCAATTGATGGCAATTTGCCCCCAAAAAACTTCAAGCACTTTTCAACACTTTACGTGGGTAACTTTAGGTGCACATATATATCTCTATAGGACTCCAAAAAAAAAAATTTATAGACATGTTTCTATGGTCATAAAGGATTTTTGAAAGTAGACAGCCAAAGAAAGGGTTGTAAAAAGCACCTCCAAAAGAGTTGAAACTTTCTAGCACCAACACTTGACATGGGTAACCTTACATGCACATATCTATCTCTACATAACTCTAAATTGAAAAAAAATTGAGAGACATGTTTCTATGATCATATAATACTTTTTAAAGTAGACGAACCAAAAAAGTATTGTTAAATTCATGGTATTATACACTCATATATGAGATTTCAAGTTTTGGTGATTTTTACCAGCACTTAAAAGGGTAACTATGAATGCATGTATCTATTTTTATAGATCTCCAAATTCATTTTTTTCTTAATAGGCATGTTTCTATAATCATAAAGGATTTTTAAGAGTAGACAGGCTAAAAATTAAATGTAAAATTCACAACAATGTAGTCCCATGTATGAAAATATCGAAGTTTCATCAGTAGCCCCACATGTTTGACACATCATATCTTACATATAAGTTGCTCAAAATGAAGGTCTCAAAATTTTTAAGTGGTAAATGTATGTATGAAGAACACACATGTGATAGGATGTGATGTGATTCATCATAGTACATGAAATATGTTTTTTGAATAAGTGCTTGAAATGCACAATTTTGTGTGCATTTTGTGACGACTCTAGTGTTAAGGTGCATGAAGAAGTGACAATAGGGTAACAACCTATTTGAAGACTTGGTCTCACTACATAAATTAGGGGTTGTATTTGTTGGAAACATGTGACAATGATGTCGATTCATTATTTGACAGAATGTTGATTGTGATGTGAATGCAAATAATGCATAGCATGATCAGACACACACACATCTATAACTGACAATCATTATTTAGATATTGTGAAATTAAGGAATGGATGACAATAATTTGATATAGCTTTGAATTTTCCAACTACTATAGGTAGGATGCAACAAACTATAATGATAGAAAATTCAAAAAAAAATGAGACTTGGGCTCTTAGTAACCTTCACGAAGGTAAAAGAATTTCCAAATGAAAAGCTAGAATGGTGGCTAGAGGATTCTTCACATTTAGTCCAATAGTTGAAATTACTTCAATCAAAGCACTTCTTGCCATTGCTGCAGTAGGAAACTCTTAGATTACATGAGGATTTATTTATATTATAAAATGAAAAAAAGAAAAAAAAAAAACAATATTTCAATATGTTGATCTTTCATTGTTAGATTTTGCTCTTATAATAATATGAAGAGAAATTAGAATACGAAAAAAATTCTTTGTTTTGAGCACTTAAAGTTGGAAAGTAGAAAACAAAGATCAAAATGGTCATACAACTTCAAATTCTGATTATTACAAACATGAGCATGATATTAGAAGAACAAATAATACAATCAATGACAAGATAGTAGCATTAAAAATAAGATATTCATAACGAGTAGATCAAAAAGCAAGAAATATATTTATGATTAAAATATGACATATGGAGTAATTTTTAGTTTATTGGCTAAATCTTTTGCGACTCTATAACTAAATTCATGACGTTTGATATTGTCAGTTTCTTTTACCAAATTCAAAAGGTAGACCATGTTGAAGTATGCCAATTGATAGCCTTTGATTCAAAGGTATTTGAACTAAAAAGTATTTGAACTGAAAAATCTTTGAAGATTGAATTGGTTCTGAAGAGTTTAATTTCGAATCTATTTAAATAATTTCAAATATGTCTGAAATGGTATCGAGCTTTTAACATTATTGTTGGATTTCTATCTTTGATGGAAAGTGATAGTAATAAGGATAAATTGTAAATATGTGTATATAGTTTTTTTTTCTTGCAATCTTTAGTTTTACATGCAAGCTCGAACAATTTGTAGAAATACATGACTAGAGTTTGTATAGTTTAGAAGAGTTGTTGAATGAAATATGAAGAATGTTCAAATATTTAAAAATCTGGGACAATGTCAAATAAAAGACTAAAACCTTATCTAAAATGATCTGCAACAAATCTCAGAGTGCCACTTGGATGCACTTGACTAAGCACATTCCTATTAGGGTTGTGCCAACTACTATAAAAGGATAGGTCTACATACAATCTTATGTTTTAAAAAGTTTTGAATAAAGCCTATCAAGTGATCATAGCCTTTTAGACTTCATTTTTTTTCTGAATTGATTTGTTATGTGTTGATAAGTATAGACGATCCGTAATAAGCTACTGCAAAATTAGGTATGAGTGACTTATGTAGCAAAATAGCGAACTCGCCAAGCTTGGGTAAACTACTTATATGGATGCCTTCAAGCATTCATTTAGATATATTGATGATATGTGCTTTATAAATAATCCAATCATAAACCGTTTTTTGGATAAAACTCAAGAAAGATCAGATGATAATCCGTTTTGGATCTATCCCTTGAACTTTCTTGAAATTGAGAGCAATACAGAAAAGAAGAATACTATACATTTTCTGAATATTACCACTACTTTTGACCCAAACACTGGGACAAAACACCTTACCAAATTTGACAAAAGGAGAGAATTGCCTTTCAAATTTTTACTATACATACACCTTTCTTCCAACATACATTCTTACTTCATACAGTGTTATCATTTCACAGGTAATTGCACTATGTATTGTTGTGATAAACAACTCACTTTCGTTAATGAAGTACAGACACTGATTGATGCATTTCAAAGGAATGGTTTTATTAGAAGCAGACTCTTTCTTATCATTGACATATTGCTCAAACTAGAAAATTTTCCAGGTTTGTCATATGAACTACCTAGCACTATAAACCTTTTGGAGAGCAGTAATCTCTCCCTCCGGGAGCTAACTGTCCCCGGGGGATTCACTAACTGCGGGTCGGTTGGTGGGTTCTCTCTCTCTCTCTCTCTCTCTCTCTCTCTCTCTCTCTCTCTCTCTCTCTCTCTCTCTCTCTCTCTCTCTCTCTCTCTCTCTCTCTCTCTCTCTCTCTCTCTCTCTTACTTTGCTACTATTGTATGAGCTTCACTTCAAACGGGTCTCCCCTTTTTTTGAAGTTATGATGATAATGATCAATAGTCGCTGATCATTGTTGTTAATGGCTTGATAGTTAAACAAATATTAGTGAGTTCTGACCAGCGATAACTGATAAGCAGATGACATTTATGGTAGCAAATCACATATGAATGCTTGTGATATGATTGCGGTGACAGACGACGATTTCAATGTTGTCAATCTACACCATTTGCACATAGATTATATGATTGAGGCTTGACATGAGTAACATCATTGTGGTAGTGCGCTGGAATAGTACCAACGATGCTCATCAATAACCATCGCAAATGATCGCATACTTATTGCTTCGCAAAGGATAGCTTGATAGCTTTACCAATGACATATTGAAGTTAAACGTTTTGTGCTTTCTATGAAGTTCTCTTTGTATTTACTGGATGCCTACAATCATGCTTACTTTATGATCATACCTATCAGTGCTACTGATATAGTAACATACGTGAATCTATAACCGCCCTCTTGTTACAACTACAAGCTATTCATATGTTGGTCTAAGCTATCCTTTCTACTATAAACAGTTATAATTCGGTTACTATTAATCTTTGTAGTATACAGTTCCAAAATTTCTACTCTTATCGTTCGATAGTATTGAGGCTTACACCAATCCCAAGTATGATACTTTCTTGCTCCTATACAATGAGTGAAGATATCATTGTTTCCCATCACACTACAATAGAATATACCAACTGTGATTAAAGACTCTTGGCATACTTTTCAATCGACACTCCTAGTTTATTAACTTATCAATAAGTTTGGTTGTGGTAATGCATGAAGAAAAATGAAAGTAGCGAATACACCATGGCATCTTCACAGGAGCATGCTTCCACCACCATCTAGGTATGAGCTCTGTCGTGAGTTAGCAAAATGTATCACCACCTCGACTTAAATGGAGACATTATAAAAGCAATATTCTACTTATAATTCGAGCTTCTTTGAAATGAAGTCTCCCTCTTTATTTCTTTCTTTCTTTTTACTGGTGTAATATAAAAGTTGTGAGCATGAAATATAAAAGATTTGGCCCTTATATATAGTTGGGTCCAAAAGAGTTGAATTAGCACTTTTTTATTGGCTCAGTTTTAAAACTTGAGAGTCCAAGTTAACTTGCTTTTATTTGTTTTGCAAGTAACGTGACTTTACAATGTTTTTTTATGATTTCTACTTGAGTCGTGTCGCATAAATTCCTATAGTGCTTTTTCTTAATCAAATTTAGTTGCTTATTAATTTCTAACGCTTCAAGGCGTTTTGCGCAGTGCAAGTGCACACAAGTGCATTGTTATGCAGTGTTTGACTTTTATTTAATTGCATGATTTAAAAAATTGAGGTTGTGAATAGGATGTGTTTTGCTCAAAAATAATGTGTGGCAATTGAACAAAGAGATAATTTGAGTCACAGTCTTGATATGAGTAGCATCTTGACTTTAATTATTGATGCTACCCTCATTACATATTTGTTTGTGGAAATACTGGTCCTTCTACTTTTGGGTGATCAAGAATATTGTTGATGATTTTAACTTCTAGAATGTTGACTATTGAATGGGATATAAGTATCAATATTTAGAGTGATGTTTGTGTGGCTCACTTTATAAGCTAGTGGAAGAGAAAGGTAGTCATTCAAATAGATCATAATCGTTAGACCCCAATTATAAATCTAACAAGCCCCACAAGGACTTGTTGCTAAAAGGATCAGGTGATCAAGGAACCTTGTCACAAATGGCAACAAGAGTAGGTACCAAATTGTATTGGTCAAGTGTGTCACTATAGGTGACCCAATTTACACACACACCACCAATGGTGAGGCGTTACGACCATCGTGCAACTTATCAGTCGACTATGAGCCACTGTTGAAGACCGTGAACGTGCAGTCAAGGTTGATCCTGTAACTTGGACTATCAAACCAGTGGCTCAAAAAGAGGATGATGATTCATCAACAACGGATCATACTTGTGATCGACCAGTAAAAAATTGGGGAGTACATTACGACTCTCAAACCGATACTGTCAACTGGAATCAAGCTCTTGCAACAATTGACTATACAACAGGTTATATTTGTCAACAAGATAATCAATCAGATTTGAGCGAGATTTCAATATTGGATCGAACTTTAGATACACCAATCACTTTTCCTTTGAATGTGTTGAGCGTAGCTTGGATATCAACAAAGCCTATACCAGATCCAATTGAAGATGAACTCATTCCTTTGAGTCATGCCTTGACTTATGATGACAATGCAGAACTTACTGATGAGCAGATTCTAAATAAAATGGATTCGACCAGATTTGGAGTGCGTAATATTCCTGATGAACCAACAATAAAACCACTAAAAGCAGTTATATTGAAGGAAGGCAAGATCATAGGTTCAATGATGAAGAAACAAGCCAAGCAACATTATAGTACGATCCTGAAATGGGAAAATCCTCCTCAAAAGATTGATACAGAGAATGTGACACCCTTACTGGATAAAGACAAAGGAAAAGTTGATGAAGATTCTTCAAGTCAAAGTCCTAGCAAGACATCACCATCCAGAAAGTCTTCACCTTCAAAGAAGAGTCTATCTTCTCGAAAGTCATCACCTCCACGATCGATTCCTGCTAAGAAAGCTAAGCGAAGATCCAAGACAAATCCTTTTGACAAAGAACAAGCAGATGGAGTCCAGCATGATATGCCAGAACATTTCAAACGCTATACACCACTAGATGATGTGGTTATCATGTTATCCAAAGCACATCGTGAACTCAAAGAACAAGTGCCAAAATCGAAAGATGTTTACGATGGCTAGGACACAACCTATGAATCTTGCTAAACCAGAATATCCAGAAAAGATTGTACAGGTTGGATCATAACTTAATCCTGAACAGTTTCAAGTGCTATGAATGTTGCTTATTAAGTATCAAGATTGCTTTGCATGGATTTATAAAGATTTCAAGGGTATTTCGACGTCAGTTATTGAACATACTATGCTTTTAATACCTGATGCAGTTCCAAAGATTACAAAGTTCTATCGTTGTGAAGTCATCCAAGTTGTCAATCAAGATTTTTAGGAGCCTCCCATCATTGCAGCACAAAAATATAATCTAGCCACCGGCAGCTGATCCTGAATACTATTTAATGCCATTCATGGCTTATTTGGATCGAATGCCAAAGTGAGAAGGCAATCATCCCACTGCGTTGCAACGAACGCCAATAGAGTGAGATCTTTTGTGAATAGCGCGATTGCCTCACTGTTGGATCGGGAGAGTGGATATACTCCCGCTGGTATGCTTGTAGGGCTCGATGGAAATCTACTAATATCGCCCAGCTATAAGATTGGTGGATGATTGGCCAGTTTGGCGTATGGATGGTAATTTTGTCCATGGCCAATCCCAAATCCTTCCACTTATTTCTGCACGGCATTGGTACGTAGTATGGATCTACGCGCAATTGGTGGGGTTTGGCCACATAAAACCTGATGGATTCCGAAGTTTTCTCAAAAAATGTGATTCTCCAAGCCGGCTGCTCCCCCAATGCGGGTATCTTATTCAATTCTTTGCTGGCCTCAATTTCAGAGGTCTTAAACTTGATGACCCAACCACCACGTGAGGACTCATGTGGATGTTGATCTAAGAATCTCTAAATTTGGTCCTCGATGTTGATTGGTCATCTGAACAATGGTCTGGTCCTTGATGAAGATGGACTTGCTTGCATTGCCTGTGGAACTAGTTGTTCTTCTGCAACTTTGGGGGCTCCACCCTGTTCCATGCCTGGATCCAACTCTGTAGCCATTCTTGCCTGATCCTGGTGCTATGGCTAGAACTGTGGCATCAATGGAACTGGAATTTGAGGCTCGGCTTCCAACACCTGAGCGGCGGCTTTCTCATCATCCTTTATAATGGCCTTGGCCTTGCCTAACTCAGTGGTTGGCATCCTTTTGAGTTTATCAAATTTTTCTTGAAACCCCACCAGTGCAGTATGTTAGGTTTCCACTTTGCGGAACAAGTATCTGATCTCATCCGGTGTGACTGGACGATCAGGCACTTGGGTCTGTAAGTAGGAATCGCGTTCAAGGGTGGTCGCGTCCAATTCACCTTGAAGTCATTTGCGTTCCAATGCTGCTAAGTCCAACTGTCCTGCTAGCAACAAGACTTGCTTTTTGGAATCTTGGATTGCCTTGTCAACCTTGTCCTGTGCCGTGGTGAATGCATTCTGAAGGGTCGCCGCATAGTCTTCTAGTCATTGAGCGGACTCATTGTCCTTCTTCAAATCAGCTTCAAACTTTGCCTCGTATTGCCTGGCAATCTTTAGCTCATGGTTGATATGAATAACCTTCTTGCTAATCAGGGTATTCTCTGTCCCAAGATCGGCTATGCGCTTCGACATGTCTTTCTTTTCATCAATCATGGTCTAGATCATGCGTGCAAGGTTAGAAACAGGAACCATTGTGTCACCAGAATCCACGATAGTAGGAACAGCAGCAGCATGAGCAACAAGAACAGCTAGTAGGAATCATGCTAACTGGCCTCTTGTGTGTGGTCGGTTCTTTTTCTACAAATATATCTTCGGCTTCAAAACTCTATGGCACTGTGGTGTCTAATTGCTTTGGAGATATAACAGCAAAGATCGACCCGACTTCAACTTGATCTTGTTGGTTGATCTGGAAGGAATCATCAAATCCAGTAGCGGTGTCATGGAACTGTTCGAATCCTCTACCAAGGGATTGGAGTTCAAAGGGTCTGGGGCTTTTGGGCATTTCAAAAGTCTCATCTGGGACATGTCGACGAAGGTTCTTGAGGAGAGTAAGGTGCTCAGCGAAGGTTCCCAAAATGGCAAATTGCTTATCATTCACCTAACTCCAAAACAGGTACCAACTTGTGAGAAGAACGTTCGCCCAACTCAATAAGGGTATATCTGAGGTGGATCTTGCTTCTGAAAACTCGGTGAACAATTCTAAACATAGTTTGTGCAAAAAATGACCAAAACAGTAATTTTCCAAGTCATTTTCTCATAAAGATTTGACTCCTAAAAATATTTTTCTTCAATTTTTCTGACTTTTGCTCATCAGTCTTTTCTCATTTTGTCTTTGTTTGTTTTTTTTTTTTCCAAAAGAATTTATCAATTAAGTAATGAAAACAAGAAATTGAAAAACAAATAAAATAAAAAAATCATTTGGATCATGCTTGTTGAACTGGCGGAGCAGGCTGCCAAAGCTTGCATAATCGGCTGCCATTCATGGGAATATCAAAGCGTTTTCCATCCAAATGCTCAAGAATAATTGCTCCATAGTTCAGGATTTTCTTCACTCTATACGAGCCTTCACCAGTAAATTTCAATTTCTCCTTGATCAGCTTGGTTTTGTACATCAGTGCTAGATCTCCTTCTTTCAAGTCCTTTTTGTGTAATTGACGATCGTGCCATGCCTTCCAACGGGCTTTCTCTGCTGCTAATGCATGGACTGCCATCAATCGAGTCTCACACAATTTGTGCAGAGCTTCATGACGTAGTTGTAAGTACTTGTCATCATTTAGCCGCTCTGTTGCTACTATGCGTAAAGATGGTATTAAAAATTCAATCGGCATGACAACATCTTGACCATAAACTAGTTGAAAGGGTGTTTGATTTGTACTACTCTTGTAAGCGGTTCTGAAAGCCCATAATGCTGCATGTAGTTTATGTTCCCAATCAGACAAACTCGCTTCAACTGTTTTCGTCATAATAGTGCAGAGAATCTTATTGGAAGATTCAGGTTGGCCATTCCCTTTGGGATAATATGGAGTACTAAATCTGTGTATAACAAAAAAAATTTCTAGTAAACACTTTATCGTTTGATTAACAAAGTGTGTACCCCAGTCACTAACAATCTCGATCAAGCATCCAAATCTGATAATAATATTTTTATGAAAATATATCCTCTTGCATGTCACCAAACTCAATGGAGGACCATAACAGCCTACCAGTCTATTTTGTGGAAGATCCAAAGGAAAATCTGTTACCGGTGTATGCCTATCAACTTAGAGGCAATGGCATACTGCACTCAGTTAGGTGCTATGGATGCGGAGGAAAACACTGTCGTGTTGAATGTCCACATCGAGGGGATCCATCAACATTTGACCCCTCATGTTCACAATGCGGAGTTAATCATCTATGCCGAGATTGCCCGATGAGAAATTCACAAATAGCCAGGAGGCATATGTAGACCGACATGCACCTATGGTGACCCTTCCACCCCGAACGCACTATAAAAGAAAATTCTTGGTGCCACCAGGTTATGAAATGAGTGACAAAGAGGACAACTTGACAAAAGTCCCAAAGTACGCAAAGATACACTCAAGCAAACAAGTAAAACCATCACATAACACAGAGATGGTAGAATCCATCACGCCAATGGTAACTGAGGAAGCCAAGAAATTGGCATCCAACGAAGTCCAACGGATTTTACCAAGTCTCTTGGCGCAATCACTACAAAGAATTCTTAGTGATGAATTACAAAGGGGACTAACGTCAACAGGGCAACTTGAAGGCAATTTAGCATAAGATCCAAGGAAAAGTGCCATTACGCAGCCTTCAACGGGGAAGTGCAATGATCAAAGGAAGACTAAAGTTGATGATTGTCCCTCAACGAGCAAGATTCAACCAAAGTCTCATTGTTCTATAATGCAACAGCCCAAACCAACCCAAATCTGGGTATATCCATTCTTCAAAGGCCAAATTGAGGGAATCCAAGCCCAAATAGGCCTCCAGTACAGCAAGCACCAGTGCCTACAATGACAAAGCCTTGTCCTCAATCTATGATATTGACTGTTGAGGAAAGTCGTCAGGTTATGGCATACCTCGAATACCTGGACAGACAAGAAAGTCAAGCTAGCACGTCATATCTACCTTACAATTTGGGAGAATCTATGACATTGGGACCAGTTGCGCCAATCATTTCAAAAAAGGAAAGATACCAATTACACCAGATGGGTGAACATGAGAAGCCCGTTGGTATGCCCCGAACTTGATGCCAAGTGTGGTTACCAAGTCTGACAACACAATGGTCAATTAGAAAAGAATTCCAAATGCAAACATCGGTAACATCCACAGTTTTCCAACCCAAAGAAATTTTATTGGTCCAAGACCATTTGAAATTTGGTAGCCATTTGTAATGAATTTGAGTGTTATTGGCGTGCTTGAAAGCAGAACGGATAAGCTTATTCATAATAGTTTTCAGGCCTTCAGAACCATCAAGTGGAATGTTTTCATAGCATTTGAAAATAACAGTAGACCACATATTATAGATGCGCTCAGGCATATTGAGATAGAAATCAATAGATGAATCACACTACCAGAAAAGAGTAGTATCCACATTTAGGTGACTCTTGTATGTGGTTGTCTTAAGGCCTGCATTTTCCATCAAAAAAGGATGTAGCATACCAAGAACGCCTGTTAGGAAAATAGCAACGGTGCTGAAACAACAATCATGGGCATTGGTGATCCATCTAAAAAATTTCTTATGAGCTTTATATGTGCATAATAAGTAAGGTAAATTTTCATTTTACATGAATTCCATAGGTAATAATTCTTTCACCCTACTATTGATGATTTGTAGAGCAATAGGTACAAAGTTATCTAAACAATTAGGAAAAGGTCCCCTCATAAACACATCCACATTAAGAGGCCCAACTACTTTATACATTTTGAGGTACGTAGTAACAACCTCCAGATTTTTTTAGAATGTATTTGGAGGATGCCCTAAATGGCATAATATTGCACCTGAATTTATCGTATATGAATTTATGGAGCACTAAATACATTACACAATTGTAAGGTAATATTATTATTTTTAGAATATGACTAAAGCACCTTACAAAAATGTAAGGCTCACTTTTTATTTTTAGAAAGTTGCATAATTCAAAAATTGCTATTTTTGAAAAGTTGTAGAAATCCAAATTTACTATATTTAGATAATATAAACGCTTTTAATTTTTTTTTTTTAAATCTGCAGTTATTACGATGGGGAAGGCCCTCGGGCAGGGGCCTTACCCTATACTTTGATGACCACATGTCGATCATGGCCTTTAGTCATGTTGGGTTCCATGAGATCCCGTCAGCCATAATGGCATGACGTATTCTACGCGATCACTTGGATTTGTGCTACATGGCGCACTCACCATTTTGACTCTGTTCAATGATTCATCATGGAAACGTGGCAAAATCTTTTATGACAAAATCCGACAGGCAGCGGGCTTTAAATCATATATTTGCATGGGCTATTATGTGGGTGTGTAGGTTTGGTTGGTGTTTGCTCTAAATGGACTGGCTTTACAAACCACAAGCATGGATGGCGAAGTGTGAAATCAATTGCCATTCAATTTGGGGCTCCCAATGGATTGGCTTGACAAATTACAAGCATTGATGGTGAAGTGTGAAAGCAATTGCCAATCAAATTGGGGCTCCTTATTATAATGGTATTGATGTCCCAAAGAGGAGCTTTTATAGATGCCCTATCCATTAGCCATAAGCAAGGAACCAAAGGTATAAATGTCTATTCAAGAGAGAGAGAGGTCTGAGTGAGAGATTGAACGAGAGAAGAAGCAGAAACAGATCTATGAAGAAAAGTGGCGATCCATCTATCCATCCATCATCATGTCGCAAATCCAATGTCCATATTGTGCTGCCACTGAAGGACGATGCACTTCCTTGGGAGGTGGCCGCTTCCTGACAGAATGCAAATCCTGTGGGCGTGTGGTGGAGGAGCGGCAAAGTCAGGTTGAAGAGCTGTTCGTTGAGCAAGCTATAGATCAACCCTTTTGTGTTGTCACACCCGATTTCAGTGAGAATGAAGCATATCGCACTCCACCTCTCGAAGATGATCCATTTGAAAACATAGGTTTTATCACCGCCTTCAGCACCTGGTCCGTGGAGCTCTCCCCCCTTTTCACCACCACCAGTACTACCACTAGTGGCCATTTGGCAGAGCTTGAAAGGGTTTTGTGTGATTATTTCTATAGTGGGAATGGGAATGGGAATGGGGGGAGCAGTGGAGCAGGGCCAAGCCTGACAAGTAGTATCAGCATGGTGGACATGCTGAGGGCTTACTTTCAGATTGTTGAGGTTTCATCTGTGTTAGGGTTGGAGAGGGATAGCTCTGACCATGCAATCCAATTGTTCCGGGACTGCTCGTGCACTACCTATTTGCGGAATCGGAACATTGAGGCTCTCGCAACAGCAGCGCTGGTGCAGGCAAGTCGGGAAGCGCAGGAGCCACGCACTTTGCAGGTTTGCTTGCTATACCTTCACACTTGTGCAAAGCAGTTTTCTTGTTTTATTACTTCAATTGTCTGCTAGATTTTGGCCTAGTAATCGTGTTTTTACAGCACAAAGGAAGGGTTTTAGCTCTTTTTATGTGGTTTGGCTTTCCAATTTTTGCATTTTACTTTTGCTTAAGAAGGACCTTTTGTAATGTTTAATCATTACTGCCACTTGCTTTTCCAGAAAAAAAAACATCGAGCTTGGAAATCATTTATTCACGTTTATCACCAAACATATGTTCTCAATTTTTAGCACCAGCTGAACATTAGAAACTAATATGTGGGGCTCACCTAACCGTAGAAGACACTTGCCATCCGTAGATGTCCTATATATACCAAGCTCCTCATCAACCAAGGCATGGAGGCGAAGAGGTCAACCGTCAGGTCATGAAATGGTGTCTGTTTGTTTGTTGTCCTAGATTTAAAGTCTCCCAAAAGTAAAACATGGCCCCTCTCTGCAAAAACCATGATGTCCTTTGATATCCTATCAAATGGAGAGAGAGAGAGAGAGAGAGAGAGAGAGAGAGAGAGAGAGAGAGAGAGAGAGAGAGAGAGAGAAGCTTTATTAATGTCTTGTACATACCTGAGGGTACGAAAGACCAATTATGTACACATCTCAAGTGTATGTGATACACTAAGAGCGTATGAAAAACGTCTCCGTAAAAGAAAACATACTAACTAAACTAGATCAACAAAAATAAGTTTGATACATGTTGCTGTACTAAAAAATAGAATAGGAGCTCAAATATCATGAAACAAAGTCAAACCTTAGGACTTGGCCAGTGTTATAAAGTAGGACGTAATCAAACTCGTGGAATGCTCTTAGGGTGATGAGTGATGCGGTTGCTGTAGGACCTATGGGCACTGGGCACTATGTCTTGATCTGTTGGAAATATGACTCAGTCTGACGCATTGACATCTAGCACGATGTCTGTCTCTGACTGGTATATCTGTCTCATCCTTCGATATGGCAACTGTTATCTGTAGGTTTCTGTCAGCATCTGGAAAAGAAATCTGTGATAGTAGTTTGGGTATCGATATTGATCTGGTTGATCTGTAGTAAAGGGGTTTCACCCCAAGCTGCCCATCCCAAACCCTATGAATATAGGATCTATAAATAAACTGGCAGATACAATGATGTGTGCCCTCCGGAAATGACGATAAAGAAATGTTAATGGAGTCCAGGAGCCGTCCAGCCTGAGAATACCATGAGAGATGAGATCCCTGGCTATGGAGTAATCGCGATGAGGTAAGAGTTGCATAAGAATATCTAGACTCTCTACTATCCATCTGAGAGAGAGAGAGAGAGAGAGAGAGAGATTGTTGCTGCTTCACAAACATTAGGAGAGCATTTGACTTTGGCACCACTTCACATGCTCATTCAGAGATTTAGGGATTTTGGCTTCTCCGCTGACACAATGCTAGCAATTATGGCAATGTATCGATGTTTCAAGTAAAAGGAGGGTCATCTAGGTCTTACAGTTACTGACACAAGTTCACATTGGATGGGCAGCCTTTGGCAATAGTTTCTTCATATTTGGGGGTTTTATTTATGGGACCTATCTATAGCATGATCCATTAGCTAACTTGGGAAGTGTTAGTCTTCCCTTGTCAACTTGGAGCGGTTTTGTTTCAAGTGCCATACGCAGGATGCTCAGAGTAAGTGTCATTTTTTTGACACTTTCGGCACCCCACAACCAAGTATGCAGCAAAGACATTGTGTACAGGGTTGCAACAGAGACACAACTTGGAGCGGTTTTGTTTCAAGTGCCATACGCAGGATGCTCAGAGTAAGTGTCATTTTTTTGACACTTTCGTCGCCCCACAACCAAGTATGCAGCAAAGACATTGTGTACAGGGTTGCAACAGAGACATTGTGTACAAGGCTTACATCAGCGGAGTGGGCTAGCTTTCTATTCCACATTAGATTATCCTAGCTGAGTTTGCCATGCCCACTATAAAGGTAGAGGCTATATTGAGGCTGATCATTTGTATTGGGAGTCTTGGAGTTGGAGATATATGAATATGGGCACTAGTGATTATGATACTATGATGTCGCTTGTTGGATTTATTTGACATTTCCATGTCTCATGTTCTCGAGGGGACCCAAGGTTTATTTATCAATACTTGCTCAAAGTCTCTTTGCACCAACTTTATGCCGTTTCCTTAGATTCTAGGGAGGATAGGATTTGCCAATTGTGTACTATGGGTGAGGTGGAGCACTTCGACTTTTGGTGGCTGATATATTATGAGATTAGAAGGAGATACCATTGTCTCTTCCGTGATCAGCCAATCATGCTCCACTCATTGATATCTTCCTGTAGCCTTGATGGGACGGGAGATGCTTTACATTCAGAGAGATTTGTATCAGAGTACCCACTCTATCATGAGGACTCAAAATCAAGGATGAGGCAATCATTTAGACCAGAGACACCTTGTCAGTGACTGTAGAGACCCATAGCCTCACACATTCTATGTGACGTACAGACACACTCATAGATGTCCTTCCTAGCCCATGACATCATCACTTTTTTTTTACACTTGTACCTCAAAGACATTCATAAAGCTCTCTCTCTCTCTCTCTCTCTCTCTCTCTCTCTCTCTCTCTCTCTCTCTCTCTCTCTCTCTCTCTCTCTCTCTCCATGTGGTAGTTTTGGTCATAACTTTGATTATGGTATGATTGGAAAAATATCAGTCATTAGTTTGACTAAGAGAATTTTGGAAAAATGAATGTTGTTTGTTTCACTCGGCCAATTCTAGTCATTTCTTCCACAAGTATGTAGTTTCTGTTTATCCTCTGTGATGACAGCCGTTCATTTTCACTTGTTTGCTGGGAATGATAACAAAAAAGCAAATTGTCATTCATATTCCAGTAAGATGCGATTGAGTTTATCATTGAAACAGGAAATTTCAGCAGCAGCCAACATTCCACAGAAGGAGATAGCAAGACACATGAAATTACTATCAGATGCATTGAAGCTGAGCCAGCCAATCAACAGCAATTCCATATCTGTACACATGCCTCGGTTTTGTAGCCTTCTGCAACTGAATAAGACAACACAGGTACATCAAATTATGTTAAATGTCTGAGGTTTACGTTCTCGAGCTTTACATGACAGAAAGGCATAGATATGAAACAATTTACTCATAGATGTTTTGTGTTTGCTTGGTGTCAGGATCTTGCCACTCACATTGGTGAGGTGGTTATAAGTAAAAGTTTCTGCACACGTAGAAACCCCATAAGCATTTCAGCAGCTGCCATTTACTTGTCATGCCAGCTGGAGGATAAAAGGAAGACACAGACGGAGATATGTAAAGCCACTGGTCTAACTGAGGTTTGTTTGGTTGAAAATTTTGCAGCTTTTGAAAGTGCTCTGGTTAATGACTAGTTTGAGTCTTTTTTCCCTTTTAGAAGTATAATTGGTCTGTCTCTAACTCAACCTTGTCATTGCCACAGGTATCCCATTATTATGTCCACAAATGTTTGTTTTGTGGACAAGGTACATGTGTTACTAAAATATGTGTTACCCGCCTACCTTTCATGCATTTTATGTTTTATAGCTCACAATTGCTTTGCAAATATTTGACTTATCTATGAATCTAGATAAGATAGTTTTCTCAGATATCCCAGAGTCTTAAGTCCCTTGATAACATCAAATCTGGACTATTTACAATAATCACAGGAGGTAAAACGCTAACAAAAATCAAGATAGAAACAAATATAAATGAAAACTATCAAGAAAGATATAGAAACGTCAAAACGAGCGTAAAGGAGGTCATGAGATTCGTAACAATCATAACAATGATCAAGCAACATTTGAGACAGTCTGAGGAGGACACTCAGATTAAACTGTTATACACCGCAATGAACTTGAAAACAACAGAAAACATCACATTGAAAACAAGAGAAAACATTACATAAAAAACTTTATTGAATAACAGAATACAAAGGTGCAATATGTTGCTCGATGACCTCATAGGTAGGCCCACTGTTGATGACCCACTTGATCTCTCGACAAGCTACTGAAAATTGGGCATAAGAGTGTTTTATGCCCTACTTTTGGACTCGTCATATATTTGTCATGTCATCAATCTCCTCTGACCTAGTTGGTGGGACCCACATAAATTGACTCGGGTCTATTGTGAGGGGGCATGTCCTTATGAGCCCCTTCACATTAATTTATGAAGGTACAATAAAATCTCCATTTATTTGATCACAATATAATTCTGGCTCAAGTGCAATACAAAAAATATCAGACATAACATTCTAAGTCCCTCCTTACTGGTCAGATGGACCCTCCTGGCCATCAGGGCTAGTGCCATTCATAGCACAGGGAGATGGAGGAGATGGCCCAATGGAGGGATGCATGGGAGTTGATAAAAAGAAAAATGGATATCAAAGTTGAAAAAGACAAATACAGAGAGGATAAGAAGAAATAGAACTAGAGAGGAGAAGAACAAAGAAGTGAAGATAATGATAGGGTCAAATAATGAAATGAGTATATTGGCACTGTTGATTCTGCGGATGCCATTGATTATGTTGATATTGTGGATTATGTTGAAACAAATATTATTATTAATTCTGTTTATATTCGGATCATCAATGATTCATTTGGTTGTCGTGACACTATGAAACTATTGATCTAATTGAGTTTGTTGATAGTGCGGGTGCGGCAAAGTGCTCTCCATTGAATCATGAAGTAGCAATATCCAAGATACACGAGTTCGGTCCAGAAGCCAAAGGAGAACGTATGTCATGGTCAATGAGGATAACATGGAAGCCTATAGAAACGAAATTTTGTTGACAAAATAGTCGTACACACTGTTGTGCAGTAAGAGTGGCCCGAACATGACCGAAATACAAGATCACAATGACGAGACTCAGAAGCAATAACGTATGAGCCTTGACAAAGAAGCCCTAACACCCATGTAATTGGCATTGGTGTCAACAATGAATTTTTGATCAAAACCTGGTAAAGCAAGGATTGGCGTTGTCATAATAAGTGCTTGAGCTGATCAAAAGCCTCTTAATAGGGAGGGGTCCACTCAAAAGTAATCCCTTTGCAAAAGCAAAGCATGTGAAGGTTTGGCTATGGTAGCAAAACGGGAAATAGGCTTGCACAAATGGGTAGCAAGGCCCTGAAAAACATGTGCATGTCATGAATGTTAGTGGGTGTGGCCCAAATATCATTAGAGCGAACTCTAGAAGGATTGAATCTAACAGCTGTGTTTGAAACAAGAAATCCAAGGAATTCTATAAATCAATTTTTATTCACAGTATCATCAGATACGTATTCATTGTGGAGATGAGCCCAAGACCGCTTCTCATATTTTTTTTGGCATTCATGCATTGTGCTTACCCTTTGATGTTGATAATGACCCAGCTACATTTCAAAATGACATGAAGGATAGGTTCAAACCCTTGCTTGGCATCTAGGGCATGGTCTACTTTGATATTATCCTTCTTTTTAGTTCAGACGTTCCTTCTCACATTTCACATTTGGCTTATGTTTTGTTGGAATATAAATGGAATTGCTTACATTACCATAGGTTACTTTGACCCAAAAGGTCGAGAGTTGTGTAACCATGGTCATTTATTATATTAGGCCTACTAAACTTAGAGTTAGCTAAGTTAGTATGAAATTAACTTGGTAGGGACTCATGGGTCCACTAGGCCTAATTGTGACATTAAGTACCCCAACTTGACATATTGGAGGTACCGTATTCTTTCTATGTAAATCTTGGACTATATATGTGTGCATCCCGTTTGTATGAGACACTTTTGTAAGCAATACTGACTATTCTCCTTGGCTGTCCACGAGTTTCTACAAAAGGGTTTCTAGCCATCTCTCTCTTTCTTTTGAGAATGCTTTGTGTGATTGAATAGTTAAGATTCTGTATCCTTAGGCTGTTTTTCCTACATGTTTTTCACCTTTATGTTGTCATTAGTTGTTTGCCAAACATTCCAAGTGTACCTGTGTTGTCTTTGCCCAACCTATCAAACAAATCATCCATGTAAGAAATGGGATATTGGTTACAAAGGATAAAATGCTTAAAGGCACAATAATCAATACACGAGTGTTTAGTCCTATCTATTCTATCAACAAGTTCAACAGGGGCACGAAAGGTCCTTGTGCAAGGAACAATAAGCCCATGTTGTAATAAATCATTGACCTAGCAATTTGCTTCGTTGTGCTCGGGATGAGATACGGGATAAGAAGTTTTAGAAACTGGAGTCGTACTAGGAAGAAAGTTGATTTGATGATCAATCATGCAATGGTGTGGTAAGGATGAGGGCTTCAAAAACACACAGTGGTACCTCTACATGTAAAGGATGTGTAACCTCAACACGGGTAGCATGAACATGGGAAACAATTTTGTTACTAAAAACCAAGTGTGTGTTGCTGGAATCTATCAAGAGTCTTCAAAACATTGAGTTCCTCAACAATAAAACAGAATCTTCAAGATTTTCAGTATCATGCACATGATTGATGGTAGTTGCCTAGAATCCTGGGCACGATAATTAGGACTTTTTCGTTTGAAGCATAGGTTTTTAGATCGTGTCTCAGAAAGTCCTTGAGGAGTATAGTGCGGAAGATGAGAAGATGATTGGAGGGTTCAGTATGACCAGGCACAGTAGGTGGACCAGGTGAAATCGAAACACCAGAGGGATTAGGGACCATTGGTCAGGAAAGGAGCATGGAAAGACAACTTGGGTGTAGGAGATGGCTATTGGTCCAGGTACCTATGTTGCGTATTAGCAAGTGACAGCTCGTTCAAGAGAAGTGCGCCCAAAAGACTGAACATTATGGTGAACTACGCCACACAAACCGGGTAACAAGCAATTACCTTGGCAATAGGAATATCAAGAAAAAGATATAAAGATCGAACAAATTTTCCAGTATAATTATTTACCATACCTATTTGCTGTAGATATCAATATTGATCAAGCTAAGTAGCAAGCCACATATAATATATCACGGCATTGTGTAAAGCAACCTTGAACTCGTACCACACAGCAGCAATGGAGAATATAAGTTTTGAATGTGCTGCCAGCAGGTCAAAGCACGACCAGAGGGTTGAATCACAACAACCTGGCTTTTTTTGGTTGGCATCACAAGGAGAGACCTTGAAATAAGTCTCTCTGGTAGAACCAATTTTGCAACTCATTGCCATCTGAAGATCCTGAATACACTGAAAGTGAAACTTTGTCTTTAAAATCACAAGCAAGAGGCCTATGAGGAGGCGGCACAATATGGGGAAAATGGTGGTATGGGCAATAGTAGACGGGCTAGAGGTGTCTCTATGAACGGCCAGAAATTCGGAAAATATAGCCTCAAGATTAACAAGCCATAAAAGCTTCATTGAAAGCACAATAAAAAAGTTTTCTTTCTTAAGCTGCTGCTATCTGTGTCCATTGACAGTTACATCTTTAGATTTTCCTGCTCTTTTTTATCAGAAGGTTGAGTCTATAATCTCTTAGAAGAAGCATTTTACAAGGCATAGATTCACCATGTCCATGGAACCTGAGCATCTGAAACTGTATACTTCTTTTTGGCAAAATAGTTTCTGGCTTTTCAAGTTTCACTTATAATTATCTGGATTATAGTCAACTCAGTAAGGTGTCGGGCTGCAAAATCAAATGTTCTTATAACCTATGCACAAACTGTTAGGGACCCAACTCCCTTGGGTCCCAAACCCAGACTTGAGACCAGATGATGACTGGGCCTGTAGATTTGACCGGTGACTCGTGAACCTGCATGGTTGCCACGTGTTATGATCCAGGAGTGCACAACATGGCTTGGAGTCTCTCTCCTTGGAGGTATACAAGGGGAGGAGGACTCATTGGCCATCCATTCTATCTACCTAGGAAGAGGTGGATGGAGAGCGTGTGCACGGCCAGGATGTATTGCTAGCGTGAGGCAGGAGATGGCCGAGAGCCTAGGCGGTGGTATGGGACGCCGTCTGGGAAGGAGGTTGGATCCAACTTGATACGGTCACAGGTCAGGGCACGGTGGGTGGACCCGGATTAGGTCCTATGGCGGGGTGGAACGTGAATCGTTCGGTCTCTTGTGGGTAACCGGCACCTGGAGGTTTGCAGTAAGTAAGATTGTAACATATGGTATCAGAGCCACTGCATACTGAAAGCAGGTGCGTTGATCCGTAGTAGATTTTTTGTAACTTACGATGCTTCTGACGGATTTCAAATCCGGTTTAAAAATGCATTTTTTATGCGTGTTTGTCTATTCTTCTTTCCGTTGTTTTTTTGTAAATTTCAAGTAAATAAAGTCTCAAAAAAAAAGTGGTAGGGGCCCTAAGGAGGACCTGCCATGTGGCACTGTCCAAGGAAGGACAGGTGGTGGTCCCTCCTACTGAGATTCCGCTCCAGATTAAGGATTCTTGGTCACGATGGGACCCTCCTCAGATCCAAACAAAAAACAGGTTCTTCATCGCTGTTTGAGCAGCGGGAGGGTCAAGAAAACTTGAAGAAATCTGCCACGTGGCATTTGATGGGCCAGGAGAAGTGGCAGCAGGTAGCGCCCTCCTATTGCGATGAATACCAGATCACCAGCTGTAGAATTCGGGGCCTTCCCTGCTTACATGAAGTGTTTTCTCCAGAACTGTCGCTGTATAACAGCGATGGACCATCTGAAGAAAAACAAAAAAAAAAGGTGAAGGGGGAGGGGGCTGTAGGCCACCTGGCAGATTGCTAGGAGAAGGCCAGAAGGCTGAGGTGGAGGCTAGGTGGCAAGGCAAGGCCACTTGGCAGTTGTTAGGATGGCATGAAGAGGGAGGTATGCCTCTTCCATGCATCTGTTTTATGAAAAATGAGGTGGAGGTGGCGGTGCATCCTTCTTTGTGCTCTCTCTTATTCCTCTTGGCAGCCATGGACAATACCATTTGGTTTGTGAAGAGACAGCAAGAGTAGTTTCGTATCTACCTTCCTTGAGTAGCTTTTGATTCTCTTATGTCTTCTCTTCTTAATTCACCTCTCTTCTCTTTGAAAAAATGGAGCCTACTCCTACTACACAGCCTATGTCCCCTATTCATGAGGCTACAGTATCTGCCTCTGTCTTAGACCCTGATGCTTTGATGCTAGCTATTAACAGTCTACAGCAACAGATTGTGGATATGCAAGCTAAGCACAGTCGGGATCAGCAGGACCTCAAGGAATTGACGCAGCTAAGGCAATTGGTGCATCAACCCTTGTTTACTCCTGAAGTTTTTGCTGGGGAAAAGAAGGATAGAACCCCGGAGGCGATCTTGCAATGGCTGGATTGTTGGAATTCGCACTTTTCCATGCACGATTCATCCGAGGACAACAAGATCAATCTAGCCGTCATGTACCTGCGAGGTAAAGCTTTTACCTGGTGGCAAGATATAAGGGGTAAGCCTGAAGTTCCTAGGAATTGGGAGGATTTTCGTAAGGCCTTTAAGGCGGCCTTACTTCCTATTCTTGATGATTTTGAATTCTACCATCAGTATGCAACGATCCATATGGGGAACCGGCCCCTAGATCAGTATTTGCAAGAATTTCAAGAGGTCTATTCTCGTTTTGCAACTAGAATAGATCCTTTGCTAGTAAAGTTGCATTTCATACTGGGGTTACCAAGAGACTACCAGCTAGAGGTCAGGAGGAACCAGCCTCTTACCCTCGAGGATGTTGTTCGTCGAAAGATAAGGCAAAGGAAGGGGCTTCAGGCTCAGGGAAATCGAAGAAAAGATCTACCTTGGACCAGGAAACCTTCATGAAAGCCAGAAGCGACAATCTGTGCTTTAATTGCATGGAACCAGGTCATGTCGTGAAGGAATGTCCAAAGAAACGGAAAGCTAAACGGGCATCTTTTAAGACGCCAGGTAACTCTAGCATATCTTTCCTTTGCTGGTAATTCTATGTGTGAGCATTGTTATTTTAATACGGCTGTTTTTGGCCCTCATGACCTCATTCGGATGAAGGGGGTTGTGGGTGGTCAAGCCGTAACTGTTTTATTTGACGATGGTTCCACACATAATTTTATTGACGCTAATTTGTTGCAGAAGCTAAAGGTGGAAACAAGGCAAAGTGACCACCGATACACAGTGAAGCTGGCAACTGGAGCAGAAAGCCAAGTTTGGGACCGGATAGTCCCACGTCTACCAATAGAGATTCAAGCCTATAAGGATAAATTAGACTTTCATATTAAGAATCTAGATAGGGTAGATGTCATACTTGGTAAAGAGTGGTTCTATGAGAGGAACGAGTCTATGAAGAAAAACTATGTAACACACAGTTTGTCGTTCTTACATAACGGCTCACTCATAGAATTGAATGGAAATGTTGATATTTCTACTTCGTATATGCTTTTTGCTTTGGAAACTTTTAAATGTATGGATATTGTGGATTGCAGTTCTTATCTATGTTGGTTAAAAGATTTTACTTACCATGAAGAATGTAGTTTGCAATTTTACAATCTCAAAATGGAATTAATGTCTAATAACCTAAAACAAGAAAATTCGCCGGAAGGTGAAATTTTTAGGAAACTTAGACAAGAATTTAACGATGTATTTTCTGAGCAGCTTCCTAAGGGTCTTCCCCCCTCTAGGGGTGTTGACCATGGTATTAAACTGATTCCTGGTATTCTCCTATATCACTGTATCCATATAGGATGAGTACTACTGAAGAGGATGAGGTTTATAGGCACCTGCAAAATTACCTTAAGATGGGCCATGTTAGGCCTAGTAAATCTCCCTGGGGGGCACCTGTGCTCCTTGTTGATAAAAAAGACGGAGGCACTCGTCTTTGTGTGGACTTTAAAAAGTTGAATAAGTTAACGATTAAAAATTGTTAACCTTTGCCGCGAATGGATGAACTGGTTGGTCAATTGCATGGTGCAAAGTACTTCACCAAAATCGATTTGAGATCAGGGTATCATCAGATTCGCATAAAGACTGAGGATATTGAAAAAACCGGGTTTAGAACTAGGTACGGCCATTATGAGTTTCTGGTTTTACCATTTGGCTTGACAAATGCTCCAGCGACTTTCCAGCAGATGATGAACGATCTTCTTCGTTCATATCTGGGAAAGTTCGTAATAGTCTACTTAGATGATATTCTCATCTATAGTAAGACCTTGGAGGAGCATGAGGAGCATCTCAGGATTGTCTTAAAGTTACTTAGACAGGAGAAGCTTTTTGCCAAGGAATCCAAATGTGTGTTCTTCCAGAAGAGGTTGTTATACCTTGGTCACATTATTTCGGACCATGGGTTGGAAATTGACCCAAATAAAGTCCGACAAGTACGAGAATGGCCTATTCCTAAAACCATCCGGGAGGTTAAGTCCTTTTTGGGCTTTACGGGGTTTTTTCCTAGATTCATCTTGAATTATGCATTAATTGCATTGGCCTTGACGAATGTCCTCAGAGGGGCTAAAAGAGTTAGCCGGCTCAGTAAGTTCAGTCCTCCAGTTACTTGGACTGAAGAGTTGAATCAGAGTTTTGAGAACCTCAAATAATGTGTAACTACAGTGCCTATAAGACCACCCTAAGTTTGGGGTCATCAGATCATCCTGAATCGGATGGTCAGACAGAGAGGACAAACTAGTCTATGGAAGATATGCTTCGGGCATTTGTTTCCAGAGACAGTCAGATTGGGAAAGGTACCTTTCAATGATTGAGTTTGCATATAATAGCGCAAAGCACTCTGCGACGGGTTTTAGTCCATTTTCTCTGTTGTATGGTTTCCAGCCTAGGGCTCCCATTTCAGTGGGCCTCAAAGGCCTCAAGGTTAAAGCAGCAGTAGATTTCCTGCATGATATGCAAGAAATGTTGCTTGTTGCTCGCGAAAACGTAAAAACGGCTCAGGATAGAGCCCAGTTTTACGCCAATCAAAAGCGACAACCTAGGGTCTATGAGGAGGGGGCTTGGGTATATCTTAGAATTCTAAAGGATTCTAAGGTACTGAGGACTGGAAAATGTCCTAAGTTATCACCTTGTTTTGCAGGGCCATTCCGTATAGTAAAGAAACTCCATCGAAATGCATACCAGCTGGAACTTCCTCAAGGTGTTAAGGTACATCTAGTTTTTCACATTAGTCGTTTAAAGGAACGA
Organism: Diphasiastrum complanatum; assembly: GCA_029204225.1. NCBI lineage: Eukaryota > Viridiplantae > Streptophyta > Lycopodiopsida > Lycopodiales > Lycopodiaceae > Diphasiastrum > Diphasiastrum complanatum. Next base: position 37,414,782 of record CM055093.1, on the reverse strand, counting down.
CTTGGTGGAAAGGATGACTTAATGCCTCAGGAGGAGTTAGTTCGGTTGGAGGACCTATCATCCTTTATACCTACTGAACCACAGGCCATTGTTGATGTACGTCAACGTGGACTCAAGAACCAGCAGGTAATTGAGTACTTGGTTCGTTGGAAAGGAAGTTCCGAGGATGATGACACTTGGGAGAAGGAACTTGACCTTAAACTGAGATTCCCTGGATTCCTTCCTTAGATAAGGAATTTAATGTTAGGGACCCAACTCCCTTGGGTTCCAAGCCTAGACTTGAGACCAGACGATGACTGGGCCTGTAGACTTGACCGGTGACTCGTGAACCTGCATGGTTGCCATGTGTCATGATCCAGGAGTGCACATGGCTTGGAGTCTCTCTCCTTGGAGGTATACAAGGGGAGGAGGACTCATTGGCCATCCATTCTATCTACCTAGGAAGAGGTGGATGGAGAGCGTGTGCACGGCCATGATGTATTGCTAGCGTGAGGCAGGAGATGGCTGAGAGCCTAGGCGATGGTATGGGACGCCGTCTGGGAAGGAGGTCGGATCCAACTTGATACGGTCACAGGCCATGGCACGGTGGGTGGACCCAGATTAGGTCCTATGGCGGGGTGGAACGTGAATCGTTCGGTCTCTTGTGATTAACCGGCACCTGGAGGTTTGCAGTAAGTAAGATTGTAACACAAACCGTACTCTAGGGTGCTGACAACGTGAGTAGAATGTCGTAGCATTTGGTCCATGCTATGCATATTGAAGTTGATGGTTTAAGACTTTGTGGTTGGACTCCATAGGGTTGAAGATTGCACTTTTTCAATGTTATGTCAGGACTTAGGTGTTATCCTAGATATAACATCAATACATGCATGAACATTGGTTTCGTGCCTAGAATGATCTGGACATGAAATGGTTGGAAAGGAACACATTTTGCACTTATAATGTTCCAAATGGTTTCTATTGCCCTCTGAAATTAGAAATTTCATTCCCTGAATATCCTTTAAGTTTACCATCCCCTCCTCCCTCCCCCATTGTTACCCCTCCCCCCCCCCCTCAGCTAGGCCATCCTTCTCTCAATACCCATTCTTTCTCCTTTTTCTTCCTTCCCTTTCCTCCACGTGGTACTTCCTGCTTTCACCGCTTATGTATCGTTCCTCCTATTCTCAGTTACAAGCATGCTGTGTTCTAGCTAAAGGCTTATCTATTTTTCCTCTCATCCTCAGTTAACAGCGCGCCCCATACATTTCTAATGTCTGACAGTATCCAAACAGAACAATGGTGGTTTGATCCAGAACGTTATATGTGGGGCAGACTTGTAGTGATCAGGTTGTAAGCTGAATGTTAAGCCCTTTTGAGGTTTATATTCTTTGCTAGCTTTGAAAATTGTACGGGGAGTTATTTTTGTTATCATGACATTTCTTTGTAGCAATAAAAAAAGCTAGTCTGAAAAGAGTCTGGAAGGTTACAGATTTTTTTGTAATTTGTGCAAGCTGTGAATTCCATTCGGAATATGCATTATATCTTTTGTCAATGTGAGGTCTCTTTTTGGCAAAAAAAAATGCAGATGCAAATTATTGACTTTTTGTGAAACTACTAGACCGGATTTTTCAAAGGTTTTGGGGGTCTCCTTGTGAAATCATTTCAAATGATTATTAACATCAGAAAGTAGAAAAAGTTCCGAACAAAGAGGATTGTAGTCAACTGCAGGCTTCTAAGATGCCGCTTTCTGAGAGTTTTGTACACTTAAATAACTTAATTTTGGGCAGAGATTTGAACGTTATGAAGTGTGCTGTCATAACTTAGTATGTTTGTTGCTGATTTCACTTTTGCTTTTGTATTGATGGTGCAGGTGACTTTACGAAAAGTGTACAAGGAGCTACTTGAAAATCTTGATGACCTATTGCCTACTGACTATACACCTGCTGTCCCACCAGAAAAGGCCTTTCCTGTCACTGCAGCAGCATTGGGACGCATTTGTGCGACAAGATCATCAGCAGCAAGTGGAATTTCGAGCACAGCTTCTCATGCAGATTCTTCAGTCAACACAATCACATTCAACCCTGCAACAAACTCCACTATGTTCCCAAGTGTTTTACTGCCTGAGAATAACGATAGAACAGGCTTGTTAAGTACTGGATCCTCTGCTGCAAGCGTGGTTTGGCTCCCTGGTTCTCGTGCACCTGTTCCTATGCAGAGTCGTTCAATTGTACCCTCGTCTGATTGCAGATCTTCTGTACCTATATTTGCAATGCCAGCTGCTGTTTCCAACTCCCATCCCACAACCTCCCAGAATATAGTAGGAAGTGTTGAGACAATTGAGAAAAGCAAGCTATTGGATGCCTTGAAAGACACAGAAAAATCTGGAGAGAAGGATAAGGGCAGAAGTGATTTCAGTTTTAGCTCAGGGGGTGGAAACTTTTCTCGTAATGCCATGACTAATATGATGCCTCCTTCCACTGCTATACCAACATTTAGGCAGGGCATCTTTCCTCCTTCAGGAGTTGAAGCACGCGCCACCTCAGGGGTTTGGCCTTCAATTTCAACATTAGGTATGGGGCCACACTTGGGGTTAAAAGAGACATCGAGCCCTATGCCTACGGGTGTTCGACATGGAGCTGAGATGGATGGTACAAAATCATCAACACCATCATCTTCAGGAGCTACTGCTGTTTTTGAGAACCCGGCCCCTCAACAATGATGTCGTAAAATTTATATTCTAGCTTAAAAGGTCAGCCTCAAGAAAGGTATATCAAGTCGTTTTGTTGTCTTTGTGTTTTGCAAATCTATCAACCTTAGCTGTAAGAAGATTAGTTCGTGCACTAGTAAGTGTGCCTCTGTGGGCAGGCTTTGAGCACAAGCGATTTTTCAGCTTGCCACAGGTTCAAAGCATGAGATGTTTATCAACATGAAATCAAACTTGCAGCTTGCGTGGACTGAACATTATTTTGAAATGGGATTTTCTTGATATCATGATTTCTACAAGAGGTAAATTGGGCTCTTAATATTGATTGATTCTCAGTTGCATGTGAATGTGTTGGTTTTGTAGGTGTTTGGAAGTGAGTAAAATACTTTTGAATGTTTAGAGGCTAGTGCACACTCTACTGTTGGATTTATGGCTAAAAAGTGCTCATAACTTTAAGAACTATCAGAACGATACTAATATGTATGCATGTATGCATGGACCAATTCTGGGTATATGGATCAGAATGAGGTGGTTCTAGCTTTTACTTGAGTTAGAACGATGCTATACTCAATTTTTGACAAATCTTCAGACTTGAGCATATTAGTCGATACGTAAAAGACACGTGGGACAAGTCGTAGAGCTTCAGCCAGCAGTATGAAACCATATCACTCAGGAATCATTGTTTTATGGTGGTTTTGGCATTCTTGTTGAATGGGATGTGTTCTAGCTTTGAGAGAGTAGTACAGAATCTCTGGAATTAGCCATGCATGATGCATGCGGTACTTTTGTAGGATTCAAATGATGTTATCATGAAGAGAATATGACTCTTTGTGATTTCATTTTGACATGAAAACCCATATTGTGATAGTTTTAAAAGTATTTACTGATCTTCTGAATCTGATTGTGACCTAGTTTCATTTGTTTTGCACTGCCGTAAGTTGTCCATACAGAAAAAGCAACGGGGAACTCATTTTTTGAAGCTTTTTCTGGTCATTTTTCAACTTTTGCTGCCTCGAACTTCTTTGCAACTCTATGGATAGTCTTGAAGGTTGATGCAATTTCTATTAGGGACAAGTTCACTCTACTATCAGCTTTCAAATCATGTCTTATGTTGTCAGTACAGCAACAAACTCTTACATAAATTTCAAAAATTGCCTTGCAAGAATGAATATTTAACATAGATCTCTTTGTTCTGCTTTGCTACACCCTTTTGGCTATCCTAGATATGATCCTTGATGTTGTATCACCCCCTGAAAACCATGTATACGCGATTTTTTGTCATAGTGGAGTTGAAAGTTCAATATTTCGACTATGGTTAGTTGAACTTCGGCCAGTATAGCGCTAAAGTTGGAAAATATTTTTCTTAAAACAATTTTTTTGGGTATGTTCAGTTAAGTATCACTATCATTAGCAAATTAGTCATTTTTGCTAAACTTGACAAGTCTTTTTCTGAATTTAGTTTATTTGCTATAATTAGAGTATGCAGTCATTCGATTGTTCACTTTTGATTGTTAAGCTATTATGTTTAGAATTCGATTGCTAATTGCGGAATTATGATAGTGACACAGCACGAATGTTGTTGTGAGAGTTCCTCTTGATGATGAGCCATTAATGGACATTCTTGATGATGTGCATGGTGATGCACTTTGTCATACTACTTCACCACCTTGTGAGATAGGATGGAGGAGGGACAAATGTTTTGGATCTAGGAAGAACAAGGTTGCAAGTAAGAAGCCCAAGAAGAAAGATGTCACATGGGACACATTTTCACTTGGAAGTAGATTACCTAACAAAGTGGTATGAAAGATTCATGGAGAGTCATGATATGGATGGCCATCCAGAATCATCTATCCAAGGAGAGCTACAAAGATCAACAAGAGAGAAGATGCAACTTGAAAGGTATGAAGTAAATAATGCTCTTTTGTCAAATATCATTCAAGAACCTTCCACTTTTGAAGAAGCTAAGGATGAGAACATATGGATCAAAGCTATGCAAAATGAGATTTATTCGATTGCCAAATACAAAATGTGGGATTTGGTGGAACCTCTAGCTGATAAGAAGCCCATTGGCTATAAATGGGTGTATAAATCAAAATCATGCAAATGAATGCAAAGGTTGGTGATCAAGGGTTACGTAGAGAGAAAAGGTATTAACTATAAAAAGACCTTTGCACTTGTCTTTAGAAATACCTTAACTCTTCTTGTAGCCTAGCTTTTGAATTTTAATGGCCTTTACATCAGATGGATGTAAAATCTACTTTTCTAAATGATACTTTAGAGGAGGAGGTATATATGACCTAATGGATTCTTTGAGAAAGGGTAGGAGAATAAAGTTTGTCATCTGAAGAAGGTATTTTATGGTCGAAAGCAAGCACCATGAGTGGTACAATAGGAACGATGCATGTTTTTTTTTATCTAAGAGGATGGTGAGAATAGACCCAGATCATGATCTATATATCTTATGCCTTAAAGATGTGATTTCTTTGGTTTCTCTCTATGTTAATGACTTATTATTACAAAAAGTAATTAAGATGTAGTGGAAATGATCAAGATGAATCTTCATAATCAACTTTAGATGATTGATGTTAACCTAGTGCATTATTGTCGTGGAGTCGAAGTATGGCAAAAATGGCATGAAATAGACTTAACACAAGCCAAATATGTCAAGGAGTTGTTGCACAAGTTCAGGTTACAAGATTGTAATCCAATGAATACTCCTATTGAGCCAGGTAAAAGGTTTTCTAAATTTGACAACTTTCAGTCATTTGATGCTACTTTGTTTAGATAGCTAGTAGGAAGCTTGATGTATATGTTATGCTCTTGTTGTTGTGAGTCAATTTATGGCAGCACCTACTAAAGAGCATTGGAAGACGACGAAGCATTTTTTGAGGTACAAAAGAGAGGAGAACCTACCTGAAATTTGAGACTATCCTGATGCAGATTGGAGAGGTGACTATGATGATCGATGATCTATCACTAAATGTGTGTTTTAGTTTGGAGGTAATTGCTTTTCTTGGTCTGGCAAAAAATAGATTATAATTGTTTTGTCTACAATAGAAGTTGAGTATAAGACAATGTGCAGCCTAGCTCAAAAAGCCATTTGATTTAGATAAATCATGAAGAAAATTGGTTTAGAATAGGGCCTACCACCTTATACAACGATAGTCAAAGTGGTATTCATCCATTGGCTAGGAATCCAATGTATCACTATAAAGTCTCCAATCCAAGGATCCTATTCTAAGCATGTCAGTCACAAGCAACACAAAGGAACCTGATGGTGGACAAACCAACCCAACCAACCTAGATCGAACGGATCTAGCCCCCAAGCTATGGATCAATCGATCAAAGAGGAATGAGGCATCACACCAGCAACATCCTGCCACTGGTCATGCTATCAAGCATACACTAGTGAGAGTCCAATAGGTATATTTATACCCTCCAAGGCCCATGCACCACTAGTAGTGCACTGTGACACCTCACTGGACACCTCTCCAGCCTATCTGGGCCACGTCATCCAGTTCCTAATTGACTCACTGATAGACCCATATAAATCCACCATCAAGTGTCTAGGCCTACAACCATTAATTATGACCATGTACACATAAGGGTCCCAATTCCCTTATAGTCACAATTAACTTACGGGTTGTTGGTCTACCGATCCCTAACGTGGACACGCTACCCGAGACCAATCATGGGCATGACATTCTTCCCCTCTTATTCAAGTTCTGTCCTCAGAACTTAAAACTGGGAAAGTTCCTCCTTAAGCTTCCTTCCTGTTCCCAGGAATCATCATCGTCTGTACATCCCTTCCATCGAACCAGATGCTCGGTAACTATATGATTTCTCAATCGTTTAGTCCTTGTATCCAAGATCTTTTCGGGTTCAAGACGAGATACACCCGATGATTCATCCAACAGGTCCAATTGATCTCCAGATCCAAGATGCTCTCCTTCACATAGACTCTTTCAGAGACGTCTTACGTGAAATACGGGATGCACTTGAGATCCATCCGGGAGTTCTGATTGGTAAGCTGAGGATCCGATCTTTTTCAAGATCTCAAACGGTCCTCTATATCTAGGGGACAATTAGTAATGCGAGCCGGTACGCATTACACTTGAATCCATCGAGATTCTCAAAAAATACCCAATCTCCCATTTGGAAGTCTCTCGGTGATCTTTAGACTTGCATAATGTCGGTCCCCATCCTGGGTACACTAGACATTCACACGTGCAAACCGTAGCATTTTTTACATATCAAATAGGAAATCCGCTACTTTCTGAAACTTGATCAACTGAGTCTCAACCGCAATGAGTGATATAGGTTTAAAACTATATGTAAGCACGCACGGGCTATAACCGGTAGCCAAATGTTTACTATAACCCAATGTCCATCAAGGTGCTAAAAAGGAGGAGAAAATATGAATAGATATCTAACTGATCTTTTGATCTTGTAGGTAATCCTTCTTTTAACGGATCAAGTATAACTAGAATCTGAACTATGATTCGTCAATCATAATTCATCCCATTTTTGTCCTATACACAATAAAAGAAGGCAACTACCAATGATCAGAAGAACTTTTAGACTTAGAGTCATCTCTAGTTTAGCAAATACGGCCTAACCAAAAGCGACCAGTGAACTTCGAATCGCGAATGTTCAAAATGTCACTTTGGTACCGTAAAGCCTAAACAGACACTCCATGACTACTTGGTCTATATCCGAATAAACATAGTCGATTTGGTAAGGTGATCAGTCGTACCAAAATTCCACTAACCTGTTTATTCATCCGGGGTATGAATATTATCCTCTCCTATGGATTAGGTATTTCCTAGAATCCGAGCTATGATTTACCAATCCCAACTCTCCAGATTCTTGAGACCATACCATATCATAAGAGTGTATCACAATTCTTAAAAGACACATGAGCTGTTCACAAAAGTCCTTTCCATCTGGAAAGTTCCAGACTTTTACAACTCACACACAGTGCCAATATAAGGATTGTAATCTAAAAAACGCCCTTACTTTAGACACGGCACAAACAGTCATTCCAAAGTTAGGGTCCAAATCTAGAATACGTCTAGATTTTCCTCTTAAGTTCTAATCTAGAATAACTTAAGATTTATCGGAACCTCATTACGTGAAGTTCTAACTTTTGGCAAACAACTATCCAACTCTCCTGAGTCTTCCGAGATAGCAATCCATCTATTCCAAACGGGAAAAAATAAGTCCCAAAAAGTTTTCATGTATTCTATGCACACCCATCAGTAAATGAATCCAAACGACTCATAAATGTTGTGACTTATAAGCAATACATTTCAACAATAATATCCATAAGTAAGATTTCTATTGTTGATTTACAACAACTAACTCAGAAGTAACGCTTCTGACTCGGTTAGTTGTATCGGATTTAGAAAATGTTTCAATGTCTCGGTGTGGTACCAAAACACCACATTTAATCTGATTCTAAATCAACTCTAGGTTAATAAGTAATTTTCATTGAGAAATTACTATAACCCAGCGAGAAATTGTTTCAAACACAATTCTCATCAATATGCCTATGTACCAACAACTAGTTTATGCATGCAAATAAACTTAGTTCAAGGAATACTTTGTAGATCCACAGGATTAAAAGTTTGTAGAGAAGGTTTTAATGATCCTACAAAGATTCACTACATAGCATATCTCTACAGATAACTCGTGATCTGTACACAACACTTTCATAACCAAGAATCCTGTAACTTGGTTATCCTCTAAGAGAGAATATTTCTCAAAGAGTGCTATTTCACATCCAAAATCTCAACCGGAGATTCACTCAAAAGAATATATTATAAACATGAATTTCCTTCCTTGCATCAACCCACGGATCTCAGTCCAAACTAAGATCAAGTTGACTATAGCCAGCAAGGAACAAGTTTTAACAACCCCCATCGTGCAATAGAATTACCAAGTTCTGATACAAATCAATCGGACTTGTTATCAGCCACTTTCCTATCGCAAGAGTACTTTCTAAATTTTTTCCCTTTAAATCTTCAAACCAGATGTCAACAATAATCCCTACAGGATTTCTGTAATATCTCAATATCCTATCATTTCTAATTCATAAAATAGGTCCATCATTGATATAATAGATTCCTCCTTGAATCTTTGACCGATGTTTCTCCTTGATAAATCTCTTTTCTTCCTACTTCTCCCCCTTTTTAATAGGAAATACCATGAGTTTCCAAGGGGTGCAGATCATTTAAGATTTGCCCAGGAGAAGAGTCTAAGAAGAGATCCAAGAAAATCTTGAAAGCCCAAAGAAGTGTTGCATCAGTGTAAGTAAATACAAATGATGTTTCAACACGGCGACTAAACCAAAGATCTTTTTGGTTACCAAGCTTGAGAATTGACTCGTAAATCAGAAAAGGATTACTTGAAAATTCAAGCAGAGAAAACAAATTTAGAAAATGGTTTTATTAGCCATCTTTGTGACATCGTCCCTGGCCAACGGGTAATTGGAATCACCTTCCAAAGAATTACAAAAAAGTCAGGTTAATTTATGAGTTAAGAAATTCACCAATATATCTTTTATAATATAATAGCTTGCCGGGTTTCCGATTTTGTAAATTTGAGATATCCAAAAAAGGGGTCATGACCAATATCTCAAATTTCCGACAAAATACCCGTCTTATGACCGATAGTATATGGCATCTCTAAGATTTACGGCCATACTATGGTCATTTGATTCAGCTAGTTTCATATCTTCATTTTGGAATTGTCTGCGTCCAATACCACAGGTTCTTCCTCCATGAAGGCCCACCACTTTCTGATCAAAGTGTCAAAAAAATTAATACAAGAATATGAAGTTCTCGGGAATTTATAAAAAATTCCAACTTCAACTCAAACAAAAATTCTTTTACCCATTTTCACAATCTTTACGGTCACCGAAAGGATCAAAGTATTCATTCCTTGAGTGACAGATTTAGAAATGGGGAAGAATGAACCGAAAACATCAAATAGTGTTGGTACGCCCACGGCTTCAAGCATATCAAAAAATAACTTTTTCGTTCCATTTCAGTTTCCATCATAGGCTTCTGGGTCAACTCATGTTCTCGATTGCCCACAGCAGTTAATTAAAGCGAATATACATTTCGTCGATTGTGAAAAAGCCTTACGAAATTTCCCACCAGGAATTCAGCCCAGTCACAGCTCTATGTGTTACATCCTCCCCCACGAGGAGGCTTATCCGAAGCAAATATCGACGATATTTGCTCATTTTTTATTCTGGGACGTTGTGTAAGCTAACAAGCTCGCCCAACGGTTTATCCAGTCATCGACAACTTTGGGCTATCAATCACCGAAAAAAATTTCAGTTAGTAGCTTAAGTTGTAAATCATAATGGTTAATTATTGAATAGATTTTGCATTCGGTTTTTTCTATTTGTTGCTAAGATGAAATTCCAACACACCGTGGTCCACAAATTTTAACCATGTGTTAAATACTTTTAGGGGGTCATCACTATCGAGTGATGCCGGCCAAATGTTTATTTGCCACTGGAATTTCATTCCTTTCTTTTGCAAAAGAAAAATCGAAAATTTTCGAAAAAAAATTTACGTTCGGTTAAATCATTACGGGTATAACTTTCTAATCGAGGAATGTTCATAAAAAACACAATTTTCAACGAACAACAATGTGCTTATAGACTTTATACCAATGATTTTGCAAAATGGAATTTTAAGCAACAAATATGCGAAAAAAACCAATGTATGCATCAAAATCTAATTCACACAGATTTTTCTTTTGGCCATTATGATTCCATAATAAATTTAACTGCATTCAATGTGATATAGACTATAACTGCTAAAAATGCCCATGGAAACTCCAAAAAAATTGAAAAAATTATAGACAAAAAACTTCCAATTCCCTACCCCCCCCCCGCCTCCCCCCCCTTTGCGCCAACCTCTCTTTCTCCCAAAGCAAAAACTTCGGGGCTCGAGCAGAAAACACCTTCTGCTGCAATCCGAGCCCGAGAGAGAGAGAGAGAGAGAGAGAGAGAGAGAGAGAGAGAGAGAGAGAGAGAGAGAGAGAGAGAGAGAGAGCGCGCCGAGGAGATAATCATGGAGGTAGTTGCGCCTTTTTACTACCCATCCCTCTTGTTTCAAGTAGGAAGTACCAATATTGGAGGGCGCGGTGTCAGGGTCTGACACAGGGGCGGAGATGGAAGCCCACAACCATTGTTTTTTGGCTTTCAATGAGCAGTTTATTAACTATTTCACATGCTTGAAGCATCAAATGCAATCTCTCTACTATAATAGCAGATTACCAATGCTTTTAGGGCGATTTTACAGTTGCTTAGCCTTACTCTGCTTTTACAAATGCATAAGCAATCCATTCTTACATATTCACATAAGCACAAGTTTATTATGGCCGGAAAACAGGGTATATGTTGCCCAAATTTTTTTAAAACACAGATTTGCAGGCTACACCTCCCTTTACCCACAAGATAGGCTCTGCAATAGTTCATACCATCACAAAGATGGCTTTACTGATTTACTCCAACCTGCAAAACACTGTTAATTTGAAGAAACTCCAGCATAACCTGTAAACCATCAAGAAATCGCCATGCAAATTCTGTAAGGAACCACCAACACTCATAGCCAATGATTAGTCTTTTTTGTGACTCTTTTCTTGTTTTTTCAGATTTGAGCCAAAATTGGTTCAATAAAAAACAAAAGACAGCCGACAAAACCACCTAAATCACTGTGTAAAGAACAAAAAGCCATAAAAACCATCATTTACTCTTATTGATCTCGTTGCTATCATAAAAGTGCTTTTCATAAAGTAATCGGCAACAAAAGTGCTTGAAAAACCGAATCGATTGTATACCTGGTAGTTCACATACCACACAATCGATTATACTTCAAAAAAGAAATTTACGGAAAGAGGAATTTGAATTTTCACCACTTGTTGCTTACTCCATCATTTTCTCAAAAGTATGTCGAAATTCCGTATTACACAACGGAAAAGTCCACACACCATTCGAGACTCTATCTTGAACACACAACAATGGCAAAACGTGCTTAGAATCGGCTCTAATACCAATATAAGGTCCCCAATCCAAGGATCCTATTCTAAGCATGCCAGTCACAAGCAACACAAGGGAATCTGATGGTGGACAAACCAACCCAACCAACCTAGATCGAACGGATCTACCCCCAAGCTATGGATCAATCAATCAGAGAGGAATGAGGCATCACACTAGCAGCATCCTGCCACTGGTCACCTTCTCCGCCAAGAAATCTAAACAAAAAATAAAGGTTAATCCCTTTGAACAAGAGAAAGCAGATGAAGTATAGCATGACATGTCAGATCATTTCAAAAGTTATACTCTGGATGTTGTCATTATGCTACCAAAAGCTCATCGTGCGCCTGAGGATCAATTGCTCGAAACACAAGATGTTTACGATGGACCAGTTGGAAAGCAACGTATGAATTTAGCGGAACAAGGAGAAGCTGAGAAAATAGTTCAAGTTGGAGCGCAACTTTCGATAAACCAATTCAATGCGTTGAGAAAGTTGTTGGTCAAGTATCAGGATTGTTTGGCTTGGACTTACAAGGATTTAAAGAGGATACCTACTTCAACAGTCGAGCATACTATTCCATTCGTACTATTCCATTGGTACCTGATGCAATTCCAAATGAGGTTTTATCAATGCAATCCGAATGTTGCAGACCTTATAAAGGAGTTTATTGGCTGCATTATTTTATGCTGAAGCAATACGTGAGTGGACAGAAGACATTGTTGAATATCTGATGATGGTCCAACCTAATGAATCTTTGTCCAAAGTTCAACAAAGACGATTGATTCTAAAAGTACAACCTTATCAATTGATTTTTGGTCAATTGTATCGTCGTGGAGCTAATGATATTTTTAGAAAATGTGTTTTACCACATGAAGTACCTGATCTAATTATGTATTTACATGATGGAATGGGATGGACATTTTTCATCTGATATCATTCTTCGAAAAAATTTACAATTAGGATGTTGGTGGCCTACACTTCATAAAGATACTAACACATATATTTAGTCTTGTGATGTTTTTCAACGTACATGTTGTCCTACGAAACAGAATTATGAGCCTTTACATCCAGTTTTAGCACAAGTATCGTTTGAAAAATGGGGACTTAATTATATTGGTCCTATTCATCCTATGGTGCGAGGTACTCAAGCTAGATATATTATCGTAGAGACAGACTATAACAACAGATCGTGTAACTGATGCAAAAACTACTGCTAAGTTTTTATATGAAATTATCATTGTTAGATTTGGTTGTCCTATTGAGATCGTCAGCGATCAAAAAACACATTTTGTCAATGAAACAATGAAGTGTTTATTGGAGGAATTTTTTGTTATACATCAGTTTAGTACTCCATATTATCCAAGGGGTAATGGACAAGCAGAATCTTCCAATAAGATTCTTTGTAGTATTATGACAAAAACAGTGGAAGCAAATCGTTCTGATTGAGAACATAAACTACATGCAGCGTTATGGGCATTCAGAACAGCCTATAAAGTTAGTACAAACTAGATGCCATTTCAACTAGTTTATGGTCAAGATGTAGTTATGTCGATTGAATTTCTAGTTTCACCTTTACGCATAGCAGCTACAGAACGAGTGGATGACGCTAAATCTTTACAACTCCGTCATGAGGCTTTGCACAAACTTTGTGAAACCAGATTGATGGCAGTTCATGCATTAGCAACGGAGAAAACTCGTCGCAAGGCATGGCATGATCGTCAATTATATAAGAATGATCTGAAGGAAGGAAATCTTGTCTTGATGTATAAAACAAAATTGATAAAAGGTAAGTTGAAATTCAAGGGCAACAGACCATATAGAGTTAAAGAAATTCTATTACGGAGCAGTGGTCCTAGAACACCTTGACGGATGAAGATTTGATACCCTTGTGAATGGCAGCCGATTACGCAAGTTTTGACATCTTGATCCCTTTAATCACCAAAATTGCAGAAAATGAACAATTTTTTTAGTTTCTCTGAATTCTTTAGATCCAAATAGATCTTTGGAATAGTGTTCTGTCTAACCTTCCTTGTTCAATAATCAAAATAGATTTCAAGCAAAAAATTCACACAAACTAAACAAAATTCTCCCCAAAATTAACCCTAAAAAGCAATTTTAACACTAATATGCCTAAATGCAAGCTAACATCTATCCATGGATCAAAAACATGCTAAAAATGTAGCTCCTCGACAACGGCGCCAAAATTGTAGCGGGTAATTCCTATCCACCTTCAACCCTAGATCCAAGCATAATCAAGTATCAAATCATGAAGTAAATCTTAACTTGTCACATGGAAATTCGTGTTGAAATTGTCACTTCCAACTTGATGTAATTGATCAATCATGAGATCTATGATCATGATAGGATCTCACACGTGTGGAGCTTGTTCCCATGTGTGAAAGGATATACAAAATGTACTTGTAAATAGTTAGGAAAAGCATTAAAGAGAGTGATGAGATATATTCAAAGGAGTTCAGATCACATTCTATATTATGATGAAAATGTTATCGACCCACTAGTCCTGCGAGGCTACTCCGACTCAGATTGGGGAGGAAATGTGCCAACCAGAAAAAATTCGCTTTCGAAGCAGAGTACATCGCAACATGAAAATTAAGTCCACAGTTTCCTCCTTGATGATAATTTCTATTTCAAGATTCTTCTTGCACATTTTTTATCATTGATCTAGGGTTAAATGAAACCTGCTTTGGCTCTATGTCTGCTCATCTGATACTTGCAGGAATCACAGAACTCAGACAACCGACGAACTATGCGAAGAACGACTATATCGGGCTTCCGGTTGATCTTCGTTCATCCATGGATTAAAGACTAAAGGATAATCAATCCTATTTTCTTTTTTACGTTCGAATGTTAAGTCAAGTTATTTAAAGGATATTGAAGACCTGGCCATCTTCAACAACTTCAACAAATCCCTATTTTGAACAAGTCTACAGAAATACACTATCTTCGCAACAGTCTGCAGAAATGAACTGTTTTTGCACAGTTCACATTTTTTCGAAAGGCGAAAAATGCGAAGTGCCCGTCTACTTCGATGAAATATCAGTTCCAAGTTTATTTGCGCATTTTCCCAAAATGCAAAATATGCGAAGTCCCATCTACTTCGACGAAATAAAAGTTTTAAGCCCATTGTCACAGTTTTCCAAGATACAAAGAATGCGAAATATTCGAGGAATGCGACAACTTGTGCATTCCGATGACTTCGAGCTATTTGACCGAAACTATCACCAAGGCACCACAAGGAACCGCCAAGGCACCGTCAAGTCAATGCTATATAGGGTCACTATGCGAAGACCAACTTCTAAGACATTGCAAAGTCAACGCTATGGTCACTATGCGAAGACCAACCACAAAGGCACCGCAAGGAACCACCAAGGCACCACAAGGCAGCCAAGCCTTTGCCACCGCAAGACTCTGCAGAATATCGCAACGACTATGGTTGTGGTCAACATGTGGTTGCGACAAGCACTGCCATATCAGTCTCCCAAAGGAGATCATTAACTTATGTATACATTGTTCTTGCTTGTTCCAGATCACGGATGTCAATGACTCCTTAGTATCTGATCAGACGATGGCTGTCTTTGACGCTTGAGGAACTTGCATTATTGTACTGCATTCTCACTTCTTTACATTTTGAACTGAACTTCATATTGAAAACCAATTTACAATAGGTGAGAATGCTTGAGCTGTGAGTCTATTTGGACAACAACAATCTTTTAGACTATTCTTGCTTGTAACATCCCATAATAACAGGAGAGTTGTTCCGCAAACTATTTTCTTCTCTTTTCCTCTATTCGCGTCCTCTCATTCTATTCCAACACATCACACCCAACATCAAAGACAATCAAATTAGTCATATCAGAAGTGTTCTAACTTCTATGGAAGCTTGGAATATTCTCAAGACACTCTATCACATTAGAGATCTGACTGCCAAACTTTACTTGAGAAAGAAATTTTCTCATTTAAATTGACTGATGGAGATTCAATGTCGCATTACTTGAATAACTTCAAGAATCTTCTGGAGCAAGTGTCTATCTCTTGTACAAAAATCGACCATTATGATGTTATCATGGTTCATCTATTGAGCTTGATACCTATGAAACTAGGTAATTATCATTTCAACACAGCAAGGTCCTACACTAGCAAAATGATCACATTCTTCGTCCTCGATGAAATTAACTAATTTCTTAACATTTTTTTTGTTATTAGTTTGTTTCTCCTTGCAATCTTTTGCCTAATGAACTAGTTTGTGGTAATAGAAACACTTCTCTTTTTACTTCTTCTTTTATTAAGTACTTGCTTGATATATATATCCAATCTTTCACTCCTTTTGAGATTTTTGATGTTGCTTGTCTTTGGTAACCAATGGTTGATCATCTGGTTGATTCAGACATGACTTGGTCACCTCATGCCTTTGCTCTTCATGTAACATAATACTATGAAGCTCCTCAAATGTTATTTGTACTACCATGACACTCATTGTCATTTGTACTAGCTCCACATCTCGAATTCATTCACCAATGTCATGGAGTTCAAATCTCAATACTTTGATCTTGGTAAGGAATCCATCCACTATTTCACCCTTATTCATGCACACATTATTCAATTTATTGCGTAGGAACAATATCCGAGAAGGATTTGATATCTCATATTGTGCCTTCAAGACATCCCATGCCTACCTAGGCATCATCGTCCCAAAAATGTGCGTGATTACATGATCTCTCACTAATAGGTTGATACAAAATAGTATAAATTTCTAACTGTATCTCTAATTGAGATGAATTGAAACGATCTGTTTTTCTTGGTGCAATGTAGTATGCCTATCAAATTCAAGTCCAGAATTATGTTTAAGCTCTACTTGATCCATACTTTGAAATCGTAAGGAGTTATGCAATTGATGTAGGAAAATGGTTGGTTATCATAAATGAGTTCTGATGGTAATCTCTCTCTTGTCACAATTTTTCATATGTTTGCGTGCGTAAGTCCAATCCGATAAACACATAGTTATTTGATTAGTTAAAAGTTAATAAAAGGACTTTAAGCCTTTTGCAAAAATTAAATGTCACAAGGCCTACTAGTCAAGTTCGTGAATAAAAAAAAATTCTTCAAATAATAAGGGAGGTGGAAATTGGCCAATTGGATTTGAGGCCAAAGCCCTAAAATCCACTATATATAGTGGTACTTTGTGATTCATTTTACATGTTTATTTCAATAAAGCAGGTTGAAACTCTATCGAATTCAAATCAGATGTCCTTGCTCTTCTTTCTTACTCTTTCTCTCATGTTTTATTTGGATTTTTATGTTCATTTTGGAATTGATCTTTGTTATACTTTTGTGTGTGTGTGTGTGTGTGTGTGTGTGTGTGTGTGTGTGAGAGAGAGAGAGAGAGAGAGAGAGAGAGAGAGAGAGAGAGAGAGAGAGAGAGAGAGAGAGAGAGAGAGAGAGAGAGAGAGAGAGAGAGAGAGAGAGAGAGAGAAAGTAAGTTTGATCTTTGGTTGGATTAGTGTTAATGGATCGTGGTATTAATTGAGGAATCATAAGCATGTGCTTGAATCTAAACTATGCTATCGCTCTCATGGGAACGAATTGTTGATTTCCTGAAAAAAGAGCAATGATTGATTGTACAAATCAATCTACAAAAGTTATTGATTGCTAAATCCAAAGACCTATGAAGTTCTGTAGGCTAGATCTTGATCTAGAAACAATGCACTATGATTTTAGCAAGAGCAATGGATCTAATGATAAAAAACAAAAAAGGGCGGCCTCACACGTATGGAGGATAGTCACTGTATGGACTGCAACTTGAGAGCAAAGTACATTTGCATACAAAACCATTCCAAGCATCAAACACAATACTAATGAGTGAATTACAAGCAAATTGCTAGAACGCCAATGTCTCATCAACTTTCTATTGATTTGGTTGATTTCTTTATAGATCAAGTACATCCACAAGTTGTGTATTGTCCAGCAGGCCTTCACATGTGTGAAGAGTGCCTTATCATCTAGATCCGCCAATAGGAGCCAAATATGCCCATTATCCAAAGTTGCCTTATCACACTAGCTAGAAACCAAAAGCTAGTCTACACAAAAACAAGAATATTCCCTACAAAATAGGATCTAGTGGAATATCTACATCTTATCCTCTACAACATGATCCACACGTGTAAACAACAACTTGATGTGTGGGAGCAAATACTTACTTATTCACATGGAAGTGCAAGCTAATTATATGAAAATTGGTCAAAGTGACTGTTTCTTAGATTCTAACCACAAATCAAGTTCACACTTGTGTAGATTGAACCAAAATAAATCTAACTATTTACAAGTACATTTTGTACATTCTTTTACACGTGAAAACAAGCTCCACACGTATGAGATCCTATTATGATCATAGGTCTCAGCATTAATCAATTACATCAAGTTGGAAGTGACAATTTCAACACTCCTCCTTATTTTTAACTTGGTCAGTCTAATGGACATCTATCCACATTCCAAGAGCACATCTTAACTTGAAAAATGGATCTTTAGGCAATGGTTTAGTTAAGATATCAGCTACGCACTCGGATGATGGCACATGATGAAGTTGTACCTCCTTGGATTGCACCTTTTCTCTCAAAGTGATGAGCTATTTCAATATGCTTTGTTCTAGCATGGAAGATAGGATTTGTAGCAATTTGTTGAGATGCTTGATTGTCACAATAAATGTAAGGGATCTCCTCGACCTTTAGCACTTGTAGTTCCACCAAAAGTCTTCTTAGCCACAGGAGTTCTTTTGTTGTTGAAGCCAATGCCTTGTACTCGGCTTCACAAGAGGAAAGTGAGATAGTATCTTGCGTTTTGGAAAGCCAAGATATCACTCCTCCACAAATAAAAGTAGCAAATGCACTTACGGATTTCCTATCCATCTTGTCACCTGCAAAATCCGAATCGGAGTATGCCTTCAAGTGCAAGTTAGATCCTTGATAGAGAATGCCAAAAAATCTAGAAGAGATATATCTAAGTTCTCTTTTGGCAATTTTCCAATGATGTATCAAAGGAGTTTTGCATATGTTGACTCAACTTGCTTACACTATAACTCAAATATGGTCTAGTGATTGTCAAATAGATTAAGGAGCCTATAAGCTTTCTAAGGAGTGTGATGTCTTCAAAGGATGCTTCATCACCATCATTAGAAACTTTACAAACTTGCTCCATAGGGGTGTCAATCCCTTTACAATCTTTCATGCCAAACCTTTGATTGACTTATAAAAGTGAAATCACTACCTCTAGAAACTTCTATTCCAAGTATAAACTTAAGAAGTCCTATATCTACCATCTTGAATTCACTAGACAATGCAACTTTAATATTTCTTATGCCTTCATCATCATTTCCTATCAATATGATATCGTCAATATAAAGAACTAAAATGATGACCTTACCATCATTACAGTTGATGTACAATGAAGGTTCATAAGAACTAATCACAAAGCCAAGGGAGTAGAGAAAATTATGCAACCTAGAGTACCAAGCTCTAGGTGCTTGCTTCAAGCCATATAGGCTCTTCTTCAAATGACAGACCTTGTCCTCCTCACCATCCTTGATGAAGCCCTCGGGTTGCAACATATATATTTCCTCCTCCAAATAGTCATTCAAAAATGCATTGGTCACATCTATTTGATAGAGATTCCACTTGAACAAAGTAGCAATACAAATGATCAATTTAATAGTTACAAGCTTTGCTCTGGTGCAAATGTCTTCATAATCTATGCCTTTAGTTTGAAGAAACCCCTTAACAACAAGTCTAGCTTTGTACTTACTTATAGATCCATCTTTATTGTACTTTAATCTATAGATCCACTTACATGCAAGTGACTTCTTCCCATGTGGAAGGTGTACAAGATTCCAACTTTTATTATCTACCAAAGCATTAAACTCTACTTGCATTGCATCTCTCCAAACTTGTGATCTACTAGCATTTTCATAGCATGATGGCTCTTCAAACATTGTGGTTAAAAAAGAGTAAGAGGTAGAAGGAGTTGTGTATTCCCTTTGCTTTCCTTTCTCAAAGTATGTGAGCCTTGAAGGCTCGACCTTGTTCCTTGTGGATCCTCGGCCCTTTTGGTTCTCGAGCTTGATCTTCCAAAAAATCATTTTCAAGAAGCTCCTCCTTGGGTTTTGCAAGATCTTTCGAGGATTAGATGCATTTGAAAACATCTTAGAACTTTGAGATTTATCAAATAAAACATCCTTGCTAACTTTTACCTTCTTTGAAATAGGATCAAATATCCTATATCCTTTGCTATTTTTACTATAGCCTACAAATATTCCTTTGAAGGAAGTTGCATCTTCTTTCCTTCTAGTTTCCAAAGGAATGTGGACATAACATATACATCCAAATATTTTAAAGTCTTTTACATTGGGCTTATTGCCAAACAAAGCTTGATATGGTGAGATCCCACCAACAAGATACAAGAAATAAGATTCCTAGCAGCATTTTAACAATCTAAGAATCAAGAAACACTCATAACTTGATGCTTAGATTACTCAAGAACTGGCTGTAAGGGAGTATGCAAGATCTATGCCACAAACCAGCCTATCTAGTTTACTTGAATAATGATTACTACAAGATTCCACAAGCAAGAACTGAATGCTAATCCACAACTAAACAAGAAACAAGAAACAAGAACCTAGTTAATCCACAATGCAAAGGAATCAAGCATGCTCATAGAAATATCACTCAAGATCATTGCCATGAACAAGGAGCTAAGCTATCATCAAGAACTCGTGGAGGATCCTCTTTATTTGCTCAAGAGAACTTGACAATACAATCAAAGCTCCCTCACAAGAGAGGGGGGCCCTTAAATAAGCAAGAAGGCTGTCCATGTGGAGCCCATGTGGCAATTCCACTAAATTAGAATAACATGTGGAATTTGCCCTTCCACTAAAGGTCACCATCAAAAGGTGGCTCACTCTAACTAATTTAAGGGGGTTCTACCTTTATTTACAATGCCTAGGAAACATTACTAGCTCCTACATGGTCATTCCTTCTTTGGGATACACCATGTAGGCTCACATAGTTACTCATTGTCTTCCTAGCTAGTATTTCCTCGGCTCTCAGCTTCTTCTGCTCTCTTCCTTCTGAGACCTCCTCGGTCATGGGTGAGAGATAACTTGTGCCTTCAGCTTGGCTCGGCACTAGAGAATTGGCTAACACATGTTTAAAGATGAACACACTTCATTATTGAAATGTACGTCTAGTCCATTATCCATTAGTTGACCAACACTGAGCAAATTTTTGGTAATGGATGGAACATACAAAACATTATCAAGATCTATCCTTTTAGATGATCGTAAGCATAGTGGAATAGATCCTATGCCATCTATCTTACATTCTTGATCACTAGCAATGTAGATCGATATCTTAGAATCATTACAAGAAAGTAAAGTATAAAAGTAATGCTTGTTGAATGACATGTGAGAACTAGCCCCACTATCAATCCACCATGTCTCTTTGCTTGATGTTGGTGTAGAGGCTACCATCAAAGATGTGTTTGAAGCCATCCTCTTCATACTCCTCTTGTGCAAGATTTTCATGATCCTCATTGCCTTGTGAGATCTTCTTCTTATAGCATTCAGAAGCAAAGTGTCCTTTCTTTCCACAAAAGAAACACTTTAGCTTAGCTTTGTTTTTTATCTTCCCTTTGGAGGTAGATTTACATCCTTGAACTTGGCCTCTTTGCCTTGGTTCTTCTTGAATGGATGAGTCTTCTTCTTGCCCTTTGATGTGAAGTTTGCTTTTTCATCACCACGATCTAGTGACATAGACCCCATTCTTGTCTCGAGGTGTAGAATCCTACTCTCCTCAGCCACAAGAACATTATGCAACTTATCTATTGATGGAAGTTGGTCTTGAATAGCAAAAGATTGAACTAAATTAGTGAACTCATCACCTAGTCCATTAGTTCTTTGTCTTGGATCTTTTCTCCAATAGATCCCAATTCTTTGTTTAAAGACTTTATCCTTAGGACATGTTCCTCTCCACTTTCTCCACCTCCCTTCAAGCTTTGGAGTACTTGATTCCTTAGCAGGAGTGTTGTTGGATTCATAGATACTCTTCAATAAATCCCAAGCCTCTTTTGATGAGGCACAAGAAGCCACCTCTTTCAAGAAGTCATTGCCTACATTCATCTTTAGACAATGTAGGGCCAATCTAGCCCTCTTCTTGTATTTTAGTTGTTCTTGGGCTGCTTGAGGCTCTTCCTACACTCTAAGAACAATGTCATAGAGGTCATGGACCACAAATAGTGATTCCATCTTCATTTTCCAAATGGAATAGTTTGTAGATGTTAGCCTCTCACTAGATTCTAACAAAACCACCATTGGAAGACATTGTGAATGGTTTGCTCTATGAAATCAACAAAGATTTCTGAATTTGAACGATCTAAAGTAGACTTATGGTTCACAAAGAAATCTATAATCTTGTCCTTATCAATCTAGCCCAAGCTGGGGGATGGTAGAATAGATCTAAACAAAAATTCCTAGCAAACTCACACCAAAAAAAAAAAATTCTAGCATCTTTTTGCTAGATTTCTCTTCACACACTAAGATCTGGACAAATCAGTCTTAATGATTTGATCTAATGCTTCAATGACTAAAATCTCTATTTGATCATTAGCATTCAATGGATTGAACCTAGATCTAGACAATGCACCAAAAATCATGAATTTTGGACTAGTATGCAAATTTTTGGACCAAAAACACTATAGAGACTTGATTTGAAGGTTGATGTACGGTTTCACACATGTGGACAGTACATCTATAGCCCACAATCGATCTGGACCAAAAATATTGAAGTTATCACTCTCCTAGAGCTCGCCCACTCAAGTATAGTTCAAAAACAACACTATGTCAATGATTTTCACAAGTTTTATGGATCATTACATCACTTTTGTACTTGGCTCTGATATCATGTTAATTTTCTGACAAAAAAAAGAAAAAAGAAGAAGAAGACAATGATTGATTGTACAAATCAATCTACAAGAGTTATTGATTGCTAAATCCAAAGATCTATCAAGTTTTGTGAAAAATAAAAAAACAACAAAAATCGGTCAAATATGATAGATTTGAACAAAAAGGAGGCAAAATCGTCATAAGATCTAATAACTTTTTATATTCTTACATAAAACCTTTGCCGAGTTGTAGGAAGCTTCAGTTTCACTCACAGATTTTTCAGATTGAAAGGCAAAGATTAATTCCCGATAGACTTGCAAAAACATCAGAAAAACCATCAAGAAACATCCAAAAATCATCAAAAATCTCAAAAATACAGAAAAAGAACATTCGCCCATTTTACTATGCATAGGTGTGATTCAAATCTACTTACTGCCAGGTTGGCAAAGAATAATACCAAAAATAGAAGGCCAAAGTGATTGTTCATCTAGTTGTTGGTAATCTGTTTTTGATAATCAGTAAGTTGGACGAAGGTTTTCCAAAGATCAGTGGTCATATTGTCATATTTTTGTCAAAGAAGTCTCTTTTTTGCAAAAATACTAGTACTACTCTTGATTCTATAGGCTAGATCTTGATCTAGAAACAATGCACTATGATTTTAAAATAAATGGAAGAGCAGTATGATATCGCGAGTCACTCAGGCGTCAAAGACAGCCATCGTCTGATAAAAAGCTGAGGAGTCGTAGACGTCTGTGTTCTGATCAGAGTGAGTAAACAAGCGCGATCAAACATCGATAAAGTGCATTCAATCACAACAAGCATTCATTCTACGTTATACACAGGTAGAAAGCAAGCTGTTGCTATATTACACTGAAGCATGAATAATGGCAATTACAAAACAAAATGATGGCGTAACTGAGAGACTCAAATAATACGTCTTATGGACGGAGCGTCTCTTGTAATTTGTGCTGGGATGATCTATTTATAGATTGCATCCATGCATTGACTACAATAAATGATTGTCACCTAATTAGGTAAAGCCGTTGTGCTTGGAAGTATATGGCTTTTGTGACAACTGTACATAGTGTATACTATCAATCCGTAGGAAATGTTGACGTGGACGAGGGCGTCGCAAATTCTCTCACTTTGCTTTTTAGGAGAAGTGGCTTTCTCTCACTTCGCAAATTTGGGAAGTGGCTGGGAACGTCCCTCGTTCAAAGTAGACGACCTTCAACATTTTTCTCTCTCTTCATGATTTTGCAAAAAAAAGGTGAAGGTGTTTTTAAAACAGTTTAACTCATGAAAATGGATGACCTTCGGGGATTTTGTCTCTCTTCGCATTTTTCGAGAAAATGCGAAAAGGGCGAAGGTGTAAAAAATAGTTGAACTTTTGAACTACACAAGTTAATCTTTTTGAACTGTTACAAATTGTCGCGAAACTTTCGCGAACATTTTGTCGTGAAAGTAATGTATTTTTGCAGACTTGTTCTAAATGAAAGTTTGCGGAAGCCCTTGAAGATGGCCAAGTCTTCAATGACTTCAAGCTATTAAACTTAACATCTGAACTTGAAATTATGACAAGATTGGTTACACTTTGCTGGAGATCAGCCAGAAGCCCGTTGTAGATGTTCTTCAAATAAGTTGGCTGTCTGAGTTTGTGATTCTAAGGAGACAACTGTGGGCTTAATTTCCAACACCGGATCGACTCGCCTCGACTCTTTCAGAATTTCTCGATAGTGGATCAACTCAACTCGACTCGTATTTTTTTGAGTCAGTCTTGTAATTTCTTGAGTCATTGTATATTTTTCGAGTTAGTGTATTTTTCGATACCGTCGGTTAGAAAAATCCGACCCACAACACGACGTTGACAAACCGCCTACTTTGTACATGCACTATGACGGTTGTAATAAATGTAGTAGATAGACTTTAATGCTTACAAGGTACTGATCAGTTGAAATAAGAAGGTGTAGATATTATTCACAACACAGATTCTGTAGCAAGTGTAATTACACTCAACGATCAACCAACTGAAGCCGATTTTGCTTCAAGCCATTGTACTCAATTTTCAATCAATTAGAGCGCAATTTCGTCTACACTAATGTATTGTTCTATTGCGCATTGTTACTGATTATTCATCTTGATTATTTGATGTTAACTGACGTGCTTCCGATACGCAGCCATCTGTTGCTAAACTTCCGCTGCTATTCCACCAATTTCCGATCTGATATCAAAGCTCTGTTTCTATCAGTGCTCTACTAATTCGAGATCAATCGATCCTTCCACATTACCCATGTTTTGTGACATGGTATCAGCCGACCGGTATCACCAATTTTCGACACAGTGCACGAGGATGAGTCGAGATTGACTTTACTC
The DNA here is from genome assembly GCA_029204225.1 of Diphasiastrum complanatum. Classification (NCBI taxonomy): domain Eukaryota; kingdom Viridiplantae; phylum Streptophyta; class Lycopodiopsida; order Lycopodiales; family Lycopodiaceae; genus Diphasiastrum; species Diphasiastrum complanatum. The sequence continues at coordinate 37,389,722 of CM055093.1, read as the reverse complement.
ATGGGCAACAGTAGGTGATGAGCATTGTTGTCACTTGATGGTATGCAATTGATCACCTTACAAAAATTAGTCTTATTAGGTTTATTACACTATGTGGCAAGTTTCGTGGCAAAAGCATTTGCCAGGCACTAATCTAGTTTGATCTCACTTTTGCAAAACTAAAATATCTCTACACTTTCACATTAATCAAGGACTCAATGCTTATCACACATGTAGGAAGAAGCTTTGTAGTAAATTCCACACTGCATGAAAACTTATTGATTGGCACAAAAGCACAAATTTTTTTGGTCTAAAATTCTACATTGCTATTGGTTGTGGGTGGACTTGGTTGTTGCTCATGTCAAGCAAAGTTGGATGCCGCCTCATGTCCTTGTCATCACTCCAATTTGGAACCCCGAGAATTGCACAAATATTAGAGCCCCAGAATAGGCTCTCTAAGTGGATCATATTCCACAGTTTGAAAAGTAAACCAACTAGGCTTCAAGGCTTGAACGATTGCATCTATGAACTAGGGGATCTAAAAGAAGAGAGCATTAGTTGGGAATATGAAAATTTAAAAGAATTTGCCAAGATAGATGTGGAGCTGATTCCAAAGTGGTACAATGAATGATCTAGCTAATTACTTGTCCACTTTAGAGATACTCACCACCTATACATCCCAAAACATGTCTAATTGAACTTTTTGGTCCGTATCTACCAATGTCAAATATCAAATATCCAAGGTTAGAAAGCGTCCCTTTCATTCCAAAGCTTTAGGATCAATTTAGGGCTCTCACAAGTTGAACCTATTCAGCAGGTTGCCTGACCGGCTATCACAAGTTTCCATGCTGGGCCCGAAAGTACCTTATACAGGGAAAGCTGAGCGACAGCGCTGACAACCCTCGCATACCTTTAGCTCCTCCGGATGATAGATAGATAGAGAGATGGATCGAGTTTTTTTGTGGGCTTTGCACTATACATATTCGTATATATCATGGCGGATCTTTTGTTAAAGGATGATCAAATTATCGTGAGCTAAGGTAGTAGAATGTGGGCAAAGGATGTACATACAGCTCTTGCTTAGATGAAAAAAAAAAACAAGTAAGGGAAGGATTAGGCAGCGGTTTTGATGTATTTCATGCGAGCTAAGCTGTAGCTTGTGAGTAATAGATGCAATTGAATGCAAGGCCGACAGATTTGTGCATATGTTGTTGTACATGTAACAACAGGTTAATAAGGGAGGTATCGAAGAAGAAGGTATTTGAACTGTGTTGCTGTAAGGATGGCAGTTCAGGATGTAATAAACAGCGAGCCGACTCAGAGCCCCGGATCCATGTATCTTGCCAAGTGCATTCTCAAGAGCAGTGTTGTGTTGCATGCGGTATACGGGCATATCAGATCTCCTGCGACCGACGATGTGGTATTGGGTAAAGTACGTATTTCTTTTTAGCACTTTCAGCAGATTACACAAAATAAATATGACATATGTACCCGACATGACTGAATATCCTGCATATATGTAAGAGACTATTCTGATAATCTATTTTCATTGAAGCGTATATTTTGCAGCTTATGGGCAGGGCAAATTTTGCGAAACCTGAAATACATCTTGCAGGTGGGTGGCAGTCGCCCATATAGAAGCTAGCACTAACAGGCAAACTTAAGGATGTAACCTTGCAATTTTAGTCTTCCGCGTTCTAGTTTCAAACTTAGGCTTCTGAATCGCACGTGACAGCAACAAACAACCTCTCATCCCCCCGGTTCTCTAATCCAACATACCTGACCGGCTGGAAGCTTTAGGCGTCAAAGAATTTTAGCTTCAAAGGCCTGTTTATATTACTTTTTAATCAATTCCTTGGCTTCTTTTTCCACCTTGTCCATCAAAATATTGGGGCATTGTTTTGAGGATCTTGCGTCCGGAAGGTTTGTCCAAAATAGTCTACCTTGTGCCGAAAGACTTCCCCAATTTGCCTGATTTTACAGTCATGATTGCAAAGCTATTTTTCAATCTTTCCTCAATTAGACAACATCAAGAGTCTGTTTCAGATTTGTGGTGTGATAATGTTGGAAATTTTGCAGAAGGGAAGAGCCCAGGCTGCAGCCCTTCCACCATGAGTAGCCTTCTGCCTGGGGCTCTTTCCCCGTCAACCCCCAAAATCTCCCCAACATTGTGCCCCGTGAAGTAGAAAGTTTGGCTGCCAATGAGTCCAATTCTAACAAGATTGTCGTCGTGAATAGGAATCATCTTCTTAGTAATCCTCAACCAACCCATTTCTTCTCATTTCCCAACATACTGAAAATCTATTGTGATAGATTCTCAACTTGCGTCCAATGAAATCACATCGTACATATGGAAGCTAACATCAATGTCAACTTGTCTACATGACAAGGTGTACATGCGCTGCTAACTAGAATTTTAGGAAAGAAAACAATATCGATAGGCAAGCGTAGGGTCAGCTCAAATTCAAATGGATTGACATCCCTTGCATACACATGCAAGATCCTCAAGTTAGGAGAGGGCGGGAATCCTCAATGCTACAATCTTGCAAATTTGCAACATACAAGGGCAATGATTAGAGAAGAAACACTTCAGAGGTGAGAGCACAAAGGCTTTAAATGGGCTATGCTAATTAAAAATAAGAGACGAATAATGATGTGAAAATGACTTTAGGTAACCTTTCCCCTAGAATGTCTTTGTTCATAAAGTATTAAACAGGAGGTATTGGATAAAGAAACTCATCAAAATTTCTAATTTCTTGACAATAATTACGTACAAGCATCCTACTTTCGAAGTTTCTGTTAGAAATAAATGTTATTATAAGGATAATTCAAAATAGAAGCGAACTAATCTTACTAGTAGTCACACACACATTCCATAGGATTGATAGAGCAAATAACAATATTTCAGATTTAAGTCATAGATTTAAATTAATTATTAAAATGGATTGAAGGAGGTGGGGAACCTGTCCTCCATATATAATTTTCTAGTAGCCTTAGCAAAAGCTAATAGCATAAAGCAAAAAGCTTTATCTAAACGTAGTTCCTATACTCAGTAATTTCCCAAGTCTTTTACTAAACCACAAATGTAAATCCCATTATTGAACTAATGCGCCCTACTACATGCAAATATTCTATGGAAAAACTAAACATAATGTGGGCCCCTAAGTGTAGCTAGCAAGCATGGCCCATTTGACAGTTTCTTTATTCGTATTTTTAGTAATTAGAAAATCATCAAGATCAATAGCAGATTTTGATGTGATATGTTAGCTTGACTTATACATTTCATTAGTTGGCTACCATGGAAAATGAAATAAATACTTGTAGTTGTAACGATAGCATATTCTTAATCTTCTCAACTATTCTATAATGACCATAAAAACACGTGGTTAACTGCTCTTTTGTCTTGCTAGAGGCTATTGTGCACTCCTGTTCAGATAAGTAAAGATCACTCTTAGAAAGACATGTGATCCTTCATGGAATACCCACAATCTTGTCTACTTTTTTGGCATACTTTGTCATCAATTTTTGGAACCTATGTAGATATTCTTGCACTTCAACATACTATGCATGTCAAATATCACATCTTGGGCTTTGTGTGGGTCTTCTAACTTCACAAACCACGTTACATAAAAATTGCTTAAAGTCTTAGGTCAATCATACCTGAACATAGTCGTGTGTGTATCACAACCTTAACCTCTTTTAGAAGAGAAAGAAACCATTAAATGATTTTGGGCTGTAAGAGCGCATAGAGTTTTTTTGGTTATTTGATTAGCTTTTACTAAAATTGAGTTTTTTTTCACTGTTAATAGACATTCAATATGTTTTTCATGACGGATATCATATCCACGTAATCTTTCAATCAAGGAGAATTTTGTCTTCGTCTTGGTAACTCTTGTTTACATATTGAATTCAGATTCTTTCAATACCAAACTTATGCTTGGGTATTGATGAGACATAAGAGACTTTTTATTTCTTGAGTTTTGTATTATTGTTTTAATATGGATTCCGAATTTTCTCATTGCCCGTATACTTTTTCCAAGATTTACCTTATGACATCATTGACCAGTCAAGTGAAATTTGTGAATTTGGAATTTTGGATATAGATTAATGTCACAAATAGATATAGTTCAATGAGAGATGAGAAACTTACCAGCTTTAAGCTAACTTTACCAAAGACCTCAAGTAGTTTAATAACGTTTATTTTAGTTTCATGTTCTTTCCTTGCACAAATATTCATAGGGACGACTCTTGAGTCCTCTATAGTGAGATTCATATCATAAGCAAACCATTAGTTATACTTCCTAGGAATACATAAGAGATCCTGATATTGACAAGGATTAAGAATACAAACCTTGAAAAAGAAGCATAGAAATGGTTGAGATCATAACTTGATTGAACAAAGATAGGTCAAGATCAAAGAGTATCGATTACGATAAACAATGCAACTTTGTTTTCAATCAATTCTTGAAAACGACCTCATATGCCCTTTAGCTAATCAAGTAGACAACTAATTTAGCCTCCAGTTAATTCTTTAGTCCAAATTTGTTGAAAACCTAAAGCACCAATTTAGGTTAGAAATAGAAGACATTTTTTTAATCAAAACATCGACAGACCACAATGGTAGTCAGTTATCTTGTGATTAGCGATTTGGACAACTCACTGTAGTACAAGGATCAGGGTTTTTATAGAAACAACAATTTAATCAAAGTATCTCGTAAAACTAGTAGATGGCATGTGCAATCTATTCGTACATGGCAGATCATTCGCAGTTAAGGCCTACATCTATAACATAGAGAAAAATGCTATGGATCAGTTATGCCATTAGGCCTTGGCATTTGGGAAGAGTGTTCTTTACCTTAGTGAGCATTGGTGACTCACATATCGGCAACGCTGTCTATGAGTGCCTGAGCTGCAGAGGCAGGAGCCCCAAGGCCCCAAAAAGCATAGTTACAAGACAAAACTAGCACAGGTGATCTAGGGACAGAGAACATTGCAAAATGATGTAAAAAAAATGTCAAGACCAAACTATGCGTGACAAAGCATCACAATGCATGAATGTCATAAGTGAATGTGTAAAACAAGTACATAGCACTCTCCCAGGTCCTGAGGAGCATATATCAATATAAAAAGCATTGAAATCTGACAGCCATAGATGTATACACACAGAAAGAAGAAGCATCAAACAAGGCTGTAAAGCTATTCTCACAGTGTTGGCTACCTAGATTCTACAGACTACGGCACAACCATCTAACATTTGCGTTTTCTGGTAGAACACAAATCATATGCCCTAAGAGCATAGATGAAGTGACCCATTGCAAAGAAAGATCTGTCTCCCACCTCCACTCATCTCATGCAGTTGGAACTCTTAAGGTTGGATATGCTGAGGTCTTTGGGATTAATGTCCCCCTCCTCCATACTCATCTCTGGAATGTGCATTCTGAACAACAGGCATTGAGAATGCCATTCCAAAAAACCCTGAATTGATGGATTTATGTGAGTATTGTTCTCCAGGAAAGTAGAATAGTGCCTGACAAGGCTATTAGCTCTAATTTTCATGTTTCACAATCAAGAAGAATATCTCACAAAGAGAAAGGTGGAGCATCTCGAGAATCAGTGCCCTGCTTTTTTTTCAACAATTTACTTGCCTCTTTTTATAAGCATGGGCTCTTTAAAGCCACATTTTTACACATGAGAACTAAGTATACGAATAAGCTCTATGTGCCCAGTGTATGGAAATGGGAGTTGTTTTCTGATCCTCCGTGCTAAAGGAAGTATTTTAGGTGGCATGAAAGGCAAACTGTATCGATCCCTTGTGTGAGCACTGGTGCTATTTCTCAACTAGATTCAGGGTTGCTGCTTTTCCTTATGTTTTCTCACCAAGTGATGCCTCAGGGGCAGTTTAGATAAAGCGAGGCCCGTTTCTATTGAATCGAATGGAGCACTTTTTGAGGAGACTGGCTCTAGGATGAGCATTTTGTACGACTTTAATGACTTATAAGGTCCAGTTAAGTGACGATTGTATAAAAAAAATGGGGGCATGGCTCTTGCTGGCATGGACGTGACGGTTTAGCCCATCAACCACCTCATGATTTTTTGTTGGTTTTTGTCTTTGTTGAATGTTTGCATCTGCCTTAGTAGGGGAAAGTTTTAGTTTGTTACAAATCTCACAAACTCAACACTTGCTTCTACTTCACCTTTGATGGTTTTAAGTACTCCATGGCACACTTTCCATTCTTTATAGTACTAAGTATATAGCTTTTATTTTTATCAAAATCTAAGCTGCCCATGGAGTTTACATATAAGAGAGGTCTATTTTGGATTCATTGAGACAGTACCTTAAAAATAAATCAAGTTATTGTGCACTATCACAACAGAGGATGAAGTGACATATGTTTGCTTCGATTGCATAGGAAACTGCTTTAGAGCTCTTGGTCCTAGTTGAGGATGGAAGTGTCCAATCTGTGTGTGAGCAACTTGTGTTTGGCACTATCAAAGACTTGAAGGTGCTTCCTTGGAACGAGCAGAATCAGCTTTTTCAGCCTCAGGTTTTTTTGCATGCTTTTTCCTTTGCATTCTTTATTGAGTTCTGCTTCACGAGTTCTACTGAACACGTGAAAATTTCAGTTACACGTTTTTTGTGAGTAAAAGTATTTGCTATTAGTTATTTGTGAATATGCTTACTTTCAGGAACTCTTTGAATGCTTGTCTGGTAAATGTGGAAATTTTCTGTAAGATGTACCAGAGGTTTGGTATCATAATGCAAGAAGCTACTTTTTGGAGCTAGTTCATGACATTTAATCAAAAGAGCACATTGTTTTGTTTTGCATTTGTGATACAGGCACATGGAAAGGATCTCTTGGTCCTTCTTTCGGATTCTGGGAAGTTGTCATTTCTCACTTTCGACACTGGCCTGCACAGGTACAAATGTCTTTGTTTGAGATAAGACTGTTCTACAACACTGGCAATGGATCATTTCAATGAGGTGGAAATGCTATTATACACCTTATTTGAAGCATGTTCAACAAGGTCTTGTAGATTAGGCTGTTAACCATGTTCCTTCCTCAGTAGGGAGTATTTGTTGTGAATTTTCAAGCAGCAATAGAACAGCTGTAACAGGGTATTTTGGACAACTTTGCGAATACTACTTCGGGTCATTGTTTCTTTTCAAAAGAGGTATAGAGCCGAATAGGAGTGGAAGTGGGACCTCTCTTGAGCATATTCATCTGTGAAGAAAGTGGTTGTTGAAATCTGCAGAAATCATTTCAAAGAAATACTTTGCAGACTGGAACTCCTGCAAGATAAGGACTGAAGAGATTTGGCTTTCAAAAACTTTTGGGGGGTTGCTGGATTGCCATTGCACAACAAACCCCCCACACACACACACACACACACACACACACACACACACACCACATACGCACACGCGCGGTGCCCGCTTTCATCTTAGCTATCACTGACAGCATACATCAGAAAATGTACGTTTCTGCAATAGAGAGCTAGGAGCAGCTTTTGGGGTAATGCTTATTTCCACTGCTTCTCAGCCTTCATAGAACACTGTTGGAATCATAAAATGATGAAGGTAGATCTTGGCTTCTGCTGTTCAATAGTGTGCATGTTGATTAATTTCTAAACAAGGAAAATGTGGTCCTAAGGCCTGGTTACCCACAAAGTATCCATGGTATGCATGCAGAACATGCAGCTTCAGGATATTCATTGATTAGTGAAGGAAGTTATAGTGATGTATAGTAACTTTATACAGTTTATCAAAAAATTGATGCAACTTCAGGATATTTATTCATTAGTGAAGGAAGATATTCAAATAAAGCCTTTTTGAGGTTTGAGTGATGGATTGCGACTTTCTACAGTTTACCTAAGTCAAGTTTTTTGAGGTAGGGGCTGTGGAAGGATTGTTTTATGGACAATAAATGTGATAATTGACTGTCAAGTTGATTGTGGTTGCATAGGATACTAATGCATTCAATCCATTGGATCAACAAAAACCTTTATGCAGAATGTTGACAATCTTGCTCATCCTCAAAAGGGGAGCCTTTCTCATTCACGTGTACAACCACAAGGGGAGCAATGCTCAGCCACAAGGAGATTATTTATTCGCTTAAGGAGAATGCTCATCCACAAGAAAGATTGTCAACAAAACTAGAATCAAAACAATTAGTTGCTTAGTTTATCATTGATAGTGACATAGTTTCAATAGCCTTGAACAATTTGTCAACTGCCTTTCAAGTCTATGGCACGAGTCTCTCGGTAAGGGAGAGACTTTTCTCATTTGAAGAGCTGCGTGGTTTACTCATGCATGAAGAAGTGAGAGGAAGAACCTTTCTAGAAGGGAAGGTAATGAAGAGCAAGCGTTTGTTTTGAAGAATAGGCAATTTACCAAAGTCAAGAAAAGAGCAAATACAATGGTGGTGACATGGAATTTGGGGTTGGATTCACAAAGCTCTGTTCCTTCATCTACACCACAAAGAAAGGGCAATTGCAACTATTGTGGAAAATACAGTCATTTTGCTTTTGAATGCTTTAAAAAGCAAAGCGAGCAAAAGAAAGGCAAGAAGCAAACTTACTCAAGTGAAAGGAGTACAGGGGCACCAAAGTGCCTATGACTAGGAACAATAAGTCCCTGTTGCAAAAGTGCAGAAATCTAGAACTGGACCTTATCACGCTCGATTCTAGACATACAATAAGGAGGACGAGAAGGAGTGGAACCAGGAAGCAAATCAATTTGGTGGTTGACATCACGTAATGGTGGCGGAGATGTAGGTTCTCAAAAGACATGAGCATACTGATGTCATAAATCAGAAATCACCCGAGGTCTAGGAACCGGTGCCGTCACAGTAGAAGCAGAAATTGAAGCACACTGGACACATAAAAGAGTTGCACAATGAGCCTTTGATAGGCTGCCATAAACTGCTTCTCAGTAATTAGTTGGTAATCCCCCTTGGGAATCAATACCAACAAGTGAATGGGTGACAATATCATGTAAGAATGTAAGTGTCTACTGAGTCAAATCCAATGTAACAGCCCCAAGTGAAGCAAACCAATCAGCACCAAGGATGAGGTCATTACACTCTATAGGTATAATGTAGAAGTCCGCCTGTGCTTGACATCACATGCGAGTTGAAAAGGCAATAATTGGTGTGAGAAAAATAGCTAGGTAGTAGTCAATATTGGACAAGTGTAGAGCCACATACTATTATCTGATGAGGACAAGATACAGCCAGAAGCCAGTTGGTGCCCATTAGAATTCAGCTGTTGTCTAGATTTGGTAAATGTTTTTCTAGACGGACCACTCGATTCCTTTTGCAAGATGCCTTTTTTGCCTTATTTTTTGTAGAACATCCTCTCTTAGGCACTTAAGCGAGTGTAGAGGATGACTGTCTTGGCATCAAAAGGGCATGTATACATGGAAAGTTTTTTCCTTTCTGATAGTGTTGTCGTGGTTAGTTTCTCGAGGTTTGTTGTCGCTTTAGAGGCTTTCTCTTCCTCATTTTTCCTTGCAATTTGATCCATGCATGGGTCTTATATTTGATCGTGTGTCACATGGCTTAAAGGGTTTCATCTTTGACCCTCAATGGTCACCTTTGGCTTCATTATTGTTGTTTTGCTTTTATATTATTATTATCATAAGGATTTGTCATTTTTTATTTTATCATTGAGAAAGTCAGTTTTGGCCTATCATAGTGCTAGTTTATGCTTGCTTCAATGTTGTTCCTCATGTTTACTTACACAAAACTTACTCATTCTATGGCAGATTCTTGGCTGTGAAACATATTCACTTGTCGGCGCCCGGAAACTCTTTGCATGAATTGGGATGGTCACTTGCTATCGAATCAAGGTATGCTGGCCACTGAACACAAGTATTCATTGTATTTCAAATGTAACTGAGTTTTTTCACTGATTCATTTTTGGCGTAGTGCTGGGAACTGTAGGACAAGGAACTTTTGTTAGTTCTATTCTCTGTTTTCAAAAGGATTCACTTCATGAATGTCACAAAGTATTATAGGAAGTAGTTAGTTGCTCATGTATTTGACAATGATCAGCAAGGCTCCATTCCAAATCAAATATAAGCATTGTCTTTGTGCTTGAATATTTGGGAGCTAGTGATGTGAGTTGGGATTGAAGTGGGTTGGGCTTGACTAGCTTGTGGTGGATGTGATAGTTGCTAGAGATGACTTCATGATAGAAAGTGTCATTCTTTATTTCTATGAGAGTAGCCTAGGCCAACCTGTATGTGATCTCCAAGATCGTTTTTGAATTTGGGCTACTTTCTAATGTCAACAATCGCACATGTTTTTGTACTTTCGAGCTATTGTCTGAGACCTGAATTTGGACAAACACTTGCTCAAACATGAGTTTATCTGCTTATAATATGTGTCGTGTGCTTTTGCATGCATTCGTGCATTGTGTGTCAAGATACAATGTCATATGTCTGCTGCTGGTCATCTGTCACCCATCCCCTATCTATAATTGCTCGCCTGATTGAATTTACTGGGGATACTTTGTTGTGCGTTGTCAAATTGATCACTCTTTTTAACTCTTGCAATGAAAGGCATATTTCTTTGCAGGGGTCATGCAATTGCAGTTGCTGCTTTCCAAGATCGAGTGGCTATCTTCCCTACCACTTCAATTTCAGAGAGTAAAATGGATGATAAGGTTTAGCACTTTCTAATGTGACACTTATTTCTTTGTCCTCAATGTGTTTCTCTTCACATTGAGCTAGTGATTGATTTCAGGGTCTCTCAATGAATTATCAGGGCATTTTGTATCCTGAGGAGCACCCAAAAAGCATCACTGCAGGAAAAGATGAGATTGGTTGGGGCACACTTTGGAGTATGACTTTTGTTTCAACTTTCTTTGCATCAAAATCCTCTATTGATGTGGTAACCGATCTCGTCCTTGCAGTGCTGTTGTATAGGTGGGTCTTGCCAGCAACTTCAGTTTGTGCTCATTTACTTTGTTTCATAGCCAAGATATTTCTGCAGTTTTACTTTTGATTGATTAGTTTTGATTTGTTATATGCAGAAAAGGTTCCATTGGTAACGAGGTGCAAATATTGGTTTGTAACAGTAGGGAAAGAAAGATAGAAGTCAAAGCATGCTACAACCCTTCTGGTATCCCTTCGTCAAGTCCCATGGCATTCCACATTCTTGAAATACCAGCCGTTCCTGGATTTATTCTCTTGTTTAGACCTGGTGATATTGTGCTCATCGATGTAAGTATTCCAAGCACTCCTCAAACATGTGCTGTTATTCCACTATTAAGCTATATAGAGGATGAAGGGGCTCATTATAGCTTGGAGGAAGAAGGAACACACTTGGGCGATGAAGAGAAGAGCTTTAGTGTCGCTGCCTCAGCCTTGCTTGAACTTTATACAAGAGCAAGGGAAGGGACAGAACATGTAAGCAACATCAATGAAGGCAGAGCTGAAGTTGGTCTTGCCAATATTGAAGCACCAGCTTCTAGCATCTGTACAACAGTACCACATGTCTATTCATGGAGTTGGGAGCCCGAGTCACTGGATCACCCGCCAAGACTTGTCATTGGGTTAAATACAGGTGAAATCTGCTTTGCTATATTTTCTCCAGGAGGTTCTGACAAAGTAAAGATCAATATCAGCGAATGCTTGTACAAATGTTCACCTTGTAATTCTTTGCTTTGGACAAGGGGGGGATTTATAGCTGCTATGGTGGAAATGGGTGATGGGCAGATTTTGAAGCTAGTAGATGGAAGACTTGTTCAGCAAAGTCTAATTCAAAAGCTTGCTCCTATCATAGATTTTTCACTTGGTGACTATTATGGTGAGAAACAAGATCAAATGTTTGCTGCTTGTGGTGTGGGTGAAGAAGGATCTATTCGAGTTGTCCGTAATGGAGTCAGTGTAGAGAAACTGTTAAGTACGCCACCTCTTTATCCTGGTGTAACTGGTACCTGGACAATGCGCATCTGCCATACAGATCAGTATCATGCATTCCTAGTTATTTCCTTTGTTGAAGAAACACGAGTTTTATCAGTGGGGTTAAATTTTGTCGACATTACAGAGGCAGTTGGATTTCATCCTTCTTCTAATACGTTAGCCTGTGGTTTACTGGAGGATGGGTGGGTCACACAAGTTTGTTGTACCGAGGTTCATGTATGCGCTCCTACCAAAGCTGCTCATCCTGCAGGGATGGAGTGTATTGTACCTTTATGTTCTTCGTGGAAACCTCAGGATCACTGTATAAGTTTGGGTGCAGTTGCAAGTCAAAAAGTAATTTTGTCAATGTCACGCCCTGGATTAATTATATTGTTGTCCACTAGCATGACATCAGCCGGAGTTCTAGAATTGGTTGAAATTCAAAGATGTTTGCTGGAAGCAGAGGTATCATGCATTTCAATACCCCAAGAGGATGAGCTGGTTCCTGTTCCTGTGCCACCTACCATTATAGGTCTGTTGGGGGGTAGCAAGGTAAGTACGTTTCCCGATGGTGTTGAAGTTGGCAAGGTTTGTGTTGTTGGGACTCATAAGCCATCTGTAGAGCTTCTGTCCATTGTCCCTGGGGAGATGTTCTCATCAGTTGCCGTGGGTGTAGTCTCTCTTGTTAGTTCAGTTGGAACTGCTATGAGTGGATGCGTTCCTCAGGATGTGAGGCTGGTTTTATTTGACAGACTCTACATTCTGACAGGGTTAAGAAATGGCATGCTTCTTCGTTATGAATGGCCAGACAACTGTACTACATCAGTTGTGTCAGTAGATGTGCCTCTTAAAATGGATGTGGAAAACCTGTCAAGAGTTTCTGATAAACACGGTGACTGGGGAATTGGGTTGGTGGAGAGGAGTGCACAGCTTCATCTCATTGCAGTACGCCGCATAGGAGTATCTCCTGTTTCCCTGATTCCACTACAGGCTTCATTAAGGGCAGACATCATTGCCTTGAGTGACCGTCCTTGGCTGCTTCAAACTGCAAGGCATAGTCAGAGAATTGCTTATACATCAATCTCCTTTCAGCCATCAACTCATGTTACGCCTGTTAGCTCTTTGGAGAGTCCAAAAGGGATCCTTTTTGTGGCAGAATGTAGTTTGCATTTGGTGAGGATGCTCATTGTTGCTTCCTTGTTTAAGTTTGCATTGTTGTTCCAGGCTTTTTTTAAGATGCATTCGTTATCAGATATAGTACACCTGAAATTCATGGTCTGTTTGAAGTTGTTATTAGTAGTCTCAAAAATTTAAGTTCCATAGAGTGAGCCAGCTAAGCAATGCTTTGTGAGAGTTTGCTTACACTTCTAGAAGGAATCTACCAGGTTGAGATGGAACATTCCAAAAGGTTAAATGTGCAGAAGCTGCCTGTGAAAAGCACACCTCGTCGGGTGCTGTACCATTCAGAGACAAAAACGTTACTTGTGATGCACACTGAAACCAGTCAGGAGGGTTACAATCCAATATCTAATATCACTTGTGTGGACCCTCTCAGTGGTACAACACATTCCTGTTACAAGTTTGAGAATGGCGAGGTTGCAAAAAGTATGCAACTCTGGAATACAGGAAATGATCAAGTCTTGTTGGTGGGAACTGCTTTGATTAGTGGCAGGATACTCATGCCCAGTGGAGAAGCTGAAAGGTGCTTTGGTTTCCCTAGATGATGCTTTGGGTAGCACTTTCATCCTGTTGAATGTCTCTGGTATAGCATTTTCATATTACCACATTTTCCTGATTGTTTAACATTTTTGCTGATTATAACATTTTTGATGATTTACAAAAATGGAATTGTTGATCAGGAGGCTAATAAAAATGATTATGTTGATGCCTACAATCCTGAACTTAAGTAAAACAACACCCAGTGAACAAATGAACTCAATTGAAAAAACATCTGGTGAAAAAATTGTGAACAAAATGCTCTATTCCAATGTGGTTTCCTGCCTAGGGTTTGTGATGTTGGAAGAAGTTGATGCATTTGCCACAGGTATATTTGCAGGCCTTGCACACGTACTTCCAGTTGTATTTACTGTTTTTGGTTTTAAGTACTAACGATTCAGAGTTTACGGTTTTATTTATTGTTCTAGGTTCTAACTTCTAACTTCTAATAATTTAGATTTCAGCACTTGCTCAACAGATTAGATAGTGCAGCTTGAGTATTGCACTAATCTTGTCCTGATAAGGTTTCTATGCCCTCAATGCAGGCCACTGATTCAGAATATCTAATTTTTTAGTTGTCAAGTGGGTGGTGAGGATGGATGCTATTATAATAAACACAGATACTACATTGGTATATCACCCAAAATTCAGTCCAATTGAATTACTAAATGCAGATGTCAGATGTCGTTTATTACCTAAAATTGAATGCAGCTAGGCAAGGATCTTACATAGAGCATCAAGAATGCTCTTCTATTCTGTTTGTTAGTTCAAGAAAGTTATCATATTCTTTTCTACTTGTATTTGCACTTGGACCATTGGAGCTTTCATCCTTGGGGTGCTCACTTACCTGAGTAATATAATCTTGAATCTATAGATGAATAGTGGATGATATTCTGAAAGAGCATTGGTATGCTACAAGCTGAGCATGATGATATGTAAGTGGTCAGTAGCTGCTTGCTGTTGGAAAAGGTAAACTTTCCTACTTTCTCTCTTAGCTGGCACCGGCTTTTTATTTCTTCTCTTGTATGTCCTTATTTTGTGAAAGTACAGTACTTTGGGGAGCAAAAATGGATTTTAATGATCCACAAGAGTTATTATGTGCTTGCTTACCAATCTATCAGAAAACTAGTTACCAAAAACTTGATCTAGATTGGCAGTTTCACAAAGAACAAGCAGTGATAATGGAAATACAAATCATAGACACAAATCCTAGTTGGCACGTGTGTACTACAGCTGTAGTACAGCCTGCAAGCTGTGTTTGAAGTCTTCAAAGAGTTGGTTTCATTTGGATCATAAAAAATCAATGTACATGAGAGTAGAAACTCGAGTTGCCAATGTGCTCCAAAAATAATCTATCTTCTCACTATGGAGAGATGGAATACATAGCAAAACTCTCTTCCTTTCCTAAGTTAGGTGAATTTCCAGCATGTAGTAAGGAAGTAGACTCAACTTTCTTGCCCTAAAATGAAACCCTAGCCTAGATCCTAGAGTCATGCTTGGTAGGTGCATGGTTGGTAAAAATCTCGTCACAAATCAAGGTCTAGATCCTATAAAGTAGGAATCTTTACCAAATTGTACAACCACTCCTCTTGACTCGACTAACCTACATTAGGTGTAGATTGCCATGTGGCACTTTGGCCATACAATTGTAGAAACCAAATTATAGACAAAATGTACAATATTCTACATGGCTAGATTTGCCAATGTTGGCAATTTTTCACACTCCTCAAATCTAGCCTTGGAAACAATAATGTTTCTATCAATCACTCCAATTGAAGATCTAAGCTTGACAAATGAATCTTTAGGTAAAGATTTAGTAAACAAATCAGCTAAGCAACTTGATGATGACACATGTTGGAGCTTGATCTCCTTGGCTTGCACTTTCTTCCTCACGAAATGACGAGCTCCTTGCATGGAATGTAGGATTAGTAGCAAGTGATTGGGCTTATTGGTTGTCACATTAGATGGTTGGGATCTCATCTGCCATGACATGAAGCTCCACCAATAGCCTTTTGAGCCACAAGACCTCCTTGCATGTTGATGTCAAGGCTTTGTACTCGGATTCTGTGGAAGATAAGAAGATGATATCTTGCTTTTTGGAAAGCCATGATACCACTCCATCAGATAGAAAAGTGGCAAAGGCACTGGTTGATTTCCTATCCACTTTGTCACCTGCAAAATCCGAGTCACTATAGGCTCTTAAGCCAAGATTAAAATGCCAAAATTCTTAGTGGATGAAATGTATCTAAGAACTCTTTTGGCCATCTTCCAATGTGAAACTAGAGGACTTTGCATGAATTGGCTTAACTTTTCAACACTATAACTAAGATCAGTTCTAGTTATAGTTAAATAAATTAAGGAGCCTATAAGCTTTCTATATAAAGTGATGTCCTCAAAGGATGCTTCATCACCATCAATAGAAGCTTTAACATGTTGCTCCATTCGTGTCTCAATGCCTTTACAATCCTTCATTCGAAATCCATCTAGATCGTTACCACTCAAAATGATGTCATCTACATACAAAACAAGAATGATGATCTTTCCATCATGAAACCTTATATACAATGATGGATCATATGCATTCATTACAAAATTGATGGAAATGAGAAAAGAGTTTAGCCTAGAGTACCATGCTCTAGGTGCTTGCTTGAGCCCATAAAGGCTCTTCTTCAAGAAACACACCTTTCCTTCATGCTTTGCCTTGATGAAGCCCTTGGGTTGCCTCATGTAGATCTCCTCCTCCAAATAACCATTGAGGAAAGCATTTGTGAAATCAAGTTGGAATAGCTCCCAATTGAAGGTTGTAACAAGACTAATGATCAACCTGATAGTAACAAGCTTAGCCACAGGAGCAAAAGTCCATCATAATCAATGCCTTTGGTTAGTAAAAACCTTTTTGCTACAAGCCTAGCTTTATGCTTGCTTATTGATCCATCTTGATTTTACTTCAATCCAAACACCCACTTGCAATCAAGTGGTTTCTTCCCTTGAGGAAGATTCACAAGATCCCAAGTATGATTCTCAATGAGAGCATCATACTCTACTTGCATAGCATCCATCCAACTCTTAGATTTACAAGCATCTTCGTAGCATGTTGGCTCATCTAACATTGAAGTAAGAAAGGTGTAAGATGTGAAAGATGATGAGCCTTCCGTTTGATCACCTTGATCATCATAGGTGAGCCTCAATGGCTTGGCCCTTGTCCTTGTGGATTTTCTTGGAGTTTTTGGAGTTCTTGCATCTTGAGGTGGATCCTCAAATTTTTCTTCACTTGGAAGCTCCTCCTCCATCCTAGCATGATCCTTGGCATCAAGATGATTGGTAGCATTATCATCCAAATCACAAGCATGTCCTTCATAAAAAATAACGGCCCTACTCACTGCCACCTTGCTAGTGATGGGATCGAAGACTCTATAACCTTTGCTATTCTCACCATATCCCACAAAGATGCCTTTGATGGAGGTTGCATCATCCTTCTTCCTTGTATCCAAGGATTGGTGTACATAGCACGTGGATTCAAAACCTTTGAGATCCTTGAGATTGGGCTTCTCTCCAAATAGAGCTTCAAATGGTGTGATTCCTCCAATGGCTTGGTTAGGCAATCTATTGCACAAATAATTAGCACCAGTTATTGCCTCACCCCAAAATGGTTTGGGTAGAGAAGTATCTACCTTTAAGGCCTTATCACACTCACAAAGAAATCTATTTCTCCTCTCACTCACTCCATTTTGTTGAGGGGTGTATGGACATGACAACTCCCTCTTTATGCCATTAGAATTACAAAAGTCAATCAACTTATTGGAGATATATTCACCTCCATTATCACTTCTTAACCTTGATCTTGGTACTAAGTTGATTTTCTACCAAAGTCTTGAACTTTACATAAGAATCAAACACCATAGATTTGCTAGACAAGAGGTACATCCAACAATATCTAGAATAGTCATCAATGAAGATTACATAGTACTTGGCACCACCATTAGAATCATGTGAAAAGCTATGAACATCCGAATGGATGAGTTCAAGAGGAGTGCTTGATCTAGTTGTAGATCTTGAGAAGGGTAGTTTGTGAGCCTTTGAGAGGCTACATGCTTCACATATCTTCCCACACTTTGACAAATGCTTGGGGAGGCCGAGTGCAAGCTCCTTTGCACACATAGTTTCCATGGCTTTGAAGTTGGGGTGGCCCAATCTTTTGTGCCATAGTTCCACCTTTGATATCTCCACCTTTGCCAAATTAACACTCTCCACTGCAATATTAGCATCAAGCTTAAACAATCTACCTTGCTTAAAGCCTTAGCTATACATTCATCATTTCTAATGATGGAACAAACTCCATGCTTAAATTGAACATCAAGGCCATTATCCATTAATTGGCTAACACTAAGCAGATTCTTGGTTAACTTAAGGAACATAAAGAACATTCTCAAGATTCATCCTTTTGGATGATCCAACATACAATGGAATGGTTCCTATTCCACTCATCTTACATTCTTGACTACTTGTTGTATAGATAGATCTATGTACATCATTGTAAGAAAGTAAAGTGAAAAAATTGTCCTTTTGATATGTCATGTGGGAGCTATCCCCACTATCAATCCACCAAGAATCATTGGTGTTGCTCTTGGATGATGGAGGTTTGTTGGAAACCATCAAGGATGATTCTTCTTCATCCTCCTCCTCCTCCTGATGTGCAATGTCGTTTTGTTTGCTCTCTTGTGCCTTCCTCCTCTTGAGACATTCTGATGCAAAATGCCCTTTCTTTCCACAGAAAAAGCATTTGAACTTGGATTTGTCCTTGATCTTGCCCTTTGAGCTTGATGCATCATCCTCTTCCTTGGTCTCCTTGGGGTGCTTCTTCTTGCCATTGGTCTTTTTCTTGCCTTTGAATGAGAAATTCCCGTCGTGTCCTACAGCATCATCATCTTCGTCTTTTTCCCTTGGGCCTTGCACGCAGTGTTCCAAAGTTGGTTGTCCAAAACCTTTTGCAGGTCCGTCATCATTTCTTCCAAATGCTTCTGAGACTCTTGAATGATTTTTTTTCTGTTTCTCAGCAGCTCGTTTGAAATTCATGTTGTCGGCCTCCCTCCCTTGAATAAGTCTCACATACTTCTCCATTTTGATTGCTGGAGCTTGAGGGGGCTGCACAAGGATATCTTCCGGCATCACTGGAGAGAGATCAACTATCATTGCTCCAGATGACCCATCACGAATTTGGTCGATCTGTCGCTTAAGTTGGTCTTGGACTTCATTGAGCTCCTGAGCTTGCTTGCCCATGGTGGCTTGCAACTTCATAATTGAGATTTTCTTCTTCTCAGCCTCATCTGCCTTCTTTTTTATTTGCCTCTGCTGCTCTGCTATGACTCGCTCTTGCTGCTTGACTTTGTTTTCCAATTCCCCGTGTTGGCTCAGTAAGGATGGGGTATTTGTCAATAGTGTGGTTGGGTAGCGTTAATCCAAAGAAGGGTGTTTGAAAGGATGGAGGTGGTAGTGTAAGATGGAGGGATGGAAACGGTGGTAGTGGGTGTGAGAGTGATGGATGGAGTGGCAAGTTGAGTGGAAGTGGCAGTGATGGTCGGCGAGATTTGACTTCCCCCAGATTGATCTTCCTTCCCTACGTTGGTGTTGTCATCAATTTCTACCAGGTCTTCGGCACCGAAATAGTCTGAATCGTCTGTAATTAGATGGACCTACTTTGCCTGCTCTTGTGGTGTTTCAGTTGTTGTCATTTCTTTGGGAATGTCATTCCCATCTCCCTCCCCTCCCAAATTTGGTGCTTGTTGGAATTGTGGTAGGGGTTGTATAGCTGCTTCTGGGGACGTTGTCAAGTCGATTGGTTTTGCCGCTAGTTGCCAATTGATCTTCCTGGATGACTTGTGTGTCGGTGGTGAACGTGGTGGTGTCGGAGTGTTATCTAGCAGTGGTGGAGTTGTAGCTTGATATGGTGGAATAACCTGGGAATCCACCATTGTGTCGGCAACTATGGATGTGACTGCAACATCTACGGTATGAGGTGGTGATGAATGTTGTTGAGATGTCGTATTGGATGAGGAGCTCACGTCTTGTAAATCTGTTGACCCAGATGAATGCTGTGGAGACTTTGTGGCTGCTTTCTTTGTTCTGGGTTGTTGTATGAGCTTTTCTCCTTCAGATTCTGTTTCGTCTGTCTCATCTGACGGAGGAGGCCTTTTGGCTTGCATCTTATTCCTTGTCCTGGCTTGTCATGTTTGTGGTTGTTGGGCGAGGGTGGTGGTATCTTTTTGTTGAGCAGAAGGATTCCTCGTCTGTGATGTAGAGGACGTGGGCGTCGTTCTTAGTGGTAGCTTTTTGACGCCGGTCTTCTGATGCTTTGTAGTTGGCCCTTGTTGAGAGGAGGAGCTCTTCTTCTTCTGAGAAGCTGCTGGTGTGGGGTCTGCTGTCGTATGCGTGGACGGAGACTGTCTTCTTGGCCTGTGCTCCTGGAGTCTCCCAAGCTTTATCGCGAGCATCATCGTGTCTCGAATCTTTGATCGGTGGCTCAACTGTTGCAATATGACATCGTTAGAAAATAGCTTAGTAAGGTTGAGGGCTGTTTGTTCTTGATGCACTCGTGAAGGCAGTTGGAGGCAAACTGGGCCCAATGATATAGGTTCTAACTGTGCATTCTGGAATCTGCCATCATGTGAAAGAGTGCCATCGGTATACGCAGAATCTTTGACCTATAACGCTACGTGTACTTTGTCAAATAGGCACATGTAGCAACTAAAGGCTTATCATTGATTGCGTCGACGCAGTAGCCATCTTGGTTCTTCCACTTATCCACTGAAGGATCGATGTACTTGTAGTAATGATGATATAAACAAAGTTCCTGTTGGGAGGTAATATGAACCGAAAGGATTTGTTAGTGTGCTGATAAGAGGCATATGCAATATGCATTAGGAACGAGCTCTGATAGCCACTCAATGGAGGGATCTGGAACTCGATCTGTGGCAGAAATTAATGGGCCTCCTGGTACCAATTGTTTATCTTTGATAAATCTAGACTGCCCATGTTGATCTCAATTTTATTTGCATCTGGATCATCAGAACCGGAAGATGCTGTAGCAGACATGTTCTGTTCTGGTAATCGTTCTATTGTTGACTCGGATCGGTCCAGATAGTAAACAAAGTTTTGAGGATCTGCTTGGTCGAGACTGAGTAGAGTATTGAGAGCTCGGCTTTGACTGAAAGATTGAGACCAAACTCGGTCGAGACTAGAAGCAGATGACTGAGGCTCGGTCGAGATCTGATTGAAGGGACTGAGACTCGACTCGGTCGAGACTGGAAGCAGATGACTCGGTCGAGATCTGACACAAGGACTGAGACTCAGCTCGGTCAAGACTGGAAGCAGATGACTCAGGCTCGGTCGACTTCTGAAGCAGTTAAGAAACAAGGTTAGAAAAAGTTTTGTGAGATAACTGCTCGTTGCAAGGAAAAACGAGATGATTGATTGAACTTGGTCATTTTTGAAGCATAGATTTCCGTCTCAATATTAAACTAGAGCATAGTGTCGGCTCCAGCAACACTATCCCTCAACGTGGCGTTTTGCAAAAGATGTGATAATTTTTGAACCTTGCAGATTCGTGACACATTAGGTTTTGTGAAATGGATATGGATGGCGCTCTGGAAGTATGGTTGATGACTGTTGCTGGTGCTCAAAGATGGTATGGAGTGAGTGAGCGTGGTTGTAATGAGCTGAAGATCGCCAGAATGAAGTAAAAAATGACTGTGTCTAAGCATGAGGAAGTTCTCAGTTGGACATGGTCTCAATTACCCGATTTTTTCAGTTGTCGGAAAGAAATGATGATGGTTTAAAATATCAGAACGAATATGAACCCTAAAATGATGAAAATCTATCATGGGTAGCTATACCATATGATGTTGACCTGTAACACTCTTGGTGATGGAAATAAAAATCATTGTGAAGGATATTGATGAGAAAAAATAATTCAGTAATGACAGATATAAGAAATAAAGAAGTACAAAAAATTATGAAAAAAGAAACAGAAACAAAATATATACAAAATGAATAGTGTTGTAATTAGATAGGGTCAACAAAAAACAACTCTTCGTAGTACTGCCATAGACGAGAGCAAAAGCTTTGATACGCTCTTCGGTCCATCTAGGATCAACCACAACCAAATAAACGAGCCATGCCTTGCTGGCATAGTCGATTATAAAGATGCGGTAGTAGTTAGTGTGGCCTAAGAAAACGTAGACTTCCTTCACGGTTGTAGGGAGGGGCATCTCAACTATAACCTTGATTTTTGAAGGATCGGTTGAAATATTGTCCTTGGATATGATATGTCCGAGCACAACCCCATGGGTGACCCAGATTTGACACTTTTCAGGGTTAAGTGATATTCCAAACTTGGACAGGAATGAAGATCTTTTTGAATGCTTTGAGGTGTTTATCTGCCGAAGAATTCACCCCCAGATCATCAAGATAAATCTCGACGGTGGAGCAAATCTTGAAATGCCATTTGCATGACACGTTGGAATGTGGGAGGGACGTTGCATAAGCCAAAAGGCATTACGTTGTAGGCATTGCGAAGGCTGTTTTGTGTTTATCTTCTGGGGCTATTTGGAGTAGGAAATATCCACTAAAGCCATATAAGAAACTGAAAGCTTCAGCTCCCGCCATTTCCTCGAAGATTTGTGTATTTAGAGGCAAAGGAAAATGGTCTTTTTAGTAACGCAGATACAAAGTTTGCCGTCCTTCTTAGGCACCACGACTATGGGTGATACCCAATCCGTATGCTGGACTTCATAAATGAAGCCAGCATCCAGCAACTTCCTGATATCCTCGTCGATTCTTTCTCTATAGATAGGGTTACAACGATAAGGCTTAGCCCGAATAGGCTTAGCATTTTCCTCTAGTGGAATGGTATGGATCGCAACCTCTGGTGGAACCCCCTTTCTTTCAGTATACTTCCAAGCAAATACATCTCGGTATTTCCTTAGTAAGGTCTCCAAATCAAATAGTTGATCTGGCTTTAGGTGGGCACCGACGTGGACAAAACACTCCATCTCCTCATCAGGATCCTTAAAATTTAGCTGTACAGTTTTGGCAGGTCCTTCAAAGGATTGGGAAGCCTGTGTAGGTTCCCTCTTTGGTTGTGGCAATTGGATGACAACATCGTCGAGCGCGAAGTCCTTAAAATGTCGCGGAAGATCAAAAGGTGGTTCCACAAAGTTCTCGGGAACTTTGGGAATCATTGTTGGTGATTTGCTACCGGAGCATGACGCTCTTTCGCTTGGATGGGCCTTTTGAGATTCAGACAATGGTTGGATCGGTTGTTTAATTTTTGCACGCATTTGTTTTTGTCGCTCGGTTAGTTTCCTGTCTATGATTTTCTGTTTTTTTAACTTGTTTAGGCGGTGTGGTTGCCTCTCGGATTAACTCTTCATTTATGGCATCGTAGATTTCGTCTGGAAGCACTTCCCATTGGTAGACTTTTGGTTTGGGCCTATAGGTCACTATGTTCACTACCTTAGAGGTAAGTTGCACATGAGCCAGTGGGCCTGGTGACTTGATGTCCTTAGGAATTGATTTAGGCGCGAATCGTTTATTATCGAGATAATTGAGGACTTGTTTGTCACTCATCTCCTCACATATTATCCGAAAAAATTCCATCTTCCGATACGTGGGCTGCATAAATAATTGTTTCTCCAGGGCACCGAGATATGGGAATAGGATCTATCATCATCAACAAAATGATGGGGGTCTCATTATCAGTAGAAGATGTGAGTATATAGGCGTCTTCTTCGGTGGTCTCTATGAGGCATCTATTGGAATCAACACAGTCCACTGTGGCTAATGACCCCATGATATCGGTGGAGCACGTATAGTGTCCTTTCGCCATGATAGGAATACTATCGGAAGCGTCATAGTGGATGACCAATCATCACTTACGTTGGTTGGCTTAACATGGCCTGTAGAGTCAACGATGAATCTGTTATCGTTATTGCCAAAGGTTATTTTACTTTGTTTCCAATCTTGGACAACGCCTGCCATCTGTAACCAGGGCGTACCAAGAAGGACTTTGTATGTATGTACATCATCTGGTAGGTCTAGTATAACACATTCAATGGTGAATTTGACGCCTGCAATACGAACTGGAATATTCAATAAATGCCTTGCAGGGTCAGTGACTCTTTGATCTAGCATGCGTAACTTGTACCATGGTAGATCTAATTGGGTAAAACCCCATGACTTTGCTAGTGACAAAGCCATAATGTTTACGACTGATCCACTATCTAAGATAGCGGATACTGCTGGATAGTCTTTGTAGATCAAAGGTAAATTGATGCTATTCCCCTTAGCAACACCGATATTCATCAGATTCATACGAATCTAAGGTATTTTTGAATCTCTTCTGGTTTTCGCTGTTCATCTTGTACTTCGGGCAGCTGAAAACTTCTATGGATATAGCCTTTAAGGCCCGTGAAGGATTTGATTGCACTATGGAATGACATGGTGATTTGAGCTTGCATAAGTTCGGAGAAAACTTCGAGTGCCTTTTAGGGTTGCTCGTGCGTGAGGATTGAAGCAGATAACGGACTTCCCGTTTTCTGTTCTTCCTGAAATAACTCATTTCGGATTTCGTTGTATCGCCTCTGTTCCACTAGTGGATCTGGATAATCTCTAGAAATTGTGGAAGTTGTCGAGAAACTTCCCCTATGGTCAGCAGGTTTGTCTGGCTTTCTCATCACCATCCTGCAGAAACATTGAGTTCATTCTTGCATTGGTGTGCATCATCCTACACTCTTCAGCCACTAATACACTATGAAGTTTTTCTATAGTGGGCAAAGTGTCTTGGATTGCAAAGCTTTGGACCAAATTTGAAAAGCCACTCTCTAGACCATTAAGGACAATTTGAACAAGCTCTCCATCTTGAATTTTCTCTCCAATGGAAGCTAACTCCCTATTTAGAGACTTGATTCTGAGCACATAATCCTGTGCACTCTCATCACTCCTCTTCATGCTTTGCAAAATTTGATTCCTAAGCATGAGAACCCTCGAAGTGTTACTAGATTCATAGATTGATTTTAAAGACTCCCAAGCCTCTTTAGCACTTTTACATGATGATACTTCTCTCAAAAGATCATTGCTCACATTCATTTTCACACAATGAAGTGCTAGCCTAGATCTCTTTTTGTATCTCACTAATTCCTGTGCACCTAGAGGTTCATCTTCATCTTCAATCAGAAACTCATAAAGGTCTTGGAGCACCATGAGTGACTCCATCCTAACCTTCCAAATCGCATAATTAGTAGAATTTTACCTCTCACTAGCTTCTAGAAGGTATGCTCCAACAGATCCCATCTTACTAGTGAAATTCTACACTCAAGAGATAGATTTGATTGATCTTGAAACTCACAAAGGTTTCTAACTTGCAGTGTTTCACTCAAATTTGATTTCTAATCCAACAAATGGACTTGTAATCACAGTTCTATCACTCCCTCACAAAGCTGATAAGATGATGTGAAAACTACTCTCAAGCAAATCTTGCCAATCTTGGCTATTTTTGGACAAAAAAATGACTTAAACTCTTTCTTCCTTCTTGGTGTACTTTCAAGACCTGTATATGACCTTAATAGGACTTGAACTCAGCCTAGATTAATTAGATTCCATGAAACAAATTCAAATCTAATCAATGGCAAATGATCTTGATAGATAATCCTAGGATCTCCACCAAAAATTACACCAAAACCTCTCAAATTAAATTTTTGGTATCCAAATGAATATAGTGCATTAGATGCAAGTTCAGAAGTTCCCACATGTGGGAACAGTACGGATTTTGATCCGTTTCAACTTAGAGATCAAATCCCCTCACCAAAACTTGGCTTTTAGCTCGCCCTCACAAGACTAGTTTTTAGCACACAAAACTGTTGATCTATGATCAAAGCTCTTGTACTTGGCTCTGATACCATGAGAAAGTCTAGTACTTTGGGGACCAAAAATAAATCTTTAATGATCCACAAGAGTTATTATGTGCTTGCTTACCAATCTATCAGAAAACTAGTTACCAAAAACTTGATCTAGATTGGCAGTCTCAAAAAGAACAAGCAGTAATATGTGTACTATAGACACAAATCCTAGTTGGCACGTGTGTACTACAGGCTGTAGTACGGCCTGCAAGCTGTGTTTGAAGTCTTCAAAGAGCTGGTTTCATTTGGATCATAAAAAATCAATGTACATGAGAGTAGAAACTCGAGTTGCTAATGTGCTCCAAAAATAATCTATCTTCTCACTACGGAGAGATGGAATACATAGCAAAACTCTCTTCCTTTGCTAAGTTAGGTGAATTTCCAGCATCTATATATTGAAACTTATATGGCATCAATTAGCAGGACAATACAACAATTCTCAATGTCGGTAAAGACTTTCTTTCCTCTGCTTGGTATCCACTGAAAGAGTCGTACAAATTGTGAAATTTTTCCAACATTGGCAAATCTAGCCATGTAGAATATTGTACATTTTGTCAAATTGTATGGCCAAAGTGCCACATGGCAATCTACACCTAATGTAGGTTAGCTCGAGTCAAGAGGAGTGGTTGTGTCAATTTGGTAGAGATTCCTACTTTGTAGGATCTAGACCTTGATTTGTGATGAGATTTTTACCAATCATGCACCTACCAAGCATGGCTCTAGGATCTAGGCTAGGGCTTCACTTGAGTCTACTTTCTAGACACAATCTTCACATATGTACGTAGTAACATTATGGAGTACTACACGTTTTCACATAATTCATTGTGCATTTGTTAAATTAAATTTTAGACTTTTGGTTAAGTGCCTTCAAAACATAATGTAATTTTTGTTGTGAATGATGAGTCATGCTGAGGTTAGAAGAATTAAAGTGAACCTGGATTGACTTCTTCATGAGTATGAAACATGCAAAAACGCTATATTTCTCGATTATTTTCTAGGCATGTCAGCACCAAGGAAGCCTCACATTTGAAATTGAAATTGGAAAGTTTAAACTTCACTTTTTGGATCCTTAGCTTGTATTGAGCAACATACTTTTGAAAGTGCCACTTGGAAATCAATTGAGTAGCCTTTTATTAAGTAGGCATGTTTTTTATGATTAACCATTTCCTGTTTGCAGTGCCAAGGGCAGAGTGATTGTCTTTCATTTGCAACCAAAACGTACTGATGGTGACAACAGGACATTTGCTAGTTATATCTCTTGCTCTGCTGGCTCTTCTTCTTCTTATGGATCTTCAAGCCATTGTTCGGACCAGACCATGAGTGATATTCAAGACGAAGATTCAAAACATGGCCACAAATTTGCAGAGGGAGAATCTTGGGACCTAATTTTTAAGAGTTCAGTGGCTCTCCCTGGAGTGGTTCTTGCAGTAACACCTTACATGGCTCAATACATATTGGCTTCTGCAAGCAATAGCGTAAGTTTTTCATTTATAGAATGATCAATTTGTTGATTTTATGGATTGGCTATGAAAAACCATTTCATTTAAAAGCATGTTAATTATTTTCGTGTGTGATGCAAAGCTAAAACAAATGTGAAATACAAGCTTCATATGGGAAGTTCCCTGAACTTCAAAATACATTTTTTCTGCATAGATGATAAAGAATACTACGACTAGAATGATTATACTTTTGTTCAAAGCTAATGCTCTACCTTCAGAAGAATTTCGAGATTCTCAACAAGGAGAGAGATCTTGAGCTATCTCTTTTCGAAATAGTCTTTCAGGTCCCTAGACAATGTTCAGAATTTCTGGATTGGTTTATTTGTGAAGCAGTTGCTCAATTATTATGTTGCATTGAAGATTGTCCTGTCCATATTATTCTATGCACTTTTAACCCTCTAGTAACAGTTTTTGAGACAACGTAATTTTGCTTGCTCCTGTTAATCTTTTATTTGCATTATCTATATTAGTATCAACTTTTCATTCACACATGCAGACCTAGTGGAGGTGCAAGCCTTTTGACTCCAAGTATGATCTGGGACAAGTTTTTTTAGCTTGTGCAAGTGCTTACAAATAGAAACAATTTCAAGGATATGCCATTTCAATGACTCAAGAGTTCAATTGATGTTTGATGGTCAATATGCATCCAAGTTGCAACTTACAAGACATCTTGATATATTGTGTTCCTGAAGTGAACATGTAATGAGCAAGAGTATTAGAATGCTCTTAGATGTTTGGCTTACGTTCTGATGGTATTCTTATCCTCAACTAAATTTCTACCTTTTTCTTTTTTTGGGGTTTTTGTGCATATAAGTGTTGAGTAGATTGCTGGTACTTGGAAACTGCAAACATGAAGTGAGTACCAGGAGAATTGAAGTGGATTCAATTCAAGGATTCAAGTTTGAGATTCAACTGCTTGATTTGGAGCACAAGTTTTGCTATTTCGATAGGTGTTGGGTGCTTTTACCTTTTATAGAGACATCAAAGACATCAATTAGGCAATTGCTTTTAGGTTGCTTTTTCATAATTGGCATAGAGACTTGATGCCAAAGTCTATAAGTATGTAGTGTGCAATAGTCCATTTGCTATGTGACATAGTGGGAGTACATCTCATCATTATGCTTGATCCTGGTTTTTTGTGTTCTCTTTCATGTGCTAACAACAATAGGAATCTTGTCTTGGGTAACTTTTATGAGCAACAAATATTGGCATCAAAACAAAGTAAAAAAAGTTTTCTTATGCCTTTTGCATCTTTATTCATGTATACAGATCCACTCTTCCAAAGCAAACCAGAAAAAATGATCTCACGCTTGTTGACTCTTACAGATGCTTCTACCTTCCTTCATCCTTCAAGAAATCAATATCCTTTGAAGACAGGCTGTCTTTCATAGCTCCTATTGGAGCGAATTTTCCAAGTTTTGTGTAGCAGACTATATTCTTTACCATTGAAGTTTCAGGCCATCATATAAGCTTGAAATGGTGCTGTCAATATCGAAACAATGCTGCTCAAAAATATTGTAACAAACAAACTTGTCAAGAATCTCTGATTTTCAAAAAAAATGCTGCAAACTGCAATTCTCATGTTTTTGCACATTTTCTTTGCCTCCAAGAATTAGCTCCTCTATGTTCCAAGGATCAAGAACTCCTTTCTTGGTCAGATTTAATGTCAAAATGAGATTAATCAAAGCTCCCAACGCTGTCTCAAGCTCCCAGCCTGCAGTACACATATAAACATCAAGGACCCATTCCAAGAATTGTCTTCTGTAGTTCTTTCTTCAAGAACCAGCGCTGCAACCTGCAACCTGCACCATCGAGCATGTTCTCATATAGCCTCTACCGACTTGTACACACACAAGTCCCTCACAGGCTTCTAGTTCCCACTTCTTGATCTATTTCCACCTTCCTCACAAGCTGCTTCACGCTTTGAATTGTCTTAGGGACTGCATTTGTGGTTTTCCTTGATACACATCATATGTGCAAATCATTCCAGATACTGCCCCCATAGCCAACTTGCCTCTCAAGCTATTTTTAGTTCAATTCTTTTTCAGTATGCACTGACACTCTCTTGTGGCCTCTCAGATTAATGACAACACTAAATACATCCTCCTCAACCACAATATGCTACTAAAATACTACAAGAAATCAAGCAGTCTTCATAGTTCCAAAGATTTTTGACGTTTCATACACTCCCGCTATATCACACACTTGATGACATGTTCTTTTTTTCGTCCTATATGCCTATGGCCATGGAAAAGACATTATTGAAATCTCTCTCTCTCTCTCTCTCTCTCTCTCTCTCTCTCTCTCTCTCTCTCTCTCTCTCTCTCTCGCTTGAATGAATGCTGCATGCTATGATCTTCAACTTATACTAGATCCAAGGAACATTCATCTTGGGAAATATGACAAGGAAACACATTAGGAAGCAACCAAAAAAAGATGAAGATAGCTATAAACAAGAACCAAAGAGAATGGCTCATTCCAAGAAAGCTACACAAGCAAGAAGATGATCTTCCAAGAACAAACTAGTTTATAACTTTTCGATGAAATGGAAAATGCTCTATTGATCAAGGGACTCTCATATGCACAAGGTTCTTGCAATGTAAGCTACCTAAAAGATTCATAAAGACTAGCTAAGCTATCTTTGTGCACCATGCCATTGTGCCACTACCTACATGTGATTAAAGTCCACTTAGTTCATCGACTACTTGGTTTAGTCATGCTCGAGTTGCATGTGTATATTTATCCAAGGCTTGTTACCAAGGTTCATATGGTTTTTACCTAGACAAAATCCTATAGTTGTGCACTTGACTTAAACAATGCCAGTGACTACATGACTCCCTGGTTCTAGTATGACTATCTATGGATCTATGGTTGTCCTGGACTCGTTCTCCAACAACTTGTCACCTGCACACATGAGAGTTGAGATAGGGCCGATCTCTATGTTGAAAAATGTCAATTAGGATCTACAGGGTGAATATTTGAGTAGATACTTTGTGCCCAGGGGTGGGAGGGGTCAAAAGGGGCTTAAACACTTGATCTGGTTCTCATAGGAAAGGCCACATGTTCAAACAATTGAGGAGAAATTGAGAGTTTCCAAATTTGGGACTTGTCACTTAGCTTAAAATGGAGGACAGAAATCTTGCATTTGTACTATATTTTGTCTTAGCTCTCAAAACTTCTGGAAGGATATGAAGAGTTAGGAGTATAATTTTAGGCCCTATTTGAAATTATGATAAATCCTTCATTTGGTGTTCACAATTGAAATTAACTAGGATTTGATTAATTTAGTGGAAAAAGTCCAAATTACCATTTCTAACCGTATTCTTGAGGAAATAGATATTTCAAAAGTAGCAGAAGCATTGACGGGAAAGCTAAGGTGGGTAGGATTTTATTCATTGTTTAGGGGTATTTATTCATTTGAAGTGGCTATGTGAAAAAAGGGCACCTTTTCGAGTTATTACTTTTTAAACTCAATATACACTATGCCATGAGAAAAAACTATGCTTGCAAATGAGCCATTTTATTTGCTATTACTGATTGCATTTGCTCTTTGTAGTTGTTTTGTCTAGGTTTTCTCAGTGATGCTCCAAAGAGATTGAGGAAGCTCTCCACAATCAAAACTCGATTCTTGATTACAAGCATTGCATCACATCTCACACGTATTGCAGTGGGTGATTGTCGTGATGGAGTTTTGATATACACTTATCGAGAGGTAAAGTACTCATCAGCATTAATTTACAAATAAGTAGTATGGTTGCTAAAAATCAACATCATTCTATAGTGCTCTTCAACTCTCTTGCATTACCATATAGCATAGTTTCCCCCAACTGTAAGGCTTTAGGATAACACATGTTTATTTGTGTGAGCTGATGTCAGTTGATGGTAGATATTGTCTTCTAGAGATGCTACAACATTGAATGATGGGCTATCACTCATTCACTCAAGCCATCTGATCATGATATTTTAGATTGTCTGTTAGCAATGAGAAGCACCTTAATTGAAATGACCAACAAAAACAAAATGTTCATGTTGTCATTAGTGGTGCCACTAATTGACATTGTTATAGGCACATTGATTATCTTTTCTTGATTTCCACAATAGAGCTTTTCATATCAGCTTAAAATTGGAGTAATTTATGGAGAAAAGGTTTTATCATTATAAATGAGACCACTTGAGACTTGAGAACATGCTGTCAAAAGCTTTTTTGGATTTGGTATCTTTATTCTCATAAGGCCACCTCGAGTGGCATGGAAATGAAGGGATTTATCGAATGAAGATCTATTTAGTGTTAGCTCTTCATCAATGACATGGTCCTAATATTTGATGTTCTTTTAATGAATCTTCACAATGCCTGACAGGATCTTCGAAAATTAGAGCAACTTTATTGCGATCCGATGCAAAGACTAGTAGCAGATTGTGTGTTGGTGGATTTTGACACGCCTATTGCAACAGATCGCCATGGGAACTTTTGCGCCCTGTCTTGTCCAAGCTTTTCTGAAGGTATCTTTATATTGGAAACATACATCTTCATGTCAACTTCTTCCTTTTTGCTAGGAAAGGCCAATGTTGGAATGAATGAAGTTCAATGACCATGTAGACACTGAGAAGTTATATGATGGCCTAGGTACTGCTGTGCAAGAGCTTAACCTTTGCAGTTTCTTTCTTATGATTGATTTGTTGTGGCAGAGGGCAACAGTCCTGAACGTAACTTGAAAATCTGCTGCTGGTACCATATTGGTGAAATAAGCATGAGCATCCGTAAGGTGAGTTGGAACTTGGACCTTTGTGCTTCTGACCGAAGGAGCCTTGAGCCATGGTAGTTTGTATAATTAACTTAGTTTTGCAAGCCCAATAACACTTGGTGTACATATATTATCAAATTTTTGGTCTTTGCCTTATCTCTTTGTAGTTGACTTCCTTCTGACTGTTTTTTCATTTGATTCAAGATAGCTCTAATTTGGTGGGTATGTGAATTTCTGTTGCAGTCCTGATGGACAACATTCACTATAACTTTTGCACTTTTCCTACGGATACTTTTTGTTTGCAGCTTATGTTAAAACTCAGCAAGGTTGTGAACTTTGTCATTGGGTGATTTTTGTTCATGTTTTGAAAAGGAAACTCTGTGTCTGTTTAAATTTTATACATTTCTACCCTCTTTTCTGCTGTTTTGACATTCATACTTACCAGATTCTCGTCCAGTAGACAGTTTTTTGGCTTGAACATATGATTGAACAAAACCTAAACCTCCATTTGATTTGGTTCGGTCAATTCTTAGTGTGTTCCTTTCACTCTTGTATGAGTTGATTTTCTTCTCCTGGAGACTTTCATGCATCCAGTGGTCAATAATTAGATTTCCATGACCAGCAAGCTATATTTTGAAAAGTTTCCTTGCAATTTTGTGTGCCTACAGGGTGTAGTGACTCCTGATAGCCAAATTGTCATGGGTCATAATTTGTGGAACTCCCCAGCTAGCTGCTATTAGCCCTGGTCACAGTCCTATTACCACAAATTCCGACAGGCCACAGCTAGGCCCATGATGATTGGTTGGCATCTTCACCTTTTGGTAGTTGGGCTCACAGGTTCACAATTGGTGACACACCTAATTTGTCTTAGACACATGCATGCCTTTTCTATACACCGTATTTGTTGGTGGGTTGTCCTCAAACTTTATTAACATTTCACACCCCACCATATTCTGCAGCATACCCAATGGAGGTTCAATTAGCAGAGCATCACCTTGAAATGGCTTTGAGCGTTAGCCAAAGATGCACTGAGTGGTTTAGTAGTACTTTTGAGTCTCTAAAGAAACTATAAGACAACACTTAGTTGAGTGGTGATCTGCATTTTCTTTTCCTCAAGCTTGGAAGATTGGAGAGGTTTTTTAGTACATATTCAAGTAATGAAGGTTTTTTATTAAGCATGAAATTTTGATTTCTGTATTAAATTTTGGATGTTTTAGGCTTAGCGCAATGTCCTGCCTATTGACTGAGTAATTATCCTTGCACTATTCTGAAGCTGGGCCAAGTACATTGTGACTGGATAAAAGTCATACTTTGTGGATATTGTATTTCTAATAATAAGCTCTATGTTGTCCACTGTAGGGATCGTTTGCGTATAAAGTTCCTGTGGAGGAAAGTATGAAAATTTGCAGTGGCACAAGCAATATCTTAAGTGACACAGCAGATTATTCTGTGGTTGCTAGTACAGTTCTTGGAAGTGTATTTGTGTTCATCCGTCTTACAGGGTATGGAAGTTACCTGCATAGCTCAAAGGTCAACTTCAATTGTGCAGTTGTATAGACATAGACTTGACTGATGACATATTTTTTATTACAGTTCAACTGATTTCTTATACTGCTGATTGTTGTTCCAATTTCACATCTGTTTCCTACCTGATTGGGTACTAGAAAACTCTGTTGCAGAAGTTTTTCATCCTCAAACTTTTTACTTTTTATGTCTCAATCAATTTTATACAGGGAGGAGTATGAGTTGCTTGAAGCAGTTCAAACAAGACTTGCAGAGTCTCCACTTGCTGCTCCTCTCCTTGGCAACAATCATGCACGTTTTCGGGGACAAGGCTGCCCTGTAAGTGACTAATTTTTTTGCTGTCCATCCATAAGGTTCTTCCGGTATTCAATATTACTTATTACTTTCACCTTGATGTGTGCTGCGGAGTAGAGCAAGCCCCTTTGCCACTGCAATTTGATATTTTTGTGGAGACTTAAGTTTAGACCTTAGAAGCCCGTTCCGAACAAAGTGGGTCGGAACGTTCCGTTCCACCCGTTCCGTACGTTCCGGAATGTACTGGCTCGGAATGAGTTAGTTCAAGTTAAAAAAAAATGGTAAACGACCCTGCTGGCCCGCGCATTCTGCATTTCACAGATAGCGAGCAGGGAAAGTGCACCTACATCCATTTTGGGGATGAGCTGAGATCAGAGAAGCCCCAACAGCAAAACTTCATACCTGCAATGCCACAATGGTGAGCGTCTCGATATGACGTTAACATATCAGCATCATTGATTCTTGATCTCTTTTTTGCATGACATCCATTCTCACCAATATCGTCGCCATCCAATCTATTAAAAAATCCGAGCTAGAATCACTGTCTGAGCCACGCTATATATCTTGATTCTGTTCCTTAATCTCCAATGCTTTGTTAAAAACCACGTTATCTATATCCGAGCCAAAATTGCTCTGAGCCACGCTATATTTGAGACGTCTCAAAGCCGTGGATGACGTGACGTGGGCCTGAACGAAGCCACTACTCACAGAAGCCTTTATGATGGAAAGAATTTTGCAACCAAGATAACCCGTAGAAGCATAATGCATAGAACTGAGATCAACTATAGAACCCAGAACGCAATCCTAAATGGAAGCCAAACGCTTAGTTGCCCATTCTGTCTATCAACTCTCAGCATATGGTTTTTTTTTTCTTTGTTAAAAAAAACATATTTTTTTTATTTTTTTTGGGAGTCCCGTTCCGGAACAACTGGGACAACTGAAACTGGGACTCACCAACATACACCCAAACCACTTTGTCCCAAATGATCTCCTTGGTTTGCATGAAGAATGTCGTTCATTAACACCATTGAGTTACCCATGCACACTTATACGAATCACACCTCTTTTAGATTGCACGATATCGATCGTTCCACCTTACACTCTGCCGTAGAAAGCAAGCCTACGAAGAGCTTGAAGGAAAACACTTCGTCAACCTTAGTTTCAGCACTCCACAGGTGCTTTTTGGCATGAATTCATCCCTCATGCTCCACCTCTTTTGAGGGATCTACATGTTAGAGTTAATGTTCACATTCTTAC
Organism: Diphasiastrum complanatum; assembly: GCA_029204225.1. Lineage (NCBI taxonomy): Eukaryota > Viridiplantae > Streptophyta > Lycopodiopsida > Lycopodiales > Lycopodiaceae > Diphasiastrum > Diphasiastrum complanatum. Next base: position 37,354,852 of record CM055093.1, on the reverse strand, counting down.
CCCTAATGTTGTCATCTGGGTTAATTAGGATTATTGGGCCATGCCTGCATGCTAATTCTAGGGGCCCTTACCTATATTTAGTAAGGCTAAGTTAGAATTTAGTTAGACTCAAGGTTGAGATTCTAGTGCTTGATTTAGAGCACAAGTTTTGCTATAGATAGGGGTTGGTGCTTTTACCATACATAGAGACATTAATTAGGCAATTGCTTCTATGCTGCTTTTGCTTTTTGGCATAGACCAAAGTCTGTAAGTATGTAGTGCACCCTACCTCATTTGCAATGGGACATAGTTGGAGTACATCTCTTTATCATTGCTCATCATTGTTGTTTATGTTCTCTCTCATGTGTATGACTACTGTCTAAAAGCAATAGTTTTGTTTTTTTTGGGTTTATTCCTGACCTTCCGCTATAGTAAAAACAAGTGGTAGTTTAAGGTTTAGGGTGCAATTATAGCTATGTACAGTGTAGACTATAATCAATCGGGCCGTAAGGCTCACGATGGAGATGATTCAGATTCATACTTGCATATAATTGACAAGCTACTTAATGCAATGACAGTGATGATGCAAAGTGTCATGCATAGGTAGCATATACTACTTAGGCTGGTTTAGCTCGACCATGAAATGTGCCATTGTGAGTTTGAATATCAGGTAGAGAGTCAATTGTGTTGGTTGATACATGCAGCACACATTTTTTTTATCAGTAGTAGAGTCATATTATGTATTCATGCTTTCATTACTATGGAGCATTCAATAACCAATTCGAGAGTTTACTACAACGCAGATCTCTACCTTATCCCCACTATGAGGTATGGTAATGTTTTCGTTTATTTGGTGAGGAGAGATCACTTTAAAGTTATGAACTTGGCAAACCAATGAATCATTGTCACTCAAAGATGGACAATGAGTCATAACCTCTCGTGTTGTAGATGTCATCATTCTTCATGACGCCAGTCATTTTTTTTCTGGCTACTGGTGTACATAGTGTTAGAGCCGTTTATTCTTTCACAGGTGAGGGAGGATCTTTTGCAGTAGTACAGGTATGTCTTTGATAAGCCTTAGTTCTTACTACAATTGAGGAATGCAAATCTCTGCTCCAAGGCACAATACCCATATCTCTTGCTCTGTATCTACTATCGTAGAAACAGGTTTGAGGAAGAGGAGGTTCAACGACAAGTATTTTAGTTTATGATAAAGAAAATTTGATTGGTCCTACAAATTCCTTTTTGTGCTTCTGTGATACCTGTGGTCAAGAAAGCATTTGTGTGCAGTCGACTGATCGAGCTCTTTAACTATGAGTTATGATGTCATGCCTTTTGGAGTTATTACTAGTCGTCTGACCTTCCAAAATCATGGAAGGATAATCTTCACCATTTTTTTTGGCATTAGCATTTGCGGTTCCTATTTGTTTAAGCTCCTTTCGTATATGGCGTCAGTTTGTTACTTTGTCGTATCTAGAATTGAGCTCCTTGGATTTTTGGTATCACTGGAATCATTAGGCTTGATACTACCAAGAAACTAATGCTGGATATCCATGTTGATGCTCAAGATATTTGTATGTTCCTAAGTCTTCTTACTTGTTTTTGGAAGTCTATTCCCCACTTTGCCACTGCAACTTTGTATTCCTTTCAATGACTGAATATCATAGTCCAAGTGGAGTCATCTCCGACCATAAGAGTCACGCATGACCAACGACACGTGTCAGTTGTCTGCACACTGACGTGGGTCCATAACAAAGGGTTGCCCCGCGCCAATAGGACATTGACACATGGCACCCACAAGACCTATACCTCCAGACTAGTGTTTTGTTCCATAAATGAGACCGTCGCCTCAGGTAACCTATTGCGTGCCCTTATGGGTACGTAACATTCCCTCCCCCTTTAAGACCCTCCTCCTAAAGGGAGCAAGCCAAGGAAGTTTAGTCTTAAATTGTCTTCCCTCTCCCAAGAGTCCTCATCTGACTTGCCTTTCCAACGTACTAGAAATTCAGAAACCAAACGGTTTCTCAGTTGGTGACGATGAACGTCCGCCACCTTTTCTAGCACATTAGACAAAGGTAGTCAGATCCTCCAACTCAACCAGTTAACCTTTCGGAATTAGGGAATCCTTCCGACTAAGTCGCTCTTTCAAACGACTTACATGGAAAACAGGATGAACCCCAACCCCAATCGGAAGATCTAGCTGATAGGCAACCCGGTTGGTTTTCTTTACAACTTTGTAAGGGTCGCTATAATGTGGAGATAGCTTATGACATTTCCCCGTTCGAAGTACCTTAGAATCCTTAGGGATTTTAAGATACACCCAAGCTTTGACCAATTTTCTCGAGGTGAGCGACCGCGGTTAGCATAAAACTGAGCTCTATCCTAAGCAGTTTTAATGCTTTCTTTGGCTACCTGCAACATTTCTTGCATATCTTGCAGGAAATCTACTGCGGCTTGCACCTTGAGACCTTTGAGTCTGACAGAAACTGGCGAACGTGGTTGAAAGCCATATATTAGCATACAAGGATTTGTCTGCCCATTTAATTCTGGGTGATCCGAAGAACTAAGACTAAGGGTTGTTTCAAGTTTATCAAAAACCGATTGCCAGAACTTGCCAGTGAATTTGGAGTGTCAGTCACTAACAATATTATTCGACAAGCCATACAATCTGAACAACTTTTCAATGAAAAGCTGGGCTAGGTCAGATGCCTTGACAATTAATTTAGTTGGTATAAATTGGTCCATCTTGGTTAGCCTGCCAACCACCACCCAAATGGCATCGTGACCATTCTTGGTTTTAGGGAGTCCAGTCACAAAATCCATTGAAATACTTTCCCATTTCTTGTTGGGAATTTCAAAGGATGTAAAATACCTGCAACTTTGAGTCTTTCTGCTTTATTTTGCTGGCATTGCTCACAACCTTGAACATTTGCCTCGACATGACCTTTCATCTTTGGCCAGAAGAAATTCTGCCTGACAAGGTCATGTGTCCTCTGTATGCCCAGGTGACCAGCACAAGGGTTGTCATGACACTGCTGTAGGATTTGGGCCCGCAAGTCCTCCCTATCCGTCACACAAACCTTTCCCTTATGGAAAAGAAAGCCATTCCTTATGGAATAGTCTTCAAGTATCTTGTCATTTTGGGATTGCTTGGGATCTTGCTTCCCAAGGTCGTCACTAGATCTAGAATTTCCGTCAGGACATCTAGCCAGATGTGACCGAAAAACCCATTGGTTCGACAAAGATCCCAAAGTGAAAGATACAAATCAGATTGGATTTCAACATAGCATAACTGATTAACCTCTTCAATCCGACTCAAGGTATCGGCAACATTGTTCAACATACCTTTACGATACCTAATGTCGAACACGAACTCTTGAATGAGTTCCGACCATATAGCCTTACGGCCACGAAGGTCCTTAGCATCACAAATATACTTAAGGGACTGATGATCAGTTATCACCTTAAATCTGTCACCATAAAGATATTGCCTCTAGATTTTCAACGCATGAATGACTGCAAAAGGCTCCTTCTCATAGGTAGAATACCTCGTCTGAGCAGGATCTAGCTTCTTGCTTTCAAAAGCAATTGGTCTACCGTCCTGATAAAGGACCGCTCCTATAGCAAAGTCGCTAGCATCAGTATCCACCACGAAGGGTCGGTTAGGATCGACAATGTGTAAAATTGGAGCCGTAGAAACACAATGCTTGAGAGTCTCAAAACTCTCATTCATTTCATCCGTCCATGTTATCAATGGACTATTTTGCAGCTACATTTTTTCTCCACCCCCTTAAGAACGTTCGTTAGGGGCAATGCTATTAAGGCATAGTCCATAATGAACCTGTGAAAGAATCCTGTGAAGCCCAAAAAGGATTTCACATCACGAATTGTTTGGGGTCGCGGCCATTCTTGTACCTTACGAACCTTATCATAATCAATTTCAAGAACTTTATTAGATATGCTATGCTATAAGTAGAGTAACTTTGATTCATTCTATGGTTGGTTGATTTGTTGCTATGAGTTCTTTGTAGCAGACTAACTTGCAATTTCTCTGATAGGAGGGTTTGCAGTTAATGGCACGCTCAGCTTATCAATTGATTGTGTTAAGGATCCTAGTTAGAGATTGTTAATTTGTTGTCCACCTTTGCTCAAGTGATGCTCAATGCAACTTTGTGTTGTAACTTTTGGGGCAGTCCTTGATCTCCTCTTCGTATTTTGGTTTTCCTTTGTAAACAAACCTTTATAGAAATTCTTTCTTGCACAAAAATCCAAAGAAAGATCAGAGATGTGAAGATCAGTATGTATAGAAAAACTCTTTCACAGAAGATAGCTTACTACGACATTTTGCATTGGATCACCAAACAAAGTGCATAGAATGGTTGTATCTAGTCACATTTCTTCCTGTATTTCTAAAAAATTTCGATCTGATAGTTCGTACGCAATTTCATCTTTCAAAATTGCTGCGAGTGTTCAGTCCAAAATCTCTCAATGCTCGAATTTAGCATTTGAGGAAATGATCATACTCTGAATATTTTAGTGTTGTCAAAAAATGTGGTGTCAAAATACATTCAAGTTTCAAACTGTCCTAAAGCATAGGCAAGGCCCAGATTAATGGTTAAGTTTCTCCAGTCAAGTTCACAGGTAAGGTATGCTTTCCCTTGCTTAATTGAATGCATGTATTTGAATGCTGAATTTTTATGTACTAAAGTTTTTTTCTTAACACTTTGAATAGGTTGGAGTAAAAAAAGCGCTAGATGGTGACATGCTGGGTCAGTTTTTGGAATTGACTAGTGCACAACAAGAAGCAGTGTTGAACGAACAATCAGAGGATGTTTCAGATGCATTGAGCCCAGTACAACCAGGGTTGACACCACCTTTGCTATGTGGTAGATTTCCAATGGAGAGGGTTCTTCGGTTATTGGAGCGCTTACATAATTCTCTTACTTAAGAGAGTTCTGGCTACTGAAGAGTCAACAATTTGAAGAAGCACCTTTTTCAGCAAGTGTTTATAAAAAGCAGGAATACATGTACAGAGTCAACACGTGGTGTCACAATAGCCACTCAAAGAGATTCTTGTATTCTTTAGTGCAAGGACTTGAATCCACAGATGTAAAATATGAGATTTTTGATTGGTCTTTATGTGAGATCCACATTTTTTGTATAGGAACATTTTGGTCCTAAATAGATGATAGAATTGAGGCTAGAAAATCATTCTTTTATCTTACATCATCATTGGGAAAATACGATTTATTTCAATACTTGGAAGGAAGCTTCCATTGCCCATCAGGGATCTCTCTCTCTCTCTCTCTCTCTCTCTCTCTCTCTCTCTCTCTCTCTCTCTCTCTCTCTCTCTCTCTCTCTCTCTCTCTCTCTCTCTTCCATAGGTTGTTGTGCACTAAAGTGAAGCAAAGAATGAGTTTTGGCATGATGTCAGGCAATCTGTAGCATTTTCTTCTGAAACTGGAGGAAAGTGTCCACTAAGTCATTTTGATATGTTATAATTAGCACACAGGACACATTTTTAGAGATTTTATGAAAATTTGATTGGAGTACTTTTTTTATCAGCCTGCACTGCAAGAGTTGTTGATTAATGAGAAAGTGATCAAATCAAGAAAAAATGCACAAGCCAGGCTGTATTTTGACATTTTTATGCTTTCGATGTCTTATTGTGAAATATTGTAGATTTGATTTATGTCAACAATTCATTCGAAGCTGAAAGTCCCCTGATGTGCAAAAGTTAATTTTGAGCATTCACTTGCAAAGTGGGTGGTACATGCAATGGGAAGACTTGCCTGAAAACCTCAGTTTTTCACCTTGAGGACTAAGTCCAGAAATACACAAACAATGGAATTGTTTTCAATGTTGATTTCTTAACAGACATTAGTTTGTCTGAATGATAGGTGATAAAGGCACGTTTATTGTTGAAGATTAGAAAAAATCGATAGTGAAGGCAATGAACAGATCAGAAGTCAAGTAGTGAACTGCTCTTGTAGTTTAGGAAGAGTTGTTTCTTTGGTAATATTTCTATATTTGCTGACCTTCACATTGACACCACTAGGTTGTTACCAAAACACTTATTTTGAAAATGAATGTTGTTTTGCTGCAAGGACTATTAGTTGTTCTTCATCAGTTGAAAAGGAGTCCCATAAGTATCATTGTTTTCATTGAAATTTCCATCAAAGTAATCATGACCAAAAAGTGTAGTGCTTTTCCTTTTTTGAAGAAGTACCAATGATTCTCTTGTTTAGAACCTTATAAATAATCAATTTGCTTACAATGCAAGAGTGTCACCTCCTATGTGACATGTCATGTTAGGGTCTTGGTCTATTTATGTTATTGCATCTTTGAATCCACCACTTGTGAGATGAAATTAAGCAAAACGTTTGTGGGCCCAATACCAACCATCCATATGACTTGATAAAAATGCACTTTGCATGTAGTCAGTGGAACATGGGGACCCTAATAATCTACCAAAATCTAGTATGTCCTTACTTGCATATGGGGACTCAAACCTGGTTGGCCAACCCTAGAAGCTAGGCTCTTCTTTAGTGCATGTGGTTCCTTGGATTGAAGTTTTGTTTTAGATAATTTCAATTTAGAAGGATTGCCTTTCATTGTATTGGTTTGAGTTGGGAGCCAAACCATCATATTCTTTGGATTAGTAATGCTTCTTAGTATTATGAACCAATGGGCTTGCAAAGAAGCAAGCTTGGGCGGGCGAGCCAAACTCAAGCAGAACTCAATGTGCGAGAAGATGGATCTAAGTATTGATATGATGGGTGCACACTACTTGATGCCACTAAGAATTTATGCATATCATCATACTAAACTTCCTTCTAGGATGCTTCTTGAGCTAGATATATGCTTGCTTTGTTATCCATATGATACAATTATGCTTGATTCATCTCTCTCGAGTCATATACTCGTGATTTGTGACTCATCTGACCCTCAAAGAAGTATATTTTTTTTATTGTCGTTGGTTCAAGTGCACATGCAAATTATAATGTAGCAGATTTCTAAGTAGCATCTTGGATGAGAAAAGTATGACATCTACTAAAGATGTAGATGAATAGCAAAAGGTTTATTGAAGCCACCCTTGTAGACAAAGACCATTTTCTTTCGCCTTTCTTCCATCCATCTGACACTTGATCCACAATTGCCTTTGTCATCGGGCTTATCTTTCTATGTCATTGTTGCTAGGTGCTTGTCTTTTAATATTATCTATTATTATGGTAAATACCACTACTACTCTTGCTCTTCTATCTTTGAATTTTTTTGTTACCGCCCTAGGGTTATGTCATTTTCCTTGTTAAGCCATTACTTATTGTTCTTGTGAGAGTCATTCCAACAATGATGTAGTTATTTCTACTTGGTAGTTCCAAATCAAAGTTATCTTGTTGCTCATTAGATAGGCCGCTCTAGATTGTTGAGGGCTATATTGCCATGCTTGATTGGTAGCCATGGTCTACATGTGACATTAGGTTGCAAGGCATATTGAGCCATATATTTTTAATTCAGATACTAAGGTTTTGACAATTAGCTTCAATCCCAATGGCTATGTTTTGGTTCAACTATCATTTCCTTGGGCTCTATCTACATTTCCTGAGTGACCTATGGTAGCTATTATAATGGTTTTCATGTCTTCTACATTTCTTGAGTGACCTATGGTAGCTATTATAATGGTTTTCATGTCTTCTACAAATAGGTTGGCATCAATATGCATTGGTAGAGTTTCTTTTGTGCTATTCTTATTGCTAGAATGTTTGTGTGCAGTGTGTTGTCCACTTCTTTATGCATCTCACACTCTCAATTTATCCAAATGGTCGAGTATCTATGTTTATGCAATAGAGTTATTATGGTCTTTTTTCACCATAAAATTAATGTTGATGCCCTTATTGTATATTCTTGGTTGCATTGGTTGGCATGGTATTTATTTGCATGTAGTGACATTGTCACTACAAATCATTGTGCTATGTGCAATACTAGGACCTACATGTACATGTGCAATGTGGATACAAGGATATGCAAATCATTATGTACTATGATTATGTTGGTCTAAGTGATATAAGAGATTTTTCATGGTAGTTTTACCTAAGAGTTGCTCTACTCTTCGGAGATATGTTCGGCACTATCATTTTGTGACACCTCACTTACAATTTTGTCAAGCATTATTAATAAAAACTGTTTTGTCAATAGTGAGGAGTTATGGACATGCAAATAGAGTATTTATTGAAGTGTACTTACTTGGGGACTTACTGGATTCATTGTGACTTCTCAAAGTTCTAGCTATTTACACTGGGGCAATCGTTATTTGGCCACTAGTCAGATGACTCACTGGGATTTGGTTGGTGGGGTCACATTTTGTTTTGTAAGGCGTCAAGTCCAAGTGAACTTTGAAGGCTATAATCATGTAACTTTGTATCATTTTATAGTTGATTATTTTGAGGTTTTTAAATTCTATGTAGGAGGCTTATTTGCAATTACTTCGTGATCTATGATTTATATGATGCTTAGCTCATTGATATTCACAAAGGACCTTACTTGTGTTACACAATTTTTTATTTTGCTATTTTTTATTGGCTTTTTTTATTTTATTTTATTTTATTATCATCTTTGTGTGATAGTGTGTTTATAGCCATTAAAGAATTCTCAATATTTGTTTTGAGGATAAGATGCTTAAGATTGAAGCAAAGGCATGGCACAGAAAAAGAATTTTGTGGAAAGAGGCTCCCACCAATAGGTCTCATAGGGTTCTTGTGATCATTTTGCATTTATCTACATGTGTGCCATTGGTTTGGACCACATTTTCTCACATATAGACATGTCATGTGGCACTTAGAAACTTATGTATGACATTAGATGGATTGAAAAACCACAATGTGCAACATTGGGACTTATGATACGTTACTACATTCACAATTTTAATGTGACATTGACATCCATCATAGGTTTGGATTGCTTCTTGTTTGCATAATACCTCCATTGTACACAACAATGATTGGTGTTTTATTTCTAGACATTCCAATACTAGAAATGCATTTTCCATTGTGGCATTTGCAAGAATTTGTTTTTCAAATACTTCAATAGTATTTTTTTGGGTTGGGAACTATGTATGCACTTAACATGACTTAATGTATGTGGACGACACCTGATACTATGCAGGAGCGAAGAGCTGATTGCAGGAGTGAAGAGCGATATCTCGAAACATTTCGGGATAACAGATCTAGGAGAAGCCAGATGTTATCTAGGCTTACAAACTAACCGCGACTATGATGAAGGAAAGCTATACCTTCATCAGTCAAGATACAGCCAAAAATCTTTGATGATTTCGAGATGACAGATTGCAAAGGGCAAATATCCCAATGCTTGCAGTACCTTCAGCAGATGAAGGATTATGGGCTGTGTTATTCTCGTGATGCAGGGTTTCAAATGCACTCCTACAACAATGCAAGTTGGGCATCACTCAAGGACGACTGTTGTTAAATACCTATGTAACTAGCAGTACTTCAGTGACCCCTATACGTCCATTTAGTGTTGGGGGCTAAATGGCAAGTTACCCTTGAATAAGAGGTACCCTTAGGATTAAGGATAGGTGCCTTTGGATAAGGGCAGACAAGTGATTATACCTTGGTCGGAGGTATGGAATCAAGTTACCCTTGGATAAGGGATACCCTTAGGATTAAGGGTATGTGCCTGTAAACTAAGGTACTAGTGTCCTTGGTTAAGGGCAGGTAGGTGTCTATGCCTTGGTTGGAGGTATGGAACCTAGTGAGATGTTAGAAAGTCATTACCATGGGTGTAGTGGCTATTTTTTTAAACCTTGGGCCTCAACCTTGAACCATATCACTTTATTGGTCTACCAAAGTATACAAGCACAACTTGGGCAATGGGACCTAGTAGGATGGTGCACTTCCAAGGGGTCCATTGAGTTCCCAACTCCCACAAGAAAAGCATTCAAAGAGACATAGTGTTACGACCATATTGAGCTAAGGACATGGAATAGTCCTAATATGGTAGACCGGCCCTCCAGTGTTCGAGTTTATTGGTCAAGCCGAGATGTTATTCCACGTCGAGGCATGTTGGTGACTAATGACCTTGAGAGGACCCAGACACTCTAATTGAGACATATGGAGTAATGCATGTATGTGTGACTGATATAGACAGAAGGAATGCATGAAGATCTGTGATCTATTTATAGTTGACCTGCATGGGAATTGCATGGGTTCATGCACAAGATCCTACTCTCTATTTATTGAGGTAGTGATTATTCCGTCGACGACTTTCGTCTAGGTTACTTGTAGAGCTCTTCTCCTCTTGCTATCACATGCATGGCTTGGGGGCTAGATCCAGGAGGATTCTCCAAGAGGGATCTAGGATTGGTTGGGTGGTTTTGCTCTATAGTCTCTCTTATGTTTTCCTATCCTCATCTTAGGGGTTTTCCCTATTGGTCTTTACACAGGTTATGGAAGAAGTCTCTTGACCTTCCATAAGCCTATGAAGGTTCTTTAATTCCCCTAGGCCTCTCTCTTTCTCATTGGTTGTGCATGGAATTACATAGTGTATTGGAGGGTGTCAATTGCCATCTATATGAGGAGAGGAGGGCGCCCATTGGGAGGGGGAGAGATCTCTCTTGTTTGCTATGCTTATGCTCTAGTGTGGCTACTAGTGTATAGTGTGTTCTTGTGTGTAATATGCTTAGGGTTTGGATCTTGAGTATGCTATGGTGTGTGGTGGTACCAATGAAAGGAGGCAAGAGGAGGCCCGAGCACCTTTCCTCAAGCTATTCACCTTCCAATGGGAACACAAAGAAATAGAATGATAATCTCCAAAATAGAGAAGCATAATATAGCTTAATCTAAAAGTGTTGTGTACATGACAAATACCTCTCCTTTTACAGCAAGGAAGGTCTTCCATAACTATCTACTAACTTATGGGATTAGTTTAAAACTAGCCATTCTAGAACTTCTAACTTAGGACTTAGAACTGGCAGGCAAGTGACTATACCTTGGTCGGGGAGTCATGTGACCCTTGGATAAGGGGTACACTTAGGATTAAGGGTAGGTGCCTTAGATTAAGGTACTAGTGTCCTCGGTTAAGGGCAGATAGGTGTCTATGCCTTGGATGGAGGTATGGAACCTAGAGAGGTGTTAGAAAGTCATTGGATGACTATTTTCCTAAACCTTGGGCCTCAACCTTGAACCATATCACTTTAATGGTCTAGGACCAAAGTATACATGCACAACTTGGGCATTGGGACCTAGTAGGAGGGCGCACTTCCAATGGGTCCAATGAGTTCTCAACTCCCACAAAGAAAGGCATTCAAAGAGTCATAGGTTATGGAAGGAGTCTCTTGACTTTCCATAAGCCTATGGAGGTTCTTTAACTCCCCTAGGCTTCTCTCTCTCTCATTGGATGGGCATGGAACTCCATAGTGCACTAGAGAGGTCCATGGCCCATCTATATGAGGGTAGTAGGGCGCCCATTGGGGGGAGGAGAGATCTCTCTTGCTTGCTTTGCTTATGCTCTAGTGTTGCTACCTATTGTGTGCTTGCTTTTTGTTTTCTAGTTTCCATGTTTTTGGTTTCATTAGTTAATGTTTCTTCAGTAGCATGCGCAATGAGCAAATGAGCTAACCTCCCCTCTGACCCTCCTTCTCTCTCTCTTCCTCTACTTCTTCCATCTAACTAACTATCTCTCTCCCTCTCTTTTTCACTCCAAATCGTAACCTTCACAGATAAGATCAATAGTTAGATCTACACCAGCTCGGGCTACTGTGAAAATCTCAGGCCAATCGAAACAAGGATCAAAAAGTTATCAAGGAAAAACCATCATAAGAGGCCTAAATCACACTATCGGCCAACCAAACCGATCAGGTCCTTAAGATCCAGATTGAATTCTACTGAATCAGCAAGATCCAACATCCTTGGACTTTACCGCCGAATGAATATGAGATCTGGACGATCAGTGGCCTAGAAGAATAGCAAATCAAGCACCAAACCTTTCCAGAGTTGCAGCCGCACAAATCGAGACAAAAGTAGAACCAGCACCAATGGATCCTATGGGTCAACCCATATGTCGCACCCTTGCAAACAGTCCGGAGAGCACCTTGCATGGAAATACGTAAATATGATGGGTCATCAGATCCCATCAGATTCATCCAGATCTATGAGCAAGTGTGTGAAATTTATGGAGATTGGATACCGGCGAAGAAATTGATGTTGTTTCCCATGTCTTTGATAGCTGTAGCACAAGATTGGTTAAGTGACTCATGTAAATCTGGTCGCAGCAAAACAAAAACCACCACCCCAACCTGAGTAGCAATAGTGGTACGGTCCGAAAGAGACGTTTGTTGATCCGACCATCAATGAATACTATGCGACCTTAGTATATAGCCTTTTACAGAGAATGTGGATATGGGCATTGCTACAAGAACTGCCCAATTATACTTGGAACAAGTGCACCCTTGAATTTAATCATAGTACAACCAACAGCAGTTCTAGAAAAGACGCCACAGAAAAAGCAAAACTCAGATGTTCCAGTGCTAGCAATTAGCACAGGAAAGGAAGGGAGTGGCCCCATCACCACTTCAATCAGTATCAATGGCCGACAACCAACCCTCAACTGCAGGACCATATCCGAATGTGAGGGAAGAAGGAAGGATATACCATAAGATCCACCATTGGGTACAAAAAGCACAAGAAGAGAAAGCTGCACAAGCACGAGAAGCTCCTACAAAACCTCAACCTACGGAAGAACCAGCACCACCAGTGGCCTCCCCAATGCGAACAGATCAAAATGATTGCTTGCATCATCAGTGAGTTACTGCGAATTGCACCTCAAGCCAAGAGCATCCTAGCTGAATGGGCCAAAGCGGAACCAAAAATAGTAGCGGAAGAGCTCTTATACTATGTGGGCTATGAAGGAATGAGCAACGTCCTCCATATCGACAGCGGGGGAAAGTCAAAAACACAACATCTGTTTTAAACCTCTTTGCTCATCACTCTTATCACTTAATTTGATATTTAGAGTGTAGTGTCTATGGCTCAAGAATTGATACTTATAATATTTTTTTGTTTTCAATTTCTAACTAGCTTCTATTATGCGCGTAAGCAAGACATTGAATGTCATTCTAGGGGATATATCTATATTGAGTTAGTATCATTGGCAAGTCTTGATACACCTGAGAGAGAATAGAATGAAGCAAATTGAAAAAAGAACTTAGAGTTGAAGTGGCATGTGACATTGAAGAAAAAATTAATAAGAATGATTTTATTTATGATGAGGCACAACATGATGAAGGAAGTATGATATGTTCAAATCATATTTTGGAACAAACAATGAGGCAACAGACACACATTCTAATGAAGATCAGGACAAATGAAGAATCTCCTATAGATGAGGATGAGATCCTCCTCAAAACAGAAGATGGTACCTGTTACGTACCCCTATGTTGGGCTTGCAATAGGTTACTTGAGGTGACGCGGTCTCATTTATGAGACAGAACATTGATCTGGAGCTATAGGTCTTTTGGGTGCCACATGTCAATGTCCTCCTATCGATGCAAAGCAACCCTTTGTTATGGACCTGCATCAATGTGAACAATTAATGCATGTCGTTGATCATGTGTGAATCCTTTGGTCGGAGATGACCCCACTGGACTATGTATATAGAGGCTCCATAAGCTTGATATTCATTCTCTCTTGGAGAATGAAGAGCTCTTCCATTAGTGGTTAGGTCAGGATGATAATCTAGGCCTCAATATGTAGGTAGGCAAGGGCCGAGAGTAAGGTATGGTGGTATGGGACACCATGGCTTATCGGAGATCCAAGCTTGCTTGATGGAGCACGGAGAAGAGGTGGCAGTACCTCTATGGATGGGCAGTAATGTAGCGTTATCGAAACGACGATAGGGATTCTGACATTTGGTATCAAAGCCACTAATCATTGTGAATAAGGTGCAATCGCTTCAACTCAAGGTTCGATTGGTTTAAACTTCTTGTTGATGTGTTTAGAAGGCTTAGTTTTCATTGTTGAATCGATGTGAACAACTTTTTTTTTTACTTCAATTCTAACGTTGTTTGGATAGGTTTTGGGCCTTGTATGCATGCTAAGAGGCTTGTTTTTATGGTTTTTCAAGTTTTTTGGTAGCCATAGGGTTGCAAAATTTTTAAGCCATGTTTTGGAAAACCTACATGTCGGAATTTGCTATTTGAATTGTCTGAAAATTCCTATTTTCTGATATTTGAAAAAAAAAAAAATATATCCCATAAGGACTGTTTTCAATTTTTGGAGGCCAAAAACAATTTTTTTTTTTTTTTGGCAAAACTAAGTCTGCTTGAAGTTTTTTTTTGGGATAACCAATAAAAAAATTCTTTGCAGGTACCCACGCGCACGCATGGCCAGGCGCGGCCTCGACGTGATGTCCGAGACTCAGGTACAAACCTAACACTCTGTGCTTGTAGCATGGAGGGAGGCACAAGCAAGCAACCACCCTGGCTCCCTCCTCTCTTCTAACCTTGCATACATGTGGAGTCGTCATAGAATAAAGTAGAACTATACTTTTCAAAAAGTATACTTGTTCTTCTCAAAGTTTTCAATTTTTTACACAAAGTTAAAACTTTGTAAAACAAAGTTTTAAAACTTATGCTTATAAAGTTTTTTAAGTTTCTAACTTGGTAAACTTAAAAGTTTTAAAAGTTATGTTTACAATGTTTTGCAATCTTGTAAACTTAAGTTTATACTTTGACAAAAATTTTAAAGCTTAAAAGCTAATTTTCAAAAAAGCTAAGCTTGTAAATTAAAGAAAGAGTGGGGGAGGGATTGGAGGAAGTACACAAGCTGTACCTACAACAAGTACAAGCATGTGTGGGCTTGCTCTCCACTCCCTATGGCCTCCTCTTGGGCCTCTTCCATCCTCCTTGCCACAAACCGCCTAAACACACACACACACACACACACACACACACACAAATTTGTAATATAAGCATTCTCACCACATTTTGGCAAGAAAGTTATTATTTTTTCCTCCACCTCCTCCCCTTGAACGTACAACTCTCTATTCTCTCTCCTCTCTCCCTTTTGCTATGCAGGTGAAGGCAAGGTCGACGCTCCCAACGTTCGGACCATGTGCTACATTGACGACACAATAGTGGTGCCGTTGTCGGGGAGCGCCACACTCTCATCTTGCCGCAGAGCTTTCTTCATTCTTCTCGCACTCTCTTCTTCTCTCACCCTCTTTTCTCTCCTACACTTCATTTTCAACTAAAACTCGGATTTTGTGGATAGATTAGTATGTGTTAGTGTTAGATTTGTCATTTTTTGTGCTTTTTTTGTTTTGAATGTAAGTAGGGAGAGATTTTGGGGTGGGAGGATCAGTTCCAAGCACCCAATCCCATCCAAAAATCTGTTTTTGAAATTTAGGCGAAAAAACATATAAGATCTAATAACTTTTTGTTCAGATTGAAGTAACTTTCGTAGAGCCTTCTAAAGTTCCATCTCGTTGAGACAAGGACACAGAATCTCTACAAGAGTTAGTTCCCAGGAAACTCAAATTGTGGATCGTTCCAACAATTCCAAGAATAATCCAATGATGGCCCAAGTCGAGGCAATTGGCATCAAGGTCAAGGTCAAGGACGCAAATCCAAGACAGAAGAAACCTAGGAATTGTCGATATGCAATTATGCTAATCAACATCAATTTGATGATGATCAATACGAGGATGATGCAGGTGAGACTTCAAACTTGTTCATTACGACACTAATGACAAGTGATGAAGCCAAGGATACCTGGTACATCGACAGTGGAGCATCCAAAAAGCACATGACTTCGAGGAAGGAGTAGTTTTTGGAACTCAAGAAAATCCACAATGGCGATGAAGCAAGCTGATGGCCAATTGCTACATGATAAAGGATTTGGAGTGGTACTAGTGAAGCTAGCCAACGGGATGATAAAGCAGATAAGCAATGTGCAATATGTACCTGGTTTAGTCAACAATGTATTATCATTGGGAGTGATTGCTACAGCAACTAGAGTCAACAAAAATCGACTCTACAAATTGAATGCGATATCTTTTGATCAAACTATAGTAAGCACTGTTGATAGTCGAAGTGATCTTGGCATCAACGATTTGGTCATATTAGTGCTCAAAGTTTACAAATTCTCAAAAGAGGTAATCTAGTTATTGGATTGCTTGATATTTCTTACGAAGAAATAATCTGTGAAGGTTGCATTTTGGGAAAAAAAAAACACAAAGAGAGGTTTCCCAAAAGTGGAGCAAAGAGAGCCAGTGGCATCCTAGATCTTGTCCACAGTGATCTATGTGGGAGCAAACTAGATCTCATAGTGGCTGCTATTACTTTATTACCTTCATTGATGATTATAGGAGATGCATTTGGATTTATTTTATAAGCAAGAAATCAGATGCTTTTGCTAAGTTCAGGGAATTCAAGGCATTAGTTGAAAAGCAAACAAGATGTTGCATCAAGACTTTGAGGTCTGATGGAGGTATGAGTACTTTTCAGCAAAATTTATTGATTTTTGCAAAGATCAAGAGATCAAGAGATAGACTACACAGCATCTTATTCACCACAACAAATCGGAGTTGCAGAGCAAAAGAACAGATCCATTGTTGAGATGGCCAGGGCAATGCTCAAAAGCAAGGGTTTGCCAAACACCTTTTGGGCAGAAGCTTCTAGCATAACTATGCACATCCTGAATCGGTGTTCTACAAAATCTGTGGAAGGTAAGACACCTCACGAAGCTTTTATTGGAAAGAAACCTAATATTTCTCATTTGAGAGTATTTGGTTGTGATGCTTATGCATTTGTTAGGCTAAGCCCATATGGAGACTCAATGCTTCGTAATGTTAGAGCAACCCAAGAGCTCCAACATGAATGGTTGGATTGACAATCATACGTAGCTTGACCTATTTGTATTGAAACGATTTTAATCATTCTTGTAACTTGAATGAAGTGATTATTGAAATGGCCTTTTACATCTTTTAAGAATGACTCTCTACAACACTTGTTAGGTCAAGTCTACATGGGGATTCAATGCTTCATAATGTTAGAGCAACCCAAGGGGTTGGAGCTCAAGCATGAGCAATTGACGTGACAATCTTACCCAACTTAACCTCTTTGCATTGACTACAATTTTGATCATTCTCCAAACTCGAACTCGGGGGAATGTTGATTCTTATAAATGACCTTGCACATTTTGTAGATTAGAATGCGTCTTTGAGAGGCCCATAGATAGATGATATATAGGCAATCTAAAATCATTTGGGCTTGCACAATCCAAGATTCCCCCCCCCCCCTCCTCCTCTTTTGGGTGCACGATTACACGTTCACATGTTCGTTTCACAATGGATCCCATGTCACTTCTTAGCACGGGGACGGGCTCAAGAAGTTATGTCCCAATAGATGCTTGCCATGTGGCAGAAGAGGTCTACACCAATGACTGCCTCCCACGTGTCAAAGCATGGGTATCAAAACACATATATTGACAAAGCAATTTCTCGAGCAGATTGACAAATATATATTTCGATCAACCTTACGCAAAATTAGTTATGGGAGGGGTTTCTCGATTAGTATACGTGGCAAAGTCTAAGCTCTCTTACGTGCTGGGCCAGTTGCATTACACGTGTCACGCAACGAAGTGGGGCTCGGGTGATCGCGCGGTCTCTTATCCCCGTGTCTTTAAGACACCAAAAATGCACCATACTAGACCCTTTTCATTTCTCCTCTCTTTTCTGCTTCTCTCTCTCTCTCTCTCTCTCTCTCTCTCTCTCTCTTTCTCTCCCTCTCTCTCTCTCTCGGAAAAGCACAATATATTCACTTCTCTCGTCTGACTTCTGCATCTCTCTCTCTCTCTCTCTCTCTCTCTCTCTCGCTGAAGCATCGTGTAGTTTTTCAATTGATCCGCTTTTCCAAATCTCATCTCTCTTTTCCACTATGATTGCAATGTTTTGTCCAATCGTCGTGCACCGACCTTGTGTGTAGCTCAGGTACAAGCTCTCTCAAGTTTTTGCTTTTCCGCCTTCGATTTACTCCCTGAAAATGCGTACCAAATCGTTTTTGTTCGTAAGATCTCGTCATTATCATTGCTGCATAATTTATTTGCATGTTAATGCATGAGAAGAGCGCCAGTTGCACCGATTTTGCATTATTTTTCAGTATTGATTTTCCTGTCGACATAAAAGTACGGGACGTCAAGCTTCGGCTGCTTTCGTTGTCTGGTCAGAAGACGGGGTGCAATCCGCCTTGGATCTATCGCGGCCTGCGCTCGGACGAGTGTCTACCTGGTGGCACAATGATGTTTTGGATTTTCTCTTGGATGGTGTCTCTTTATGAGGCTCAATGGAGCTGAACCCGTAATCTTGACCTGGAGGCGAGGACAGGAACCAGCAAACATTCTCTGGGGGACACAATCTTCTTCTTGGGTAAGTAGCTTTTTCCTAAAATGTTGCCATAGCAGATCTATCTTTCTGTGAAATGCACTCGAAATCAATGTACCACACAACATGAGTTCCTTAAATAGAGAGCCTTGTTTTGAACCAAAACATCTTGAAATCAGCAATTGTGATAATATGAACCGCATTTGCAAGGTTTCTGTTTCCTGATATTAGACGTACAAGCCAAAATTATGCCAGTCGAACACTCTTCTTCACTCGCTCAAGTTAAACTGCTTATTTCTCTCTTTAACATTCTGTTTGTTTTCACAGTTTGCTCACCGTTAGCTTTTCTTGGCATTACAAACCTCAGCATTACAGATAACATAACAAACCATATAACGTGTTGCTGCCAAATTTGCCTATCTTATGCTTTAAATTTTTATCTGTCTTATTCAATTGGAAGGCAGAAATCAGCCTAATTGTAGCGCTTGTGTTCCGCTTTTAGTCAACTGTGTTCGAGAAACAGATGTGCAATCTTTGTACAAGAACTTCAGCAGTTGGTGTGCACTCGCGAATGCTGGCACTTGGAAGAATGCTTGTGCGAAGGACTGTATTCGTTGCAGCTTCTGGGAAAAAACATCAGGTCGTTAACAAACTGAATGTAGAATATGTGCAACGATGGACAAATCAATGTGGAGACAGAAGAGCATCGCATATGAATGACGTGTTGCAGCAGACGCAGGATGTAAGCCTCTAGCAAAAAGGCAGGGGATATATTAGGAACTGTTTAGTCTAGCAGGACAAATTCAGGTTGAACATGATAGCTGCCTCGATGTTCTCTGCGTCTCCCCGTTATCAGTCACTGCATCAGCGAAGGAAATCAACTGAATTCGAGAATGGAAGGTTTTCACTGGCGCCTTCAGACAAGAACAATGGAGATTATAATACGTTGCGGAATAAAGAGGTCAATACTGGGAACAAATCGGCAACCACCACACCTCCTCAAGCAGCAACTCTTTTGCGTCGTTTTCCCTCACCAAACCTCGGTCGATCCACAAACATCCAGGATAATTCTAAGCGAGCGACATCTGCAGAACGCAGGAGTCGTGGGGTTTCTTCTTCCACTAAAGCCATAGCTGCTGCCAATAATAGCACTGTTGAAGCAACATTGGTCTCCAAGAGACTGTGGCCATCGAGTCAAAGCATGTCTTCTTCAATGCAGAGTGATTCTTCCTCTCTATCTTCCAGTAGTCTCGGTTGTGGTCGATTTGGGGCAAAAGAAAAGCACGGGCAGCAAGCATCTGATCACACATTGAAACCCACAGCAAATGGTACACGCAGATCAGCAGAGCCAAGCCCCAAGCGCAAACCGACTCCTGAGAGGAAAGGAACTCCCGAGAGAAAGGATATTCCAGAGAGAAAGGGGGGCACACCAGAAAGAAGGACACCAGTGCGGCGTCAGATCGCTGATCAAACAGAAAATGCACGGCCTTCTGACAATAATCATTATCGACCTGACATACAGAGGTGGCCAAGCACTCGCAGTACAAAAATATCAGCTTCAGCATTGAATAATAGAGCAGAATCAATTGAGGAGAAGCAAAAGGCCTCAACTGAAGCTGCCTCATTTCTCGTTCAAGGCAAATCCATAAAAACGATTTCTCGTTCTTCAATACTACCTGCTCCACCTCTGCGTAGCACTGCTAAATATTCCAATGAGGGCGTTGCTCCACCTAGCTCACAAGTGACCAGAAGATTGGTTTTAGAGAGCAGAGTAGGCCAGAGATCCGACCCTGGTCACGAGAAAAGTTCTGAAAAAGACAAAGAAACTAGTGAGAAGGATATAAAATCTAATTCCAGCTTTAAGCTGGCTGGGCACAGCATTCATGTAAGGCAATCAATAGAGGAAGCCCAATTGGCAAGCGCTGATGCAATTCCTGCTCATCTAGAAAGTATGGACGATTCTGACAGTGTTGCATCTGGGGGTTCAGGTGTTGTACACCAAGTAGGCTCAGGGGCACCAGCATCTGGAAACAAAATAATAATTGGTGGAACTACCGTTCCTGCTCGATTCTGGCAAGAGTTAGGAAGCAGAGTTAGACGCCTGTCCGAAGGAAGGTCAAAGTCATTCGGGTCTGAGTCAGAATTCTCGTTAGCAGTTGGAGCGAAGGGATTGCGAAGAACAAAGGTTCCATCTTTAGGGCCTCTATCCTCTGCGAACGCTGTAGCGAATGGAGCCGGAAACCCTTTCACCACCGCATGGGCTCTTTCACCGCGTAAGTTAGCGCCAATATCTGTCTCAAATCCTCAAACTCCAGCTACGCCTTTAATACCAGCCAAGCCAATACAACCGTCCTCACCTTCACGACGAATGCCAAGCCCCACAAGAATAAGAGGAGCAATCCTTCAGTCGACCCTTATTGGGAATCGTGTGGACACTGCACCAGGCTTGATAAACTTTGGATCAGAAAGTTTTAAAGGGCGGAAGGCTTTAGGTCAATATGAAGAAGCCCTGTCACTACGGATAATGCACAATCGATGCTTGCAATGGCGCTTTGTAAATGCTCGGACCGAAGCTGCTATGAACGCTCAAAGTGCTGCAGCTGAGGTGAACATGCATGAATGTCTACATGTTCGATGTTGACACTTAAAACTTGAGAGTTTTTTGTTGTGAATATATCAAACTTTGATCACACTCATGTTAGGTTCATACGTGCTGTTGTAGTCAACCCCCTGTAACACTACTACCTAGTATGGCTGCCTTTATTAGCTTTCCCCTTCTAAGTTTTAGTTTTCATGACAGTCGAGTCAGAGTTTTGCCCTTTCGCAATTCACCTTAGAATGAGTGACAACAGCTGTGAATGTTAGCCGGTGCAAACTTTACTGTTATAGTTGACACTTTATATATCTCGAAATATTTGGTGTTGGACCTTAATCATGTTATTATCAATGGTTCATATATCTTTATGCATTTAGTTCTCCTCTCTACAGATGTTATCGTGTAAGTAGGATGCCAATGGTCTACAAGATGATGAAGTTTTTGCCAGAGTATATGAATCTAAAACAGGCACTTATGTAAATTGTGTTTTGATCCTTGATTTTCTTCCAGAGTGCTATGACAGTTTTGAGAAAATCATGACAGCCACTGCTATGCAATTGATTAGAAAATGGGCAAGTCATCTGGCCATATAGAACCTTTCGGGCTTCTTTATTCCTGGAGTCAACTGATGCTTCTTGGTTTCCAAGGGGAGGCTCGAACCTGAGACCAAAGATTGGAGTCAACTGATGGATGAATCTTTTGTGAAAGGCCTCAAGTGATCACATATATAGCAGATTGTGTTCAAGTGTATTGTGCAAATTATAGGTCTTTTGCATGAGATTATTTCTAAGATCATCCACAATAGGGGAGACCCATAGTTGTTTCTACTATTAGTATTTTGCATTATGTTTGGTATTGGAAGAATATCTTTTATGGCATATGCAATACCACTTTTTACTTCATGTTTCAATCAACTCTGTTTTTTGCATAAGGGCTACAACCATATGGCACCCATACATTTTGAAGACATCCAATTAGCTAGTTGGGCAGGCATTTCTGATGTCCTAGGTCAAGACTTAAGTCTACATGCAAAGGAGTTCGGATGAAGGGTTTAGAAACAGGTGACGATTCCCTTCAGATTTTGGAGAGTTTTCTAACTATGATCCATTTTCAAAAAGAGGACGATATCATCATTTTTGGAATGGGGTTAGTCTAGGAGCCACTCCAGGGGTAGTCCATGCTAGCGAGTGGCTTGTTTCTCAACAGAATTTTTTTTGCGTTTTTCCTAGAAGTTATGATTAGAATAGGTAGGTAGTGAATACCATCATGTTTTATAACATGGAGATGCAATGATAGCTTTCCATGACAAACAAGCTGGTGCTCTGTTTTCATATCCTACAGCGAGCTCCCTGAGGGAAATGGGTCAAAGTCTTAGTAGCTTTGTAGAAATTCTTCATTGAGTTCTAGTAGCTAAATCTCTAGTCAAATTTCACCAATATATATGGATGAATAGAAAAGTGTATTGATGTGTCAAAGTGAGACTGAATTAAGTAGTAAGGTTGTGATGTAGTGTGCTACATAGTGTAATGACGAGGCTAAACGCCATATGCAGCTGCCTTATGATACAAAATGCAAATTCAATAGAGCTATGCCTTTATCATAAGTGCAGTTACTCTCGTGGAAGATTTTGTCTCTTATATGTTAACATTTTTGAAGTAAAATGATAGCTGCGATGTAAATTTTTTATATTATTAACCTTTTGATATGTTACTTCTGATATTTTTGTAGCATTTCACTATTATAGCAATGTTGTCATAACACAGTTATCTAGATGCCTCCAGCTTTTTGGAGATTACAAGCACTTGAATATCGTATATGTTTTAATTCATTTCTTGATTGATGGTCACATAGATAATATTTGTTATGCTTTTATTCCATGATATCTATTCTGGGAAGATTTTGTGACCATGTCCGCAAATGCTAGATCAAACTTTAAGCCTATAGTTGTCCACTGATTAAAGCTTGAAGCTAAATGCTTTGAGATGGTTAGCAATATCCTTCCAAAATTGATCTTGTTACGGTTGGTATGTGTCACTAACTACCTCCGTAGATGCTTCTAGATGACTAATCAAAGGCATCAATGACCAACTTAACGAAGGCTAAATGTACTCCTTTGCAGTTCGACATATTGAGAACTTTGGAACTTCTGGTTGAACATGTTGGAAACGATTAGCTACAGGATATTGACTTTAGCAATGTGTCACTTGTCCAGATGGATCACCCTTATCACTGCAAGATCAAATACCCTATTCTCTTTATGTGCACACTTGAGCTAGAAATAGGTCATATATTGCTTCTTTGTCAAATTTTGATTTGTTATGAACATGTTGCTTTCCTGTGGTTGTTCATTGCTTGCTTTACCAACTATACTTTCTGATCATGTAGTAAAAAAGTATTGGCTAAAAGGTTAGTAGAACTCTGTGAAACAACTCTGTAACCATGGTCCACAACTTTGTAGACTCAGTCATTTTTCCTCATCAGCTTTGATACCTCACTAAAATAACTGGACTATTCTTTGAGGATTTTGATAATTTGCCTAGGGTGTTTCATTTTCGATTTGTTATTTTATGTATGCAGTTACTTATCTCTTTGCATTTAAGTTTCTAACTTGCATTGACTTTATTGGCAGAACCTACTATATAATGCATGGATGCAAACAACTAACGCCCTAACATCTGTGGCGATGAAGAGAATCCAACTGCGACAAGCAAGACATGCAGCCAAACTTGATTCAATACTTTCTTCTCATGTAAGCAATCAAGATTTTCATTCACAACTTGCTACTTTCTAGCTTATTCTATTGGGGATTATGTACCCCGCCGATACTTTATGTCAAACTCGAATTCTTCCGACCATCTGGCCTTAGGACCTCTCAGGTCCACGACATCACATAAATATTCAAGGAACTGGTGATCTGTGTCATAGTAAATGTGGGTCCATACAAATAATGTCTCATCCAACATTGGACTGACTCAGAACAGTCCAACTCACTTATTTTGTGGCAACCAAAGTGCAATAGCTTCGTCAAAATCTTCAAGGTGTGAATGACCACTAGGTCCAAGTTTTGCTCTCCAAAGCAACCGCTCTACCATTGAAATGAAGGATTGCTCCGACAACATAGTCACTAGTATCCATCTCAACCAAAGAAGATTAGTTTGGATCAACTATGCGCAATATGGGTGCAGTAAACACAATATTTTAAAGCCTCAAGTTTTTGTCCCTTTCATCAGTCCATTGGATTGGCGGATTGATTTTTCTACATCTGCTAATTTTCTTTGCTTCCTTTAGAACATTCGTTAAGGGCAGTGCTAGTTGGGCATAGTCCTTAATGAATAGGTGAAAAGATTTACTTCATTTTTTGGGATAGGCCATTCTTGTACCTTACAAACCTTATCATAAGTGATCTCAACGTCACGATCAGATATGATATGGCCCAGATACTCACACTTCAACACTTTAGCATAGAGCTATTCCTGCCTTAAGATACCTAAAGGAGTACGAAGATGCCCTTTATGCTCCTCAAGATTTTATAACCCAAAATGTTATTTAAGAAAACCACAACAAACTTCCCCAGAAATGAACAAAGAAGATTGTTAATCATCTACTGAAAGTTTGCTAGGGAATTCGTAAGACCAAAAAATAAAAATAAAAATTTCATAGTGGCCATATCTAGTATGAGAACCTATTTTGGGTACATCCTACTGTTGAGCTCTTATTTGATGATATCTTGATTTGATTTCAATCTTGGTGAAATACCTTGCACCATTCAGATGATAATCCATCCTAGGTAAGGGGGAATGATTTTTAATAATCATCTGCTGACTACTAGTACAAGCGCTCCCTAGGGATATATTGGGTCAGCCATAACAAAAAAACACATGATACTTGGAACTTCTTAAAAATTGATTCACTTCATGAATAGATACATAAGGTAGATCAGATATTCACATTGCTTCATAAGGTAGATAAAATATATTCACATTGCCTTTAAGCTCTATCAATGATCTATTATGCTTGAATGCTATACTCAGTCACATAATCTTTTCGTAACGACTCATTTTTAGAGTGAAACCACTCTTTACCCAAAATTACAGACACCTTATCAAGATTCTCTTTGCTTTTGTTTGAAAAGCTCCCATATTCTCTTGTCCTTGAAATTGGGCTTTTTAGCTTGTTGCTCTTTCTGAGCTAAGGCATGGGTGTCTTAAAACATCTTTGCAAACTGCACAACATTCTCTAAGGATTGTGGGCAATTCCTTTTGACTTCTAGATGCTATTCTTTGGGTAATCCCAAAATAGGATTGAATTTGAGAAGAGCTGGATCATTTGATCGGCAAAATGAGACATGGCTTCTTGAAAATTTTGTTCGAAGATGTCTAGAGGTTAATCTCCATATGCAAAGTAGCAAATTGACAATAATGCTCATAATCGTTACAAAACTTTGGTCCTAAATGACTTTTGAAACTCATCCCATGAAGTTGGCTTATTCAACTTGTCTTCGAAACCACGTAAAAATATAGTTTCAATAGCAATCTTGGTTCTGTCTGAGTGCATGGAGACACGAGAAGTCCATCGGTTCAGCAACCATGTTAGCATGATATCAAGATGTCGATCCTTTGTGCCCTGTGAGAAAAACTTTGGACAAAACATTGGGTGTAGCACGGCTTGCCTTGATTGATGTATGGCCCTCAGCTCCTATTCAGCCCATTCATGTTTCGCATTTCTGTCGACAATACATTGTTGAGCAAATCGATTGCCTGCACCATATCTATGATATAGACCATTAATAGGCATGAACATGATGATGCTTGTACATTCTCTATAGCTTGCTTCATGTTTAAGAGAGAGATAACAACCAACCAACGAAAGATTGGCTTAGAAAGGAAAATGCTTAAGCTTTTGCCTAAGTTCCAAAGTGACTAAAGGCAGATGATCTCAAGTTGAAGGGTTCCATGTGTCCCCACACGCAACGTGGTGTGGGTGCACTTCCACTCAACCTTGATGTGAATTTCGTGCAAAACTCAACCCACCTCCAAGGACGGAGTGGTAGGCAGCGTTCAATTCTGCACTACACATGGGCAGGCATATTCAAAGGGAGGAGAAGGGACCATCTCTTCCCCTCCACCATACCACAGGCAGAAACGAATATTAGTCGGCCAAGGCCAACTCAATTTCACCGACACCTTAGTTGGGTCTGTAGTAATTTCCTCCTCTGTCATTATGTGATTGAGGTAAACCACTCTAGTCATACACAACTCAATTTTTGTATCATTGGCATACGAAACATTGTTTTGCAGTACCCTGAATATCCTTCCTAGGTGTCCTCTATGGTAAGGAATCGACTTATTGCTCGATCCTCTAAAGGAATGGTAGACATCTTTGGCCACTTAACCAAACGAGAACATGTTGTGGGATGAATCTTTGTCAAAAAACATAACTACCTATCGTTTTGCCAATTCACATCCTTGTCAATTCTGTATTAAAAAACTTTTATCTTGAGAGGTAAACCACTAGAGTCATACACAACTCAGTTTTCTTATCATTGGCATATAAAACATTGTTTTGCAATACCCTAAATATCCTATATATACTAGCTTTACTAAAATAGATATCCACTTGAAACTAAGGTATTTTGTGATGAACAAGAAGTTATCAAATATCACATTACTCAACGAATAGGGTCAATTTATAAATGAAAGTCCTACTTTGATAATTTAACACATTCATTGATGTTCTTTAGCATTTGTCAGAATGCAAATGAGCATTCATTCAAGGAGAGAGATAATCATCCATGAGAGAGAGAGAGAGAGAGAGAGAGAGAGAGAGAGAGAGAGAGCGAGAGAGAGAGAGAGAGAGAGAGAGAGAGAGAGTTTTATTAATATCTTTTGATGCCAAAAGGCATATAAGACGAAGTAGTACATGTCAAGTGTGTATAGCAACAAATAAAGAATGTAAGAACGCCTCCAAATAATAAATAAATAGAAATACTAGAGTTTTCTTTAAAACCGCTATGAAAATGAAAATGAAATATCAACTCTATCAAAATTATAGTGCCTGACTATGTGTAGCCGATAATATCCCTGCGGTCTCAGCTAATATGGCTGAAAAGGCTATGATATGAGTGCTCGACGAAATCACAGACGCTTATGTGTAGAGACCCACTGATGATGAATCTGTCTCATACTCTGGTGCTAACTGGGATAGCGTCTCTACCCTCATAGGGGAGGTGGAATCCTGTGCACTGTCGTTGATCACGATGTCAATCTCTCATAGGAATAGGAGTATCCTCATCGTTTGAGGTTGAGTCCTGCCGAGTTCTCCTCTTGGAGAAAAAAGCTATAGTCTAAGGCTGTAAGTCTTGAGTATATGATTGATCATAGCACAATACTCTTTGCATCAAGGACATCTCATGTAACGTAAGAATTACACACCAAGAGTCCTCATAGGTGATGAGAGAGCATAAGTAGTAATTGAGTCTCTAAATAGGCAGTAATATCGACCGTATCTCATAGTAGGCTAGACATTTGAAAATGAAATGCTCCTTGGTCTCAACTTCAATGAACATATCCGACATATCCTATCCTCACGAGGGGTACCTTGGAAGCGTCCTCTCTCAACCTCAAGCTTATGTGAGGATACTTTGATCTGTCCCAATGTGAATTACAAGCGGTGTGACAAACCATAATCCAGATACTACGGCTGAACTGGGAAGCCCGATGCATCTAGCTCTAAGAAGTGCGTCCGATAACAGTCGGGTTTGACACCCAACTGTCCCTACCAAGTATGCCAAAGATAATCACGATAAATGGATTGTGTGATGTACTCATGAGTGCCAGCTGGGAGGTCGGAGATGAGGATGCCAAAATGAGCCCAAAAGGTGGGCTGGCTGTGAGTACCAAAGAAATGAAAACCTTGACTATGAAGCTGCATCGAAGAGGTGATTGCCATATATGAATATCTATTACGAGGAAGCAATGAGGCTCTCTGAATATACACAATGAGTCGAAAAAGGGCATCCAACACCAATGGAGGAACTGCAAACTCGAATATGTAGTCATGAAATACTAGCCCAATCAAAGGAGGTAAGGCCTATACATCTTATATAACTCAACCAACTATAGAGGACCTAGTACAGTCTCTATAGTGGATTATAGATTCTTTGTAAAGACTAGTAAATAGAGTACTATAGCAGTGACCATAATGTCAAAAAGGCGACACTTACTGGGGCATCATGAATGTATCTCCTAAAGCAAAATCTCTCTAACTAGACCAGGGAGGCATGGCCCTGCAGGCCGAAGCTGCATGTCTCATACTGAGAGTGGGACCATTAAAAAGCACCCCTAGGTAGGTATAGGATGACCACCTCTAGAGGCTGACCATCGAAGATAAGCACCTGTCTCTGCATGAAAAGACCCTAGATATATTGAAGACCATGATTTTGGTCTTCAGAATGTTTACCTGCAGTCCCCATCTGGTGCCAAAAAGAATGTAGGTTGTCAAGATGTCTTTGGAGCCCCTCTTTGCTCTGTGATAATAGAGCCACATCATCGGCATATAACAATGTGGCAATCAATATATCCCCAAGGCTACAACCCATGCCTCGGCCACGGCCAACGACCTCCTCAAGCTCATCAATGTATAGCCCAAAGAGAGAAAGAAAGACAAAAAGCTTTACTAGTGTTTGTTGATACCAAAAAGGCATATAAGATGAAATACATGTCAAGTATGTATAATGAAAACTACAAGAGCATAAAATCGTCTTCAAAACTATAAATGTTCATAGAAAATCTAGAACTAAGGGAAAAGCCCGGGAATGCAGAAGACACATGATCAGATCCTGTCAAAGAAAAAGGTAATATGGGCAGTCCCAGTAGGAATATTTGGAGTGGATCGTTGACAGTTGTCATTGTCGTCAACCAGGGTGTCAAGTATGTTGTGAGCGCAAACTGTGTTGAGTGCCTCTACCTACCATATGATGATGTGTACGACATCTTTCATATTTATGCTGCTCCCGAGTAGGAAGATCAATCTCATCATTTGATCCAACCTTCAGCTGTGAGATTTCTTGCTTCAGAGTATGGAAAGCTGCTTTAACCTGATCAATTTGCCAAGATGAGTAAAGTTTTGTTGATTTGGAAGGGGTGTATGGGATAGGTGGTAGTTCTTGCAGAGGTGATAGGGATGGGAAGGAGCCCAGCAGGGGTGATAGATCCCTCAGTAGGCAGCAGTGGAAGGAGCAGCAGGCAGCGCTGCCATATCTGGCAGTGTGGCAAGAGGAGGGGTAGGGCGTAGGGTGCTCTTCCTCCGTAGAGCCATGGTAGGAGAGAGAGAGAGAGAGAGAGAGAGAGAGAGAGAGAGAGAGAGAGAGAGAGAGAACTGCAAAAACTATATCTACAACTCTATTTTGCAAATTAGAGAGATAAACAACTCCATAGAGAGGTGTGTTTCATAGGTAATCACCTTACAATAACTAGGCCTAACTTAACAAGCACTGATCCTAGCAATTTAAATGGGCCTCTTGGGTCCAAGTTACATTAGAAAAAACATATACAAAACTGTTGGAGGCTTAAGAAGGCCTTAATCTCATTAATTTCCAATAGTACAATCCATGTTCTTTCAATCAACATCATTGACATGCTTTGTTATCAAGGTAGTTCAAATTAGCACATTGATATGTGTTTGAATGTAGACTAAGTTAAGATTCTATGCAACATATATGGTGTTCCTACAACTCTTTGGGTGTGGATGGCTTTACTAGAGAAGTTGTTATAGAGTTGATGGCGAGGACTATCTACCATCAAGGTTCATGGAAGAACTGGTTTTTGGAGGAAATCAAAGTGCCAGATCCTTCTAACATTCAATCTCCATATACAAGAAGAAGAAAAAGAGGAAGAAGAAGAAGAGGGAGAGGGTTAGGTGCCCTCAAGGAGAGAGAAAGTAGTAGCAATGCTTGAAAGGGAATGAATTACAAATGAACAAAGAGTACATATAAATAGGCCTTCCAAGGGCCTAGAATCTTCCAAACTCTAAGTTCTAGAACCTTCCACGACCCACTACTAATTATAGGGCACCCCCAAAAGTCAAGATAGGGTCCCTTAACATAATTAGACTTTACTTGGACCCACGAATTACTATTGGACCAAAATTGGATCCAACTCAACTAAAATTGACTTAACATGGTCTAAATAATAAACCTAATCGATGGTTACACAAGTCTCGACCTTTTGGGTCAAAGTAACCCATGAGAAACTATCATTATCATTTATTACTTCTAACACCTTCCTTAAATGATAATGTAAAAAACATAACATGACATGAAGTATGAAAAATTGCAACAAAAATGCAAAGTGTTGCATGCTGCCCAAAACTCCATGTAGCCGAAAAAGAAAAGATGTAGCTTGTTGTCCAAGCTTAATGCTGCCAAAAAAAAAAACTTCAGCTTGAAGTAGTCGAAGTAGCCGAAATCTCAGCCCCAATCATGCCCGATGTAGAAGAGATGTAGAATACGAAGTGCGGTAGCATCAAGTCGGAAAGTGAAGACAAGCATGCTCCATCCAAAGTAGGTAACCAAAAAACCAGCCACAAGCCGAAATATGGATTTGCAATCCATCAATGGTTCCCACATGACTCCGTAAGTCTTCTTACCACCAAAAACATAAAGAAGAGTATGATACTCTTTTACCATCACATCCTCCCGAATCTTACTATCAATGATCTGCTCACCAACACTAGGTAAGACAACATCGTCATCATAAGAAGTAAGCATGAAAACATGAAAATCAGCATAAGGTACTGATTTTGGTGAGACATGTGTGTTTCCTCCAAGGTAAAAAGATGCTTTGCTATCCCGCAAAGACTCGGACAACCAACAAGAGGCTGTAGCAGGTTGTCCAACAGCCACAAAATCACCAACACTTTGCTGTCCAAAGTGTTCCAAATGTGGACCTTGCTGTCCAAAAACCTTCGATGCATAATAGGATGCTCACGATGTAACATAGGCTGAAAATGATCAATAAACTATGGCTAAATCTGGTGTCCACCATCTTCAAGAAAAAAACCAACAGCTTGCCACTTTGAACATCCAAATAATCTAGCAACACGCCACTTTGAACCAATGTACTAATTGACATGATTTTTCCCCCTCCTCCATTAGTACAAAATGGCTTCAAAGAATGCTTGATTTCAGCCTTTTCCAAAACATTATCGGGTGCTGATTTTTCAGCCAAATCAGAAGAATAGAAATTGCTTGTAGATGGGCGCCCTCCTGCAAAGGAGCAAATCTGAAAAATAGGGCAGCAGCGGACCAACGGAAGTAGGATAAACCTACACGGATGTGGGCGACCTAAAAGAAGCCCCGAAGAAGATAATTAATGGCGCCTTCCTGCAACCTAAAAAATCAGCAAACAACAACCTGATTTTTGGGCGCCCAAAATCCTGTTATCTTCTTTGATGTGTGGCGCCCTCTTGCAAAACGAAAAAGAGTCAAAAAACGGAGCTTCACTCCAAAAAATCAGCAAAGGTGCTGAATTTTTGTGATCCCTAAGTGAAGACGATCTCTTTTGGTAGGGCGCCCTAAATCAAGCATAGAAGATCCATGGCTCTGATACCATGTAGGAAATCAAAGTGCCAAGATCCTTCTAACATTCAATCTCCATATACAAGAAGAAGAAAAAGAGGAAGAAGAAGAAGAGGGAGAGGGTTAGGCGCCCTCAAGGAGAGAGAAAGTAGTAGCAATGCTTGAAAGGGAATGAATTACAAATGAACAAAGAGTACATATAAATAGGCCTTCCAAGGACCTAGACTCTTCCAAACTCTAAGTTCTAGAACCTTCCAAGACCCACTACTAATTATAGGGCACCCCCCAAAAGTCAAGATAGGGTCCCTTAACATAATTAGACTTTACTTGAACACACGAATCACTACTGGACCAAAATTGGGTCCAACTCAACTAAAATTGACTTAACATGGTCTAAATAATAAACCTAACCGATGGTTACACAAGTCTTGACCTTTTGGGTCAAAGTAACCCATGAGAAACTATCATTATCATTTATTACTTCTAACAGTTCTTGATAGTCAATGACTAGTTTATCTTGATTTTCATATTCTAGATAGAACCTTGAGATTGATGGTGTTGATCCTGTCATAGTTGCGCACACTTAAGATTAGTGTTTATTTCATTTGAAAAAGTAAATGTGTAGTTTATATCTGGCTCTTTGTCTTGCTGACTTGAATGAAGTGAAGAAATTCCAGTGGACTGTCAGCTGCAAACACAACTGGAATCTGGCTGTTGATAAAATTTATAGCATGCTTTTAATATTTTGACTATGTTGTACAGGGGCAACAGTTAGAGGAATGCGAGTCATTGCAACAAACGCACTTGACTGCTCTGTTTGGAGCAAGGGAAGCTTTATCAGCTACGATTTTAAGAGTACCTATTACTGCAGGCGCAAGGGTAAGGCATATGCTTGTAATTGGAATCTCCTAGGTGTCTACTTGCCATGTATGCATATTGCTTTGCACTTTGCATTAGGCACTTGGTCATATCCATCACACAAGCATCATAAAGTGATATAGTGCTCCTGTGTTCTTTTCCATCAAGCCAACTAACATATTTTTCCTTGGATAAGTTTGTTCGAGGTGTGTTGGCTATGTTGAGATTGTCCAATAAGCATTTATCCCAACATCAACAACAACAACAACAATAACAAAAGGATCCTTATTGTACACAAGAGTCTGAGTTCTAGCAAGTTGATGCAATATTATGGTATTGGAAAGAAGCTTCTCAAGTATCAAATCAAAAATCTTACCATTCTTATTTTCACTTGTAGTTATCTCTCTTTAGAACATTGGAACAAACTTGTCATGATGAAAGCAATATGTGGGATTTAGAGCTAGGACCATGATTGCCATTAGTTGAGGCAGAAGTTTTTTCAAGGTCCTACATTTGATTTGAAAGACAAGTAGTATGTAGCAGTTTCAACTCTCTCTCTCTCTCTCTCTCTCTCTCTCTCTCTCTCTCTCTCTCACACACACACACACACACACACACACACACACACACATTATTGCTATTTTTCCTCTGAAACCTAAAA
Organism: Diphasiastrum complanatum; assembly: GCA_029204225.1. Classification (NCBI taxonomy): domain Eukaryota; kingdom Viridiplantae; phylum Streptophyta; class Lycopodiopsida; order Lycopodiales; family Lycopodiaceae; genus Diphasiastrum; species Diphasiastrum complanatum. The sequence goes on along the minus strand of CM055093.1, from coordinate 37,321,789 downwards.
AAACCTTAAAATATAAAAAACAGCACCTCTCTCTCTCTTTATCATGATGCAAGCCTCTCCTTTTCTCTCTTGCCCTTTTATACCTTTCTCTCTTTCTAGAACCTTCTCTTTCTATGAATTTCTGAAGTCACATGTTCTCTCCAGAGATTTCTAAATGCACATGTCATTTTCAAGCATTTCAAATGCACTTCAAATGCTGCCTGCTGACATAAAATGTTTCTGCACCTACCTCAATCACTGATAGGCCCCTGCTAGCCCAATCGTGTTGGTTGCTAAAGAAGGAAGTTACCTTCTCTAAGTTGCTGTCTGGAAAGTTCATCGCTCCTGCAAGCTCCTTTGCTCCAGACATCTTTGAAAGCCATTGGCTGCTCTCTCCTGCCCACTACTTGTTGCCAATACATTCGCTGGGAAGGCTACGGATTCTACCAACGTTGCTGCTGATTCTGTTGGCTTCTAGCTTAGGCTCAGCCAGTCTTGTGGGTTTTCTATTGTTCCCTCAACCAATCCTTGATTGGAGTTCTTCGCCCCCTCTATCGCCACCTTTCAATGCTGGCTACTTCTATTATGGCATCTTCATTGATTGATTATTCCAAGAGTAGTTGGCAGCCATTGTTTGCCAAGAAACTATCAAAAATGGACCAAGAAAAAGGAGATATCCACTCTTCTACAGCTAGTCCGATACTCATGAAATTAAGCGTCATGTTAGAACCATTGCAAAAGTAGCACAAAACAAGATTATGAAAATTCAAGTTCAAGAAGTGATGCCAAGGGACGAGATAAAGATGGTAGAGAAAATGCATCTCCAAGAAAAAGTTGCAGCCTTGAAGAAAGCTAATGATGAAATTCATCAGTCATCTCCAGCTTTGGATGTGTGCGAGATCATCCAAGACCTTGAGAACAAGATAGTGCAACACAAAGAAGAAACAAAGACGCAGGCAGTAGTTGTTGAAAAGAGTAATCAAGCCATAAAGGCACCGATGGCTGATGATTTTGGCAAAACGTCTTATTTCTTCTTGTAATAGAAAAGTATTCAATTCGTCCAACTTTTGTTTTGTTTCTCTAAAATTACGAGGCATCACAAAACTTTGATAGGCAAGTGGTAAACAGTATGCACCAAAACTGTTTTAGGTACACTTTCTCCAGTGGTCGTATGGTGATATATCAGCTCCTTTACTCTTGTAATATAGTTTGTACTACTTTGTAGTAGACTCTCCTCTAGTCATTTTGAGATTGTGTAGCTTGCTGGTAAGAAACAAAATTTGTGATTGATTCAGAGTTCATGCATCCCTTTTAGAATGTCCCATGCTTTGGGTGCATCTCCGATACGAGGAATCATATCTTTGATTTATAGATCTATGATGTAATATGCGTTTCTTCTCTTCCACATATATTCTTAAGCTTCTTGCTCAAAAGTAGATGAAGCTCCCCCAATATTCTTGATCCATGACAATATTTTACATCTTAAAATTCCTTATGCTTTGATTGTTCCATCGACTTTACTTGATTCAAGTACTGCTTTACTTAGGCTACCCATGATGAAACAACTTTGTAGAAGACTCGCAAGTAGAATTCTTTGTTGAAAATTTTTCTTGATTTTGAAAAGCAAAACTTGTTGCGGATAGCAAGCAATAAAACAAATTTTTATTTTGAATTCTGATTCTTGAATTTATAGGGTAAAAGTTCAGCTCTGGCCCTTTCTAGGTCTGAATATTAGCATAAAAAGTTCAGATTGTAGAGTGATCCAATTTGCAGCAAAGCCTGTATCTGAGCAATGCTACTTTTGAACTTTCAAAAAAGTCTTTCAAATAGGTTTGAAAGATAGCTTTTAATGTGCAAAAGCCAGCAAAAATCTTTAATTAATGATGAAGAGCAGCAGTGATCCACCTTCATGAATTCGTAGAATCACTTATTCACAAGTGAATGATGAAATATTAGCAACAAACTTCTGATTTTTCTCCTTGTAGATCAGCAATTTGTCTCCAAGAAAACTTTTGCCTATTGCACATGCCAATCATCAACAATCCTATGATAGTATTCAAAAAGCAAGTAAAAAGAAAATAATCTGGGCACCAGCAAACAATTCTTGAGCAACGATGTGCAACACACATGCAATAGATGATTTGATTAATAGTGGCCAGCCAAGACCTATTGGATCCAATAATCCAATCTCCTCCAAGAGTGTACCTCCGCAATATAGAATTCTCTATGCTTGCATGCAAATGTCCAAGATCCACTCTTCTCCTCTTGTTGATTCTCCACTCCTTGATTGGCAAACCTAACCTTGCTAAGATACCGTGTGAGAAAATAAGAACAAATACACTCTATGGAATAACTAGATCCTACTAGCATTCACTAAAGATACAACAAGAGTTGAGCACAATGAAGAAAACAAAGCTACAGTAGAAGTGGTGCGCTTGACCTACATAAGCACAATATTTATATAGAAGCCAAGGTCTCCTACACGTGCGAAATTAGAGCACTCATGTACTATTTTACAATGCTCTAAATCTATTTAGCATGTACTCAACTCAAATTTTAGTTAAACTAGCTTTAACTTGCAGTTAAAATAGTATGTTGTATAAAAATAGACTAAACAATAAACTATGGCAATAGGGGTTACTAATCAGTTATTATTTGTGACATTTCCATGGCATGGTATTCCTTAATGTGGAAGAGTTGCATTTGATGCATACTAGCAATGCTCCCCTATTGGTATGTGACAATAAAATTTTCAGGAGACAAAATAGCAGAGGCATGTTGATATTTTTTGGAAGCCACATCTTTAGTATTAGGCCCTTTTGTTGGCTGTGTAGTCATTATTCCTTTGCGATGATTTACTTCTTTTCATAGCAACTCCAGCAAACCATCTGAAGGAACCAAATTGAACCATTTGAAATCGGTACGGGAAGCCTCTCTCTCTCTCTCTCTCTCTCTCTCTTCTCAGCTCTCTCTCTCTCTCTCTCTCTCTCATTCTGTTGTTGGGTCTTTGGAAGTCCAACTACAACATCCATCCATCTCCATCTCCACCTCCATCTCCATCTCCACCTCCACGCTTCCATCTCCATCTCCATGCAGCCATTGTCATCTCCTCACTGCTTCCATCTCCATGCAACTCTCACTTCTGTCTAACTTTCTATGTGGCTAGATCTACCTTTTATGTGCACGACACTTTCTTGCTTCACTTTTAGCTACTCTAAACTTGTTTCTCAAGATTTCATTGCTGCTATTCTTTTGCAATAGATCCTCGACAGTTTGAGTTTTGAAAATTTGATTTTTCTTGATCTCAAATTTTTCGCAGTCTGTAAAATCCGTATGGATACATACCGTACTGCAAGCATAGGCTGACGACTGCATAGTGCTCTGCCTTACCCTCGATCTGAATCAATTTTCGGGTCAATCGGACTTCGTAGAAAAAGTCACGCTCATTTCCATAAAACTGCTTGATTAGGGTTTTGCTACCTCTTTGATCTATCTCCTACAAATCATCCTACGGCTTCGCTTCGCCTGCCTCCAGCCTTTGTCTTGCGCACAAAGCGTGCTAAGAAGTTTATGTCTACAGGCTCTCGCAAACCTCTTCGTACTTTGGAAATTGCGTCCACCATGCCTACCAATCCTGTCAGCGCTCGACCATCACAGGTCGCTGCTTCGTCCTCAGCTGCTATGGGAGACACATGCCACACCTACACGCGGCATACCACTCTTGAGAACATCTCCTCGCTGAATGAGTACATTTCTAAGCAATTTGCCGCTTTTCTTTCACAACTCAATGAACTTCGTACGGATTTGCTTACTAAGACTGCCACGATTGACACTCAACAGACTGAAATTGCTTCTCTCCGTGCTGCGCTTAGTGCTTTGCAGAGAGACATCATCCCTAATATCTCCCGTGCTGTTGAGGATACTAAGGCATCCATGAGTAAAAGCTTCCCCTACTTGAGCGCCAAATACATAACACTATTGAGTGCACTGCCCGGATTCCCGTTTTTGAACAGCGGCTTCATGAGATGGTGGAACATGTACAGAAGGTACCTACTCTCGAGCAAGAAGTATGTGAGACCAAATCATGGGCTTCTATCCTGAGATCATCTACCACCTCTTCGTCTTCTGTAGCACCCTCCTTAGACACCACGGTACAAGGCGTCTTGGCAGAACAACAACGCTGGGAACACAAAAAGCTCAACTTAAGAATACGGGGTCTTCCTACTGAGGGCACAACACTGGACCAGGTTAACTCTTGTTTACTTCACGCATGGGGCTCTCAGTTCCAGGTATCCAGTATGCTTGGCGCCTCCAACATGATCCGAAGGTATTATCTGTCAAATTCAAAACTATGGACGAACGGCAGACAGTTTTTCGTGCGCGTCGTACTCTCCGAAGCTCTCAGATTTACATAGATGATGCCCTTACTCACTGCCAATGGTTACAGCGTAAAACTATTATTCAGGAGGCAAGGACAAAACAACAACGAGTGGTATTCACAAATGGCAGCCCGCGCTTTTTCTCCAAGCGTCAATAGGAAGTTGGGGGACTCGGGCATGGGAGCACCCCGATAGCCCCGACTAGCATCTCATTCGGTTTTTGGAACTGCGACGGCCTCTCCACCTCTTCTACAACGGCTGATCTTGACACCTATCTGTGTTCGACTGATTTTCTACTTTTTGCAAAGACATTTGAGTCTTCCACGCACCCACTTCCGCACATTTCTGGTTGATTTCTGCTCCACGACCTTTGGTACAGGGCAGGATACTTCGAGCCTTTGGTGGAGTTGCATGTTTGTAAAGGTCGGTGTACACTCCTTCTTTTGTTTAAAAGTTTTCTTTTTTCTTTTAAAATTCTTCTACGAAGTCTGTTTGGCCTTTTGCCTACCCACTGAATGATCATAGATTTGGAAATTTATCCATAACTAGTTTGTCCCAATTTTCCCAATCCCTATCTAGTTCATGTGTTACCAAAAACTCTTTCAGGAAAGCTTCTTCAAAGGTTTTCCATGATCGGGGTGTCTGCCCAGTCTCCTGAAGGTTCAGCCAACATCTGTAGACTGGCTTCTAGGGCTTGCAATTGGTCTGGGGTTTGTTTTAAGGCATGAGCGTTTTTCCACTTGCTGAGAAAAATACATGTATTTCTATCCTTTCATCTTCACCATTAAACGTGGATGGCATAAGGTTTTTGAAAAACCTTGGGTTAGGTCTAGCAATTGGTTCTCTTGGGTTTGAAAGGTTTACGAAAAGGTTTGGCAACTGTGGAATAGTAACTGAGAGCTAGTAGAGATAGTGCCCTTAGCTAAATCCAAAATCAAATTAGCTAAGTCAGCAACTTGTTTGGATTGTAAATTAGCTAAGGCTAATTTAAGATCTTCTATAGCTTTAAGGCCTCCTCTTCCAGTTCGTCAATGTCTCTAATGCAGCTTTCTCTCAGAAGCGGCCATGTACGTACAGAAAATGGAATTATTAAAGACAGCTCAATTCAAATTAGAAACGAACTTAGAGAGAAAAAGGGATGGAGTCTTAGCTCTAGCTTAGGACTATTGGGAAAGAAAAACGTCCAAGAAATCCCCCTTAGCATTCCATCAAACTGGCTTTGATTCTGCAATTTGGTACAGTATGAATCTCAAGCTGCCTTCAATCCGGCATGCAATTGCTTTGAGAGCTGCAAAGATGTTTGTAGATGTTATGGCTTCAAGTCTGGCCCCTCGGATTAGCATGCACTTAGTAGCTTGCAATTGTCTGCAAATCGGCATTGTTCTTCTTTGAATCTGCCTTTGAAATTACGACTGAACAACTTTTGAAACCAATCCAACTATGCATATGAAATCAGCTTGAATCCTACAAAAATGAGGCGTTCCAAAGTGTGCAGAAATCACTTTTAAATCTGCACTAGAAGTGTAGGGATAAATAGAACGTTTCCTGAAAAGTATTGATCTGCTATTTGTGAGAAGAATGTGCTAGAAAAGAGCGTGGAAACCCTACTGGACTTGTGAAGCAAGAAGTGCGCTCAACTTCTGCCAACTGAGCGCTGAATGGATTTCAAGGTTGTTGGTTGGACAATAGTGTTGTCGAAACGCTGAATTTTCCAGGAAGAAGAGCGCGGGATCTGCCAGAAAAGGTGTGTTGAAATTTTTCTCAGAAGTGCTTCGATCTTGCTGGGAATCAAGTGCTAAAAATCCACACAAAATATCCCTGACTTCCATGTTGGACCTGTAGCCAGCAAATTTCTGATTTCGTGAGGAAACAGTTTGCAATACCAATCAGATTTTTGGTGTTGTCCCTGCGGCCTGAGAATGTGCCCTGGAATTCTTGATGAATTCGCTTCCCAAAAGTCTGCATGCAAGAAAGAAAAGACGGCAAAAACTTGTAGGAGAGTACCAAGAACTCTCTCTCTAATGTTCTAAAAGCAGGACGGCAAAATGGCTCTGATAGCAGTGTTAGGGGCTTGAAAAACACAGTAACACCACTGCCAATTCACAGGACACCGATTGGTCCATACCTTAGCATTAAGGCCTAACTTTAGCATAGGGCCCATTTACACCGTCTCGCCCTATATTGTGCTTCCCTGCCTCTGTGGAAGTGATTTACTTCAACCCATGAAAGAAGAATCTGAAACATTTCATGTTTGTGATGCATTTGAGAGTAATATATCATAAATGATAAAAGCAGTTTTGATATGTCTACCTCCCAAATACGATCTCTATGGTGACGAAAGTGAAACTTGTGACCATCTTTGATTATGTATGTGAAGATAATTCATAGCTTGTTTCTTGTGATGTACATGAAGACAAGAATGATTCTGAGAGTGTGAAAAACAAGATGTAACATCTCGGATTTCTCATCAATTGAAATTTGGATGCGCTTGTAGGAATTGCCAATAATTTTTCATTTGCCATGCATTAAACTTAAATGTCTTTTTGTTCTGTAAGCTGGTGAACAAAGGCCAATCCGGTACACTTAAACTATTTTTCATTTCTATGCAGTGATACCTGTTCCTAACATTTTTAGATAGGAATGGGTATGGTTCTGTTCCTATTTAGGAACAGAACCATGCCTATCAGGAACCTAACCATTTCTAAGAACCATCTTTTATGCACAAAAACAGGAAAATAAACACTTTTTCTTTTTAAGAGCCCGGAAAACGATGATTAAATCTTTTTTCTAAATGAATTTACCCACACCAGAGTTACTTTTCAGATAATAGGTTTCTTCCTCTTCTTTTTAGGAACCATTCCTAAGGTACCTTAGGAACGGTTCCGTACCGTTCCTGGGAACTATATTTCTATGATTGTACAGTCCACACTGCGGCAGGCTGCAATCAATTGCATACAGCAATCCAACCTCATATATCCTCAAGTAGCAGGGCAGAAAGCCCTCAAACAACCTCCCTTTGCCTGTCAACAAATTTTGTGAAAGACAACGCTCAAGTAACTGGATTCTGGTATCCTAAAGTGCAATGTTATGGCACTGAATTCACATGGCATGCAGTGCTTCTGGTACTTTCTACCAGCAGAATGGAACGAGTCAGCTTGAATCATTTTTTAAATCTTGTGGGGTTTTAAGAGGCTCCTTACAGATTATAAGTTATGACAAATGCACTTCATGAACTTCATCTATTCCTTGTATATCTATAGATGGTTCGCTAGAGAACTATTGTGACTAAAACAACACGATTTCTAGTGCTAAGCTCATTATCTCTTTTTCCTCAATTCAACCTTGATACCTTGCTGCAGTCACCATGTTAAATCAGTAGTCAGTGTTTCATATCATGTTTTATTTATTTTTGTCTAACAAGCATATTGTTGGTTAAGACCTCTTGTTTTCTCCTCAAACCTGGAGTTTGGCTCCATCCAGCCACACAAAAAGTACATATGAGAGGACAAAAGATCTATTCTACAATTATGATGATTCATTGAGGACTTCGTAGCTGCCTACAATTTGAAGCTAAAATCTACAAATTCTTCCCTAAGACCAGTACTTTCTAGTCAGGCTTAGCCTTTGAATGGATTGTAATGACGAGCTTCAAGCACAGTCAACTCTCTTTTTCAAGCAGCTGTTCTACACAAATCACAATGTTTGATAGTACAACCGTTGATGTTCGATTAATGAGATGATAGGCATTAGCTTTTTGAGATCCTTGGCATATGGAAATGCAAGCTGGCCCAAATAACAAAGCTCATTTTAGAAGCTGGGAAAGAAAAGAGTGGCTAAAAGACTGCTAACAAAGCATGACTCAAGAAAGAACTTTACCCTAGAATGGGAAATCGTGGAAAGCTGTTATGAAACTTTACCCTAGAATGGGAAATCATGGTAAGCTGAGAACAAAGCTGATTGTGCAGCTTTAGACATGTAGCAAACACAAGATTTGCTAGAGTCAGTTGCAATATATGAGTTCTTGCAAGACAGAATTTATGAAAGTGAAAGATACCATGTATATGAAACTCACTAGTAATGGATATTAGCAATACTTTGGAACTCTTAGAAATCAGGTCTAACACCAACAAAAAGAACAGAAATAGAGAGGAATAGTAATTTTTGGTGATTTGAAGAGTACCTCCAACAGATGTGTAGATGATTTTCTTTAAGAATCGGTTCAGAAATTCAAGAGAGCTTTGAGAAAGGCAATTGTTGATGATGTCAGGAGAACAAAAGGAGTCACATGCATTCATCCTGTCTTCATATGTTTGTTGGGAGTCTTGGCTTCTTTCAAATCGTGTCTTTGGGTCCACCTAAACTCGTTCTGTTCATGATGTGTGATTGTAACATGTCGTGTATGTGTCTTGCAGTCACATACTAAAGAATATCCATGGGATATGTTTGTTTAAAATATGCTCCCTGGTTAAATGCAAGGATTGTTGAGCTTTGACAGTTATGAGCTCTCCGATATTTCTTCTCCCTTCATCAATGTCTGTAACTTGTACTCTTACTCTTAGTTGCTCACTTAAGCTTGTAAATTTTGCAGGTGGATGTTCAAGCTTTAAGGGTGGCCTTGAGTTCCGCTCTTGATGTCATGAATACCTTGGACTCATCAGTAAGAAGGTTAGAGCCAAAGGTGTGTACTGATCAGTACAACTTTCTTGTTCCTAACTGTACATATGAAGTTTACATGAACTATTTGAGTGCTTAGTTGCTTTGATATAGATTTCAAGATACATAAAGAGATGCATTTGAAAATTGTAGCAGATATTGCAACTGTACTTGTAACATTATAATTATGCACTGTGTTATAAGTATGCAGGCAGTGGGGACAAGTGCTTTGATGTGCGAGCTTGCAGAAATAGCTTCACATGAAATTTCATTGCTGGACGAATGTGGGTCCCTTCTAAAAAAATTATCTGTCTTAGAGGTAAGATGTCAAGTCCAGGTAACTAACGTGCAACTGTCTCAAGGCTGTTAGGAACTTGAAAGACACATTCTGAAACACGTAGAGTTACTTAGTTTGACTGAATAGTTTGCTAAGTTTTGATAATAATAATGTCTCTTGACTATGTGGAGCAGATTGAGGAGCGCAGCCTGAAGAATCACTATATGCAACTTGATCTTAATAATAGCTGTAGGCCAGCAATGGACAGCTAAAACATGTCGATCTTACAGAACAATATTTGTACCATCACAGCGTAGTATCCCCATGGATTTGAATCCATGGGCATTCCTTACGGCTGAAGCTAGCAGGTCGAGCTTCAGGCAATGACACCTGTGACAACAAGCACACCTTTACATTTGTGGTATACAACTCGGTTGAAATTAGCTGAGCTGGAGGTGCAAGAAGCCTCCCGAGTGAGCTTCCAGTTGCAATTACATGTTCCCTTTGCAAACAAGGGGATGGCTTTATTGTAAAATAGGTTCACATAAAAGGCCCTTAGTGGTTGAACTTGATTCAATTTTATTGATTGCGCATGAAGTTTAGGCTGCGTAAACAGTGGTATTGCAAACTATGTCTCAAGCTCTCTAGATTCCAATTGTTCAATTATTGGGGTTTTGGATCTCTAAAAAGCTTCAAAGTTCGATTGAAAATGTAGGTCATGCACGCAAGACCTTAGATATGGTGTTATTTGCCATTTACCTCTGCAATTGGAGCATGTTTTAGAGTCTTGTGCTGTTATTCAAAGAAATTTATAAACTACTAGACAGAAAATTTGGAATCTTTTTCCAATGTGAATGAACTTCAGTTGCAACTAGTTATATCAAAACTGCTCTCTGAGTGCAGCTGTCTACTAATCCTAAATATGAAAGTTTGTAAACCCAGCTGTTTACTGATTCTTCTGGAATATGCGTCTCTAAATTGTCTCTCACATCCTGAGTTGCAGCGGATTGCAATCCGCTGGAAAAACGATCCGGATCGCCAGCGATCCGGGACCAGAAACTGTCCCGGATCGCAAAATAATTTGCAAATTTTTTTTTATTGTGGGGGGATCCCCACGGCTAGTTACAATAAATGACCAATGAATAGCAGCAGAAATACTGAAGCAGATACAAATGAAATGATTAGCCAATGTTGTATCTGCAAATCTGTATCTGCTAAAACAATTTGCTTCAGTATCTGATTGAAGTGACTAGCAGATATTGGGGATTGACTATCTGAAATCAAGCAATAGAACTGCTCTTTTGAAATCCTTTCACATGATACCCATATTGGCAGGTTAGAAAAAAAAAATTGCGTTCCAAGAAACCCTAATGGGAAATCTCGGACTTCGTTCTTTACGTTCCGTGACAGCTCAGGATCAATCACTGCCCAGCTTCTGCCATTGCATATACCCTTTTTGCAAATTAAATGCATTTGCTTCTCAAAGTACATCTTTTTTCCCTCCACTCTTAATCCATCCCTCCATCTGTTTGCCACACTAAATAGCTGTTTGCCGATTAGATGCCCTAAGGAAGATACTCTAAGGAAGATACCTGAACAAAATTACCTTCGTAATGTGTATTCCTCCCAGCTTCCATGCATAATAACACAGGATGATTCTTGTGTTACCTTTCTAGCTTCGTAGATCTGCATTGAAATTAAACACTGCTATAACTTTGTTGATGCGAGCATAGCTGCCTATAACCTATATATCCCACAACACGCATTACCTGCAACTTACACTCCACCATGGCTACTATCACTCAAAACCACAACATTGCCAACAACATTTGAATCGATGTTGTACCATGTGTGCGTAGGACTAGCAATTCCAACCTCCTATTGCAAGTGCACCAACAAATGCACTTGCATGTTCAAGATGGAAGTCTAAAAATCCCTCTCCAACATACATGCAACATCTAGCATATCATCATATTTCTTTTCTATGCCTACCTAGTGAATCTCCTTGTCACATAGCCATATGCAAAATATAAATTGCAGAATATGATTTCTCTATCACATGATCGTGATGAACGACCTATATTTTTGAAAACATTTAACAACAATGCATGTTAAGTACTTGAAAACATATGCTATTTTGTGAGTTTTCTCACATTCAATGGAAAGATGTACTCAATCATGAGAGTTAACACCATGAAGCTTTCCTTCCATTATGAATGATGTTCGTAGCAAATGAGTAAAACTTATCGTGTCCACATCTTGCAAATCATTTTGAGAGCACGTACTTGTAAGCTTCCGTAGTAAAAATCCAAGACATTCTTGGTGCAATAAGAGTATTGCCATTCATATTCATTTGTGGCCAATACTCTCTTTTTTTGTTTGTAGGTCTTGTCTAGACGGAATTCTATTTTTATCACCAACTAGGTGTTCCATATTGATTCACCCACATTTGAATATGTTTGATCAAGCAAGTGATTTATTGCAAGGTTTTTCCAATATGGTAAACAATGAGGTACAGATAGTCTTTTACATATCCAACAATAGCAGCAGATGCTCAGCAATCTCCAGCACCAACTCCTGCTCAGGGATCAACAAATCTCTCATCTCCACACTCTAACGACAAACCTTACTACGAAGAGGGACGATGCCTTGGTAGCTGCAACAGCAGCACGTTCCGCTATGAAGGAACAATTGGTGCAGGTCAACTTCACCGACTTTGCACCTACAACTATTCCCAAGGGAACTCAAATCCCAGTGGGGGTGTATCAACAGTTGGCACAAAAGTTAAAGGCCACGACGGAGCAACATAGAAAAATGTAGCAATCCGCTACCTCCATCGAGGCCCTAAACCAACATATTGCCACCTTGAAAGAAAAGTTAAAGGCGACCACACAATCGGCACCTTCCGTCCATGCAGAACACGCCCAGTTTCACGACTCCGAGCATTATCACGATGGATTTGATGGTGGAGATGGGGCAGGTTTCCAAGGGCTTCCATCACTACATCAAGGCTCGACATTCCAAGGACCACGACAAGTATCAACGGCTCCTCCACCAACCAAATCTCAGAGCACTGGCGGTACTTTCTTCCAACACCATCTCTTCCACTCTTCCGCTTCTAATCCCATTGACACAACTAACTCTCCCTTCATCCAACGCCAATTTTCTCCAGAATCTCAATGTATTATTGAATATAATCCCTCACCACCTCTCCCCTCAACCTGATCCACAAGAAGAACATGCCTTGGCAGCTGAAGCACCTTCACTAAGGCACAGGATTATGCCCAATGCGCCTAGCTAGGATTTGCTTACATCTCAAGAGTTTGCAAAGAAGTATCAAACCACCAAAGACCGGGGTGGCTACATCCTTCCAAATCTTGATCATTGCAAAACATTAGAGAAAATTTGAGCACAAAAGGGGCCTTTCAAAAAGATACTTTTTATTTTTTTCTCAAAAGTTTCTTCCACATGGACCAATCAAAACACTCAAATTTGAAATCTACGTAACGTGGCTCCTTCAAATTAATTTTCTTTTCTTTTTAAAAGAACCGTAATTTTGCGTCAAGGCAACTCGTAACTAAGCCATTTTATCTATAGTATAGTATGCAACTCAGCAAAAAAAGTGTAACTTTTGAGTGGTAGCTCGGATTGAGATGATTACGGTGCCATTAGAAAGCCCTCGACGAGAGCTTTCCAATGACATCAACATGACCCATTCCGAGCTATGGTGAAGAGGTTATGGATGGTCAAAGTTTTGGTCGGTCAACACTTGGTCAACCCAATATCTATTTCAAGCGCAGTTGACCTGGCGTCTCAATCCGAGCTATCATTCACAACTTATAAATTTTTTCAGCCACGGGCTACACTGCACATAATAGCTAACCATCGAAGACTGTGTGGGCAAGACTGCGAGCAAAAAAAGATTCTATTTTAGTATTTTACATTGCCAAAAAATTGTCATCCTACGTGGCAATCCTTATAGGGCCCTTTCCAAGGCCAAAATTTTTCTAATGACCATAAGAAAGCTGTAAACTCTTTGATCCACAACCACTCTGGCGCCACCAGCTATTTTGAGCAAAACCTCCATGGCACGGTATCTCGAAGCACCCGCCTATATGCGCACCAATCCATATTATTATCCGGTAGCACGGCGAGAACCATTTCCTACCACAAAGATAAAGAATAAAATGTTTTGGCCCATGCTCATGGGTGTGGATATTGGCAACCCAGCTGATGACATGGTAACAAATTGTCGTGTATTCTAGACCAAAAGCACCATGACAACCCTAATCGCGATGTGAATTACTTTGTGGATAATTGCGGCCTGGTGGCATTCTTGGCAAAGCTAAAAGGTTATTGGGATCGGGGGCTACCACCAATTGCCATCGACATCAATAAGCCTTTAAAAACTCAAGACGACCACATCAACATAGCGCGACTTTATTACCGAGTAGCCCTCACTTCTACGCTTCATGTTGATATGGTGGAGTTGTGAAAAACTCATGACTTTCTCTAGGGTATGCTCCACTATTACAAACCAATGTCGTTCCTTAATAAATTGCGCTAGAAAATGATGGAGGGCATCAGCAACAAGATTTACCAATCCTGCCAACAACAATCTCGTCTCTAGGAAGCTTAAAAGATCCAGGACGAAAAAGCCTCAATTGGTGTGGGACCACCAATCCAATAAGGAGGGGGATAATGTTAGCAACAGAGTGAAAAATAAAAAGAAAACAAAACTCCGTGGCATGTGTATTGTAAGTCCACGTATGAGTAAATGTTAATAAACTTCTACTATGGCATGTGTTTTGTAAGTCCATGGGTAGAAGCTTAAATAAATAAAACAACTTAAACTTAGACTTAAGAAAACTTAAGCTTAGAAAGATTCTAAGTTATCTTAAGCTAGATATTCTAAAGTCCTAAGCTCTAAGTTAGAAGTTGAAAAGCTTTAGAACACTAATCCCATAAGCTAGTGGATGCTTATGGAAGACCCTTCTTGCTATAAGAAGAGAGGCATTTTCCTTATAAGTAACACTTTGAGATTATGGCAAATTGCTTCTTGTTATTACCTTGTATTTGCATTGTGTTCCCTTTGGGAAGGTGCATAGCTTGAGGAAAGGTGATCGGGCCTCTTCTTGTCTCCTTTTCATACGTTTTTATTGTGGCATGTTTCTATTTGCTTAGTGCTTAATTAGCCGCAATCTTCAATTTATCTCCCTTTGGGTGTTAGGTAGGATTTAGCTTAATAATCTTGCTAGTTGGGTAAGCCTTAGCAAGATTTTGTTATTTAGTTGATCTTGGCTAGTTGGGTATGCCTTAGTCAAGCTTAGTTTAATTTTCGTTCCGAGCATTAGTTGAGAAACCTTGGTGCTCCCTTCCTATTATTTATGTTCAGCTTTTGTAGATGTTAGAAGGTGGACGACCAGTCTACCACTATACTACGCACAATACTTCCAACACCGACATGATATCAGAGTGGGCAATTCAATAATTTGCAAAAACCACCGCAGATTATCAGTCTTGTTTCTATCCAGACGTTGTTCTAGCAAGCGCGCAACCAACAATATTCCGAAATCGTCATTTCTACCAACAATCTCGCTCAGCCCTCTAGTTCTTCTTTGATCGACAAACTCGATGGGAGTAACTACCATCTTTGGAAATTCAAAATGAAGGTCATACTACTAGCCAAAGAATTGTGGTACATTGTTGATGCCACATAACTTAAACCAGAAGGTGATACAGCCATTATCACCAAGTGGAGATTGAAAGATGGCAAGGCTTTTGCCATGATCACTCTCAACATCAAGGACACCCAAATAAGTCACATACATACTGCTCAAAATACTAAGGATGCATGGAACATCCTAGCAACCCTCTACGATATCAGGGACGTCACCTCCAAAAGATATTTGAGGAAGAGATTCTTCACCCTAAGAAGTTTTGAAGTAGAAAGTATTTTCAGTCATCTCAACACTTTCAGAAATCTTATGGAGCAAATGACTGCAACTGGCTCAGCCATTGAAGATTTTGATGTTGTTATGACTCTATTATTGAGTCTACCTGAAGCCTATGAAAATTGGTCATGGCAATTTCGAGCCAGGAGAATCTCACTCTAAAAAGAGTAATTTCGATGCTCCTACAAGAGGAAATCAAAAAATCTGCATCCTCCTCAAGCCCAGGTCGGATACTTAGGCTCTATATTCCAAAAATCAGAAGTTTAGATCCAAGAGATCTACAAAGTCAGTATATCCTGACAAGAAGAGCAACATGCAGGTTGGATCAAATTTTGGCTCTAGGTTGAATTTTGGCTCAAGGTTGAATTTCGGTTCAAGATCGAATAAAAACTCTTCATCATTTCAGCCATTGCAGAAACTATTCTATAGATATTGTAAGAGACTGGCCATGAAATCAAGGACTACAGAACTTCAAAATACAACAATGAGAAGAAGAAGCAGTTCCAACAACAAGCAAATTCTTCTTCAACCAATCAACAAGAGGAAGATGAAGCAACGTTTATGACCAAGGTCGAAGAACAACATGATATCGATTCATGGTATCTAGATTCTGGAGCAACACAACACATGACTCACCATCAAGACCGCTTCAAAGATTATAGGTCATTCACCCACTCTTGAGTTGTGCAACTTGGAGACAATACATCACATTCAATTTCGGGTGAAGGAACAGTCATGGTCGAATTTCAAAAGGGTGACATCAAGTTGCTATTCAACGTTCTCTTCATTCCAAATCTGACCAATAGACCCCTCTCAATTAGCAGGGGAAGAGAAGTGACAATATTTACAAACTCAAATTTGTCTCGTATTTCTTGTAATTTTTCGATATCATATCGACTTGAAAAATCCATAAATTTTTTTATCTCAATACCAGATCGACTTGAAAAATCCATAATTTTTTGAGTCATGATAATTTTCGAGTCATTATATAATTTTTTGAGTCTTTGTATATTTTACAATGTAAATTTCAATTCTGTCGGTTATAAATCTGATCCAAGTTAACAATCCGCTTACTTTGTACATTCAAAGGTGGTTGTAATAAATGTAGCAGATAGCATTTAATACTAATTAGATATTTAGCAAGTAGACGATATTTTGTAATAGATCAATAAACTATGGATAGAAAGTTAGTTGTGACTTAATCTTCATCAGAAAACTTCTTATGAATTAGTCCGAGTTTTTGTAGCCAGGGTTATCACGCTCAACAAGCTAAAGTTATCACTTCAAGACATTGTACTCGTTGTTAATATTAATCAGAGTGCAATTCAAGTCTTACTACTGTATCATTCTATTGTGCATCTATATGAATAATTCATCTTGATTATTCTGATGCTAATTGTGGTGCTTCCGATCCTACACTGCCCTCGCTCAAGCTTCCACTACCATTCCCACTGATTTCTGACACAAAGATGTCTATATAAGTTAGCCTAATCTTGGTTTAAATATTAAGATCTGTGGTAGGTTGATTCATTGAAGAAATTCTTTTAGTAAAAGTATGATGGTTAGAAAACTTGTGATGTGGAATTATTTCACTTCAGAGATTTCCCACATATGTTATTTACTCATGAGAAATAGAGTTCTTTTGTAGCCGAGTTGCAAGATTTCCAGTGAGTTATGTGAGTAACATATGAGGATTATGGATTATCTTCCAGATGATAGCCTATGTTTATGTATAAGAACATAGTTGGATATGTTGGTTACGTACGTCCTAATCTTTTGGATCTACTATGTGTTTCCTTTGTACTGAGTTTATATCGTATACTTAAACTAGTCAGTGTGCATAGACATATGAACAAGTAATGTTCAAAATAGTTACTTGCAGGTTAATGTCTCTTTTTGTGGAAAGGGCAATTCATTAACTTAGTTATGATTTAGTAGAAGATCTAAATGTTTTGTTATACTAGTATAATTAAGATCTGCACCTAGACATTTGAGATTTCTGAATCATTTGCAATTGACTTGAGTAATTGAATTACTCCTAATTAAAAGTTAATTGGCTAGATAAGTAGTGTGAAGAGAAGTCACCGGGAACTGTTTATTTTGGTCTATATTGCTTATAATTCACATGATTTGTGAGTCATCAAGATTCATATATGAAAGTTGTGTGTGTATAATATAGGAGATTCTTGATATAGAATATTTTTTGAATAAGATATATATCTCGAGTTATTGACTATATCTCAGTGAGCTCATATTGGATGACAGAGTTTAACTATCCAGTATCTTTTAGTGATTATGGGTTTGGAATCCTGTAAATTATGATTGACGAGTCATAAGATTCTCAATGTTTATGATTGATGGATCATAAATTAATACTTAATGGACATTGAAAGATTATAAGAAAATGTGATGATTCTTAAGCTAATGAGTAATTCTTGATCAATTGGGAGAGTCAAGGATTTAGATCAGTTATTTGAAATCTAAATTTCTTTGTTCCAGTGCATACTTAAGATTGTGTGGATCTCACAAGCATTTTCATAATAAGTAATTTGTTACTCATGAGGAATTTGCTTACCTTAGTGAATGCTATTCTTCTACAGATTGTAGTCAAGGAATGCTTGTGTACTTTCCAGCCTAAATCTTTGGTCAATTAGGAGATAGACAAATCTATCAAGATTGTATGGCTGCTATTTTCTTGCATGAGATGCCATGAATAGAGCATTTAACTGAAGAGAGTATTTGGGGTACTCAGAATTGAGTTAAAAGTCATCATTTATGACAGGTCTACAAGTAATTGTGGATAGTCTTGGACTATAATTCCTTATTTCTTTAACTTTTGAGCATTGATTTCCAATGTAAGGTGACATTTCATCTAGTGATTCATGTAAATTGAGATTACATGAAGGTGACATTACTAGATTAGAGAGAATTAGATCCAATAGAAAAATTTATCGCTTAATGTACTTCTAGAAGCATATTCAGTACTTTAGTGCAGAGATTGATAATTTGTGAATTGTTCCATCTCTAAGTACTTATTTGATTTTTGAAGTTAGACTAAGGATAATGATTTTGTGGGTAAATGTGAAAGTTGAAGGATTGGTTTGCTAGCTTTTGAACTTGATCTTCAGGATTAGCCGAATGCTCCTCTAGTATATCATGTAAACTTAGTTTATATGATGATGACAGTTGGAAATATTGAAAATTTTGATGCGAATTTGAATGATTGTGCTCTGATTCCACTGATGTGGAACTGATGACGGCCTGTGAAAGCTCAAAGAATTTGAGCACTTCAAAGTCGACAATCGCGATTCACTGATGTGAGGCTCAGATGGAGTCGATCTATGTAGTTGGAGCAACTACTTCATACTACGATCTATCCTCCTCAGACTGACATAGCAGATCTGATGCAAAAACTTCATAAGCAGTAGATAATCTTAATCGACTAAGATTGAGAAACAACAAAATTATAATCTATTGAAAGCAGGCACCATAAACTCATTCATAGATTATGCAAGTCTGGCAGATAACCGCAACTCATCTATTATCAGAATTGAGCTTGCAACAATATATTTGTGTGCGCTTTCTATTTTCCAAATCAGCACGTGAAAGTAAGAGAGGTATTCTCCCTTACCAGGAACTAGCTACTACTAGCACTAAATTGTTGGTCTAATAATATGCATCTGCTACTAGAAGACTACATTCATCGATATCTTTCTTCTCCTTTTCTTGTTTTTCATGTATCTGATCTCCAATACATATAGCATGCTTGGTCTGATTACAAGAACTGATTAGTTAAGCATTACAAGATAGTTTAAACTAAAAACATCCGCTAACTACGTCTTGCTACTTTGTTTAACCACATGGGCTTAACAGTTGAGTCGTGACATTCAAACTGACACGCTCGTCGAGCCTTTATCTTGAAGTTGACGTACTCGATGTTTGGCATGGCTAGTCTCGAAGTCGACTTGCTCAATTTTGACGTGACTGGTCTCAAACTCGACTTGCTTGACTTTTGGTGTTGCTTGTCAGGCTTGAGCCCTTGTCGGTCACTTCGGTGACTTCGATGTTGGACACTTTAGGTGAGGCAGCTGGAGCTCTAGTGGGGGACTTCGGCTGAATCTGGACTTCGACATCGGGGAGTTCGACGTTGGGGACTTCAGCGTTGAGAACTTCGGTGTCGAGAACTTTCGTGTCGGGGACTTCGGCCTTCAGGTACTTCAGCCTTCGGCCTTCGTTGCCTTCGTGACTTTGACCTTCAACCTTCGGCCTTTGGCCACTTTGGTTGAGTCTTGACTTTGGACATCGTCAATGACTTTGGTTGAGTCAGTTGCTACCTGTGTAGAAATCTCGTGTATTCCTACAAATAATGGCTCACAAGCTAAAAGCACTTTGTGGGTAGAAACATTGGGTTTCTTCAGTTCCCTCTCAAAGTGGGATAGTCTTGTGATTCCCAAGCTAGCTCTCTGTTTTTCAAACATTGTCTTGTCTAAAGGCTTAGTGAAGATGTCGGCCACCATCTGCTTGGTTGGAATGAAAATGGTCTGCAACTCATTTATCTCAACCAGGTCCCTAATCAAGTGATACTTGATAGCAATGTGTTTCATTCTTGAGTGAAACACAGGATCCTTTTTCAAATGTATCGTAGATGTGTTGTCCATGTGTAGGATCAGTGGCTCGTTCTCCCAAACCATCTAGAAATTGTCTGAGCCATGGCATCTCATTAGCCATTTTGGCTGCAACAACATATTCTGCCTCGTAGGATGATTGGGGAGTTATTGTCTGCTTTTTGTTGATCCAAATAATAGGAGTGATAGGCTGCCAACAAGCAAGACACTGATAAACTCACTCATAATGAAAACACAAAATACAATTGTTCTCTTCTCTCGATTTATCGTCAGTCGTGTCGTTTGTTTTGATAGAATGATTTTATGTCTATGGTTGGTAGTCGTTTGCTTAGGTTCCTATGTCAATTCCACAAGTTAGCCAATTAGGCAACAAAAGCAAGGTGCAGACAAGACCAAGGGCTGTGCCTGCCGAAACGAAAACAATTGCGAAGAAAGTCTACAAATTTGACATGACAGATCGGGACAAAGTTCATTATTGTCTAGGAATTTAAATTCACACTATCGAAGGAAGTCAAACTATCAAAGCAATTTCAAGTGTCAACTATCAAATATCGACTATAGATGGATCTAAATGTTTGATGCGAACAACTATCGAATCGAAAAGTTGCACACCTTTGTCACCCTTGAATCTAGCCTATTCGCCTCCGACTCAAATTGACAAATTGTTAATTGTCTAGTACCACTCTAAATAAAGCTAGTCACTTATGCTAACTAGTTTGAACATTGTGCAATTGTTTTGACAATGATAACAGCCACCTCACCACCTGTTCAGATAGTGACAACCACGATTGTCAATTACCTGGTATAAGGGAAGCTCCCTAAGATCCTGCTTACAAGACAAAACACAATGGAAAACACACTATGGAGCAACCACCCAACCAAGTAGAAGCAACCAATCAACTCTAGAAGCTTCACCCCCAAGCCAAGGAATAAGAAGCATGAAGGTAGAGTGAAACCCTGGCAATGAATCAATGATCACCATGAGAAGTAGTGCGAGTTTGGCCTCAATATATAGAGCCAAAAGCAACTTGGGCACATAGCCATGCATAGCCCTAAGTTCCCTATACATAGATTCACCTAGAATAGAGTCCTAAGCATGGACCAACTATTCATAGAATTGCTATTGATAACTCTACACATGCATACATTGTCTCATACTTTGTCTAAACTCCATTTAGTGTGTTCTGGGCCTCACAAGGATATTAGTTAATTTTGGGTCACATCCAGTATGACGTGGCATAACTAACAGCTTGATTTACTGGAGTACCGTGTATCCAAGACTAAGAGTATATTGAATCCTACTTACTGGTCATGGACATAACATTCTTCCCTCCTTAAACTGCTTCTATCCTTAGAAGCTCTCTAAACAGGAAAGAATAATAGGAACAGTTCTTTTAACTCTCAATATCAACCTAGAAAATCATTATTCTTAGTTTAACTTTCACATCAAACAAGTACCCAGAGATAATCTGAATCCAAATTCTAAGATATGATAATTCATTCAATTAGAATCTCTAGGAGGATCATTAAGATATAGAATGATTAAAACTCAACTCTGAGTATCCCAGATACTCTTTTGAGTTAAATGCTCCTATTTCTAGCACCAAATACAAGAAAATATATTAATAGACTTGTCTATCTCCTATGATAGCTGGAGATCCAATATAATGAAGAACTGTACTCAAGCATCTACAGACCATAAATTGTAGCAAAATAACATCCACTATATAAATTAAATTCTCCACAAATAAAATACTTATCTTATGAGAATATTTGTGAGATCCATAGGTTCTCAAATAAAATACTGGAGTAGAGAGATTCAAAACACTGATCTGAATGCTTATCACACTTCAGAATCATCACCATTTCTTATAATCCTCTGACAATAATTAAGTATCTATTTATGATTCATCAACCATATTTAGATTTATATGATTCGTCAATCATAATTTCTTGAAATCCAAACCATAATCATTTACAGGATACTGGAGTATATGTCTAACATAACTCAGGAAAAGTAAGAGTCATTCCAAAATCATTCCATTAAGAAAATACTGGATTTAGGAATAATTTCAAAACATGATTCTTTAACTGAAGTGCAAGATTCAAGTTCTATAAACAACTGGTAATTATATATTGAATGCATATCAAAATGACAATCATCTTTAACTACAAAAAAGTAGATTACAATCCAGAATCACATCTAGATACCCAAAGTCTTGCTGAAAATCAATTCAGTTATTATTCTTGGATTCATTATGATTCGTTATCCAATTGAGCGCTCTGGGGCACAATCACAAATGAGTTGAGTCTACTCCTTAACTAAGAAATACTCTATCCCAAGAATACTGTAAATCCAATGCACATAATTTTAACTGATGAACCCAAATGATATACTAATCATGAGTCTTACAAGCCATATAATTCAAAAACCATCAGTTCTCGGTGAATCCACATCACACTGATCGTTTTACCTATTAACTTCATCTTGGAGTAATCAACTACTCAAGTTAATTGTCAATGATTCAAAAATCTCAAATGTCTAGGTGAAGAATTCAATTATACTAGTATAACACCACATTTAGATCCTTACCCAAATCATTTATAAGTTAATCCATAAATCTTCTATACAAAGATTTGTTAACTCTGCAAGTATCTGTCAAAACAACACTTGATCATATGCTTATGTTCACCAACTAGGTTAGTGCACCAGATAACCTTAGTAACTAGGATTACACAGTAGATTCATACAAGATTAATTGTGCACATATGAGAATAATCTCACTATGACCCAGTACATAAACACATTTTTACCTTGCAGATTCCTCCAGAACCCACATATGTTACTCACATATCTCAATGAGATCTTGTAACTCATCTACAAAATATTGTAAATAACATATCCGGCAAATCTTCGAGACGAATAACATTCACTCTCAACAGTTTTCCAATCCCACTTACCTCTAATTACATAATTTCTCCCACTAATCAATCCCTCTCTGGTCCTAGTACTAAAACTAAGATTAGATTGATCCAATACAGAACTCTCAGACTTATATTTTGCTCAAACTTACTTTTATTCCAATAAAAAAGAAATTAGTAACCTTTGACCTTTTACTTATAGATAATGATTCAAATATCAAACTTGTTCTAGTTCCAGATTGTCCACACAATCCCTAGAAATTTCTCTTATTCAAAAAGTTCTAATTAGGTAGCTTACTCAGAATCTATCCGAAATTACTTTCAAATCAAATCACATTTCTATACCACATATGGTTCTCTTCTATGCAACCAACACATTCCCAAATAGAATTTTATTCCACCAGTTCACCCCTCCTTTTAAAGAAATTATCAATTTCAATAAAAGTTAACTAGAAAGATGATATATGAAAATATCTAAACTCAAGAAAAGTCAGTAATAAGTGTTTCCACTAAAAGATTCATTCTATTACAAACAAGACTTCTCCCTCAAATATTTTCAATCTGAGTGATAGAAGCTACTATTCCATTGAAATCCATTTATGCAACAAAGATATTCAAAATTTAGGAAATTGAAACATTTTAACCTTAGAATTTATCTGAATTCCAAGTCTATTCTCACAAGTAGTAATTTATATGGCGTAACATTCTTTTAGAAGAATAACTTCATGCTGAAAAGAATCATATAAATCAGTCTGATATCTTATATTCAAGAAATTACTAAGAAGTAAAGGATTAATTAAGAAAGCAAGAAATAGATTTGAGGGCCTTTGATTTTGTAAATAATGAGATACCACTTTGGAATCTAGAATAAACCTCAAAATTTTCTAAAATATCCCACATTTGATCGAATGGTTTTCTGCTTTCCCATATCGCGACTAGGTACTTAAACACACCATTGATCATCAGATCTATACAGCCCTAGAATTCTCTTTCCAAAATTATTGATGTCCCATACCATTAGTTTTTCCTTTCAAAAAATCCTTAACTGCCTCATCTTATATTCTAGAGATCCACTGATCATCTAGCTGTCCTATATTTATATAGGAAATTATCTCTTGTTTCCAAACACTAGAGAATCCATTTATTTGGATGACTGGCATGCCTACCAGATGGATACCACAAATCCACATCTGACCTTGTGATCTAAGCAGAAGAATTAACATGGTTCACTATTACACTCTGAATCTTTCTGGTTAATGATAAGCTTCGAAACCCTATTGATGCATCAAATCTAGGGACAAGCTTCTGTCAACTAACAGATCCAATTTAATCCATGTATCAGATTCCACTTCTAACATCACAATTGACATCCAAAATTGCGGATAACTTAATGATTACAAAGATATCAGTTACGAATTCAACTAAATGAATTCTATCCAGAAAATTAATATCTAGTATTAAGCAATTATTTATAGGGATTACTAAAATCCTAACTGCGAAATACATTTCCTGATCACACTTACTACCTCTGATGTCCACTCTTCTTCTCTCCTTAGAATTTTCAGTTCCTTGAAAATCTATTTTAGCTAAGGTACCAAGAAGACATAACGACATTAGTAAATGTTTCAAAATTAATTATTGTAAGAAAAAGTCTGAAACAATTTCATTTCTATCCTATCTATGGGCTGAATAACTAATATGCCAAAAATCATCTACTAGTATGATAACACTACTAGTCTAATTTTTTGAATATAATTCACCCTAGGATTTAATTGGAAATGAAATCAGTTTTATACTTTTGATTAGTTCCTATCAATTACAATTTTTCCAATAAAATTGGATTGTTTTTTTTTTTATTGACTGATTTAGCATTACTCCATTAATATTGACAAAATCTATCCAAACACAGAAATTACATGGATGGAAATCCCACCAATAGAATTTCAGTAATTCTTGAACCGTATCCTATTAGATTTACCCTCTAGATAAAGAATACTATTGCCACTCATTCAATCTGGTCATTTCATATTGTTTGACGATTTTAATTCAAATTTGACGAGTATCTTGCACAAACGTTCACTTGACTGATTAGAAAACTATCAGACAAGTAACTGATTTCAATTTTTAACCACATTGAAATTCAACAAAAAAAAGAAAAAATTCAAATTTTTAACTTTCAATCTGGGAGTTCCCACTCCAAAAGTAAAAAAAAAATGACAGCACAGTAAAAATTGTCGACAATTTCATTGCGGTTCCTTCTATCAATTTTAACTTATCTATCATCGGAAAATAATTTAGACTTAGTGAAAACACTGTGATAGACTCAGTTTAATCAATTCACTAATCTAAACTGATTCCATAGATAATGCAAAAACAACCGATATTTTGATTTTTTTGGAAAACTCTATTTTTGCTTTATTTTACGTAATTCGAAAATTCTGACAAAAATACTGTTAGTACAAAAGGTAATCGAAATCGAAAAATTGAAACACTCTCCGATTCCTAATGTTACTAACCCAATGTCAAACTGGCATGCAAAGCACACTACATCAGTCACAAAACGTCATTTCAGAGTTTTTTACGTAAACTTCAATTTTACGGAATTTGTCAACCAATATCCATGATTTGTGACCCAACTGCTAGAGCGCATGCATATGACCACTCAAATCGATTGTAAATCCATCATGCATGTCAAAATCACTTTGAAAATCATCATGCAACCAATCCATGCAAGCACAGTACTACAAATTAGGAAAATGACTGGCATGCAATTAGAGCAATTTCAAATTTTGCCAATTTTACTCACAAAACTACAAAATTTCAAATGATCATAACTTTGGCTACAACAGTGATCTTCGAATCATCGAGGCTATTGTAAAACCAAAGGTAGTTCCGGGTACATAATTATCACCGCAATTGTCATGTGCTCATTATTCCAACTGATTTGTATTCATACTTTCTGAATCAATCCATTGTCTTGTTGCATTTAGAATTATGTCAACGTGAATGTATACTACTCTAATGTATTGTTCTATCTAAAGCTGCTCTTGTATAGAATTGTCTGAACTGTCCATCGCTTCCACAACTAACAGTTTATCGATTCGAGTCGGAGTCGAATGGGCTGGAGTTGAGGGTTTCGAATGTTAGATTCGATAGTTATTCAAATGTAAATTATGAAAGTTCTTTCAGGTTTACCTCTACAGAAGTACCTTGACAAAAATTAATTCATGTTTTGTAAGTGAATTTATGAATGTAAGGTTTGGATTTGAAATGATTGGGTTGAATCCCTTTGTTGTTTGACCAAGTACATTGTCTACTTAGCTAGTGATATTAGTTAGCTATGATATTTCACCTTGGCTAGGTATAGCAAAGGAAATCTCATAATAACACTTCTTTTTGCTAAAAAACATAGAGTTAAAAAGATGAGTGTATATCTTGCACCCTTGATTGAGAAATTTGAGCAATTATAAAAGGGAGCCCAAGCTTATGATATCTCGCATCCTAAAAAAGACAAAAACCTAAAGATGCATGTCATTTTGATGTGAACAATGCACAACTATCCAAAATTGCGTGAATGCTCATGTGACTCAATGGCAAAATCACATCTTCTTGATAAACGTGTATTCTTGTATTGAGCGACCTATTTATATTATTACTTTTCAAACGTTTACTAGAGAAAACATAAGAATACATTGGTTTTATATATCAATTCATAGCACAAATTATCTTTCATTCGTTTAGATTTTCCAGCTTTCGAAATTCATGCATGTCTCATTGTGGACCAAATACAGATGGTCAACACTTACACCATCTATATGGAGACCATCCCAAATACTTCTCCATAGATCATTTGTTTAGGTCTGGAAGAAGACTACAGACCATAAGCCTCCAAAAAGAATATTTGTGCTTGTTGGCTGATTCTAACGAATCCCCAAGATACTCGAATAGAGCTACCCAAGAGCACCTCTCACATTAGACCGAGGAGGTCTCTGAGAAGATCAGACGAACGAAGACTGAGAGAGTAAGAGAGCCGAGAAATGCTAGTTAGGAATGACAAGCAAGCCGGCCATTTCATGGTTGATTACCTAGCCAAGACCAAGTACCATGCCGAGTGTCCCGACTATGTCAGAAAACACAGCTTCAAAGACTGCCCAAAACAACCAAGTAAGATCCTACCTGCCCGCCACGTCAGTTATGAGTACCAATAGGATCCTCATGACACCACAACACGAGCACCATAGCACCCAACCGCTCAACCTGTTGCTCACTCAAGAAGTTTCTTGCAAACTTCTACATTACCACGCAATTCACCAGCTCCATAATGCAAAAAGACACTAATATGACATGAGTCCTTGTAGGAGAAAAGCAAAACCGCTATTTCGTCATCTGCTACAATAACCAACCAAGAGCAACCTCCACAAAGAATTGACAATTTTTCTCCCCTTCTGCAACCTCAAATCTATTTGTCTTTCCACGTGCTGATAAGATTTCCAATGTGCCAATACACAATACATCTAGGAATCAAAAATCCCAATAGAGATTCAGTTCTGAATCTCTTGCTCAGAGAGGTCCTCAGGACATAGTACCTCAACCATAACTGCATCTCAAGCTATATCTTACAACATCTACTATCAACAATGGTCAATTCAGTGTCACTATTCTTGTCTTGTTTTTGACAAGGGCTTATGAGAGTTCTTTCATTACTCTAAAGATCAATAGAAACATGAAATTGTCGAGGTGAATTATACATGTTCATGAATGACTTTTTGTTTGACAAGTGCTCTACGGATTTCACTCTCTATAACATTGGTATCTTCCTTGTTTATTTTTTTTGTCAGTTTTTGATTTGATAATTTCTTCTAATTGCATATCTTTTTCTAGATTTGTTTTTAATTCATCACGGATAGCCATTGAACAGGAGATATCATGTAGCGTATCTCAAGAATAACTTGTCGTTCCTCTATCAACCTTCAAATCACCTTATTCCGAGTTTTGGATTTTGAGCAAATTCCAAATATGCGATGTACAGATCATCATCACGTCAGAGTTGATTCTTCCATCTCATTGCCAAATTAATCTTCAAATCAACTACAACAAGATCGAAACAAATTTAGTTAAAATATGTTCAATCTTTAGTCCAGTCACATGTTCAACGTGTTTTCAACTCCGTGTTCCACATGCCGATCCAATCTTGAGCATGAACAGTTACCAGTAACAACATCCCCATCAACAAAAAAAAAATTTGGAGGGGAGGGGGGGGAGAGTGGATCTGCTTGGATCCACTGAAGCAGTTACACTGCCATCAACAACATCAGCAAGATCGGCAGCCAAGCTCACAAGTCAAAGATGAAAAATACAAGGCTAAGAAGGCAGATGGGAAATCCGAAGCGACTCAATAGAAGAAGTACCCCAGTCACAACGAAGATCCTTCAGACAAGGAAACACAAGCATTGGAAAATCAGTCACCTTCTTCAACCGGCCTCTTGCCATACTTCTACGCCCATTCTCATGCCTATTGTTCACACCATCTACCGATGTCACTACCTCCACCCTACCTTCCATCTGTTTGTTTATCATCAGTCCACTGTTCTTATGAGAAATCCCCAGTTTTTGATAGTGTTACCAAAGCAGCTGATAGATCATTACAAATGTCCTACGGAGACCAACTACAATCTACAATGTTTGATCAGCCAAAAGAAGATCTAAGAAGCAGACGAAACAGCTAGAAGAAATAAAGAGGAAGATGCAAGAAGTTGAGGAGAAAAGGACAAAACTTAATAGTTGAATCCCCTCTTATGAAGCCCAAAGAGATCCAAAAGTAATGGATCAAAAGAAAGAGCTGCAAAAAAAGAAAGATGAACACAACCGTGAACCTGCAAATATAATGAACTCCTCACCTAGCAAGTGGTGGTCAAAGCTCGACATTGCAAGGGTCCAAGGCTGCAACTGTACCAAGTCGTCCACCCAAATTTGTTCCTACCACCAATTTTTGATGAGTCCAAGTTAGTACCTGCCAAGAAACCAGAGATGAAACCGTCAATGGCAGATATAAGTGATAAGAAAGACATGCAAGAAGCACTCAGGCATGCAAGTTATGAAGCTGTTGGGAGCTCTCCAATTTTGAGAATGTCAACCACCTACAGCAATAAGACATTTTGATCCAACTACGGCATTTTGTGAAAAACAATTTTTGTGATAAAGACTGGCAACAATAAGCACTTGGTTTTATGTAAGCGAAGGAGGATCTATGCTTTTCCAAGTGCCGATCGAAGACACCAATGCGGAAGCGGAGCGACATCATCCAATATGAGTTGTAGTGGGTCCTGCAACACATTAGAGGTGGGATGATGTTGGCTGATTTTGACGAATTCCCAAGATACTCGGATAGAACTAGCAAGAGCACCTCTCACCTTAGACCGAGGAGGTCTCTGAGAAGATGAGATGAACAAAGACTGAGAGCCGAGTATGAGAGCCGAGAAATGTTTGTCGTATTAATATAGATTTTGTAGTAAATAGTATCGTTCCCACAGAGGACAACGTTAGAAAGTTATGTTTTTGGTACAATTTATGATAAGTGGTTTCGAGTGTTATTCTGGTTGTCGACAGACATTAAAAAGTAACTAGTATTATTTTGTGTTTGGGGAATGTAATGTTAATGATTTCAGAACAACAATCTGGCCTCTATTAAATCGAATGAAATGCATTCTACATATGAGATGTTATCAGAGTAGTACAGTAGTGCTACACTATGGCTGATTAAGGTGTCAACAGAGAATCGAGAAGTGTTTGATGTATTCGCGATTGTGCAGACAATAAATTAATCACGTTTGCAAACTGTTCGTTTCTAGACAGAAGTCCTCAACAACTTAAGTCCAATTTAATGGTTAAAGAACACGAATAGTTTTAGAGCACGTTAGAAACTTATGTCAATTACAATCAGGAACACAGATCAAAGACTCAATTCTTCAGACAAGGACTGTCATCTCATATATATACATACAACTTTATTCAATGAACGTGCTAGACTGCACCAAAGATAGTCGTTATTCGAGTGCCGAAAAAAAAATATTCGCGACAGACGAATAAGATGGTTTTAAGATAGTTCTTTAGAGCATGTTTTATGGATACACAACAAATGACTTTAATGCGCTAGAGAGTCTGTCTGATCAGAGAGTAATTCATGTAATGCGTTAGAGACTGCTAGCAGACTCAAGATCACTCACACTCAGCAGTGCAGAGAACAGAGATAAGGGAGAATAACTCTCAGAACTCTATTCACTTCTTCAATCTCTTACATATGCATAAACTCTTCTCTCTCAATGCTCAAGACTGAAGTGTGAGATCAATATATGTTCTACGGGACGAACAAACACACCTCTAAAACAACAGGTGCGTCGCTCCCGCGAAAGGGTCTAGTTAAAAATTAGACTAAGTATACGTTCAATTATACCATAAGAGGTATATTTAACTAAGAGTTAAGATTACTCTAGTTTAACATGTCTTTTCATATCTAGTCGTTTTGTGTGGATGACCTAGTAAAGGTTATCCAAGACAATGTCTTTCCTTTTAAAGGTCTTGTCCTTAATTACACGGCAAGTACTTAGGAGATATATTCTCGAAAAATGACTTAGGCCTCTTCATGATTTATAGTTATCCAGCTCATATCTTCATTTTCGAGTATATCATGCCATATTTATGTTGATATTCAATATTTAACAATTTCGTGGCATCACATATCCCCTTCCTCAAATGTGAAACGTCCTCGTGAACATATCATCTTCATTTCAAGGATTATTCGCGAAACATTATTGTTCTTCAGATGTTTGTTAAGACGAAAAGATATTTCTTTGTATGAGTCTTCCTTTAGATATTTCTTCGTCTTAGAGAATATGTGTCTTGTTGTTTCTTTAATTGAATAGGTTGTTTTGAGTTGATCTTTGAATTGTTGATAAAATCTGGAATCAAACTTCAAAACATCTTTAAACTTCATAGATCTGGATTTAGCATCACATATAGAAACATCACCACGACAAAGGCACAAATGAATATTCATAAATGATTCAATTCTTCCTGTAATTTTTGAGCAAACTCCAAGTTTTGTTGAGCCTCAATCAACAGCAAGTCTTCTTTTGATTTCGTGTATCGGCCAACTGGTAAGTTGTTGAATTCTTCTACCTTAACTAGGAGCAATGTTCCATTGAATAACTCCTAGGTTAACTTTGTATCTTCGTCTGAATCACTCCGGAGGGTGATTTCTTTATAATAACGAGCTGAAAATCTAATAAAAGAGCTTTTAGCATAAAGATTTTGAATGAAAAACAATGTCTTTGCCACGAAAGTTCCGAACTGCCAAAAAAGAATATGTACAGAACTGCTTGTAACGGAATGACTTCCTTCTGTCTTGCAAATTATGTCGAATCTCCGCAAAATATTATGCAAGGTTCCGCTCCCAATCTACATAAGACTGAAGAGTTCAGGATAGGCCATATTTACATTTATCAGCAACCCTGCATCATCGAATGCACCTAGATCCACAACAGCTTGTGGTTTGTACAGTTGAAACTACGACTTTCGCTTGTCGCTTATTGTCTTCGTTCCTCAAAAATTGGAATTCTTTGATTCGAATATATTCAAGAGCATACATAGCCAAAGAGCCTATGTATAACTCTGCTGATCCAAAAGGTACGACCTGGAATTTACCTTGGATTATGCCCCAACAGAGACATCATGTCTGCTCAATAGAGAGTTGGGCCCATAACCAGAGAAAGTTGTCCTTGTCCCAAGGTCGCTTCCATTCGTCGAAGGTGATGCCTACTGCGCCTGATAGCATCATGTAATCCACACGCCATTGCAATTCAATATATATATTAAATACATGTGGACACTATTTCCAGAAGCGTTCAGCAAATGAACGGAATCTGTCAACACATACCTTCGACTGATTGCGTCGTGTTCGCTTTGGCTGTGTAGATGCAGTTGCCAAATCCTGAGTTTGCAACTCAGCAGCCAACTTCTGATCGTCCAATTGCTGCTTGAGATCTGACAGCTCCTGTTCGAGCTTGTCAATCTTAACGACTGCTTCCAAATACTCTGGATGGTCTAAGGCTCCGGAGCATGCAGACACAGCTTGAAGTTATTGTGTGAGGTCATCAATGTGGAGCAGGGCTTGAAGATATTCTTCGTGTGAATCGGGCCCGCTGCAAGATGGGGTGGCTTCACTCGAGAGCTCCTTCAGCTCAGCCAATTCTTCCTCGACAAGTGCCTTCGCATCCTCGAGCGGTTGCAAGAACTTGACTAAAACAAAATCTAGCCTTGGACCTGGTTCAACTTTGTGAGGTCGACTGTGATTAATGCATTGGTGCTCAAAGAAAGAGTAACTTCGGCCTTTATTTGCGTCATTCGCTCCTCTTGTAAACATTTCTGAAGAGTGACGTTGTGTTGATTTGCAGCCAAAAATTGCTGCTTCAAAGAATTATTTTGAGTCTGAAAATTGTCAAACTTGGTCTCAATCGTCTTATTTGTCTGCTTCAAAGAATGACCTTCATTTATTACCGTTTGAAGCTGTGTTTCAAAAAAACGATTTCGTTCAATCAGCTTCGTATTGTCTGATTCGAACGAATCGATCTTCTCGTAGGACTCCTTTAGAGAGTCTTGGCATCTCCTTTCTGAGTTGACAAATATTCCATGGTGATTTTCAAGTGGTACTTATCCAACTCATAGACCTCAGCCACTAAACTCTTGGCTTTCTCTGTGATGGTTTGAAACCACTGGGGCTGGTTGTCTGGTTCGTCTTCATCTTCAATAGGTGTCGCAGTGTCGCCTTCAGCAGCTGCTCGAGCCTTTTCAGATGTATCGGATTGAGTTGCATCATCATCAGAGATAGATGCACTCTAGTGCTTCTGGGATGTGGAGCATCCTACTCAACATGGGCTTCACTTCCACACTTCCACAAAAGCCCTCCCCTGTACAAATCTCCACCCTACTTGACTCCACAGTCAACATAGATGATTTTGCATTACAATTACTAACTGCATTACCATCAACCACTGTCACCACTAACCCAATCCCACACTCTCCGCCATGTAGTATCTCCCCACCCCTCAATCCACAATCACCTCCACCTGCCTTTCATACACTTCCGTCTAGTCCTGTTCCTGATTTTCTACCATTTAACTGCATGTCGTATCCTAACTACACACGCACCCTCCCTGACATTGGTCCTTGGGAGCAGCTACCCCTTACAGCCCAAAAAGCGGTATGGTTGGTGAATGAGCTCCAATACAATATATTCGGCACCCTAGGGGGACAAAACATTATGTGACAATTCGACGATGGTGCTATGGCGGACCTTCAGAAAGATAAAGCAAGGCTGGAGGAGGAAAACAAACAACAGTAGTTGCATATCCAAAACCTAACAAATTACAATCAACAACAACAGCAGATGCTACTCCACCTCCAGAACCAGCTCCAACTGAAGTTATCCCACATGCAACAAACCATCGATACCCTCAAAGCCGAAAAGGATGAGGCTGTAGCACATTCACAAGCAGCACGTTCCGCTATGAAGGAACAGTTGGAAATGGTGGACTTCAACGACTTCGCACCACCAGCTATTCTTGAGGGAACTGCCATTCCAGTGGTGGCCTATCAAATGCTGGCCCAAAAGCTAAAAGCCATGACGGAGCAACACTCAAAATTACAACAATCATACATTGCTTCAGTCGAGGCCCTCAACCAGCACATAGCCACCCTGGAAGAACGCTTAAAGGCTACTACCCAGTCGACACCATCAGTTCATGCAGAGCACGCCCAATTCCATGATTCGGGGCATCACTTTGATGGACTAGATGGTGGAGATGGAGCAGGATCTCAACAGCCTCCTCCTGCAACGCAAGGCTCCGCATTTCAAGGCCAACCCCTGGGGCAAGGAGCTCAAACACCAACCAATCCATCGGGCTCTGGGGGTACCAGCTCCCAACATTTTCTGTTCCCTTCCACCGCTTCTAACCCCCTCGACACCACTAACTCCACCTTCATTCCACGACACTTTTCTCTTGAGTCACAAAGAATTGTAGAAGCTAACCCCTCGCCTCCTCTCTCTCCTGAATCCGGTCCACAAACCAAACACAAGATTGCCTCTGAAGCCCCAACCATCTGGCACAGAATCATGCCCACAGAACCAAGCAAGGAGTTGCGCACCTCTCAGGAGTTTGCAAAGAAGTATCCAACAACAAAAGAGCGAGGTGGCTACATACTGTCAGATTTGGACCAGTGTCAGACACATAAAGCAGCAGTCAAACTCCTGGATCCACAACCTCTCTGGCGTCATCAGCTCTTCCTGCAAAGTAAGACCTCAATGGCACGGTATCTTGAAGCTCCCTCCTACATGCGCATCAATCCTTTTTACTATCCTTTAGCGAGGTGAGAACCGTTTCTTGCCATCAAGGTCAAGAACATAATCTTTTGGCCTAAGCTCACAAGCGTGGATACCAACAACTTAGCCGAAGACATGGTCACTAACTGCCAAGCATTCTACCAAAAGCACCGTGGCAATTCTGATCGCGATGTCAGATACTTTGCGGATAATTGCGGCCTGGTGGCATTTCTGGCATAACTCAGAGGTTTTTGGGATCAAGGGTTACCTCCAATCGCCCTTGACATCAATAAACCCTTGTGCATGCAAGACGACCATATCAACATTGCAAGGCTCTATTATCGCGCTGCACTCACTTCCGCCCTGCACGTTGATATGGTGGAGCTATGGAAAATCCATAACTTTCTCCAAGGTATGCTCCATTACTACAAACCCATGCCCTTCCTGAATAGATTACGGTGGCAAATGATGGAGGGCATCGGCACGACAATCTACCACTCCCGACAGCAACAGTCTTGTCTCAAAGAAGCACAAAAGATCCAGGACGAAAAGGCGTCAATTGGTGTGGGACCACCAATCCAATAAGGAGGGGGATAATGTTAGCAACTGTGCTAACACAGAGAAAATAAAAAAATAATAATAAAACTCTGTGGCATGTGTTTTTTAAGACCACGTATGAGTATCTGTCAATAAACTTCAAGCCATGGCATGTGTTTTGTAAGTCCATGAGTAGAAGCTTAAATAATAATAAAATAGCTTAAACTTAGATTTAGAACTTACACTTAGGAAACTTGAGATTAGAAATATTTTATTTTAAGTTTTCCTAAGTTAAGAAATTTGAAGTTCTAAATCCTAAGTTAGAATTCCTTGAAAGGCTAGAATCAGGTTAGTCCCATAAGCTAGTAGACACTTATGGAAGACTCTCCTTGCCATAAAAGGAGAGGTATCTGCATTGTAACCAACACTTTTGAGATTAAGCTATCTTGCTCTCTATTTTGGAGAATTATCATTCTATGTCATTTGTGTTCCCTTTGGAAAGGTGCATAGCTTGAAGGAAGGTGCTCGGGCCTCCTCTTGCCTCCTTTTCATCGGTTTATTGTGGCATGTTCTTTATTGCTTATTTACTTAATATTAGCTGCAATATCATTTTATTACCCTTTGGGTGTTAAGTAGAATTTAGATTAATCACCTAGCTAGCTGGGTAACCCTTAGCAAGGGTTTGTATTTTGTCACCTTAGATAGTTTCATTTCCGTTTTGAGCACTAGTTGGATAAGCCTTAGTGCTTCCGTCATTACTTCTTATTTTTAGCATTTCTGTTTGAAACTTGGTAGAAACTTAAAAAGTGGAAGAATCTCTACATCCCTATACTACACCCGTAAGTAGATCTAGCCACCGCACACACTAGAAATACTTCCAACATTGGCGCCGTTGCCGCTTTTTAAGTATTTTTTACCTAGCTTCTTCTCCTTTTTCTTTTGTTTTTGCTTCCGTGTTGTATGTTTGCTTGTGTGCTTGTCTTTATCTACCAACAAACAGCACGTGTCGTCTCTCCAGGTCCTACACGAGCTACGGAGCAACTTCTCAAACTAGGGAGAAGCAACAAAAGAGTCAACTTGGGCATTTTCTTCGGAAGAAGTGACCCAAGTGACTTTTTTCACAACCAAAAAGGTACATCAGAATTCGCCAGCCTGTCTACAGCCCTAACAGACCTTGATATTTCATTTTATCACCTCTGCAAATTCTGACCACGGTCAAATTTTGAGAAAATAGCCTGATATACTGTCAAAATCCCTTATTTCTCACCCAAATCCTTGTCCTAGAATTCGTCGGCTTCACTGAGGCTAGATCTCATCAAGATCAGTCCTCCAGCAGCTCTGCGAATTCTATTTACTATCGGTGCTTTATTTTCGATTTCGCTAACAAAGCACGCTTAATCTACAAAGTAGTTGTAGTTCCCAAATGGACGGATGAACAACGCGTCATCTTTAATCAACTC
This sequence comes from Diphasiastrum complanatum, assembly GCA_029204225.1. NCBI lineage: Eukaryota > Viridiplantae > Streptophyta > Lycopodiopsida > Lycopodiales > Lycopodiaceae > Diphasiastrum > Diphasiastrum complanatum. Next base: position 37,285,629 of record CM055093.1, on the reverse strand, counting down.
AGAGAAGCCCTTACCAATGCACCCATCCTCCGGGCTCTTGATTATTCTAAAGAATTTCATGTGCATACCGATGCATCCAAGTATGCCATTGGAGCAGTGCTCACCCAATCAGGAGAATTCAAAAAGGACTACCCAATTCATTTTCTTAGTCGACAATTGATACCTGCCGAAGTCAATTATACCACTACCAAACGCGAAGCCTTGGCAATGGTATATGCGGTTCAGAAGTTTCGCCATTATCTTCTAGGAAAAGTCTTTGTGTTCTTCACTGATCATCAAGCACTATTGTATCTCATCAACAAGACCTGCACCACTGGCTGTATTACTAGATGGATTCTATTATTGAGAGAATTTGAGTTTAGGATCGTGGTTCATAAGGGAGTTCAGCATTTCTTAGCAAACCATCTATCTTGAATAAAGAGCGAGGTGGCTACATACTGCCAGATTTGGACCAGTGTCAAACACATAAAGCAGCAGTCAGACTCTTGGATCTACAACCTCTCTGGCGTCATCAGCTCTTCCTGCAAAGTAAGACCTCAATGGCATGGTATCTCGAAGCTCCCTCCTACATGCACACCAATCCTTGTTACTATCCAGTAGCAAGGCGAGAACCGTTTCCTGCCACCAAGGTCAAGAACAGAATCTTTTGGCCTAAGCTCACATGCGTGGATACCAGCAACTTAGCCGAAGACATGGTCACCAACTGCCGAGTATTCTACCAGAAGCACCATGGCAATCCTGATCGCGATGTCAGATACTTTGCGGATAATTGCGGCCTGGTGGCATTTCTGGCATAACTCAGAGGTTTTTGGGATCGAGGGTTACCCCCAATCGCCCTTGACATCAATAAACCCTTGCTCATGCAAGACGACCATATCAACGTTGCAAGGCTCTATTATCGCGCTGCACTCTCTTCCGCCCTACACATTGATATGGTGGAGCTATGGAAAACCCATAACTTTCTCCAGGGTATGTTCCATTACTACAAACCCATGCCCTTCCTGAGAAACAAGTAAACAACAGGTCCTCTGGAGCAAGGAATCTGTCAATACATACTAACTCCTTGGTGCTTGCTTAAGGCCATACAAACTCTTTTGTATTAGACACACATGATTTGGCTATGTTTATGAAATGTAGCTCTCGGGTTGCTCCATGTACACTTCATCCTCAAGATCACCATTCAAAAATGCATTTGTAATATCCATTTGCCATAGATCCCATCCATAAAGTGTAGCAATTGAGATGATGACTCGAATGCTTACCATCTTTGCCATTGGTGCAAAGGTCTCATCATAGTCAATCCCTTGTTCTTGAGCATATCCTTTTGCCACTAACCTTGCCTTGTACTTGTTGATAGATCCATCTTGGTCAGTCTTCACCTTGAAGATCCATTTGCATCAAATATCTTTCTTGTCCTTAGGTAACTCCACCAATCTTCATGTTCCATTCTTCATAAGAGCTTGATACTCAAGATCCATTGTTTGGATCCACTCCTCTTCTTTCCTTGCTTCATCTACACTTGTAGGTTCATCAAAAGAGGTTAGTAAAGCAACATAATCTTCATAAACTATTTGCTTACCCTTTTCATCATGTGTGAGCCTTGAAGATACTTATCGTTCCCTTGATGTTCTCCTTGGCTTTTGACTCGATGAAGGTCCATCATCATCACCATCTAAAGAAGGATCCTTTACATCAACATCAAGAATGTTAGATCCATCCACATCATTATCAATAGTACTTGAAGACACTTTTGGAATGTTTCCCTCATCAGAAATGACATCTCTACCAGCAATCACTTTGTTAGTAGAAGGAATATAAACCTTGTAGGCTTTACTCACCTCACTATATCCAAAAAAAATACCTCTCCTTGAAGATGGATACTCCTTGGTCCTATCATCAAGAGTAATGTTGACATAGCATGTGCAACCAAAAGTTCTTAGAAAGTTGACACTCGGACTCCTCTTGAATAGCATCTCAAAAGGTGTCCTTCCATCCAAAATAGCACTCGACCACCTATTGCACAAGAAATTGGCACACATTAGGGGATATTAGAACTCAAAATGGGCCCTTTGTCAAGATGTTATTTTTGATAGATAATCATAGATCATTCTCATCATTTACATCATTTTCGTCATCACACAAGTCTTGACACTCATCTGAATCTAGGTCTAGGTATAATCGTAAATTTTCGATCGGGTCTCTTTGAAGATGTGAGCTACTCTCATATTCAATCTCCTCTTCTTCGAATTCTATCTCATCCAAACATGGGGGCCTCAAATTATCCCCAATTTGCTCTTGTACGATCGTAGGAATCTCATCATTTTCATTTGTACCTTCTTCTCCCATCATTTCGACATCATTTGAAGTTTGGATGAGTGGTTCAGGTTCTTCCAAAACATCACCAAAATTGGGTGGTGGTTCGTCGTGTGTATCCAATTCAACAATATCTTTTCCTTCAAACACGCATCGTTTTCTTGCATTAAGTTGGATCACATACCACCATCTTGGGTCTATTCGATCTGGATGGAATATAATCTGCCAAAGAATTAAAAAAAAATTAAGCTAGTATTATAAGATTGATACATAAATAATTGGATTGCGAATATCAATGACATTGAAATTCTAGGGTCGCACTTCTTTGCAATGTCGTGGCAATACTAAAGTGTCATGAGAGTCCATCAATATACATTTTGTTGAGTCGATTTGAAAAAACTTTGAGTTATCATTTCTAATCATGGCGTTGCTTCCACGATAGATGACCTTAAACCATTTTACGTCAAAAATAAAGTATTTGTCATTAGTCTCGTAATCGACTTCATAAATATGTTGCAATGTGCTGACATAGTCTAGGTCACCCGAAATGACATTAGGGTCTCTCACACTAGAACAACTCTCTTGTTGAAAGTTGGCCATTATACCACAATCATATGATTCTAATATTTTAATTTTTAGATATACCTATTCTTATACATTGTCGCTTACATGATTTTTATGCCAATCTTGGTGTAGGTTTGAGCTCTACACGCATATCTCTCTCTTTTTGTTAACACAAGTATGAAAGTCTCACTTCAATATGCATTAAAGTTCTATAATTGATTTTCTTTTCTACTTCATTTCAATATATTAGGGTTTATTGTAATGTATTGTATGTTTATGAATGTAGTAATCATGTCGGGGTCAGGCAGTGGTGAAAGCTCGAGAGACTTTGTAAAAAATTTATATGAATCATTAACTCACGAGCAAAGAACACAACTGCAAAATATGCTTAGCCAAAATGAGGGTGGTCCCTCACAAGAGGCCGCGGCTTCCAACCCCACCGAAGAGTCATCCACAAATCCTTATTATAACATGGATCCTCAAGGCAATATAATTGCCAGTTGGAAAAGGAAGGGTGGCTTTGGACCGTCTCTATTCTTTATGCCAACGTCATTTTGGCGACAAATTATTTAGTAAATGGTCCGAACAACCTGCCGCCGATAAACGACAGGTTATTGGTACCCTTCGTGAGGAATTCCAACAAGAAGAGGAATTCGAGGAGAAGGAAATTCATAAGCATATGAGCTTATGGATTAGGCATCGTTGTGATATGGCACGACGAGCTTATAGGGACGGGCAATCCAAGTCTTCATGGTGTTCAAGAAGTGATTGGAACCGTGTAAAAGCGGATGAACAAACACCAGATAAATCCAAGATTCAGAAAGATGCTGCGGCCGCTAGGATGCATGGGATAGGCAATCCTAGGTTGTGCTCGAGCGGAAAGGCGGGATTGCAAGCAAGTATGATAAGTGAACTTACACTACTCTTATAGTTTATCTTTGAATTTATATGCGTTTATTATTTAATATGCATTCTGACTAGCTGCTTCAACGTAGCTCTAAATTAATTTCAACTTCAATTGAATGCATGGATAGTTGGCAGACTATAGACATCTGCCAACTAAGGAGGAGTACGAATTTGCCTTCAGGGAATTGTACGATGCATTAGTCGACAAACTAAAGAGCGAGGGTCATCCTCCAAATGTAAGTACTAGTTTTTGTATTTATACTAATGTGGTTTGTATTTCGACATCAATTTAATTTAATTTAATACGATCAAGCATTAATGTTAATGTAGTTTGTTTGCTTGTGTTCATGCAGACTGGACGTCACGACGACGACGAGTAGATTAGGTTTATAAGTTTTAGTTGATGTTAGATCTAGAAAGACTCGTGCGACATTAAAGCACCAATTTTGTAATACATTAATTCATATTATGAAAAATATTATCATTGCAAATGATCGTGCTATATTGCCATTGCTTTTATATGTGCAATGTCTTTTTTTTAAAAATTACAATGTCAAATTTAGGGATGTGGATTGACGTAATAATCAACTAAGAAATGTCGTATTTCAAAACAACAATCAATATTATATCTAAAAATCTAAATGAAATTTATGATGTGCACAAAGCAATGCAATAAAGTATTGTCATTCATAATGAACATAAAGACATGCAATAAAATATAAAATGAAAAGTAGTTTAAGAATGAAAAGTACCTCATGCTTAGTTTTTTGTTTGATCCAAATGTTGAATGCAACTCAAAAATATTGTCTTAAAAACAATTCACGAACATCGCTTCTCCAAGAACTCAACTCCAAGAACAGCCTGAGAAAAATGTGCGCGCTGTTTTTTATGCACTTTTTATTTTTTTTACCTAATTTGGGACGTCGAAATCCGACATCCTAATGCGTCAGATAGACATCGGACACACGTCGAACATATTGTTCGATCATTCTATTAACAGACATCGGACTCCCACAACTTTAACGGTCGTCGGAATCTGACGTCCAAGGATACGTCGGATGAGCGTCGGACATCCGTTGGTGAAATTTTGGCATCATTTTGTGTTTACAGACATCGGAATCCCATTTTAACAGCCACGTCAGAGCGTTTGTGACGTCTTTGGACGTTGTAATCCGACGTCCACGTCAGATGTCGCATTGCGACGTCCAAGTCAACACCTATTCCCGTCACCGAAATTTTGTTCTGTGGTGTCCGGCACGTTGTGCCTGTCAGACTGCGACATGTTTTAAAGTCGTCGACGACCTTATAGCGACGTGTTTTTCCGACATCCACGATGAATTAAAAAAAATTTAAGCTCGCGATTCACGTCGCAAATCGCTGCGGGTGTTGTTGTGAGAGCCTTTATGGGCTCAAGCAAGCACTTAGAGCATGGTAAGCTAGGCTAAACTCTTTTCTCATTTCCATCAATTTTATAATGAGTGCCTATGATCCATCATTGTACATAAGATTTCATAATGGCATGATCATTATTCTTGTTTTGTATGTAGATGACATTATCTTGAGTGGTAATGATCTAGATGGAATTAGAGATGTAAAAATTGCTTTAGCAAAAGAGTTTAAGATGGTAGATCTCGGCCTATTAAGCTTCATTCTTGGAATAGAGGTTATTAAAGATGTGATTTTAGCTTCATTTGTCAATCTAAATATGCTACATCCATCCTAGATAGATTTGGAATGAAGAATTGTAAAGGCATTGAGACACCAATGGAGCAACATGTAAAAGCATCTATTGGTTGTGATGAAGCGTCCTTTGAGGACATCACATTATATAGAAGGCTTATTGGCTTCTTGATTTATTTAACTATAACTAGACTTGATCTTAGTTATAGTGTTGGAAAGTTAAGCCAATTCATGCAGAGTCCTCTAGTTTCACATTGGAAGATGGCCAAAAGAGTTCTTAGATACATGTCATCTACTAAGAATTTTGGCATTTTGTATAGAGGGAATAATCTTGGCCTAAGAGCCTATAGTGACTCGGATTTTGCAGGTGAGAAAGTGGATAGAAGATCAACAAGTGCTTTTGCCACCTTTCTATGTGATGGAGTAGTATCATGGCTTTCCAAAAAGCAAGATACCATCTCCTTATCTTCCATAGAATCCAAATACAAGGCCTTGATATCAACACGCAAGGAGGTCTTGTGGCTCAAAAGGCTATTGGCGGAGCTTCATGTCATGGAGGAGGAGATCCCTATCATCTATTATGACAACCAATCAGCCCAATCACTTGCAAGTAATCCTACATTCCATGCAAGGAGCAAACACATCGAGATTGCTCATCATTTTGTGAGGGAGGAAGTGCAAGCCAAAGAGATCAAGCTCCAACATGTGTCATCATCAAATTGCTTGGCTGATTTGTTTACTAAATCTTTACCTAAAGATTCATTTGTCAAGCTTAAATCTTTAATTGGAGTGATTGATAAAAGTATTGTGGTTTCCAAGGCTAGATTTGAGGTGTGTGAAAAATTGCCTACATTGGCAAATCTAGCCATGTAGAATATTGTCTATTTTGTCAATATTTTTGTTAGACACTTGAATGGCCAAAGTGCCACTTGTCAATCCACACCTAATGTAGGTTACCACGAGTCAAGAGGAGTGGTTGTGTCCATTTGGTAGTGATTCCTACTTTGTAGGATCTAGACCTTGATTTATGATGAGATTTGTACCTACCATGCACCTACCAAGCATGACTCTTGGATCTAGACTAGGGTTTTCACATTAGGACAAGAAAGTTGAGTCTACTTCCTTATTACATGCTAGATTTTCACCTAACTTTGAAAAGAAAGTGTCTTTTACTATGTATTTCCATTCTCCATAGTGAGAAGATAGAAACTTTTTGGAGCCTCAAGGAGAAATTCGAGTTTTCTCTCTGTGTATTGTGATTGCTATTGATTCCAATGAAACTCAGCTTTGGCACACTCTAGACTCTGTCTACAAGCCGTACTACAACCTCATTTCACACGTGTGAAGTCAGATTTCAGTTTATGATCAATGCTCTGATTGTGTCTACCTGTTTTCTATCAAGCTGCTAAACTAGATCTTGTTTTCTGATGACTAGTATTTGATAGATTGTTTAACAAGCACACAATCAACCTTGTGGATCATTCAAAGATCCATTTATGGTCCTTAGTACTGTACTTTTAACATTGGGCATGTACAAGATCTGAGAAATGAACAAAACTACAATTGTCTATATCTATATGAGGGGTTGTAATTACATGACCAAATTTATCAAGAAGATCAACAAGCTGAAAATGATTCTCATAAACTAGCTTATCAATATCAAAAGTAGAAAAGAAAAGAGAAATAAAGTAATCTATTTGTTCGGAGAGAATTTCACTGATAGCTAAGAATTGCCTCAGTTTATGTTTGGAAGATGTAGAAGTAGCCATAGTACTATTTGTAAAGTTAAAAAATAAAAATACCAAATATCATTTCAACGTGCGTAGACATAGGCACAACCAAAAGCAATAAAAAATGCGCGTTGATTCGATACTACAAGAAAACAATCTTATATCGATTGAACGCGCAATGGGGAAAGATGGAAGTAGACCTGTAGATGATATCGGTTTGCGCAACAGATGTTTACGCGAACGCAGGATACCTAGCATGAGTGCTGAATCGATACACGAAGGAGAACAGGGATCTCAAAGGCTACATGAAAAAAGATAGTAAAATGAAAAAAAACTTTGAGCTGAGGCCACATTTGTATATATAAAAAATTGGCCTAAATCTCAGACGTACACTTGTCAAATATTCAATGGGTAGATAGGGCAAAAATAGCAACCAATTGAAAACGTACATGTGGGGTTAAAACGCACGCACATTTAGTGATCATCATTACAATAGCTGGCACGAAATTTCATAATTTATGGGCTCAAAATTCAAGGCATTCGCCATATGACACGTAGCAAAAAAAAGTATTAAAAAAGTATATTATGGATTTTCACCAGATCCTATAATTTATGGACACCGTTTTCGAGGCTGACATGACTTGAGACATACCCAATGATGATTACAAATTTTAATGAAGGCATTAATCATTGGCCACACGTTCCATCCCCCTCCTCTTATACAAATGCACATTTCGGACCTAAAATTTTTTTGGACCTCTTTGTTCACTCACTAATTCTCTCAGTCGCTCACTCACCACATCCTAATATTGATTTAGCGTGCATTCAGCAATCACCCTCACCTGCATCCTCTACTCTACGCGCCCAATCGATACTCCGGCATCCTATATTATTCTTTGATCCTAATATTGATTCAGCGTGTGTACTTACCTCTACTGCACTACCTAAGTCTCTCTGCACGTTCAACCGATACTCCACAGATACCAACTGTCGATATCGATTCAGCACACGTTACATGAATCCTCTTGCATTGTAGAACATTCCTATGCGTTCAATCCATACATGGTGCATACAAAGCATACTGCCAGCCAGGAGGAGTGCCTTTACACGTTGCTGCTAGATTGGGAGTACCGTCACCACCTAGACCTCCTCCTCCTCCACCATCTGCATCTCCACCTTCATCTCAAAGACAACAAGCTGCACCAAGGAGAGTGGGTCGACCCAGAGACCCGGCATGGATGAAAGATATCAAGAAGCTTCAGAAAACAATGAACCTCCTGATCCCAAAGGCTCACATGCAAAGATGTATTAAGCAGGTGACCAGGGAGATTTCAGTAGATGTGAGGTGGGCTATGACTGCAATTGAAGCACTGCACAATGCTTATGAGGATTTTCAAATAAAATTCTTTTTAGATTGTGTGGTTGTTGTTGTGCATGCAAGAAGAGTAACAATAATGCCTAAAGATTTTGTATTGATTTTTCATATGAGAGATGCATACGATACATTTTTCCAGAATTATCGTCCAATAGCTGGAGTTCCATGTCAGAAATGTGAACTCCTTCAACTTTGTCATAGCGCAAACAAGATACAAAAGTCGAACGAGAACAATTCGCGACAGTCAACATCCCTTGACTCAAAGCACGAACGATTCGCGAATTATTCGCGAATCGTAAACACACCTCCAGGACCGCAAACCGCAAAGGGATGCAAAACGAAAAACTACGAAACAAACAAAGAAGAATCTTTCGCGCTGCCAGTTGGCAGCTCAATGGGCTTCACGCCCAGCTGAAACAAATAGCAACAACGGAGACTAACTAACTAGTTGATTAGCATTAGCTAGTTTTGTGATTCTACGTCTAGCTATCCTGTAAGACTCCACACAGTGGAGGTATAAACGATCCTCTTTGGATCACAAAAATTATCTGAATACAGAGATCTGTAAGAGACACACAGAGAGAGGTAGCAAGTAGAGCAAAAAAATACTAGAAACTATAGCTATGCATGAAAATCTGCCAATGAGCAGAACACAGCGAAAGAGTAGAGTGTCATTCCGCCAACAAGCGAGACATTGATGATCTCGCTCTAAAAACTAAACTGATAATACAATCGTTCTATTTTCGTGCATCTCCCTATCTTTGCTATCATTTGTCTTGATTACTAGAATAGAATGTGTTCTGTGATGTGTAGTCATGTGTCTAGGATCTTGTAAACCACTTTCGGGCAAAGAAAAATTGGAAGACACAAAATGGTTCACGAATAAGAAGAGAGTGAAGAAGAAAATGAAACACTCTCGCTTCTGCGACGTGGTATCAGAGCAGACATGTTATCACTATTGATATCCCAACAACGATTCTTCTAGACAACAAAATCAAAACGCTTCTGAAGTACGAAGGGATCTGGTCGGTGACTGAGCTCTCAGAGGTGCAGCCTCCAGAGGGAGACCCGAGGAGAGCTAAATGGATTAGAAAGGATGAGCGTGCAATGGCGATCATCATTTTGTCCATAAATGAAGATCTACTCATGCAGATTGAAGACTACGAAAGCAGCCATGCAACGTGGGAAAGATTAAAGTAGAAGTATGAAGTGAGGACTGTAGCTTCAGTCATGCACCTTTAGAATCAGCTGCAATCCATACGGTGGGATGGCAACCAGTTGGATCAGCACGTTGAGAAGATCAGAACGGTCTTCGCTCAACTCACTGCATTAGGACAGGAGCACTAGGTCCCAACACCACAGCAGCTGATATACTTCATGAAATCTCTATCGACTTCCTATCAGCCGCTGAGAATGCTCATACTGAGTCTACTAGATATGACATTCGACAAAGCAGTCAGTCTTGTCGCTGATGAGAGACTGATGAGAGATGAAGGAGAGGAAAGCACTGATCAAGAGAAGGCTCTCTTCATGAAAGAAAAGAAGAAGAATAAAAACAAGCCAAGATTCAAGAAGATGAAGTCCTCAAATAAACAATCTTCTTCTTGCGATCACTGCCACAAACCAGGCCATACGACCAACAAATGTTGGTTCAATCTAGCAATACCTTGCATGCACTACAAGAAGAAAGGGCATTCTACATACGACTACAGATTCAACCCAAAAAGGAAAAACAAAACTGAAAAGTCAAATGTTGCAGAGTCATCAAAGGATGCTGAAAGAGGTGACGAAGCTTTCACGATACTCGATGAAGATTCGACAAGCTACTCTGAACATGACTACGATGTAGTCATTGATTCAGGAGCAACATCTCACATAACCTGCAAGAAGAAGATCTTGATCAACTTTCGCAAACTCGAAAACGATAGAGTGGTGATTCTAAGCTATGGAAACAAACATGATGTCAAAGGCATCGGCTCTCTACAACTACGAACATTGTCAGGCCAAGTAGAGCTACCAGGAACACTTTATGTGCCCTCACTCAGAAAGGATCTGCTATCTGTCTCCAAGATGACAAATCTAGGCATTCGAGTTTTATTCGACGGCAACACTTGTCGTATGATCGAGAAGACGACAAACAAGTTGTTGATGGTCGGATGCAGAGAAGAAAACCTCTACCAAGCCAAAATAATCAGCAACTTTGATAGCATATTAAATGCTTCAGAAAATGAAGATCAGCTCTGGCATAGGAGAATGTATCATCTGAACATGCGGATCTTGTATGACATGAGCAGAAAGGACATTGTCACAGGTCTCAAGATTTCAAGGCCCGAGGCTGAGTTCTGCGAAGCTTGTCAGAAAGGCAAGCAACATCGGAATCCATTCACACACGAGGGAAGAAGAGCCAAGGAAGTTCTTGAGCTCGTCCAATCCGATGTCTGGGACCGATGAAAACATATTCACTCTCAAGTTCAAAATATTTTCTAACGTTCATAGATGATTACAGCAGGATGACCACGATCTACTACTTGAAGAAGAAATCCGAAGTGTTTGATTCCTTCAAGAAGTTCGTGGCATTCACATTTGACTCTCAACATGTTTTTCGACCCAGTGTAAATTTTTCGATCCTTTGTATAAAATCCAACCCATTGTAAAATTTCGATACTGTCGGCCGACCCAACGACTTCGCATTGACAGTCTGCCTACGTTATACATGTATTTACAATTACAAGGTGGTTGTAATGAATATACAAGATAGCATTCAATGCGAGTTAGTTGTAGATATTTTTAGTATATCTAATTCTAGAATCTTCATCAGAAAACTTCTTCTGATATACAGTTACTACTGAAATTGTAATAGACAACATATATTTCCGTTGCCAGTGTTATCACACACAACGATCAACTGAAATAATTACTTCAAGAATTGTACTCATTGTAATATTAATCGACGTGCAATTATCTGTCTCACTACTGTTATAGTTCACTTGCATGTGTTAAATCAATTCAGTTTGAACATTCTGCTGCTAATTGTCGCTTCTGATCCACGCACCAAGCTCGTTCCTAGCTTCCGTCCTCATTTCCATTGATTCTCGACCTAGTCTCAGAGTGGGCATCCAAGTAATCTGCTTCACATTGCGGATTATTGGTCTTGTTTCTATCAAGACAACGAACTAGCAAGCACATAGCCAACAGTATTCCAAAATTGTTGTTACTACCAACGATCTCGCTCAGCCAAAATGGATCCGTCTTCTCTAATCGAAAGGCTCAATGGAGGGAACTATCATCTCTGGAAGTTCAAAATGAAGACCATGCCATTAGCCAAGAAACTGTGAGACGTTGTTAACGACACAAAACTCAAGTCAGAGGAGAAGCATCTACTATCACCAAGTGGAGACTGAAAGATGGCAAAGCTTTTACCATGATCACTCTCAACATAAAAGACACCCAAATCAGTCACATAAGAGTTGCTCAGACTGCTAAGGATGCATGAAACATCCTGGCAACCCTCTACAATATCAAAGACATCACCTCCAAACTCCATTTGAGGAAGAAATTTTTCTCCCTGAGAATGTCTGAAGTAGTAAGTGTTTTGAGTCATCTCAACACTTTCCAAAATCTCATGCAACAGATGACTGCAACTGGCTTTGAAATACAAGACTCCTATGCTATTATGACTCTATTATCGAGTCTGCTTGAAGCCTATGAAAATTGGGTCATGGAAATTTCGATCCAAGAGCATCTAACTCTATCAAGGGTAATCTCATTACTTCTACAAGAAGAAATCAGAAGATCAGCTTTCTCCTCAGGCTTAGGATCAGATCCACAAGCACTATATTCAAAAAATCAGAAGTTCAGATCCAAAAAGAAGAGCAATATGCAGCCAAGGTTGAGCTCAGTGTCAAATTTTGGCTCTAGGTCAAATTTTAGCTCTGGGTCAAATTTTGACTCAAGGTTGAATTCGAACTCTTTATCCTTTCAAATAAAGTAGAAATTGTTCTGTAGATACTACAAGAAAACTGGACATGAAATCAAGGACAACACAAACTTCAGATATAATAATGAAATGAAGAAGCAATACCAACAACAAGCACATAGTGCTTCAACCAGTTTTTCGACCCAACAACAAGAGGAAGATGAAGCAGCTTTTATACCCAAGGTCGGAGAACAGCAGGATATCGATTCTTTGTATCTTGACTTTGGAGCAACACAACACACTACTCAACCCAAAGACTGGTTCAAGAACTACGAATTATACGCCCACTCTCGAGTTGTGCAACTTGGAGACAGCTCATCTCACACAATCCAGGGTGAAGGAACAATCAGGATCAAATTTCGACAGGGTAAAGTCAAGTTGTTGTCCAACATTCTCCACATTCCAAATCTGACCAAGAATATGTTCTCAGGTAGCAGAATCACTGATTCAATTCGGAGGGTTGAATTTGACACCAATGGCTGCACAATCTTTGACAAGTCCTGGAAAGCTCTAGCTTTCGGGAGAAGAAGTGACAATTTATACAAGCGCAGCCACTGTTACTCTTCTAATAGTCAAGCTATTTACACCACTACGTCTGAATCAACTGATATGCTATGGCATCTCAAATTAGGCCATCTCAACTTCAATAGTATTCAACAACTGTCAAAAAAAAGTTTGGTACAAGATCTACCTCAAATCAACAAGTCGAGTTCTCCATGCGAAAGTTTTATTATCAGCAAGCATGCTAGAAGTCCATTCATTTTTTACTTAGTTCACACTTCTAGAAATTTGCTGGACCTTGTACACAACAATGACATTTGTGGCCCAACGCAGACTACTACCAAAGGGGGAGCACTATATCATTTAAATTCTTCAAGCAGTTCAAGACGTTTTCTAAAAATTAGACCCAAAGGAAGATCAAAGCACTACGCTTAGATGGTGGGGGAGAATTTATCTCCACAGAATTTAAAGAATTCTACAAGGCAAACTGAATACACCAACAATATACAACAAGCTACTCACCACAGTCCAATGGTGTAGTTGAGAGAAAGAATCGGACACTTGTTGAATATGCTAAGAGCATGCTGGCTCATGCCTCTCTTCCAAAGAAATTCTGAACAGAAGTTGTTAATACAACAGCCTACCTACAAAATTGATCTATCACCAAAGCCTTGAATGGCAAGACACCTTATGAGGTGTGGACATGATCGAAACCATCACTCAAGAATATTCAACCCAGGATCGGATCGGATCAGGTCTAATTTTTCCGACCTTGAAAAATTTGACCCTCAGCATTTTTTTTGACATAGTTTAAATTTTTCAATCCTTTGTATAAATTTTGACCCATTGTAAATTTTGATATTGTCGTCGACCCAATGACTTTGCGTTGACAGTCCGCCTACGTATACATGTATTTACAGTTACAAGGCGGTTGTAATCAATATAGAAGATAGCATTCAATGCAAGTTAGTTGTAAATATTTTTAATACATCTAATCGTAGAATCTTCAGCAGAAAACTTCTTCTGATATACAATTACTACTGAAATAATAACAGACAAGATACATTTTCGTTGCACACAACAATCAGTTGAAGTAATTACTTCAAGCATTGTACTCATTGTTGATATTAATCAGAGTGCAATTATCTGTCTCACTACTGCTTCCGCTCATTCCCACCGATTTTCGACAATACTTGTTATAGTCAGAGCTATTATATATCACATCTAACATTTCCAAGAACATTGAGATCTACAATGTGAAAATCCCATTACAACCTACCTATATATGCTCACATTAGAAATCATTATGCTTTGTGTTACTTCTCTTACTGTCTCATTTAAAAAATTCAGCATTTACTCAACATGATCACATATATTAATAAGTTAATTATCAACCTCAATTCAAGGCTAGATTGTATTGCTCTTTTTTTTTTTACAGAGTTAGAATGCTAGTGGAATGCCTAATAAATAGAATGCTTGGATGATTCAAAATTATAACATGTTTACAAGTTAGGCTAAAGGATATCACTAAACAATGACAATACTATTATATTGATTCCATATTGAGCTTTTTTCATGGTAATTAGCTCAAGTAAAAGGGAGTCAATCTAGAGAGAAAGATAGAAATAATATAAAGTTTTAAAAAAAAATGGTAAAAGAAAACTTCGATAATAGAGACAAGTCAAATATAAATTCAAAATAGATTTATAAGTAAGGTCATTTAATTTATCTCTTGACCTTTTGGATACAACATTTGATGGCAAAATCTAGTGTATTGAATAGAGTATTTCAAAGGCAACATATTCACAACCTTTCAAAGATGTAAGGTTTTAGAGGTAATGTCCATGTATGTAAGTGCTCAACTAGTATCAACATGAGTATCAAGGAATTGGCCCTGACTAGTATATGTGTTTTAAGAAGGCTATAGAGCGAGCGAGCGAGCGGTTGGAACGTCTGGAGCAGAGATGGCGGAGATGGATTTTTGCGTCTGTTTGATCTTTGCCATTCGCTGCTTCTCAGTGGTTGTTTCCTTGCTTTCTACCTAGCCTATTTTGGCATCCTGGTGAGCTATTTCTTCTGGTTTCCAATAGCGCGGCTCCTTCTCTTCTCGTGTGGGCCTTTTCTGTTGGCTTTGTGCTTTTTCTCTCTGATAAGCTGTTATTGGAAATGCTTAGGGCTTTATCTTCAGGTTTCAGTGCTCTATACGGAAGATGTGTTCTCCTGACTCTTCTACCTGTGTTTTTTAACACACAGTTAGGAGCTTTCTTATGTCTTTGCTTTTTTCTCTGATAAGCTGTTGCTGAATATGTCCAGGGCTATTTCTTCAGGTTGTCAGCAGCACTTTACTGTGACTTTACAAAAGATGTGTTCTCCTGGCTTTTCTGCCTGTGTTTGTTAACACACAGCAAGAGCTTTCTTCTATCTCTGCTCTCATCTTTTTGTTGTGGTGTCCTCTGGTCCTGTCTACTACCACCTGCTAGGCCCTATGGGTGTTTGCCCCTGCTTCTGTCTTATGGCTACTCATCTGCATTATCGTAAATGTGACCTCGCTGCTTCTCCTTCAATCAGAGCTGCGAGTTTGCTCCCTACTCTGGACAAGCTTGACTCTGCTCTCCCTTTTATCAGCTCCCCCAACAACATACCACTCTCTCACATAGGTATGCTTTCAAATATAACAAGAGTTTCAGTCCTCTTAATGCTGCTTCTATCTCTCTATCATTTTGTGAAAATTCAAACGCTTCTATCTCTCTATCATTTTGTGAAAATTCACACGTGTGAAAATGTCCTAATGTGTGATAATGATCTCCTAAGCTTTCTGTTTGCACTTTAGATCAAGCATAGATTGATAATCAAGATATATCTCAAAAAACTAAGGCAAAGACACAATAATACATGCATACAATCATCAAGCAAGGACATACACACGTGGTAGAATAGTCACAAATTGCCAAATCTCAATCATCACTCAAAAACTCAAGTACATAATGAAGGTAATCACTCTACTAATACTAACTCGAGGTAGTCCATGCTCAATTTTTATTGGACCTTTTCTACCACCTCTTGATGCCTAATGGATGAGTGCTCATGGCCCTCTTAATTTGATTAAACTCTTCTAATGAAATTCTCACTTATGATTGGACCCTAGACCTCATGCCAACAATTTGACTTTGGTCACTCATCAAATCCAAACTTGACATTTGTAGTGAGCCTAACTAGCTTTGAGGATCTGATAGTCTTTGATGTCGTGATTAGATCTCTTGCAATATCTGCAAAAGAGTTTGGTCTTGGTAGGTTGTTGTCTGTGCTGTTGTGATTGTTGCGTTGAATCTGGCTACTCCACCTTGGTCTTCTTATCCTTGAAGTTCTTCTTCTTGGATTGCTGCTTATCAGAGTATAGGGCCATTGACTTGGTACTCATTGTAGATAAGCTCTTGCTCCTAACTTCTTCCTGCAATAGACTTGATGTCAACTTTTGGAGTGATAGCACAAGAGTATTGCTTAAAAGCAACACTAGATTGTCGTAGGAGGGTGAAAGACTGGCGAGAAGAGACATTGTAGAGTCTTCCTCTAAAATAAAGGAACCTATCGCAGATAGTTGATTCATCAACTGCTTGAATTCATTCAAATGAAAACTGACTGAGGTGTCTTAGCTCATTTTGAGAGTAAGGATTTTCTTTCTAAAAAAAAGATGAGTCGATATATCTATAGTCTCATAAATGCTTGTTAAAATATCTCACGCTTGTTTGGAGGTGGTATTGTTTGATACATGAGTTATCTGAGTGTCTTTCAAATTCAAGGATACGATGTCAAGAGCTTTGCCATCCTTTGCTTCCCATGTTGGTAGCATTTCTGGTTCCATGGGTTTGGCTATAGAACCATTGACGTATCCCTAATAGCTTCTTTTCGATCAAGATCATCCTCGAATTTCCACGTGTGGAAGTCGTCTCCGCTAAACTTGTTCATCAAGCGGATCTTTGAGGTTGAATCTTCCATGGTGATTGATGAATATAAATTACAAATCAGATATAAAACTAGCTTTGGAAAATAAGAACATATAAGGTTCTTTATTTTAAGACTCTAGTAAATCCAAAACCAGGCTCTGATATCACTCTGTTGGGGATTATGACGAACTGACACACACAAAGGGTGATCTAATAGACCGCAGCGACATAGAGGCCGTCACCCCCAACCAAAGAAAACAATGATGAAACAGTTGAAAAATTGATGAATAAGGATCTTGGATAACTTTAGAGACTTAGACTGTAGAGTAGTTCTGATTTGTTTAGATGTCAGAGTAGGTGTCGGACAACTATAGAGAATGCGAACGATTAGATGTCTCAAATAGCCATGCTATTCTCTGTTTCTGACAAATAAGTTCTGATGATAGAGGGAAAGAGTGAGAGGCATTCAAACATTCAACATGAATACAACTAATATGGAAAAATAACATTCAAACATTCAAACATTCAACATGAATACAACTAATATGAAAAAATAACGCTTCTGTATAAAAGGGTATTTTAGTAACAACGATATCAAATTACAACGCGCGATGCGCGTGATCCTATTTATAGAAGCTAATGAATGCTATTTTTCATAATACTATTTACTCTCTCTAAACTAATCACTAACTCTGAGGAGTCAGCTACTAGAAGACCGCTTTTGGTCGTTTGATCTCTATGAATATTGGTCGATCATCTCTGTATCAATCTGTGCCTTCAAACACTCAGATGTTTATATAGCTGCCAAAAGATTTGGTTATTCTAATTACAATTTAAAAGATTATTAGCAGCCCTTGTACATGATCCGTAGATCAATTATAGGTGCATCATGAACCATTCAAAAAATAGTTTCGTATTATATAGGACGAACTTTGAACGCGTTAGGAGCACAGTGGTTTCCTTCGGACAGTTGACCGAAGATTAAACTCCAACACAAATAACCATTGTTAGTATGTAGAATGGATTCAAGAGTAGGAGGGGTCAGGTACGACTTAATGAGGTTAGGAGCACGGCGGTAGGTTGGCTTGGATCTATCACCAGAAATAATTTCTATGGTAGCCAAGGAGTTAGTGTTCACATGCACGTGGTACCCTAGTACATGATGTGAAAATGGGTTTTATTCTGATCCCACGTGGCCTAGGCCATGAGGATGAAGTCCATGTTAATGGTAGAGGTAAAAAGCGTTGGGTAAATGCCCATTGCTTGGAGGAGATGGCCGGCTGCTTGGACCCATAAAGCAACCTGAGATTCTGTAGGCAGATCCCAAATTTGGGTAGCGGCAGGGATTTCATGAAGTGTAACTTGTTTGGAGTCGGTTTCGTTAGAAGGGCTGGAAGGTTGATTGTCAGGGTTGGAGGAGGATGCCATGATGGTGGCTAGTTAGCGCTTGTAGATGCATGGTAAGGGAGTATGTAGTAGTAACTAGGAGGAAATTAAAGAAAAGGGGGGAAGACTTCAAAAATGGGAAAAATGCTTCAAAAACTAATAATGCTAGATTTCGGTGAATGGAGGTGGAGTAGGTGGGAACAAGGGTGTAATAGGTGTGTATGAGTGTGGAGGAAGGCGTGTGTGAAATTTGATTACAAACAGAAGTAGTTGGAAATTCATTTGAAAATTTGGAAAGAGCTTCACTAGAAAACTGATAAATGACTTGAATTCCCTCTTTATATAGCCGAGAATTAGAGTGCGTTTTTTGGTAGAAGTGCACTTTCCATGGTTCAATTCCATATCAATTTTGCAGGGACCTTTTTCACATAATTCTAAGACCCCAGAGAATTCTGTGAGAGTTTCTGAGCTAATTTGATTGCCCTGCGAGGGTTCTGTAGGTTTTGTGAGGGTTTAACTCTCTCAGGGTGGGAATTCTCACACAACTTGCACAGTATTGGTGATTTTCAAGATAGCTTAGTCATATCAGGCAGTGGCAATAACAAGAAGAGAAAGTACTTTCCAAACAAAGGCAAAGAAGGGCAAAGCAATGGTGGAAAGGAGGATCTTCCTATCAGAAAGCTGAATCTTTACCATGATTGATCCATGTGCAAGAGGACTTAGAAGAAACAAGGATATTGGAGGTCAGCAATACTGGTAGACGACAACTAGTGGTTAAAAGAGACAAAGGGAAGTTTTTTTTGCATTTACGTTATTATAACAGATGCTTTGAGAGGATTGATGTTAAAGAACTATATGCTAAAACCTTACTTCAGATTTTTGGTCATATTGATGAGACTTTTGAGCTTATCGTGTTTGGTTGGTCTTACTTTCCACATTTGAAGCATGAATGGTATAAACCCTTTCAAGTTTTTTGTGATTTCGATGTTGACAACATTCCATCTTGTACTTGTGCTTACACTAAACATTTTGAAGAGTTCTTTTTGGAAATTTTTGAGCATGTTGTCTTGATGGATATTGGAATTGTTAGAAGCAAAGTTTTAAAGAATGACTTGAGCAAAGGACTTAATCACATCCCATTGTGCCATTCTAATATAAATGAGGTAGCTTTAGAATTTTATCATGGATGGTTTGAATTGGCAATTTTTTTACCTACTTATCAAAATATTGATCATGAGACTGTTATGGAACATGCCCTGATTTGCAAAGATGATGTAACAAACTTTTTGAAAAATACCAAGTGGCTACATGGAAAAAGTATTATGAATAAAAAACTTACAAATGCCATTGATGAGCATAATTGGATTACTACCAATCTATATGTGAATGGTGTGGATAAGGCTCTTCTGCATCCAGTGTCCGATTAATATAAGTAAAGTCAAATAATTATATAGAGCTAGACCATGGTACACTTGAATAGCATGGATTTGCCCAAGTTAGTATAAGTAAAGTCAAATAATTATATAGAGCTAGACCATGGTAAACTTGAATGGCATGGATTTGCCCAAGTTGTTCGGCGCTTGGACTCCCGGTAAACTAATACGGGAGGCTTGTGGGGGCTAGTATAGCATGGTGGTGCTCTAGTACCTAGCACTATGACCATCGCCCAGTCTATGTCCATCTGTGTAATGAAAGATAGCTGTTTACATGTAGAATATGTGAAACTAATACATTCTTTTTGCTCCTTTACTGATCAGTATGGCCTCTATCCTGATATGGCTACGTTAAAAGGGCAAACTTTATACAGCTCTAATTTTACTTGTTACGCTATAAATTGAAGGGTTCAAAGGGTTTGCTCTTGACTTGTCAAGAGAGACTATGTGAAATTTTGTTACTCTCTCTCACTCGAATGGTTCTCTCTCTCTCTCTCTCTCTCTCTCTCTCTCTCTCTCTCTCTCTCTCTCTCTCTCTCTCTCTCTCTCTCTCTCTCTCTCTGTTCTCACGATTCCTATGCGGCCAAAATGCTCTGAACGAACCGCAAACTGCATGGTCTCTCTCTCTCTCTCTCTCTCTCTCTCTCTCTCTCTCTCTCTCTCTCTCTCTCTCTCTCTCTCTCTCTCTCACGGTCCCTATGCGGCCTAAATGCTCTCACTCACGGTTAACACGGTCCCTGTGCGGCATAAATGATTTGAACGAACCGCAAACCGCACTACAAGGGTCTTGCCTAAGGCTACATATGGTGGAAATGATGCTCTCTCTCCCGCTCGGATGCTCTCTCTCTCTCTCTCTCTCTCTCTCTCTCTCTCTCTCTCTCTCTCTCTCTCTCTCTCTCTCATGGTTCTCACAGTCCCTAGTGTAGTCTAAATGTTGTAGATGAATTTCAAACCGCATGGTCTCTCTCTCTCTCTCTCTCTCTCTCTCTCTCTCTCTCTCTCTCTCTCTCTCTCTCTCACGGTTAACACGGTCCATATGCGGCCTAAATGCTTTGAACGAACCACTTGTATAGTCTCAATCAATATGCTAGGCAATTCCATGCCATTCTAACATTAGAGACTATAATGACCCTTGCGCAAATCCATGCATTCCAAGAGTATTTTAAGCCAAAAACGAGTACGATTAAATGTCTTTGGTTAGGTCAAAAATAGTTTGAAACCCACCATGTAAGCAATAAGAAAGCTACGTTAATAAAATAAAAAGTATGAGGAGCAACTCATGATAACCATTGGATGAGACAAGGGTTAATTGTGACCGTTCTTTGAAGAGGCTTTTAAAAAAAATGCCCGCCAAAAAAGTTTAGACAATTTATGTGTGTGTCTTTTAAAGGTATATTACCAAATATTTAAATGGTTTAAAGTAGGAGAGGGTATGAAATTAGATACTACCCATGAGAGAGAGAGAGAGAGAGAGAGAGAGAGAGAGATGGGGCTCTAAAGTTGCCACATGGCAAGCCATATAGGCTTTCCATGTGTAAAACCATGTAGGCTTGGGACTTGCCACGTGGAAAGCCATGTAGGACTACCATAGGCTTCTATAGCAGGCTACATAGGCATGTCATAGGTCTGCTATCTACCAAGCCTGTCGCAAACTACCATGCAGGCCTACCCCATAGCAAGTCATGCAAGCTTGGGGTTTGCCACATGGCAAACCACATAGTTCTAACATAGGCTAGTGTGGCAGGCCAACCAGGCTCTACCATGTGGGCCTAAGTGGACATAGAGAGAGAGAGAGAATTGGGGTTCGAAAGTTGCCACATGGCAAGCCACATAGGCCTGCCACGTGGAAAACCAATAGGCTTGGGACAGGTCATGTGGCAAGCCATGTAGGCCTACCATAGGCTTGTGTGGCTTGCCACATCACCTACCATATGCTTGTGTAGTAGGCCACATAGGCCTATTATCTACCAAGCCAATCATAGGTTGCCACATGTCAAGCCACATAGGCCTGCCACACAAATCTTGCAAGTTTGGGGTTTGCCACATGTAGCCCTACCATGTGTGGCAAGCCAACTGAGCTATGCCATGTCGGCCTGAGTGGACCTAGAGAAAGAGAGAGATAGAGAGGTTGGCTTGAAAGCTGACACGTGGCAAGCCATTTAGGCCTAGCATAGGCTTGTATGGCAGACCACATAGGCATGGCATAGGCCTCATGTCTGCCATGCAAGCATATTGCAGGTATCTTGTGAGAATGTCTGTGAGATCCATAGGTTCTCAAATAACAAGTAAAAAGATTCAAATTTTTCAAAACACTGATCTAAATTCTTGTTCAAGTAATAGAGAACTAATCATCACACTCAAGAATCATCACAATTCCTTATGATCCATCAGTCATAAATATTTAGATTTGTATGGTTCTTCAATCATAACTCACTAGAATCCAAAATCATACCTAATCATTATAGGATAGTGGAGTATATGTCCAACATAGCTCAGGAAAAAAAAAGAATCATTCCAAAATCTTTCTCATTAGAAAAATACTGGATTTTAAGAATATTTTCTAAATTGGATTCTTTAACAAAAGTGCAAGATATTCTATAGGCCAAATACCAATATGATAATGACAATTATCTTCAACCACAAAAAACGTTAGATTACCGACTAAAATCAAATCTAGATATCCAAAGTCCTATTGAATACAAATTCAATTGTGATTCTTGGAATCATTATGATTTTCTAGCTAATTGAGCGCTCTGAGATCCAATCACTAATGAACTGAGTCCATTCCTCAACTAAGAAATATTCTATACCAAGAATAGTGTATATGCACATAATTTTAAATGATGAATCCTGATGATTTACTAATCATGCGGCTTACAAGCAATATAACTTAAAACTATCAGCCTCTAGTGAATCCTTTCCACACTCATAGTTTTACCAATTAATTTCATCTAGGAGTAATCAACTACTCAAGCTAATTGCCAATGATTCAAAAATCTTAAATTTATAGGTGCCGAATTCAATTATACTTGTGAAACATTGCCTACATTGGCAAATCCAGCCATGTAGAATATTGTACATTTTGTCAATATTTTTTGTTGGTTACTTGAATGGCCAAAGTGCCACTTGTACATACACACCTAAAGTAGGTTACCACGAGTCAAGAGGAGTGGTTGTGTCCATTTGATAGTGATTCCTACTTTGTAGGATCTAGACCATGATTTATGATGAGATTTGTACCTACCATGCACCTACCAAGCATGACTCTTGGATCTAGGCTAGGGTTATTAGGGCAAGAAAGTGGAGTCTACTTCCTTATTACATGCTGGATTTTCACCTAACTTAGCAAAGGAAGTGTGTTTTACTATGTATTCCCATTCTCCATAGTGAGAAGATAGAAACTTTTTGGAGCCTCAAGGAGAAACTCGAGTTTCCTCTCATTGTATGTTGATTACTCTTGATTTCCAATCAAACCCACCTTTGGCACTTTGTAAACACTATCTACAGGCCGTACTACAGCCTTATTTCCACATGTGTGGAGTTGGATTACACTAATTGATCAATGCTTTGATTGTCTCTACTTGTTTCCTATCAAGCTGCTAAACTAGATCTTGTTTTCTGATGACTAGTTTTTGATAGATTGTTTAACAAGCATACAATCACCTTGTGGATCATTCAAAGATCCATTCATGGTCCTTAGTACTGTACTTTTCACATGGTATCAGAGCCAAGTACAAGGCCATTGATCTGTGTCTGAATCTAATCCAGTTTTAGCAGGTTTTGGTGCAAAAAGCTAGTATTGGAAGGGCGAGCTAGTATCTAGGTTTTGGTGAGGGAATTTGATCCCAAACTTTTTCAGGATCAAAATCCGTACTGTTCACACGTGTGGGCATCTCTGAAGCAGCATTTAATAACCCATATTCAGTGGATTATAGAAAATTCATTAGGTGTCAGTTTGATGAAATTTTTAGTGCAAATCCTAGGATAAGCTACTAAGATCACTTGCCATTGATTAGTTTTGAATTTGTTTCATGAAAATTAATTAATCTAGGCTGATTTCAGACCTTCTTAAAGTGGAAACCATTACATCAAAGTGAATGAGAGAGATAGAGTCAGTTTTTGTCCAAGAATAGCCAAGATTGGCAAGATTTGCTTGAGAGTAGTTTTCATCTCATCTTATCTTTATTCCAGATTTGTGAGGGAGTGATAGAACTGTGATTACAAATCCATCTGTTGGATTAGAAGTCAACATTTGAGTGAAACACTGCAAGTTAGAAACCTTTGTGAGTTTCAGGTTCAAACAAATCTATATCTTGTGTGTAGAATCTTGCCAATAAGATGGGATCAGTGGGAGCTCTTCCTTCGAGAAAACTCCATAACTGCCTTATCTGATTTTCTATAGATCCACCGATCCATTTACTGTATCTTATATCTCATATACAATATTATCCTTTGTTTCCAAAAAATGGAGAATCCATTTATTTGGATGACCAACATGCTCTTCAGATGAATATAACAAATCCATACATGAACCTGTGATTTAAATAGAAGAATTAACATGGTTTAACATTACATTTCGATCCTTCCAAGTTAGTGATAAGCTTTGAATCCAAGAGCATCAACTCTAGGGACAAGCTATTGTCAACTAATAGATCTAATGTAATCCATGTATCAAATTCCACTTCTAACATCACAATTAACATCCAAAACTGTGGAAAAACTCAAACAGTTACAAAGATATCAGTCAAGAATTCAACTAAATGAATTCTATCCAGGAAATTAATATCCGATATTATGTAATTATTCCTAGAGATTACCAGAATCATAAATGCAAAATACATTTCCACACTTACTACCTCTGATATTCACCCTTCTCTTCTTCCTCCCTTGGGATTTTCAGTCCCCTGAAAATCTGTCCCAGCTAAAGTACAAGGAAGATGTAAAGACATTAGTAAATATTAAAAATGAATTACCATAGAAAAAAGTTTACAACAATTTCATTTCTATCCTATACTTGGGTTGAATTCTTGATATACAAAAATCATTCACTAGTATGAAAAGAAGTTCTAGTCTGACAAAAAACAGTACTTCTCCAAGTTCTCCAATTTTTATAAGCCTTGCTCTGATACCAATGTAAGATACAACTCCTCAAGATCCTGCTTACAAGAAAAAACAATAGAGAACACACTGCCGGAGAAACCACCCAACCAAGTAGAAGCAACCAATCAATCTCTAGAAGCTTCACCCCCAACTAAGGATTAGGAAGCACGACAGTAGAGAGAGATCTTGGCAATGAATCAACCCAATGATGGAGTAGTAGCCCAAATTTGGCCTCTTTAAATAAGGCTTAGAACCACCTGTGCATATAATAATGCAAGGTCCCAATACATAGATTCTTCTAGAATAGAATTTCTATACATGGATCCTCTATACATAGATTGATATTGATACTCCACATATGCATATATGGTTCCAAACCTTATACTAACTCCAATTAGTGTGGGCCTCACAAGGTTATTAATTACTTGTTGGTCACATCTAGTGACGTGGCATGACTAATAGCTTGTTTCACTAGAGTACCGTGTATCCAAGACTAGGAGTATACTGAATCCTATATACTGGTCATGGACATGACACCCCCATTCTAAGAAAAAAGAATGTGTGGGGAGGCTAAATCCTCCCCTTGTTCTCTCCACTCCCACCCACACACACCCCTGGCCCCCCTTACTCTTTTGTGGGGCTTGGGAATTGGGCCTCTTTATTTTTTGGAGGGGAGGGGAGGGGGTGCAAAAAAAATAAAGTTAAAAAAAAGACTCTCCCCCACAAATCAAAGATCGAATGTGGCCAGAGGTCACTCATTGTGGTCTGCCATGTAGGCCCTGCCACATGGCAAGCCACATAGGGCTATCATAGGTCTGTGTAGCAAGCCACATATGCATGTCATAGGCCTGCTATCTGCCAAGCTTGTCGCAGGTTGCCACATGGCAAGCCATGTAGGTTCATGAACACATGGAAAATTATGCAGACTTGGGATTGCCATGTGGCAAACCACGTAGGCATTGTTGGAAGTAAATCTTATTTATGCGATGACTAGATCTACTCATGATGTGGTGTAGTATAGAGAGGATCATCCACCACTCTCACTCACGGTTCTCACGGTCCCTATGCGGCCTAAATGCTCTGAACGAACCGCAAACCGCATGGTCTGTCTCTCATACGATGGAAACGATGCTCTCGCTCTCTCTCTCTCTCTCTCTCTCTCTCTCTCTCTCTCTCTCTCTCTCTCTCTCTCTCTCTCTCTCTCTCTCTCTCTCTCTCTCTCTCTCTCTCTCTCTCTCTCTCTCTCTCTCTCTCTCTCTCACGGTTCTCACGGTCCCTGTGTAGCCAAAATGCTTTGAACGAACCGCAAACCGCATGGTCTCTCTCTCTCTCTCTCTCTCTCTCTCTCTCTCTCTCTCTCTCTCTCTCTCTCTCTCTCTCTCTCTCTCTCTCTCTCTCTCTCTCTCTCTCTCTCTCTCTCTCTCTCTCTCACGTTCCCTATGCGGCCTAAATGCTCACTCACGGTCCCTGTGCGGCCTAAATGCTCTCAACAAACCGCAAACCGCACTGCAAGGGTCTTGCCTACAGCTACATATGGTGGAAACGATGCTCTCTCTCTCTCTCTCTCTCTCTCTCTCTCTCTCTCTCTCTCTCTCTCTCTCTCTCTCTCTCTCACGGTTCTCACGGTCCCTGTGCAGCCAAAATGCTTTGAACGAATCGCAAACCGCATGGTCTCTCTCTCTCTCTCTCTCTCTCTCTCTCTCTCTCTCTCTCTCTCTCTCTCTCTCTCTCTCTCTCTCTCTCTCTCTCTCTCTCTCTCTCTCTCTCTCTCTCTCTCTCTCACGGTCCCTATGTGGCCTAAATGCTCTCACTCATGGTTAACACGGTCCCTGTGCGGCCTAAATGCTCTGAACGAACCGCAAACCGCATTGCAAGGGTCTTGCCTAAGACTACATATGGTGGAAATGATGCTCTCTCTCTCTCTCTCTCTGATGCTCTCTCTCTCTCTCTCTCTCTCTCTCTCTCTCTCTCTCTCTCTCTCTCTCTCTCTCTCTCTCTCTCTCTCTCTCTCTCTCTCTCTCTCTCTCTCTCTCTCTCTCTCTCTCTCACGGTCCCTATGCGGCCTAAATGCTCTCACTCACGATTCTCACGGTCCTTGTGCGGCCTAAATGCTCTGAACGAACCACAAACGGCACCAGGTCCTCCTTTGGCAACACCCACAGCATTGGCTCCTCCTTTGACAGCACCCAGGATGTACCAGTACCGTCCACCACAGCGCCCCTTTCAGTACTTATCGCCGCTGTACTTGCCTCCTGCAGGAACGGCCCCTCCACATCCAGTTCCTCCACCAGCAACAGGCCCACGGGCACACACTCTTCGGACCTATCCTCCACTATCAGCTGCATAGGGACACCTATCTTTAGCTACTCTATCCCAGCCGGCGCAGCCTAGCCAGCCGGGTGATCTGCATGGGGGTGATGAGGCATTGACGGCTCCCCTCGTCCGCAAGAGGCCAAGAAGGCCCAAGGGTGCACCGAACAAGAAAGGCAGGGCACAGAAACTGCCAGGGAAGAGAGGACGACCTCGCAGGGCTCCAGTTGCTGGTAGAGGTGCAGTATTACAGCCAGCTGCAGCAGGTCTTGTTGGTTTAGCCTGCTTGGGGGCTGATGTGGAGGTAGATTGGGAGGATGAGGATGACGAGTCTACACAAAACTTCAAACGGAAATAGATAACAAGAATGGAAGCACTAAGGCTTACCCAACTAGTGCCCGTGGAACTGAAATGAAACTAACTAAAACAACAAACAATAAATCCTTACTAAGGCTTACCCAACTAACAAGGTTACTAAACTAGATCCTAAATTAACACCCAAAAGAGAGGTAGAAATAATAGATTGCGGCTAACTAAATAATCAACAAATAAACACGTGCCACAATACACACCAATGAGAAGGAGGCAAGAGGAGGCCCAAGCACCTTCCCTCAAGCTATGCGCCTTCCGAAAAGGAGCACAAATGAAATAGAATGATAGCCTCAAAAATAGAGAGCAAGATAGCTTAATCTCAAAAGTATTGTGTACATGGCAAATACCTCTCCTTATATAGCAAGGAGGGTCTTCCATAAGTAATCACTAACTTATGGGATCAACTTAAAACTAGCCATTCTAGAACTCCTAACTTAGGACTTGGAACTTTAAAAGTTTCTAACTTTGAAACTTAAGATAACTTAAGACAAATATTTCTAAGCTTAAGTTTTTTAAGTCTAAGTTCTAATCCTAAGTTTAAGTTATATGCACAACAACACCCACCACGATTTGCGACGTGTTTTGTGACATGAATCACGAGTTTAATTATTTTTTAATTTGTCGCGGATGTTGGAAAAACATGTTGCTATAAGGTCGTTGGATTCTGACGTCCTTAAAATACGTCGCAATCCGACATACAGAAGGTGCCAAAATCCGTAGCGATAGTTCCCGGTGGATAAAAATGAATCCGACGTGGATGTCGCATTGCAACGTCCTACGTGTACATCACAATCCGACGTCCAAAGACGTCGCTTGCGATCCGATGTGGATGTCGAAATGCGACGATAAAAAAACCGTTGGAGTCCAACGTCTGTAAATCTAGAATGGTCTCCAAAATTGCCCGAATGTCCGACGTCTACTTGAATGTCGGATTCCGACGTCCCAAATATACGTCGGAATCCAACATCTGTTAACAGAATGATAAAAAAAAAGGTACATGTGTCCGACGCGTTTGGATGTCAGATTTTGACGTCCCAAATTAGGTAAAAAAAATTAAAAAATGCATAAAAAACAACGCGCGCATTTTTATCTGGCTGTTCTTGGAGTTAGGTTCTTGGAGAAGCGATGTTCATGAATTATTTTTAAAACAATATTTTTGAGTTGCATTCAACATTTGGATTAAACAACAAGCTAAGCATGAGTTACTTTTCATTCTTAAATTACTTTTCATTCTATATTTTATTGCATTACTTCATGTGCATTATGAATAACAATACTTTATTGCATTGCTTTATGCACATCATAAATTTCATTTAGATTTCTATATATGATATTGATTCTTGTTTTGAAATCCGACATTGCACATGGTTTTGAGTTCTTAGTTGGTTATTACGTCAACCCACATCTCGAAATTCGACATTGCAATTTTTGAAAAAAGAACATTGCACATATAAAAGTAATGGCAATATAGCAAATCATTTGCAATAATAATATATTCATAATATCAACCAATGTATTACAAAATTGGTGCTTTAATTTTGCATGAGTCTTTCTAGATCTAACATCAACTAAAAATCGTATCAACTAAAATTTATAAACCTAATCTACTCGTCGTCATCGTCATGACGTCCAGTCTGCATGAATACAAACAAACAAACTACATTAATATTTAATACTCGATCATATTAAATTAAATAAAGTTGACGTCGGAATACAAACCACATTAGTATGAATACAAAAACTAGTACTTACATTTGGAGGATGACCCTTGCTCTTTAGTTTGTCGACTAATGTCTCGTATGATTCCCTGAAGGCAAATTTGTACCCCTCATTAGTTGGTCTGCCAACTATCCATGCATTCAATTTAAGATGAAATTAATTTAGGGCTACGTTGGAGCAGCTAGTCATAATGCATATTAAAAAATAAAAGCATATGAAATGAAAGATAAACTATAAGAGTAGTGTAGGTTCACTTACAATGCTTGCTTGCAATCTTGCCTTTCTGGTCGAGCCCAACCCAGGATTGCCTATCCCATGCATCCTAGCGGCCGCGACATCTTTCTGAATCTTGTATTTATCTGGTGTTCGTTCATCTGCTTTTACACGGTTCCAATCACTTTTTGAACACTAGAAGGGCTTAATTTGCTCGTCCCTATAAGCTCGTCATGTCATACCACGATGACGCCTAATCTATAAGCTCATATGCTTATGAATTTGCTTCTCCTCGAATTTCTCTTCTTGTTGGAATTTGTCACAAAGGGTACCAATAACCTGTCGTTTATCGGTGGCAGGTTGTTCGGACTATTTATTAAACAATCTGTTGTCAAAATGGCGTTGGCATAAAGAATAGAGCCGGTCCAAAACCATCCTCCTTTTTTTGTTGGCAATTATATTACTTTCAAGATCCACGTCATAATAAGGATTTGTGGATGACTCTTCGGTGGGGGCGGGTGCCGCGGCCACTTGTGAGGGACCACCCTAATCTCGGCTAAGCATACTTTGTAGTTGTGCTTTCTGCTCGAGAGTTAATGATTCATATAAATTTTTAACATAATCTCCTAAGCTTTCACCATTGCCTGACCCCGACATGATTACTACATTCATAAATATACATTACATTACAATAAACCCTAATATATTGAAATGAAGTAGAAAAGAAAATCGACTACAAAACTTCAATGCATATTGAAGTGAAACTTTCATACCCGTGATAACAAAAGAAAAGATAGATATTTCGTCACCCAGACTACACCCGAGATTTCGATCCAAACTAACAACGGTTATTTGATAGAGGCTATCACGAAACCAGTCATACAGGCGGTTGCACATTTGTTGAACAACTTTCTGATTGTTTCAACATTTTGCAAGGATAGAATCCAGTCCAAGCTGCTGAGTCAGATAGTGGAGTCCTTCCTGGAATTCCTTGGCCCCACGGTGGTGCCATACGACGATGTACCACCGGCACATCAGTAATCACTCCATCAACCACCACCACTTCTTCATCAGTACAACCTCCTCCTCCTATCTCTGTTGTCACCCTTCCTCTTTCTGTTCCATCCACGACTGTTTCTGTTTCAATTCTCGTTTCCTCCGTTGATACCACTTTCATTTCTGTTCCATTATCCACCAACCCTTCCATCACTCTCCTGCGTCCACCGTTGCTCCTCTCCAGTTTAATCCTTCTGATTCTCAGTTGTCTCCGGACACTCTTGCGCGGATGCAAGTCATCAACTTTTCACCCCCACGTCAGACCATTTCTGCTCCATCCTCACCATCCGTGCTCCATACCACAATTCAGTTTTCCTCCACTGCTGCTTCTCTCACACCACTTGTTTCGCCACCAAAGGTTGCCGAGGCAACCAACCATTGTCTAATGACGCATTTGTTCGGACAATTTTCATACCATCGCCAGATCGGACAAATCCCACCACCCCAGATGACATTAGGTCCCCTGAGAACTTGATTGAAGACAACGATGACAACGTTCCACAAGTCGTCGGAGCCGCTACAACACAAGCCCTTCTCAGTGCCAGCATACCGGCTGATCCAACAGATCTGACAACGGCGTACCAAACCTTGGGGATATACATCCAGGAGGCGGTAGCAGTCTGGGCCATTTTAGATAGTCGGGTACTCCACCTGGAGACAAGCAACACCAAGCTGCGAGCGGAACTCACGAACCTGTAGCAAGAGCTTACTATAGCTCAATAGCATGAACTAGACAGGCACCAAGAAATTGCCAAGCTGTAGCAAAAGGAGAATGGCCTCAACCTATACATCCAAAGCCTCTCCAAAGCATTGACAGAAGCCTCCAGGAAGGTGCGAGAACTTCAATCCGAAGCGTCCCAATGGCTTGCTCCCCTCCAGGCGCACCTACAAATTTATGAAGCAGAGATTATGCGCTTGGGGGAGGAAGTGAAAGACTTACAAAGTGAAAAACTTGTCTGGCTAGCTCAACTTGCACCAGACTCAAGGCCGCTCTCTCAAGCAGAGATGAATCTCTTTAGGCATCAGGTGCAGTTATATAGCCAAACATTGAACAGCTACCAGGCAAAGTTCGATAAGTACCAAGCAAGCACAACTCACGAGCTCACCCAGGCCAAACAAGCCCTCAAGGCTTGCTAATAGTACATGGAGAAGAAGACTATTCTACCTTCCCTTTTACCAACAATCATGATGAAATTAGTTCATGGAGAGTAGAGTTAGTGTGAGTAGTGTTAGTGAAGGTAGAGTGAGATAAAAAGTAGGGAACTAACTAAAAGTAGCATCTATGCATAGTTAGGTGCCTATTTAGTGAACTAACCCTTGTTGACAGGTGGGAGGCCTATTACAACGTCGAATCGAAGACCCTACATACACTCACCCTGTTGGAGATCCAAGCCCCTTCTTTGCCCTCTTGATCACACAGATTAGAGAGGAACGGAAAGGGCCCAACAGAGAGAGTTGGGGCTCGCAAGTTGCCATGTGGCAAGCCACGTAGGCCTATCATAGGCTTGTGTGGCAGGTCATATAGTCATGACATAGGCTTGATGGCAACCATGTAGGCATGTTGCAGTCTGCCACATAGGCTTGCATAGGCTTGAGTTGCAAGCCAACTAAGCTATGCCATGTAGTAAAACCATGTAGGCTTGAATGAAACTATAGAGAGAGAGAGAGAGAGAGAGAGAGACTCACACACACACAAGGCCTGCATTTTGAAGCCTTCCCAGACCTTCATAGCCGATTTTTCCTTCATAGAAATACATTTTTATTTCAGCCTTTCCCGTGGAAAGTCTGATAATTTAAAAAATCCTTAGAGCGTGCTTCAAGTTTACTGAAATCCTGAAATATACTTCCTCAAGCTCCTGAAAAACAGATTTTTATTTGATAATAGGAGTTTCAAATTCTTTAGACTTCTGGTCTTGGATCCGAACCTATCCTTGATAATGAAAGTCTCTTTTGTTTAACACCTTTTTCC
This sequence comes from Diphasiastrum complanatum, assembly GCA_029204225.1. Lineage (NCBI taxonomy): Eukaryota > Viridiplantae > Streptophyta > Lycopodiopsida > Lycopodiales > Lycopodiaceae > Diphasiastrum > Diphasiastrum complanatum. The sequence goes on along the minus strand of CM055093.1, from coordinate 37,253,085 downwards.
ATGAAAGTATGTACCTGCTCTTCAAAAAACTATGTGTGTTGGTAAAGGGTAATTTGAGTTTGGAGCGGGCCCCTTAGATGCATGCATGGAGAGGAGGGACATGCATCCTATAGTTTTAAATGATATAAAGCAAGGGCTATGTGCATTGTCTTATGTCATTCAAGTCGCATGGAGTTTTAACCAATGCCACTTCTCGTGCAATTTTTATGTTCCTCTTTCAATGACTAGCAATTTTTCTCTCCCCATTTTGACTTGTTTTTCATATTTTTAACCTATATGAGGTGGTCGTAACATTACATATTAGATTTATTTTTTAGGCAATTCAATCTCATGTGTGTTATGTAGATGCCACAGCCTTTGATTCTAAAAACATTTAATCATAATACATATTTTGATAATCATTCCCCAAACCACGTGGTTTTATTATGCCTTATCAAGCATAGTCTAGATGGTTCTTGTTATGTCCATGTCCTATACAAGGGAATCAGAATAATTCCTACCGTGGATAGCTGGTCACTCTAGTTGTATGTGATATTAGTTATGCTACGTCATTCCGGACGTAGTCGTGTCAAATAATTAATAATCATATGAGGGCCCAGACCTATAATTGGACATAGGAGCACATGCGTGGTGAAGACTGCTTTAATGCAAGAATAGGAGGTCAATAACTCAATTTAGGTTTCATGGGGATCCTAGGGAAATATTCTCTCTCTCTTGGAGAGGATATATCCATTGGAAACTTGCCCATCCTCCTATTGTGAATTGTGATTCTTGAGCCAGTTTCTCCTCTCCTCTCTTGTGTTCTTCACTGTGGCTTGGGGGTGGACTGGTTAGGGTATTGACTAGCCTCTCCATTTTGGTTGGGCGGTTTATGCTCAACAGGTGTCCTTTTGGTTTGCATGTGACAGGATTCTTGAAGATCTTCACTTGGCGATCATTATAGTGGTATCAGAGCTTGGATCACATCTACCAAGAGGTGGAGCTTGGAGATCTTGGATTTTGCAGTTTCTTTGGTGTGTCTCTTTGCTTATTCTTCCAGGTGGTGGAGTTCCTATCCAAGTAGGTGGCTTCTCAGATCAACCTAAAGATCATTATTGTGGATTTGCTCCATGAATTTTGATGGAAATCATAGGTTTTTTGATGAATTTAGTGAATTTTTCACCTAAAATTGATAGTTTTTGCATGAAATTGATCATAGGATCTGGTGTAGTACGTTTTCCATATTGTACTTGCTGTTTTACAATCATTAATTATAGGATTTAATGATTGCATGATGTTTGAATAGTCAAAAGGTTGATTAGATAGTGATTTTGGACCAAAAATTGGGGTTTTTGGACCATAAATGGGCTATAGAAACCATGTTTGACTAGAATAAGAACTTTCAGTGCTTGCATGCAATGGATTTATAGGGATTAGGATCAGATTGCACTTATCTGTGGATTTCTCCCCCAAATTTTAGTAAAAATTGGTCAAAAACCAAGGTTTTTTGATGTTTTTTGGGCTAATTTTGGGGTAGATCTCAAATTTCTCAGCCAAGACTTGGCATGAACGTTTTCAGAAATGTAATGAAGCTGTTCCAGAGCTTTCATGAAGTTTGGCAGGGATTAGACACCATTAGGGGGCTCAAAACACCAAAAAGTGTATTTTTTAGATTTTTGAGCATGAATACCTCTTAATTGGGGGTCTGAACCTGTTGGTTCTTGTTAGAAGCCTAAAGATATTTGGATTGCCTCTAATTTGAGCCATCATGCATCCAATTTTAATAGATGTGCATTAGACCTCAACATATTGAAGTTTTGCTTGTTGAAGGAGGCCAAAAATGCATTTTTTGCATGATTTGAGCTTATGATTGCTTGTTGGACCTATTAGAAGCTTCTATGCCTCTCTAATGAACCTTAGTAGAGTGCTTGTAACCTCTGATGCAAGGCTTATTGGGCTGGGATGCAATTTTTTATGATTTCTCTCTCCAAAAGTGTGCCCTCCTACCTGCTTTTGGTGCATTTACTGCTCGCACATGTGAAGCATAGGTGGTAGGGTATGTTCACATGTGTGTTAGAGTTCTAGAAGATAAGAGTTGACCATTTTCCTTAGATCCTAGTTTGTAGGAAATATTCCTATATTCTAGGAGACTAGCTCTTTGGATTTTAGCCATATTTTAGAAGGTCAACTTTGGATAAGGATCAAGATGGATCAGATGGATAGATCTGAGTGATGTGGCACTCTTCACACATGTAAAGACCTACTGGTCTGTACGAGACTCGTGGATGTACTTGATCCGTAAAAGGATCATCATTTTGCTAATAAGATTGATGAGACTTTTTGCATTCTACACTTTTGTGAGATTTCTAGTCAATGGAATTGTGATTTTATTGAATGATTGCTATCAAGAACCTATGTACTTGTTGTTTTAGGTGCAGGCCGTACAGTGGACAGAACTCCACACGTGTGAGGCCGCTCTCACTTGTTTATGAAGATTTGATATATTGCTCTTGCTTAAATCTAAGTGTAGTGAATCTAGATCAAGATCTAAAGTGTAGAACTTGATAGATCCATTGATTAAGCAGCCAATAACTCTCTATGATTGTTAAGTACAATCATTAATGTCCTAAAATTGAAATTTCATCAAAAGAGAGGTTGACCTAGTAAGCCTATTGAGTGGAATGATGAATTGAACCAATGCTTTGAGAAACTCATGCAAATGGTTGCTTTAGCTCCTGTTTTACAGATTGCAAATCCCGATATACCTTACGTTGTGAGAACTGACGCAAGTGATTCGGCAATAGAGGCAATTCTTCTAACAAGATAATAGGCCAGTAGAATTTGAAAGCAAGAAACTCACAAGGCCTCAGTTGTGTTATACAACTCAGGAGAAGGAGTTATGTGTTGTGATACATGCACTTAAAACTTGGAGGCATTACCTTTATGGTAGTCAGTTTATAGTGTACACAAATCACTAGCCTCTGAAGTACTTTTGTAATCAGAATGATCTGAGCGGTCGTAAAGCTCGTTGGGCTGAGCTTATGCAAGAATCTGATCATGAGATCTGATATGTCAAGGGCAGCTCTAACCAAGTTGCGGATGCACTTTGTCAGATTGGTGAACTAAATGAACTTTCATTCACCCAGATGTCCACTGATCTATATCTTTCGCTGAGAGAAAAGTGTGAATCGGATTCTCATTTTGGTCCCATGTGGAAGATGGTGGAAACAGGTAAAAATGAGAATGGATTAGAGATTTACTCACAAGGGTCTCAGGTCCCTAGGAAAGATAAGAAGATAGCGAAACAGTTCTCTATCCGAGGTGGTTTACTATTTCGGAATGGAAAAATTTGTGTATCGGCGGATGATGAGTTGAAGAAGAGAATTCTTTATGAGTGTCATGACGTTCCCTGTGCAGGTCATCCAGGTATACACAGGACTTTGGACTTGGTCAAAAGAGAGTTTTATGGCCGAAACTCAAGCCATTTGTTGAGTCTTATGTGGTTAAATGTAGAACTTGTCAATTAGCCAAAGCTAAATGCTTAAAGACTAGAGGGTTGTTACATCCCCTAGATATCCCTCATAATATAATTGGACATAGGAGCACATGCGTGGTGGAGACAGCTTTAATGCAAGAATAGGAGGTCAATAGCTCAATTTACGTTGCATGGGAATCCTAGGAAGAATATTCTCTCTCTCTTGGAGAGGATATATCCATTGGAAACTCCCCCATCCTCCTATTGTGAATTGTGATTCTTGAGCCAATTTCTCCTCTCCTCTCTTGTGTTCTTCACTGTGGCTTGGGGGTGGATTGGTTAGGGTAGACTAGCCTCTCCATTTTGGTTGGGTGGTTTATGCTCCACAGATGTCCTTTTGGTTTGCATGTGACAGGATTCTTGAAGATCTTCACTTGGAGATCATTATAGTTCTTATGGGCCACCACGAGTAAGCTTTGCTTGTTTAACCTTGTCCAACCTTTCTCTATGCTAAACAACTATTATAGGGGTAGAGAGGAGAATGTAGAGGAAGAAAATTTGCCTCCTACTTGCGGGAGAATAAGCAAGCTCGCTTGGCTTCTTTGCAAAGTTGTTTTCTCTTTGAATCTAATAAAGTTGGTTACCATCATCCTTATGGGATCTATCTTTTTTGGCCCACAAAGTCCTAAAAATATTTTGGGTATTTTTATAGAGAAGAAGTCCCAAATCGAAATTGGAATGGCTCTCTTTCGCAAAAAACCTCTTTTCAAGTCAAACTTGGAAATTTGCAGGAGGCACACAATGGAGCCCATAAAAAGACACAAAATGAGAAAAACAAACATGTTACTTTTCCTTTAATGTATAGCAAAATGTTTAGAAAACGTATGAGTCCATAAATGCCTATGTCAGTAACTAAAATAACCAAGTGGTGACCTTTTTTGCTCATACTTATATAGAGCTGAGTAATACTTGACAAATTCGAGGCATCTTCTATTTCGAAGTTATGCCATGGATTAATTATTAGAAAGTATACGAAGTTATCGATCAAGTGGCCAGAAGTAAAACGCCCACCCAAACAAGACGAAAAAAGAGCTAAGACTTTATAATATAACAATATTAGGGTAATTTGGAATCAAGATAAAACAAAGCCTGCATATTGGATCAATCAATTTAGCCCATCAGGTCTCAGAAGATGAGAGCAAGAGCAAGCACCCATCTTTGTTCGCTACCCAAAACAGAGAACCATACATGTACGTTATTGAGGAGGAGGCTCCCAACCCCAAGACTAGTTGAGTAGTTTTGTTCAACTTTATTGCCTCTTGACAATGTGTACTCCTCCTGAGATGTCATCATCTATGCTCATATAAAAAATCATAAAATTTTCTATCATATTGATTATTGAGAAATTCTACCATTTCCATTCCTATACTTTGCTGGTTTTCCCGAGCACTACTCCACTTCCTTGATCCTATTCAATCACACATCTTTCCCACTTGAGTTGGTATGCTCCTGTTTGCTACACTGACCATTTGTGTCTATTATTTTTTTGTGTCTTTACTTCCTTTGTCCTACTTGTTCGCAATTAAATGAGAGATCATCCTAGAGCCAATATACTAAAAATGTCTTTATCTTTAGAATCCAAAAAAAAATGATAATATTTTGTTACTCTAAGTTGTGTTTCAACAAGGTGCAATATGGTTTTCAAAAATTACATCCTTGTATGATTAGCAATAATAAATTTCTAGAAAAGAATAAACTTGTGTACTTCTATTTTTAGTAATAATTCTAAAAAGATGACAACACATTGAGGTTGACTCATTTGTAGACTATAGGAAATATAATAATTATGATTGAAAATTTACATCGATACTAGGCCAAGGCCAAAAACTCTTATTTTTACCATAAACTAACTAAGAGACAACAACAAAATTCTACCAACTTTATAGCCAAGAGTTGAAACAATTACAACAATTGCTATATTTTCCATTATTATCATGATTTTGATATATAAGCAAGCTACACAATATCCAAGAGTACGAAATCATCAATTTATAAATTTAAATTGTTTCATGTGCACATCTTATGTCTTATTCATTTTGTCATATTTCATGTGGTAACTTACTCAAAAATTTGAAAAGCCTTTCTATAATGCATAGAAAATTGTTACATTGTATTGTTGGTTATGATATCGAGAAAAAATAAGAATGTGAAAAGTAAAACAATATATTTGGTGAAATATGACATGATCTTGCACACGCTTGCATGACCATCTTTAATCTTTTATCCAAATGCACAATCTTAGCCAAGACAATCAATGAGGTAAGTCATTATCAATCATGGTTGGAAATTGTGTAATCATGTTGTAAACTTGAAAATTGAAACTACCAAAAATACATTTGTGTGATTTTTTTTTTGTTTGAAAAGACAATTTATTTTAAGTACCTCAAGCCTGGGAATGTATAACATTGATCATTATAATACGTGCATGTTATTTGTAGCCTCATTATTGACAAAACGACAATTTCTTTGTAATGTTTTTGTTTCTGATTTTCAATCTGATGTTAAAAGCTCAACTCGTATAATTTACTAATTACTTGAAACTTATATTGAAATTTGATTTTTTTACAAGGCATTAGAAAAATCTTATTTATATTTTCAACGATTAATATAATTCTTTAAGACAAACCACGTGTTTTTACAAATTACAATTCATTCACAACAAACAAAATGCTTATTTTCTTTGAGACTTGAAAGACCAAATGGTAGACTACAACGTGTTAAGTAAACTTTTTAAACTTTATTCATATAAGAAATTGTAAGGATATCATCTTTCATTGTTCCTACATGTGTATCGATACAAAATCACAATGGAAACAAAGTTTTCATACCATATCACAGAGATGATGTAATATTGTGTAATACAACAATGCTATGTGAATGGTCATCATTAAAATAGGTTTGACATCTATCATGTAAGTAAAAATAACATGTATAACACATATGGGTTGCAGATCAAGTTGAAAAAATATAGGCACCCCAAAAACCAATCTAGTGCCTCAAACTTAATCATACATGAAATAATACATCCTTCTTTTTTATTTTCATTGGAGGGGGTAGAGAGGAGAGAGATAACATATATATCACATAGTCCCTCTTGAGAAGTCCAGCTCAACCCCTTTGAAACCTTTTAATTTATAGCATAGTAGGGTTATATAAAACTTAAACATATCTTACAATACATTAGCGCCATGAGGCAAATTAAGTTTTAAGACATCCAGTTATTATCTACCACCATCCCACAATAGAAGACCACATGAGTTAGTGTAGTGAAGAAACTAGGTGTCATAATTGAGCATCAGTTGTTATCCATGTCCAAGACAAGTTTATTATTAAACAACATGAAATTGAATTCAACACATATCTTCCAATCTACTCTACCAATCATTTTAGAAAAACACATATTCATTGGAATAATGATTGTGAAAGTGTTAGATAGTTTAGACGATTCTATACAAGAGTTAAGTGGCAAAAGTGCATAGAACAGTTAATCAGAGAAGCATACATTCATATTGACATTATTATGAACGTAATAAAATAGTTGGATTGGACTCAAAAAGTAACAAGTAGAAATTCAGTTGAATGATGAGTACAAAACAATAGTGGTGATAATCTATCTCTTATTCACTATGTTAGTTCAATGATGCAAAGAGCATTTGAATACTTGCACACACTCTTTTTACATATATATATATATATATATATATATATATATATATATAGAGAGAGAGAGAGAGAGAGACACACACTAGTGGGTATGCCTGTCATTGACGGATCTGGGTGATGGCCGATGATTTGGATGGCGGCTGATGGTTTACGAGGAAAGTCGATGGATGTATGTGTGTGTGTATATGTGTATGTATGTGAGTGCATGTGTTTATGTATGTGTGTGTATTTGCAAGAGTGCATATATATGTGCATGCGTGTGGATATGTGTGTGTGTGTGTGTGTGTGTGTGTGTGTGTGTGTGTGTGTGTGTGTGTGTGTGTGTGTGTGTGTGTGTGTGTGTGTCTATGTATGTCATGGAGTGTAGACCTGTGTGCACATATGCATGTATGAATGGATGTAGATAGTGTATACATGTATGTATGTGAGAGTGTGTGTGAGAGCATGTGCATATGTGTGTGTCTATACATATATTTGTGTATGTATGTATGGATGTGTGAATCTATATATGTGTATGTGTGTATTTATGAGTGGGAGTTCATGTATGGGTGAGAGTGTGCATGTGTACATGTGTGTGTCTGTGCATGTGCATGTGCAATGTGTACATGTATGCATATGTGTGATAATGTTTGTGCATGTGTACATGTATGTGTATGTGTGAGGATGTATTTACATTTCAGAAGACCATGCTCTCAATTTCAAAATTTTAATATGTGGTTCATAATCACATGCAATGCAAACTTCAAAAGATTGGCCACTTTGAGCTATTTATGCGTAGAAAACATGTAAAGCCATTCTATGCATATAATACATGTAAAGCCACATATTTAATATGGAAAACGTATGGAAAATGCATTAGTATGGGTACAACATTGAGTTTTGTGCAAATCCATCAAGAAATAAAAACATTCCACATACATAAAATTTAAAAAAGCAAATATATTATATTTTGATTTTAAAAATTAATACTTCTCCAAAAATTCCTTCCACAAATCACATCCAAAGGCTTTGGAGCACACCAAGCTATCGATCGTCCGTGATGCACTAGTAATATCTACAACCAATACTACTATGTAAATGTATGTGAGATTTTGTACTAACAAATCCACATCTAATAACAATTGGTGTCATCATGGAATCAAATATCGAAAGTCTCGTTGTTCCTTTAAAAATTTTGTATATTGCTATAACAACCAAATAATTGTGCAGATGTGTTTGCTAGCGCAAATCAAATCACTCCATAAATTCTCACGCAGATGTCCATCGATTGACAATGAACTTACCATCTGTAAAAACATGATATGCATTAACTTAATGCGAACACCTAAAACATAGTCAATAGCAAGTCGAAATGAAAATACTCACTCGCTCCAACAGCCTACACAATGAAATTTGCAAAAAAAAAAAAACACAATGTTAGTATAAGCCTTATGTCAAATCAAATACTAAACCCTAAATCCTGACCATATCCAAGAACCTCCTTCTACACAACCTTCTCCATGTACACAATTTGACCCTATCTCACTTCAAATCTAACCCTAACTCTAACCATAACTCTAACTCTAACTCTACCCTGCATCTCAAATGCGAAGGCTAACACTAGCTCTTGTTGGATTTTAATGCTTAGGTCCAAATCCATTTGGTAATGAGCATCATAAAATCTGTACATACTACAACAAAAAAGAAAACCTCAAAGTACGACTCCATCGACTTTGACTTCAACATCAACTCACTCAACTTACTAGACACTCGACTTAGTCGACTCCAACACTCGACTCATTCGACACTCGACTCTATCGACTTACTCGACACTCGACTCTATCGACTTACTCGACTCTCGACTCACTTGACTCCATCAACTCTCAACTCACTCGAATCCATCGACTTACTCGACTCCATCAGCCTACTCGACTCCCTCATCAAGTCAGATCAAGTTCGATATAGGGAAAAAGTCGATCCATGTATTGTTAGTCGATTCCAACCCATGTCATGATCAAGAGGACGACGTTGACAGTCCACCTACTTGTACATAGATTTACTATTTACAACAATGGCTATCTACTATCATGATGGCTCTAGTAAATGAAGTAGATTTAAACTTATACTCTCAAGTAATGATCACTAAACTGCACTCATCAACAAGGTGAGTGAATTTAGAATAAAGTATGCACCTTTAGCACTCAATGATCATTCAATCCCTTCTTGTCTGATGATATCTTCCCAGACAGAAGAAAGAATCTATCTAACAATGATCAACCGTCTAAGCTTTGCATTTTTGCACCTCATAGACCAGCGCACTACTTCACGTGCATGTACTCTATTTTGATTAATAAAAGAGTGCAATTTTGTCCACACACAATTGTTATTGTTCATTTGCACATTATTACAGATTGCATTACATCTTGATTCTTGCTGTTACACTTACACACTTCTGATCCACAACTATTCGTTGTAAGTTTTTGTTGCTAGTATCTCGATCCATATTTTGATTCTGACCTCTATCTTTGGAACCGATTGTTCGATTTCCATTGAGATACTATGTTCTACTCTTGTGTCAAAACTCGTTTCTGCTACACCACCGATTTTTGACATGGTATCAGAGCTTGTAGTTCAGTAATCTGCATTTCCATGTAGGTCAACAATCTTGTTTCTATCAAGACATCGCTGTGAAAGTGCGCAGCTAGTAGTTTTTCAATATCGTTGACTCTACCAGCGATCTCGCTCTGTTCACCAGAATAGATCCATCTTCTAGTTCATCTCTAATCGACAAACTCGATGGAGAGAACTACCATCTCTGGAATTTCAAGATGAAAGTTGCACTACTTGCCAAAGAAGTGTGGGACATCATTGATGGCACAGAGGTCAAGCCTAAGGTCAGCCTAAGGTCGATGCACCCGACATCACCAAATGGAGACAATGAGATGGCAAGGCATTTGCCTTGATTACTCTGAAAATTAAAGACTCTCAAATAAGCCAAATTCGAACTGCTCATACCATTAAGGATGCTTGAAACATCCTAGCAACCCTCTATGATATTAAGGATGTTACACATCCAAGTTACATTTGAGAAAAAAAAAATTGCATTAAGAATGTCTAATGCAGACAGTATTTTGAGCCATCTCAATACATTTAAAAATCTCATCGAGCAAATGACTACAACTGGCTCAGTCATTGAAGAACTAGATGCAGTAATGACACTGCTATCTGTCAGAAATGGTGAGCTCCTACAACTTTGTTGCAGCACGAACAAGAAACGAAGGTCGAACAAGAACGATTTGCGACAGTCAACGTGTCTTTGACATCGAAGCACGAACGAGTCGTGAATCATTCGTGAATTGTAAACACACCTCCAGGACCGCAAATACCAAAGGGGCGCAAAACGAAAAATCACAAAAGAAACGAAAAGAACGAAAGCAAACGGGAGATTACAAAACAAACGAAGAAGAATCTTTCGCGCTGCCAGCTGGTAGCTCAACGGGCTTCACGCCCAGCTGAAACAAATGGCAACGACGGAGACCAACTAACTAGTTGATTAGCATTAACTAGTCTTGTGATTCTACGTTTTAGCTATCTTGTAAACTCCACACAGTGGAGGTATAACCGATCCTCTCTGGATCATAACTAAGAATCTGAATACAGAGATCTATAAGAGAGAGAGAGAGAGAGAGAGAGAGAGAGAGAGAGAGACGTAGCGAGTAGAGCAGAAAAATACTAGAAACTATAGTTGTGCATGAAACTCTGCCAACGAGCAGAACACAGCGGAAGAGCAGAGTGTCATTCCGCCAACGAGCGAGACACTGACGATCTCACTCTAAAATTAAACAAATAATACAATCATTCTATTTTCAAGCATCTCCCTATCTTGTGCTATCATATGTCTTGATTGTTAAAATATATTGTGTTTTGTGATGTGTAGTCGTGTGTCTGGGATCCTGTAAACAACTTCCACGCAAAAGATTATTCAAAGACACAAAAAAGGTTCGTGAATAAAAAGAAAAAAATGAATACAGAGACAATCTCGCTTCTGCGACATGGTATCAAAGCCAACAGGTTATCACTAGTAATATCCCAGCAGTGATCCTTTCAGACAACACAATATGGCTACAACAATCCAGACAAGAATAGCAATCAGTCTTGATGGCGTAAATTACAGAATCTGGAAATTCAATATCAAAACGCTTTTGAAGGGCGAAGGCATCTGGTCGGTGACCGAGCTCTCAGAGATGCAACCTCTAGAGGGAGACCCAAGGGGAGCTGAATGGATCAGAAAAGATGAGCATGCAATAGCGACCATCATTTCATCCATAAATGAAGATCTACTCATGCAGATTGAAGACTGCGAAAACAACCATGCATCGTGAGAAAGATTGAAGCAGAAGTATGAAGTGAGGACTGCAGTTTCAGTCATGCACCTTTACAATGAGCTGAAATCAATACGGTGGGATGGCATCCAGTTGGATCAGCACGTTAAGAAGATCAGAACAATATTCGCTCAACTCGTTGCATCAGGACAAGAGCACCAGGTCCCAGCACCACACTTCATGAAATCTCAACCGACGTCCTATCAACCGCTGAGAATGCTCATACTAAGTCTACCAGATATGACATTCGACAAAGCAGTCAGTCTTGTCACTGATGAGAGACGAAGGAGATGGAAGCAGTGATCAAGAGAAAGCTCTCTTCACAAAAGGAAAGAAGAAAAACAAAAACAAGCCAAGATTCGAGAAGACAAAGTCCTCAAATCAGCAATATTCTTCCTACGATCACTGTCACAAACCAGGCCATATGGCCAACAAATGCTAGTTTAATCCAGCAATACCTTGCATGCACTGCAAGAAGAAAGGGCATTCTACATATGATTGCAGATTCAACCCAAAAAGAAAGAACAAAGCTGAAAGGACAAATGTTGTAGAGTCATCAAAGGATACTGAAAGGGGTGACGAAGCTTTCACGATACTCGATGAAGCTTCAACAAGCTACTCTGAACACGACTACGATGTAGTCATTGATTCAAGAGCAACATTACACATAACCTGCAACAAGAAGGTCTTGATCGACTTTTGTGAACTCGAAAACAACAGAGCAGTGATTCGAGGTGATGGGAGTAGACACGATGTCAAAGGCATCGGCACCCTACAACTGCGAACACTGTCAGGCCAAGCAGAGCTACCAGTAGCACTTTATGTGCCCTCACTCAGAAAAGATCTGCTATCTGTCTCCAAGATGGCAGATCTAGGCATTTGAGTTTTGTTCGACGACACCACATGCCGCATGATCGAGAAGACAACAAACAAGCTGCCGATGGTCGGATACAGAGAAGGAAATCTCTACCAGGCAAAAATAGTCAGCAAATCCGATAGCATATTGGATGCATCAGAAAATGAAGATCAGCTCTGACATAGGAGAATGTATCATCTGAACATGCGAAGCCTGTACGACATGAACAGAAAAGAGATTGTCATAGGTCTCAAGATTTCAAAGCCCAAAACTGGGTTCTGCGAAGCTTGTTAGAAAGACAAGCAACATCGGAATCCATTCATGCATGAGGGAAGAAGAGCCAAGGAAGTTCTTGAGCTCGTCCACTCTAATGTCTGTGGACCGATGAAAACAGATTCGCTCTCAGGCTCGAGATACTTTCTGACATTCATAGATGATTAGATGACCACGATCTACTACTTGTAGAAGAAATCCGAAGTGTTTGATTCCTTCAGGAAGTTTGTGGCATTTGCAAAGTGACACACCTCAAAAAAGATCCAGATCCTTAGATCTAACAACGGAGGTGAATACAAAAGTTCAGAATTCTCAAGATTCTGCGAAGAACAGGGGATAGAACACCAGCTCACTCCTGCATACACACCAGAATACAACAGTGTGGCAGAAAGAAGAAACATAACGCTAGTGGAAGGAGCCAGATGCATGATGGCACAGGCTCAATTGCTAGGTCAATTCTGGGCTGAGGCAATAGTTGTAGTTGTACACTTGCAAAACAGATCTACAATGACAGCGCTGGAAAACAAAACACCATACGAAATGTGGACAGGCAGAAAGCCTGATCTGTCATATGTACAGGTGTTTGGATGTGCAGCATACAAGCACATTCCAAAAGATAAAAGAAACAAGCTCGATGACAAATCTGAGCAAACAATCATGGTCGACTACTTGAATGAAACACATGTGTATAAGCTCTACAACCTGACCACGAAGAAGGTTGTTTCGAATCAGAGATGTGAAGTTCAATGAGTCCACATTCCCTGGACTGAAAGACGAAAGAGGACATGAGATCTTCACACTGCTGCCCATTCAAGATGGAGATCGAGGACAGACATCAAATCAAAATGCAGGGCCGCAGACTCCAGAGCAACAAGAACAGAGGATCAACCCCACGAACACAAAACGTTCGAGAGCCAGCAACATACCAAGAAGCTATCCAAATTCCAGAGGGAGAATTCTGGAGGCAGACAATGTCAGAGGAGATTGAGTCGATGAGGCAAAACGAGGCATGGACATTAGAGCCACTGCTAGAAAACAGAAAAATAGTCTCGACTGCAAGTGGGTGTACAAGAAAAAGCTGAAATCAGATGGCACTATTGGCCGCTACAAAGCAAGGCTTGTCATGAAGGGCTATACGTAGAGATATGTGTTGATTATTTTGACATATTCACCCATGGTCAAGATGACAAACATAAGGCTGTTCCTTGCATACGCCACACAGTACAATCTAGAAATTCACCAGATTAACGTGAAAACAGCCTTTCTCCATGGAGATCTAGAGGAGAAAATCTTTATAAAGCAACCTGAAGGCTATGAAGGCCCCGACAATAGACAATATGTCTGTTAGTTGCAGAGATGCATCTATGGTCTAAAACAGACATCATGAGCCTGGTATAAAAAGCTTGATGATCTTCTAAAGTCTCTAGACTTCAATCTTACTCAACTAGACTACAATGTCTACATTAAAAGAGTAGGAAAGGATTTTGTGATACTGACCATTTTCGTGGATGATTCGCTGATGATAGTAAATTCCTTGATGCTGATCAAAGACACGAAGAGTCAGATTTTTAAAAGCTACGAAATCACAGATCTTGGACAAGCAATGAAATGCCTAGGGCTGGAGATCAGAAGAAATCGAACAAAGGGCGAAATGCACTTGAGTTAGTCTGAGTATGCAAGAAAAGTGCTAAAGCAGTACCACATGATGGACTACAAAGAGAAAGGCACACCAATGATAGCCGGAGCCAAGCTCACGAAGCAAGATTGCCCAAAAATGGAAGAAGAAGAACAGAGAATGGTAGGTGTACCCTACCAGAACTTAATCGGTAGTCTGATGTACTTGACAATTTGTACCAAACCCGACCTGGCTTTCTCTGTTTACGCCTTGAGCCAATTCTCTTCCAATCCTGGCATGGCACATTGGCAAATGGCAAAACGAATCCTACAATATCTGAAAGGTACCCAGAATAGGAGATTAACCTACAGAGCTGAAAACGAAGAAAAAGGATTTGAGCCGCATCAGTACAGTGATGCAAGCTGGGCAAGCTGCAAAGATGACAGCAAGTCCACTATTGGAGGATGTACAATAGCATGCGGAGCTGCAATCAGCTGGATATGCAAAAAGCAAACGTTGGTGGCTCAATCCTCTTGCGAAACTGAATATGTCACAGCTTCAAAGGTCGTGAATGAGATAGTGTGGCTGCAGATGATGCTGGAGGCAATCGGATACCACAAGAAGGGCCAAGCATAATGATGATGGACTCTCAAAGTGTCATCTATCTGTCCCAGGATCCCGTCTTCCATTCCAAGACAAAGCACATATCTCAAAAGGAGAGCTCTAGGCCCAGTACATAAAATCAGAAAATATGATTGCAGATTTGCTCATGAAACGCTCGACAAGCCACTCTTTGCCAAGCAAAGAAGGGCAATTGAATTAAATGTACAAAGCTGCAAGGTTCAAGAGGGAGTGTCAGAAATGGTGAACTCCTGCAACTTAACAAGAAACGAAGGTTGAACGAGAATGATTCACGACAGTCAACGTGTCTTTGACTCAAAGCACGAATGAGTGGCAAATCATTCGTGAATCGTAAACACACCTCCAAGACCGCAAACCACAAAGGGACACAAAATGAAAGACTACGAAAGAAATGAAAAGAACGAAAGCAAACGGGAGATTACGAAACAAACGAAGAAGAATCTTTCATGCTGCCAGCTGGCAGCCTAACGGGCTTCATGCCTAGCTGAAACGAATGGCAACGATGGTGTTGTAAAGCTGACTCAGGTGCACCTAGTGTGCCCTGTAAGACTCTAAGAGGTGACGCGCCCTAAGGTACCATAATAAGTTAGAATGTCAAGGACTGAGCCTCCGACCTGTGGTGAGCCAGTCAAGTAGTCACAAGTCATGAGCTAGCTCTGGAGCTCGAGTCATGGCCTAGTCAGGAAGCAAGTTGATTCTGCTGCCGGGACGGCTCCTGGGACCCATGTTTCGGAGCCAGAGGATTCTGCCAGGCTTGCCAAGCTTAATTAGCAAAATAAAAACTAAGTCCTAAAAAGCGTGCTTTACCAAAAAGCACTATATTTCAGAACAGAGGGGGTACGCCGAATTACAACAAAACTATAGGAGGAGTCCGGCAGACAGAAACTTGGGCAGCTCAACTAGCGCCAGGAATCCAGTCGCCAGGTCTCAGCTCCCTCTACCAGCACGAGCCAGGCACAATGCCCAGCACGTGTTGGTGGCCCCGTGACCGGTCAGTCTATGTATGAATGTAACTTCTTCCAAATCTAATAAAGTTGATCCTTGGAGATGATTATCATTTCGGTTTCGCCTCCGGGAATGGTCCAAGTGGAAGGACCCTTACTACAACCTTTTTGCGTTGCTGGCACCTAAGGGTCCTCGTCATCAACGTGTGGCTTGCCGTTATGCCAATTGGTCAGTTTGGCGACCACTATGCCTTGGGTTTCATGTGTGGCTTGTCTTTGCCTTTGGTTACCTTTTGGGAACGGATTCTGAGTTGGCTTTCGGGTTGGTTGGGATTCCAGTTTTCTTAACTCTGAATGGTTAAGCTTGTTACTTTTCTGAGTTGGCTTTTACGTAAGTGCATGATGGATGAATGTTAGAGTTAAGCGCGTGTTGGGAAAACCGCTCAAGTCCCAGCGCCCTTTGAGATGCCGGTGCAACATGTGGTATCAGAGTCGACTAGCCGGTCAGCTATGCAAATCTCACAGGGATAGCCATGCTTTGAGATTTGTCAGAAAAACTGTTGCGCAAGGTGCTGCCCACAGTGTAAGCACAGGTGCGTCCACGGTCGAGGTGGTCAACAGAATGGGGGACTTGATGAGGCAAGGTACTGCCCTTGAAGTGTAAGCACGGTCAGCTCTCGCGATTCGGGCCTGGCACCGTCTGCACGTAGGACAGATGAGGCAATGTGCTGCCATTAGGTTGGTGAAAGTACGGTCTGTGCCTTGTGGGGTGCGGGGTGACATATTCGAACTGTACAGGTTAACCATTGATACAGAGATGCTGTTCGAATTCGGGTGTAAAGCACGGGTGGTTAGCTGCCGGTGCGGGATAGCTGCCGATCGTTTAGCTATAAGGGCTATCGACCAAAAAGTGGTGGGGCGTGACTGAGGCAATGTGCTGCTTAATGGTGAAAGCACAGATGGTTGGATGGATGTTTTCCCGTGGGCTAATTCTGTGATAGATTTGAGTGGGTGCGGCTAGGCAAAGGTCCTACGTCCAGTCTCAAGGGGGATGTGGCTTGAGAGGGATCCTCTGTGTTTGCTTTGGTTGGTATGTTCGTTTGTGGTGTGCTTGTTTGGACCTAAATAACCCTTGGTTGCTTAACTTCTTCCAAGTGATCTGATCTAGTTGGGAGTTGAAGGAGGAGTTTACATTTGTGGGTGGACAACATACAAGTATGGAAAGGAGCTTCCATGGGGCAACCCCCAAGATTGGTTCAAGATTATTATTCCTATCCGGAAAGATCTCAGGGAGGAAGTCAGATTTCATGATCGACTCCGGAGCTTCACATAACTATATTTCAAGGAGCGTAGTGGAACAGTTCAGCTTGCCGACCAGAAATGTAACATCAACGCTCAAGGTAGAAACAGCAAAGGGAGCACTGGACGTAGACAAAGCAACATTGAACATCCCGGTGCAAATTAGGAGATGGAAGGCTAAACTTAGCTTTTTGATTTTAGAGATGGATGCCTTCGATGTAATTTTGGGCCTTCCCTGGCTAAATGAACATTGTATTGCAATTTTGGGTAGGAGCTCAAACTTGGTTCTCTTGGATTACAAGGGATAGATCTGTATGACAAAAGCTCTGGCTGGAGGGAACGCTAAGGGCACCGATATTGAACAAAATTTGGTTGCTGCATCTATGATTAAAAGCATGGCGAAAGAGAAAAGGTCTGCTTTCTTTGTATCTACAGAGAGGTTCCTGAAGGGAAAAATGCACAACAGAAAAACTTGCCAAGCCAGAGGAATTGAGTGATATGTTTCCGGAAGAAGTCCAAGCTAAGTTACCTCCTCGAAGACCAGTCGACCATAAGATTGAGTTGGTACCAGGAACAGAACCAACTTCACGAGCACCCTATAGGATGTCCCAAGAACAATGTGGTGGCGGACGCACTAAGTAGACAGGAACACTTGATGGCAATGGTGACAACTCAGGTGATTGGCATACTCCAAGAGATCAGAGAGAATTATGGTACAGATGCGTTAGCGAAGGACTTAATGATCGAATTCCAGCTGGGAAAGCCTCATAAACATTTCACTTGGAAAGATCAAATGGTTGTTTATAAACAATGCAGAATATATGTCCCAGACAACATCAACCTAAGGAAGAAAGTCTTGCGAGAAGATAATGACATACTAGCCGCCGGACACCTAGGGGTAAATCGCATGCATGAACTTCTCAAAAGAGGCTTCTATTGGCCAGGTATGTGGGCAGACGTTGAATCCTATGTGCAAACATGCCCAACATGTCAACAAGTGAAGGTGGAACTACTAGCTCCAGCAAGACTACTCCAGCCATTACCGGTACTAGCATACCCATGGGATTCGGTGAGCATGGATTTTATTGTTCAACTACCACGGTGCCAAGGCTTCGACTCAATTTATGTGGTGGTTGACCGCTTTTCAAAGCAAGTTCACCTGGTACCAACTAAAAGTTTAGTGACAGCGGAAGAAGTGGCAAGGCATGTGTCTTCAAATACCATGGCCTACCTAGAACGATTATTTTTGACCGAGACACCAAGTTCGTCGGAAAGTTTTGGACTTGCCTATTTCACCTCGTGGGAACTGGACTGAATTTCAGCACTGCATATCACCCTCAAACAGATGGGCAAACGGAACGAGTCAATCGACAGATTGAACAATATTTACGAAATTATGTCGCTTGGGACCAATCCGATTGGGTCAACTACTTGGATATTCTCGAGTTTGCACATAAGAACCAAGTGAATAGATCTACTGGATGGGCACCCTTCGAGATAAGCAATGGTCGGCTACCGATTATTCCAAGCTCTTTTCTTACAGGTGTGCAAGAAACCCCAGTACCCACTGTGGAGAAACTCATCAATGAGTGGCACACAAAGCTGACAGAGGTGAAGTCATTTTTAGAGCAGTCCCAAAGAAGTATGACAACTGACGTAAACCCACATCGACGAGAACTGGAATTTGAGGAAGGTGATCAAGTATGGCTGAACACAAAGGACATTGCGTTACCAAAAGGTTTTTCTCATAAGTTCATTCGACCTTATGCGGGACCATATTATGTCACCAAGAAGATTAACCCAGTGGCTTACAGGATTGGCGCTGCCATCCAGCTTGGATATACACAATGTGTTTCATATCTCATTACTCAAACGGTACAAACCAGATGAGCGATTTGATTGGCAACACGACCTCCGTCACCCACCAATGACACTTGATGATACAAAGAGGCAGCTTGTACCAGAACAAATATTGACTCATAGAAAGCGAACTGGCGTGCAACGTGAATATCTAGTGAAGTGGCTACGGGCTCCACTCATTGAGGCTTCTTGGGAGTACGAAGACAAACTTAAGGAGGGAGCCCCTGAAGTACTTGTAGATTATCTGCAGAAGAATCAACGCAATAGTCGTTTTCCCATATCAGCACACAAAACACTACTTGGTGGCATGCCTCCTGCATAAACACTCATGGCCAATTCTGAAGTTCAAGGAACTTCCAGGTATCTTTCTTAAGTTTGTTAATAAATCACTTGCAGCTTTACACAAGTTTTACGTAAGTGAACTTTATCAACACTTTTCTTGTGCTACTGCCAATGTATCTTTTTAATTCAAAGCTGTTAAGGCCGGTGAATTGAGCCCGTGCCATACGTCCTAGGTCTAGTTTGGCCCTGATGAGGACATCAACTTTTTCAAACGAGGGGAGGATGTTGTAAAGCTGACTCAGGTGCACCCAATGTGCCCTATAAGACTCTAAGGGGTGACGCTCCCTAAGGTCCCAGAGCAAGTTAGAATGTCAAGGACTGAGCCTCCGACCTGTGGTGAGCCATTCAAGTAGTCACAAGTCATGAGCTAGCTCTGGAGCTCGAGCCATGGCCTAGTCAGGAAGCAAGTTGATTCTGCCGCCGGGACGGCTCTCGGGAACCATGTCCGGGAGCCAGACTGATTTTGCCAGGCTTGCCAGGCTTAATCAGCAAAATAAAAACTAAGTCCTAAAAAGCGTGCTTTACCAGAAAGCACTATGTTTCATAACAGAGTGGGTGCGTCGAATCACAGCATAGGGGGAGTCCGGCAGACAGAAACTTGGCAGCTCAACCAGCGCCAGGAATCTAGTCGCCAGGTCTCAACTCCCTCTACCAGCACGAGCCAGGCACAATGCCCAGCATGTGTTGGTGGCCCCGTGACCGGTCAGTCTATGTATGAATGTAACCTCTTCCAAATCTGATAAAGCTGATCCTTGGAGATGATTACCATTTCGGTTTCGCCTCCGGGACTGGTCCAAGTGGAAGGACCCTTACTACAACCTTTTTGCGTCGCCGGTGCCTAAGGGTCCTCGTCATCAACGTGTGGCTTGCCGCTATGCCAATTGGTCAGTTTGGCGACCACTATGCCTTGGGTTTCATGTGTGGCTTGTCTTTGCCTTTGGTTACCTTTTGGGGATGGATTTTGAGTTGGCTTTTGGGTTGGTTGGGATTCCAGTTTTCTTAAGTCTGAATGGTTAAGCTTGTTACGTTTCTGAGTTGGCTTTTACGTAAGTGCATGATGGATGAATGTTAGACTTAAGCGCGTGTTGGGAAAACCGCTCAAGTCCCAGCGCCCTTTGAGGCGTCGGCGCAACAGACGGAGACTAACTAGCTAGTTGATTAGCGATAACTAGTCTTGTGAATCTACATTTTAGCTATCTTGTAAACTCCACATAGTGGAGGTATAAATGATCCTCTCTGGATCATAACTAAGAATCTGAATACAGAGATCTTTAAGAGACAAAGAGAGAGAGACGTAGCAAGTAGAGCAGAAAAATACTAGAAACTATAGTTGTGCATGAAAGTCTGCCAACGAGCAGAACACAACGAAAGAGCAGAGTGTCATTCCGCCAACGAGCGAGACACTGACGGTATCACTCTAAAATTAAACAAATAATACGATCGTTCTATTTTTGTGCATCTCCTTGTCTTGTGCTATCATTTGTCTTGATTGCTAGAATAGAATGTGTTCTATGATGTGTAGACGCGTGTCTGGGATTGTGTAAACAACTTCCGCGCAAAAAAAAATTCAAAGACACAAAAATGGTTCACGAATAAGAAGAAGAAGACGAATACAGAGACAGTCTCGCTTTCGAGACATGGTATCAGAGCCAACAAGTTATCACTAGTGATATCCCAATAGTGATTCTTCCAGACAACACAATATGGCTACAACAATCCAGACAAGAATAGCAATCAGTCTCAATGACCTAAATTACAGAATCTAGAAATTCAAAATCAAAACGCTTCTGAAGGGTGAAGGCATCTGGTCGGTGACCGAGCTCTTATAGATGCAGCCTCCAAAGGGAGACCCAAGGAGAGCTGAATGGATCAAAAAAGATGAGCGCGCAATAGCGATCATCATTTCATCCATAAATGAAGATCTACTCATGCAGATTGAAGACTGCGAAAGCAACCATGCAGCGTGGGAAAGATTGAAGCAGAAGTATGAAGTGAGGACTGCAGCTTCAGCCATGCACCTTCACAATCAGCTCAATCAATACGGTGGAATGGCAACCAGTTGGATCAGCACGTTGAGAAGATCAGAACAATCTTCGCTCAACTCGCTGCATCAGGACAAGAGCACCAGGTCCCAGCACCACAGCAGCTGATGTACTTCATGAAATCTCTACCGACGTCCTATCAGCCGCTGAGAATGCTCATACTGAGTCTATCTAGTATAAGGTAGTCTATTCAAAAGTTGGAGTTATTTCCAACTACTTTGAAAGGTAATGCTCTGCAATGGTATTTGCAATTTGGGTTGTAGAAATTTCAGATTTGGGTCGATTTAAAACTCAATTTTCTTAAGCGTTACAGAAAGGAGGATGAGGACGATAAGTTTTGGATAAAATTCAAGCCATTAAGCATAGGAAGAAAGAGGATGTGTTATGTCCAACATTTTAAAGTATTGGAAAAGCGACTGCAAGAATCATTGATAGCATGGGTCAATAAAATATTTCGACATGGGTTGCATAAGGTTCTCCACCATGGCACTACTTTAAGCGGTCAGGAGTTGGAACCAGTGTTGGTCTAGTATGGAAGGATGACCTGGGTATCAACCAGGCTATGCATCATATGTAATGACGAATCATCTACTAGCTGGTATTTCCAATATTACGTGATTGTTATTCATGATTCTCTGTTCCAGATTTTTAGGGAACAAAATTTAAATTATGGCATGTCCTAGTCAATATACATGGTTGATCACAAAATTGTGCATAAATCGTCTTTACAATTATAGCTTTCTAATAAGCTATTATGGGCATTATTAAGTGGATGGATTAGTAATCAGTTTGTTTGTTTGTTTGTTTTTTTTTTTTGTTTCTCTCATTTTGTATTTATGTATGATATAGTCTTGCCTCAAATTTTGGGTTGTAAGAGTGAAGCCTAAGGGCGAAGGCTCAATAGCCCATAAAGTCCTCGTCACGAGACTTTATCTTGCTTAAAATGTAAATGTAAAACTTGTTGTTGACTTTCTTTGATATACATTGAAAGCTTGTTGACTTTATGGGCATAATGGCCTTTCCCATGGGCTTGTGTGTATACATAAAAGGAGGACAGTTATTGTAAAGATCGCCTAGTGAAGATCCGACTAGATCCTGTTGCATGCAACCAAAAGGACACTTGTGTAGCAAAACCACCCAACCAACAGGAAATCGCTAGTCAATGCCCTAACCACTTCACCCCCATGCCATGGTGAATGAATGCAAGAGTGGAGGGGCTCCTGGCTACAAGGATCAGAAAATCCAATAGGGAGATGGGCGAGTTTTCACTAGTATATATTCTCTCCCAGGAGGAGAGAATATTCCTCTTAGATCCCCATGCAACCTGGAATAGCAATTGACCTCCTATTCTTGCATTATAGCAGTCAAACACCATGCAAGTGCTCCTATGACCTATTATAGATCTAGGCCCTCATATGATTATTAATTACTTTTTCGGCCAAGTCTGGAATGACGAGGCATAACTAATAACCACATTCACTGGAGTGACTGGCTATCCATGTCAGGAATTATTTCGAATCCCACATACTGGACATGGACGTAACAGTTATGCTATATCAATGCCCTAGAAAATATGTTTGAAATTATAGTAGCGAAGAAGGTCAAGGCTCGAGGGCCTTTTACCATGGGATGGCCTTTGATAATAGGCATGAGCGTTGACTATGGGGGAAAGCTTGAGGCCTTGGGACTTCTCGCTACATACTGCCCAGTGTAGCTTTTTCTCCTAAATGCTACTTTTGTGATTCAAAAGGTCATACCTTGTGCTAAAACTTTTAGGTAAACAATCAATGGTTCAATGACATAATGCCAAATGTCCTTGGAAGTCTTGGCAAAAAATCAATGCCAAGTATCATCCTATCATTGGCTATCCAAATGAAGTTTTTGTGAAGGAAAATTTTGCTATTTGAGGTGGGTGTCAAATACTAAAGGAAAATATGTGATGACATTACAACCAAGAGTTAGAAACACGTCTAAAGGATATATACCTTGACATTGTCTTAACACCCTTAATCTAGGTCATATATCATATAAATCAGGCATGTTGTGAAAATTATGCCAAGTTTTCTCGTCAAGCTGCACTAGCAGCGCGATGAGAAGACTATTTTAGTCGGACAAGAATACTAGCCATTATCTCCCATAATATGCCTAATGTGTCTCATAAAATCCTAATATGCCTAATGTGTCTCATAAAATCCTATCTTAAACTTTTGCTAAGCCTCAAAAAACAAGATTTTCTTTTCATTTAGGAGGGCTTCTTACTTTTGGGTTCCATCCATGAGGGGGCTAAACATTACAATGGATCATGTTCAACTAGAACCAATATTTCCTTTTTAGTAAAGAAAATGTTGGCACCTTCTCCAAAGGAATCTACTAAAAAGATAATTTCATAACATCTTTTTCCACCTGCACCTTTGGTGCTCGGAAGGTGCATGTAAAAACATTATACCTCTCTTTACACCACCTACTCGAAAGGTGCGTGTAAAAAGTTTATTAAAAAAAACTAAAACATGTTTTCACGCGTGGAAGCTTTACCTCCTTGGCCCTTCCCCTTGGAGATGGAGCCTTTTCCCTCAAAAAATTACCGCCATCTGTGAAAGGGCCTCGGAGGCAAACCTTTCTCTTATAATAGATCAAGCCGAACCTCAAAACGACCTTAGAGGTGGAATGGAACCGGCATCTTTCCTCGAAGATCGATTTCATAAAAAAAACTTACAGGAAGTTGACTTCTAAAAAATCGACAACTTTTTTTAAAATGCCGAAAATTTTATGTTTGTCCTTTTCATATGAAAAAAATTTGTGTGTAGTAAAGTAGTCAGATCCTTGTAAAACTTGGGTTACATATGTTTGTTGAGCTAATAAAATAATTTATTAATGTACATATCTAACCGTTTGCCAGCTAGAAACTTGAGATGCAAGATCTAGAAGGCAAAAAATTTCAAAAACCGACCCGAAACCCAAAGAGGTTCCCGAATAATGATGCAAGGCATAAACTCAAGATTGAAAGTATAACACACATTAAGTCAGATGAAGATTAAGGCCACCACCGCACTGCAGTCTTCTAGACTTGGCCTTTCGCCTAAGATCATGTTTAGTTTTTAGGCTATAAAAAAAATAAAAGGGAAAGGGCCAGATTCCAGAATATACATTTGGGCGGCAAAATTCAGGCGGTAAAAATAAGTCCACTTGTCCCAGAGACAGGTACGTCCACGTGTCGAATGGCAATTGCGTGGCCTACCTGGTACTGTCCTATACCTTGACACGAGTTTATACGAGCCGTCATTTATAGCCTTTATTTATTTTTAATTATTATTATTATTTATTTATTTGCGAATCTGGAAAGCCTTGATTTTGCCTAATAATGAAAATACGATTTTCCGGATCGGGATGCGTGAGCGTATCTGGGCTGTATTTGTACTTTGCAAATTGCGAGGTAACACAGAAATAATAATAAATGATAATAATAAATAGGATTTAGAGTGAAATACGCTATTAAATACACTCAAATACTTAAGTTTTTCACAGGAATTTGGTGCATGTACAGCAAAATAATATAGAATTATAATTGATATTCAGAGAAAAAAAATGATGCTTCAAAGCTGAGAAAAAAAAACCATTATTATATTACATGGAAAATGTGGATAAGTATGAAGGAGTGACATGGTATAAGTACCAAAGGATAAAGCCTCCGTACCTATGAGTCATAACCAAGTTGAATTTGGAAGAAACTCTTTTTTTTTAATTATTAGCCTACAAGTGGTAAAAAATGATTGCAAATTTTCGTCAATACTAAATAGAGTATGATTTCATGAGGACATTGGAGCAATGTTCTAAACCTCCTTGAGGTTTCACTCTAATGTTTTTGAAGTTGTCCTTTTTTTTATGCCTTCTAGATCCTGCATCTCAAACTTTTTCATGGCAAGACATTATATATGTACCTTAAAATTTATTTTATTCATTTAATAAACGTATGTAACCCAACTTTTATAAGGATCTCCCTATTTTACTACACATTTTCTCCATGTGAAAATGACAAACCCAAAATTTCCTGCATTTAAAAAAAGTTGTCAGTTTTTTAAAAGTCCACTTCTTGTGAATTTCTTATGAAATTGGTTTTCAAAGAAACATGCCGGTTCCATTTTCAAGAGATGTCGACTTTCTCGAACACAAATCTAGAGCAGGTTATTTGCAAATTAGTATGATTACACATACAAGTGCAATGTGCATTTACTAAAACTCTAAAAATTAGTGTATGGCTTAAACAAATTTATCTCCAAGAGTTTCAACTCTAAACTCTAAACTCAAGTGCTCAAGAAATCTTTTTTGAGTTATCCTCAAAAAAACTTGCGTATTTTAGAGTTTGTTTGTTTTTTGAAAATCTAAATGCATACACAACAAATCATCAAAAATTTCATATCATTTTTTGAGAAATGATGTTGGTTTTAATCCTATGGTTTCTAGTTTTCCGGAGCACTGCGAAGCTCTCTCCCTTGTAAGAGACTACCAATGTTATATAAGTATCACAGATTTGACATGAATTATGTTGTGGTATTCAATTCATGAATTAGCTGATTATTTTTTGGAAAAATTAAATGTATGCATCTGAAGATTAGTTTAAGATTGGTATAAGTCGAACTAATATTGCAAATGTGATATCAACAAGTCATCAACTCATTTTTTAGTACATAAAAGTTCTTGAAAGGCACAAACTTAAAGTTGCAACTGTCAATTTTTAGAGAAAAAGGACAAATATTGATTGTATTGTCAATCATTAAGAGTTATTGATTGCTTAATCCAAAGATCTATCAAGTTCTAGATGTTAGATCTTGATCTAGATGCTTTACACTATGATTTAAGCAAGAGCAATGGATCAAATGATCAAACACATGGATGGGCGGCTCACACGTGTGGAGGATAGTACCTGTACGGCCTGTTTACAGAGAGTAAAGTACATTAACTTACAAATGCATTTCATTCATCAAAACTCAAGACAAATGTGGAAATCTCAACAAAACTAAAATTTGCCAATGTCACATCAACTTGTTATTGATTTGGTTGATCTCTTTATAGATCAAGTACATCCACGAGCTGTGTACTGTCCAACAGGCCTTCACATGTGTGAAGAGTGCCTGGTCATCCAGATCCACCAATGGGAGCCATATGTGCTCATTTCCCAAAGTTGACTATTCTCTTTGGCTAGAAAACAAAAAGCTAGTCTTCCACATCTATAGGAATATTTTCTACAAAATAGGATCTAATGGAATCTTCCTATCTTATCTTCTAGAAGCTTATCCACATGTGTGAATGGTATCTTGACATGTGTGAGTAATAACTCATTCACATGGAAATCCAATCTATTTACAAAAAGTTCGACCAATTTGACCATTTTCAAGATTCTACTCAAAGGTCAATTTCACACTAGTGTAGATCAAGCTAAAACCAATCTAACTTAATAAAAATGACTTATGTACATTCTTTCACATGTGGGAACAGAATCCACACGTGTGAGATCCTATCAAGCTCAAATAACTTGAGATCTACAAGATACAACAAGTTGGAAGTGATATTTTAACACTCCTCCCACTTCTAACTTGGCAAGTCTAATGTACACATATCTACAACTCCAAGAGCATTTCTTAACTTGAAAAATGAATCTTTAGCCAAAGGTTTGGTTAAAATATCAGCTATGCACTCGGATGAAGGCACATGATGAAGTTGAATCTCCTTGGATTGCACCTTCTCCCTCACAAAGTGATGAGCTATCTCAATATGCTTTGTTCTAGCATGGAAGGTCAGATTGGTAGCAATTTGTTGAGAAGCTTGATTGTCACAATAGATGCAAGGGACCTCCTCGGCCTTTAGCACTTGAAGCTCCACCAAAAGTCTTCTTAGCCATAGGAGTTCTTTGGTTGTTGAAGTCAATGCCTTGTACTCGGCTTCACAAGAGGAAAGAGACATTGTATCTTGCTTTTTGGAAAGCCAAGATATCACTCCTCCACAAAGAAAAGTGACAAATGCACTTATGTATCTTCTATCCATCTTATCTCCTACAAAATCTGAACTCAAAAATGCTCTCAAGTACAAGTTAGATCCTTGATAGAGAATGCCAAAAAATCTAGTATAAGAGACATATCTAAGCACTCTCTTGGCACTTTTCCAATGATGCATCAAGGGACCTTGCATATATTGACTTAACTTGCTTACACTATAACTCAAATCTGGTCTACTGACTATCAAATAGATTAAGGAGCCTACTAGCTTCCTAAAGAGTGTGATGTCCTCAAAGGATGCTTCATCACAATCATTAGTAGCTTTACAAGTTTGCTCCATAGGGGTGTCAATCCCTTTACAATCTTTCATGCCAAACCTCTCAAGAATGGAAGTAGCATACTTTGGTTGACTTATAAAAGTAAAATCACTACCTCTAGTAGCTTCTATTCCAAGTATGAACTTAATAAGTCCTAGATCTACCATCTCAAATTCACTAGACAAGGAAACTTTAACATTTCTTATGCCTTCACCATCATTTCTTGTCAATATGATATCATCAACATAAAGTACTAAAATGATGATCTTTCCATCATTACATTTGATGTACAAAGAAGGCCATAAGAGCTAATCACAAAGCCAAGAGAGTAGAGAAAATCATGCAACCTACAGTACCAAGCTCTAGGTGCTTGCTTCAAGCCATATAGGCTCTTCCTTAAGTGGCAAACCTTATCCTCCTTACCATCCTTGATGAAGCCCTCGGGTTGCAACATGTATATTTCCTCCTCCAAGTAGCCATTCAAAAAAGCATTTGTCACATCCATTTGATAGAGATTCCACTTGAATAAAGTAGCAATACAAATGATGAATCTAATGGTTACAAGTTTTGTTACAGGAGCAAATGTTTCTTCATAATCTATGCCTTTAGTTTGAAGAAACCCCTTAGCAACCAATCTAGCTTTGTACTTACTTATAGATCCATCTTGATTGTACTTTAATCTATAGATTCACTTACATGCAACTGGCTTCTTCCCATATGGAAGGTGTACAAGATTCCAAGTTTTTCAAAGCATCAAACTCTACTTGCATTGCATCTCTCCAAACTTGTGATCTACTTGCATCTTCATAACATGATGGCTCTTCAAGCATTGTGGTTAGAAAAGAGTAAGAGGTAGAAGGAGATGTGTCTTCCCTTTGCTTTTCTTTCTCAAAGTATGTGAGCCTTGAAGGCTCGGCCTTGCTCCTTGTGGATCTTCTCGGCTCCTTTGGCACATGATTTTGATCTTCCAAAATATCACTTTCAAGAGGCTCCTCCTCGAGTGTTGCAAGATCTTCATCACGTAAGAGATTAGATGAATTTGGAGACAACTTCTAACTTTGAGATTCATCCTTGCTAATTTTTACTTTCTTTGAAATAGGATCAAATATCCTATATCCTTTACTATTTTCACTATAGCCTACAGATATTCCTTTGAAGGAAGTTTCATCTTCTTTCCAAAGGAATATGGACATAACATATACATCCGTACACTTTAAAATCTTTACATTGGGCTTATTGCCAAACAAAGCTTGAAATGGTGAGATCCCACCAATAGCACTACTAGGAAGCCTATTACATAAGTAATTAGCACAAGTTATGGCCTTCCCCCAAAAAGTGATGGGTAGAGATGCATCAAGTCTTAAAGACTTTGCACATTCACAAAGACTCCTATTTTTCCTCTCGGCCACTCCATTTTGTTGGGGGGTGTAAGGACAAGTGAATTCTCTCTTAATGCCATTGATCTCACAAAAGTCTCTCATCTTGTTGGAGATATACTCTCCTCCATTATCACATCTTAGAACTTTAATGCAAGAACTAAGTTGCTTTTCCACTAGAGACTTAAACTTTACAAAAGCTTCATTTACAAGGCTTTTCTTAGGCCATAATTCAATCCAAGTGTATCTAGTACAATCATCAATAAAAGTCACATACATTAAAGCTCCTCCATTACTTTCATGAGAAAAAGTATGTACATCCAAATAAATTCAAATTTCCATAAGAACTCTTGCAGAGCTCTTTGAAGTTCCATCTGAGTGAGACAAGGACACAGAGAAGCTTGCAAGAGTTAGTTCCCAGTAATCTGAGAAAAATCAAGTTTTTTGACTGAAAATCAGTGAAAAAATCCTCTCATAGCCAACCCTCGCATGAGTAACCTCGCAGACTAGATCAGTAGTTACATCTGCACCAGATCCAGCTACTGTCAAAGTTTCAGGCCATTAGTGCAAGGAGTAAAAAGTTATCAAGGAAAAACCATCGTAAGAGGCCTGAATTCTCACTATTGGCCTATCAAATTGATCAGATTCGTAAGATCCAGATTGCAAACAACTATACCAGCAAGATCCAACATAATTGGACCCTGTCGCAGAATGAATTTGAGATCCGAACGATCAATCGCAAAAAGAGCAATAAATCAAGCACCAAACTTTCCCAGAGGAGCAGTTGCGCAAATTGAGACAGAGCCTGAACCAGCACCAATGGATCCAATGGGTCAACCCATACCTGCTGTCGCACCATTGCAAGCAGTCCGGAGGGCACCACGAATGGAGATTCCAAAGTACGATGGATCATCAAATCCCATCAAATTCCTCCAGATTTACAAGCAAGCCTATGAGATCTACAACGATCGGACACCTACAAAAAAATTGATGTTGTTCCCAATGTCTCTTGTGGCAGTGGCACAAGATTGGTACTTCAGCCTGTCGGAAGAAGAAAAAACCACTTGGGAAGTGGTTAAAGCGGCTCTCATCACGCGTTTTAAACCAAGAAAATTCCTAGAAGGCCCATTTCTCCTACTGAGCAAAGTCAAAATGGGAAAAAGATAAAGGGTCAAGGATTATATCGAGCGGGTCAAACATTTGCAATTCGAATGCAATGCAGCCCTCACTCCCAATCATGTAGTGATTATGTGGTTCCTCGTGGGGTTATCACGTAGCATCAGAAGAGAGCTGAAACGATGGGAGCAGTACGCTACTTTGAAAGAGGCAATGGAAGATGCCATTAGGAAAGAGGACGAGGGATCTGATGATGAGTATCCAACCACCCATACTCCAACTCCCTCAGTAGCATCATCATCATCCAACGCTTCCAATCTATCTGTAGAGCTGCTGTTGGAACAAATGACCAAATTATACAAATAGCAGATGGAGAAACTTACTGCTCACTTTGATCAAAAACTGAAGGACTTGTAGGGAGCTATAGCAACAACGTCAAATCCTCAGGGTCAAAGCCAATCGCAGTATCTCTGTCGTGAAAATGTATGGTATTCAGTTTGCACATAGAATCATACAGTGAATGAGTGTCGAGTCCTAAAGCAAAATCTGTGACTGACACAAAGGTTTTGCCATCTATGCAATGCATCATCGCACGAGATGGCCTTTTCCCCATTTAACCCCCAAATCATCCAACAGAAGAGGAGTCCTTATTAGACCTCCTATCCATATCATTAAGGGGCACCAAATGCGGCACCGAGGTATGGCACACCAAACAATCAACAATGCATGGCCTTACCTGCACCACCGAGGCTAGCCAATCAGCAAGTGGCCCATGTGAACTTGACAACAGTGGAACACGAAGTACCAACACCACCTCAACCTGAGCAGCAACAATGGTACGGGTCGAATGAGCCATTTATGGACCCTGCCATCAATGAATATTATACGACCTATACAGCTCAACCTCAGCGTCAAGGTGGGAGGAATTACGGCTGCTACGATTGCGGAGAAGGACATAGAATTGCAGAATGTCCATGCAAGGGACAATATACATCCTTCTGCTGAGAATGCAGATATGGACACAGTTACAAGAATTGTCCATTAAGACTTGGAATGAGTGCACCACTGAACCTGATCGCAGTACAACCTACAACAGTTCCAGGAGGGTTGCCACCAGAAAAGCAACACTTCCACGCCCCAGTGTTAGCCATCATGCAAGCACAAAACTGGAAGGAAGTGACTCCCTCACCACCCCCATCAGTATCAGAAGGTCAATTCTTAGCTACAGGACCATATCCTAATGTGAGAGAAGAAGGAAGGCAATATCAGAAGATACGCCATTGGGTGCAAAAAGCGCAAGAGGAGGAAAAAGCTCAAGTGAGAGGCATACTTGCAGGACCTCTTGTTGCTGAAGAAACGGTACTACAAGCGGGCTCACCATTATGTACTGATTAGAACAATCGGTTACACCATCACAAATCACCATTCCTCATGGTGGAGCCCGCGGAACCGTATACTGAAGTGCTCACAAGCCTGCTAGCAAGCCGTGTTAGTTTATCCCTCGGAGAATTACTGCAGATCGTGCCACAAGCTAAAAGCCTTTTGGTTGAATGGGCCGAATCAGAAGCGGAACCAGTAGCACCAGAGCCACATATTGTGCGGGCTATGAAGAAACGAACAATGTCCTCCACATTGGGACAATGTGGGAAATTGAAGAACACAACATCACCTTGTCAATCAAGCACAAGAGATTTGAGGACGAGGCGGCAGTGGTAGATGGAAGATCAAGTGTCAATTTGATCTCCACTACCTTGTACCAAAAGTGGGGTTTACAGGGATTGAAGCCAACAAACTTTGCCATGAAGCTAGCGGATCAATCTTGTGTAAAACCAAAAGGTGTAGTTGATGACATCCCTGTAAAAATAGTGGGAATGTAGTTTGTGATCACTTTTGTGGTAATGGACATACTAGAGTCCCCTACTGCCTGCCGCGTTTTACTAGGAAGACCATGGTTGAAAATTGCGCAAGTGGTTCACAACTGGGTAACTAGAAAGCTCACCTTCAAAAATAAAGAGCAGGTTGTAAAGGTCGATCCAACCACATGGGCGATGAAACCTATTGCACCAAAAGTTGACGACAGATCGTCTACAATTGATCATACAATCGATCGCCCAAGGCAAGCCAGAGGAGGTCACTCCGATTTAGAGACAGATGTCGTGGTATGGATGGATGCATCAACAACAATTGACTGCATGGCTGGGCAAGCATGTCAATATGAATTAGATCCTGAACCCAACAACTTATAGCCCGAGTGCTATACAATGGACACACCAATTACATTTGGGGTGAATATGATCAACGTAGCATGGATGTTAGTGGAAGCTATTGAGAACCCAGTGGACCGACTATTTGGATCTACACACACACCATAATAGGAAGAAGCTAGACTGCACATCATTCAAATGAGCCCAGACAACTGAGCCACGCTACGAAACATAACTTCTTTAGGCCTGCATAGAACACTCAGAGTTTCCTCTTCAGTCCCACATGACACCACTCATAGCTTCATCTTCAGACCCCCACAAGAACACTCACGACTTCATCTTTAGTCCCACACAAGAACAACACTCATGACCTTCATCTCCAAACTTGCACACGCACTTGCAAACCAATAAATCTGCAACCACATGATACACGACCAGCAATAAAATTGATCTGCTTGCAATGCATTCTGCAGACAACACTGCTGCGACTGACCCTACAAAACAATGACCTGCAAAGAAAATGCACTAACAAACAAAAAACACCCTACTAGCAAAATAATCTGCATCACAATCGACAAATCACGGCCTTCTGCTCTTTAACAGAACTCTAGACCCTCCCTAATAGAACTCCACGCTCCCATTTCAACCACCTACTTCTCCTTGCCTTCACGAGTTCTTGACCGAGAGTTTCCCTCAACCCAATCTCAATCGAGTGCCTCTCAATCCCATCTCAACCGAGAGTTCCCTCAACTCAATCTCAACCCAGTGCTTCTCTCAGTTCCATCTCAACCGGCAATTCTCCATAATCCCATCTCAACCGAGAGTTTCCCTTCATCCGATCTCAACCGACTGCTTTCACTGCTTGAATCGAGTCCAAACCATGTCCTACCCTAACAACGTTATCTGTCTCCTACCCTAACCGTGTCATTTGACTCTACCCTAACCAAATCCTAAATTGCATCCTATACTAACAGCGGCCTCTGACCTAACCTAACTAATAAACATGAACACAGACCTACCTACAAACAAGGCATCTAACCCGATGCCCCCGATCTTCACGCAACCTCCAACAAACCTGTTAGCAAACGAGGTATCCAACACACTAGCACAATTTCCACGCAACTTGCACATAGATCTGATAGCAAATGAGTCTACCAGCGACTCCTCAAACACACTGCAACCTCTCTCTATGCCACCTGCAAACAGATCTGCCAACAAAATGACCTACAATCCTGCAAAAAAAAACCTACCTGCAAACCTGCACAACAAGCTGCCACAATCCACAATTTGCACACCTCCACAACCTGCAAGCAACAATACCTTGCACGCGACCAAGCCATCCAAAGCCATGCACAACAATCTACAACAAACTCCAAAGGAAACTGACCTACACATCGAGCAGGAGGCCGCCGCTGGAGTTAGTCGCCTTGAAACCTAACGAGAGTCACCAAAAGATTTTACCAACCCTACCCTTAGACACACATTTTAGGTAAAGAGACCCTACCAACACAAAAAACATTTTTAAGTCTCTCCACGCACCTCACCCAAATCTCTCACATTTCGTCTGCGTCCCCACAAGCTAACTTCGACAGTGCCTTCCACATCAAACTTCGACCGAGCGATCCAGAACTAACTTCGACCGAGTCATCTACTTACTAACTTTGACCGACTCCCTCTACTTACAGCTTCGTCCAAGTCCAACCATTGCCACTCCTGACCAAGCCTTTCACCCTTGTCATCTTCTCGACCAAACTCCCCTTTATCAATTTTTGATCGAGTCTCATACGTCAATCTCAACCAAGCCAGAAGTCATTCCATCTCAGCTGGATACAAAAAAAAAAAAAAAAAAACTTGACCCTTCATTAACTTTTTGAACATTTGTTAGTTTCTTTCGACCCTTCAAACTTTTTTCAACCCTTTCTACTTTCTCAACCGATTGTTAGGTTTTCGATCATTCGGTAAATTTTTTCAATCCTTTGTTAAAATTTCGATCCGTAGTTAAAAATTTTTGCTCCTTTGTTAAATTTTTTTCGCTCCTTCGTTAAATTTTTTCGTTCCTTTGTTACTTTTTTGACCCTTCATAATTTTTTCGATCCAGTTCATTTTTTGATCCACTTTCTTTCCGATCCACCTCATTTTCGAACCATCTAATTTTCGATCTTCCATTTTTCGATACATTATTTTTTTCGATCGACCCATTTTTTGATCCACCCATTTTTTGATACATCAATTTTTCCTAATTTCCATTTTTCAATCCAATCTTAATTTTTTGACCCCAGACCCATTTTTCAGCACCCGACCAATTTTTTGACCCCAGCCCAATTTTTTGACCCCAGTCAAAAAAAAAAGAAGCTAACTTACCCATTCACCATACACCACCCTTAACAACTAACTGGTGCATATATTCAACAAAAAAAAAAAAAAAAAAAACCAAAAACCACAAACCAAAAACAACAAACATCCCAAAATTCAAAAAATTAAGAACATCCCCAATGGAACACCATACAGATATCCATATTACAGATGAATATCCACATCACATGGTGTCACCCGAATCTGAAGAAATCAGACATCTTAGGTTCTCCTGAATGCGGTCCCATATACACAAGTCATCTACAAACCCATTCGACAGCCGCGAACCTGATAGAGCCGAGTCTTCACGAGCAAGAGCCCATTTTATGGTGTTGAACTCTCATGGGCCAAAACCCACCTTAATGGCATTTTTGCCACCCATGGTGCTCATCATGAAAAAATAACTCCAAAATTGGATCTACCAAAGTTTGATGGTAGTTCGGACCCTCAAAGATTCTTTCAAATCTTTGAGAATGCATGCAACGTTTATGGCAAAACATTTCTCGATGCTATGGTCCAACGGTTTTCTATGACCATGATCGCTAAAGCTCGTGACTGGTTTTTTAACTTCAATCGCGAAGATAAGACTGATTGGTTTGTATTGAAACAGTCCTTTATCAAGCGTTTCAAGCCCTTTCAATTGATAGAGAGTCCTTGTGTCAACTTGAGTAACATCAAGATGACAAAAGATGAATGCGTACAAGACTATATTGAGCATTTCAAGCGCCTAAAGAGTCAAGTACAAGACCAGCCCACCGAACAGATGCTCATCATTTGGTTTTTGGTCGGACTTCCAAGTTGGATCAGACACGAGCTTAAATCCAATGACAAACATACGAGTCTCAAACTAGCTATGTCTGATGCCATCCGAGAGGAAGATGAAGGATCAGATGTTGATGAATCCAGGGCAAGGAAAGCACCCCACGCTACTGTCCATGAGTTGAAGCAGATCGAGGATATCGAGATCAGCTTTGGAAATCACAATTGGAGTTGCTTCATCAACAACATCACCTGCAAATGGAGTAACTCACCAATGGGTTTCAAAATACCATGAAGTCTATCCAACGCAGTATGCCTCGTCAACTACACACTGCCCAGGTACCTAATAGACAAAAAACTCATTTGGTGCCCACACTATCAGGCTATGCATCCTGCTGATGCTTGCCCTTCATATCAACATAACCAAGCACATGCCATCCAAGGATATGAAGAACAATTGTCACACTCTGGACATTCCTTGCATTATCATGAATACCCCCAGAAAATCCAGAACCACTAGCCATACAATATGGCTATGCCATTACAAGGCCAACAGATGTTTCATCTATGGTGAAGCCGGCCATTTCATGGTTGATTGTCCAGTCGAGACCAAGTACCATGCCGAAGACTGTCCACAACAACCACCTAAGATCCTACCTGCCCGACACGTCAGTTATGACTCCCGATAGGATTCTTACGACAACACAACTCGAGCACCATAGCAATCTACCATTAAACTTGTTGCTCAGTCGAGAAGTTCCTTGCAAACTTCTACGTTACCACAAAATTCACCAGCTCAAAAAGAAGACAAAGACGTTATATGAAATGAGTCCTTGCAAGAAGAAAGTGAAACCGATATTTCGTCATCTACTACCATTTCCATCCAAGAGCAACCTCACCAGGGAATTCATAGTTTTTCTGTCTTTCTACAACCTCAATTCTATATGTCTACTACATGCTGAGACGATTTCCAAGGCCTTACACAGATCTAATCCTTTGATCTTTCCAATAGTCGATAGGAAGTCTATATCAAAATTCATTTAAATGAATCTCCTGGACAGAAGAGTACTACGGAAATAGTATCTTCTCCTTCCATGAATTTCAAGCTATATCTGACAACATCTGCTATCACTGATGGTAGGAATTATGTTCTCCACTAGATGTCACCATCAAAAGGTGGCTCACTCTACTTTTCTAAGAGGGGCCTACTTGCATTTATTACCTTGCCTTGAAATACTACTTTCTACATGGTCATTCCATCTTTCAGGATTCACCATGAGGCTTACACAGTTTCTACTTGATAGTATTAACTAGTATTCCTCGGCTCTCACACTCGGCTCTCAGTCTTCGTTCATCTTGTCTTCTTAGAGACCTCCTCAGTCTAAGGGTAGAGGTGCTCATGGGTAGCTCTGGCCGAGTATCTTGGGGATTTGCCATAATCAGCCAACATCATCCCACCCCTAATGTGTTGCAGGACCCACTGCAACTCATATTGAATGATATTGCTCCACTTTGCGTTGGCATCTTTGATCAGCACTTGGAAAAGCGTAGATCCTCATTCGCTTGCATAAAACCAAGTGCTTGTTTTTGCCAATCTTCATAAAAAATTGATATCCGCAATTTGCCGCAATTTAACCAAAATGTCCTATTACTGCAGATGGTTAACATCTTCAAAATTGGAGAGCTCCCAGCAGCTTCATAACTCTGCATGCTTGAGTGTCTCCCTCGTGTCTCTTTTTTTTTTGGTCACTTGTATCCGCCATGGATGGTTTCGCTTTTGGTTTTTTGGTAGGTACTAGTGCTCTGGGAGGTCATGCCAGATATTCATCAATTGTCTCGGCACTCCTTGTGTCCTCCATTCTGCTTCTGGGTGTTTCTGTAGTTTTTCGCTCTGTCAAAGTCTCAGTCTTGCCGACATTCTTTTTTTTGACGAGAAGAGAAGAATCCTCGATTGGTAGGTTGTACAACCTTGGGTTAACAGTCTTCAAGGGAACGGACTCATCAGCAAATGGATGGTAGAAACAAATTTGGACGGATGGGTTGGATAGGGGCTTGGTGGAAGGATGAAAAAATTGATAGTTCTATAGTTGTAGCCTTGGACCCGTGCAATGTCGAGCTTTGACCACTACTTGTTCACTTTGTCTAGCAGGCTCACTATTGTCTTTATCTTTTCTGCAGCTCCTTCTTTTGATTCATTACTTTTAGATATCTTCAGGCTTCATAGGAGAGGATTCAGCTATCATTGCTCCATAGAGTTTCTTTTGATCAAGATTGATTTGACTCAACTGTTGCTTAAGTTTCGTCCTTTCCTTCTCAGCTTCTTTGCTTTATTTCTTTTTGCTGCTTCATCTGCTTTCTTAGGTCTTTTTATTTTGGCTGACCGACCAGTGTAGATTAGTAGCTAGTCTCTGCAAGACATTTGCAATGATCTCTGAGCCTCTTCGACGAAACTATCAGGGTCTGAAAAGACTAGGAATTTCTCAGATGAATAATGAGATGATGAAAAAGAGAGAAATGAAAGGAAGGGTGGTGGTAGTGGTGACAACGGTAGATGGTTTGGGCGATAGGCATGAGAATGGATGTAGATGTTGTGGCAAGAGGGCTGGTTGAAGAAGGAGACTGGTTATCCAATGCTTGTACTTCCATCTTCTGAAGGATCTTCGTCGTGACTGGGGTACTTCTTCTGATTGAGTCACTTTGGATTGCCCATCTGCCTTCTTAGCCTTGTCGTTGTCGTCTTTGGTTTCGTGACCTTGGCTGTCAATCTGCTAATGTTATTGTTGGCAATGTAACTGCTCCTAGTGGATCCAAGCAGATCCACTCTCTCTCTCCCCCCCACAAATCTGTTGGTGGGGATGTTGTTGCTGGTATTCGGCATGCTCATGGTTGGATTGGCGGTTGGAACACGTAGTTGAAACATGTGACTGGACTAAAGATTGAACAAATTCTAACTTAATTTGTCTCGATCTTGTCGTAATTGACTCAAAGATGAATATGACGATGAGATGCAGGAATCAACTCTGAAGTAACATGGATTTCACAAATTTGCAATATGCTCAAAAATCCTAAACTTTGTATAAGGTGATATGAAGATTAATAGATGAATGACAAGTTATTCTTGAGATACGCTACATGACATCTCTTGTTCAATGGATATCCTTGATGAACTAAAAACAAATCTAGAAAAAGAGATACAATTAGAAGAAATTACCAAATAAAAAAAAATGACAAAAAAAAAAAACCAAGGAAGATACCATCTTATAGAGAGTGAAAACTATAGAGCACTTGTCAAACAAAAAGTCATTCATCAACATTGACACATCATTTTGATAGTCGCAGTTTTCATTGGGAGTTAGAGTAAAAAACTCTGACATGTCCTTGTCAAAAACAAGGCAGGCTTGGAAATGCCACTAGGATGTCACCTAAGAAGCTCTCTTGCTTATTTAAGAGACTCCCCCTTTGTAGAAGGAAGGCTTTTGTAAATGTATCTACTCCATGCTGAAATGAGAAGATCTTCCATGAGTTTTGATGCATTCTTGAGCCCCTTGATCATTCTTGTTTCTTGAGTGATGCATTAATGAACTTGCCCCTCCATCTCCTTTGTGTGTGGTTGTGGATCTTAGAGTGGATTAGTGTCCTTGCTTTCGTAGAGTGGATTAGATTTCATGTTTTCTTGTGGATTAATTTAGGAACTAGCATTCAGGTAAACTAAATAGGCTGGATTTGTGGTGTAGATCTTGTATATTCACTTACATGCTAGTTCTTGATGTTCTTGGGGTGTCCAAGAATCAAGAAATGAGTGTTTCTTGATTCTTGGACTTCTAAAATGTTGTCTAGTCTAGTTAGTTTAGTTTCTTGCTTCATTTCTTGCAGTGGTAATGTGTATGCTAGTTTAATTTTCAGATTTCAAGAAGCTGTCCATTTAGTTCTTGTTTCTAGTTGTAGGTTGATGCATGTGTAGAGTAGTTTTAGTGTGTAAGATC
Organism: Diphasiastrum complanatum; assembly: GCA_029204225.1. Taxonomy (NCBI): domain Eukaryota; kingdom Viridiplantae; phylum Streptophyta; class Lycopodiopsida; order Lycopodiales; family Lycopodiaceae; genus Diphasiastrum; species Diphasiastrum complanatum. The sequence goes on along the minus strand of CM055093.1, from coordinate 37,213,580 downwards.
CGTCCATTTGATTTGCAGCATTAAGTGAAATTCATTGTTTGTTCAATGGATCTGCACACTGATTTTATGGTTGAACATTTTGGCATGTATGAGTGGCTGTTTATGCATGTGCATTAGTTCAAGAGTGACGTCCCTGGATTGTCCTCTGACATGAAGGACATTGCTACAACATATATCTGTCTCTTCTGCCTGATTTTGGGCTTTAAACAAGAAATAATAACTTAAGCCAAATCCCACTGTCTCTATTGACAGGCAAAAGAAGTAAGAAGAAAACAAAAACAGTAAACAAATCCTCCTAAGCAGAGGATCTGTCAACAGACCCAGATGTAGTGTCATCTTCTTCACAGATGACTTATAATCCAAAGATTTTGAGTCGGGCTAAGATCAATATGCTACAGGAGGAATCTTGCCAAACGCCAGTACACGAGATGCCTGAGACCTTCAAGAACTATACCTTAGACGATGTAGTAATTATGATGTCGCAAGCTCAACGAGAACTTAATCACAAGTCAAGAACCAGTGGAGCAAGACTTCGAAGGACCTACGTGAACGCAACTGATTAATCTAGCCGAGCCAGGTGAAGAAGAAAATATAGTGCATGTGGGAGAGCAATTAACGCCCACTCAATTCAAAAGACTACATTCGTTATTGGTGAAATACAAGGGTTGTTTTGCTTGGAATTATAGTGATCTGAAGGGTATCGCTCCAACCGTAATCTAGCATACTATACCCTTGGTGGATGGAGCAGTCCCCAAGGTGAGTTGTTACTATCACTGCAACCCGAATTATATAGAACTGATCAAGCAAGAGTTGCAGAAGTTGTTAGATGCTGATTTTATTTATGAAATCGAGCATATTGAATGGGTCTCGCCAATAGTCATAGTACCCAAAAAGAACGACAAGATGCGGATCTGTGTGAATCTTAAAGCGTTAAATGCAGTCACCAAGAAGGACCATTTTCCCTTACCATTTACAAAGAACTAGTATGCCTTATTATCCTCGCGGTAATGGACAAGCAGATTCATCCAACAAGATCTTGTGTAGAGTAATCATGAAAACAGTTAAAGCTAGCAGACCTGATTGGGAACACAAATTGCATGCTTCTTTGTGGGCAATTAGGACAACATGTAAGGGGAGCACTGATCAAATGCCATTTCAATTGGTCTATGGTCAAGATGTTGTAATGCTAGTGGAGTTCTTGGTTCCTTCATTAAGAATTGCCACAATGCAACATCTTGATGAATCCAAATCCCTACAATTATGCCATGAAGCATTGCATAAACTCTTCAAAACACGCTAACTAACTATACATGCATTGGCAGCTGAAAAAGAACAATGCAAAGCATGGCATGATCGCTGGTTGCAGAAGAAAGATCTTCGATCCGGAGACATAGTCCTCACGTATAAGACCAAGTCAATCAAGGAAAAATTGAAGTTCACAGACAAAAGTCCATACCGAATCAAAGAGATCCTCAATCATGGAGTCGTGAACCTGGAAAAACTAGATGGGACATGTTCGACACGCTCATCAATGGTAGCCGTTTACACAAGTATTGGCCACCCCAGTGAAACAGCTCCAAGATGGTGATGGAATGTCACGAAAAGTTCACCTGCAAAGCCATCACAGCCAGATCTAGGAAAATCAAGCCAAATCAAGCCAGATCCATCAAGATCCAGCAAGATCTAAAAAGTTTTGACAGCATCTGACCAGATCTAGATGAGATCTAGATCCCAAAAGGATCAACAAGGAAGTAGATCGTCAGATTGACTGATGGATCAACTACCAATATTCTATCAAAACTTTCAAAGAGCTACCTATAGTCAGATCCAACCTGGATGCAATGAAATACCAGTTTTCAAGAGTTAAGAATAAGAGAATCTCGAGATCTCATCGAAAAACACTTAAAAAGAGCACTTTTTTCATGAATTTTGGAGATCCCTTGGGAATTAGCTCTTGAAACTTTGACAGTCACCAAATCTAACCCAAATACATCTATGAAAATCTCTGCTAGAGTTATTGATGGAAAAAATCATCAATTTTGAGTGTGTGCGAGAATTCATAGAAGCAGAATTGTTAGAACTTCGTAGAGCATCAAGATCAACAAGCCAACCTTTGCAAGGGACATAATTGGAATCAGAACAATGAAATTAGCTTGTCTATTGGGTCTGAACTTGAAAATCCAATGTCTGGAGCAAGTTGTACGAGAGATCACTTCCTGCAAGCATTGAACCCTCACAAACAGTCTGAACCCTCATAGAACCTTCGCAAGGCAGTCAAATCACCTTCTGAACTCTCGCAGACTTCTCTGAGGTCTTAGAATTATGTGAAGAAGGACCCTGCAAAAATTTGGTTGGAACTGAGTTAGAAAAAGTGCAATTTGTCTAATACGCACTCTAATTTCCTCTATATAAGGGCAGAATTCGAGTCATTTGTCACATTACCTAGCGAAGCTCTACCCAATTTTCAATTGAAATTTCCAAGTTCTCTGAATGTTTCCAAATTTCCTAACAGCCATCATCTGCACTCTCTGAATCTAGATCTGCGCTCAAAACCATTGTTGCCATCATCCATTTTCCAATTTCCACTATTTTCTATTTTTTCAAGCTTTTTTACTGTTTCCACCATTTTGGTTACTTTGTTCAACTTTTTTCTTGTTAACAGAATTTAACTACCATTGCTAACATGGCCTCTTCTTCATCTTCTAATGATACTGGCACCAAGCAGGTCATCACCCGTGATGTGCCATCAGCCACCCAGATCTGGCCTTTGCCTTCTGATGCCTTGATCAGACCTTGGCTGACGGATGGACCTCTTCTTGAAGCAATGGGTTTTTACCCACCGCTTTTCAGCTATGACATTAACATGGGTCTCGCCTTACATGCTTACACCACCTGGGATGCGCCGAAGTCACATTTCCACATTTTGTACCACGGTACCACACGTACAAGGTACAGATTAACGTAGATTCCATGGTCACTGTGGGCATAGTGTCCAGAGAACGTCAACCCATCTCCCATCATCGGGCAAAGACCCTGATAAGGCCATTAATCACCCAGACTGCCCCAGAGGTTCCGATCCAAACTAACAACGGGTACCAGCTAGAGGCTATCATGGACCCAACAATCCAGGCAACGGCGCATCTGTTGAACAACTTTCTGGTTGTTTCAACATCTAAAAAAGCATACAAAGTATATCTTCCCTCTACTGACAATAATGTTGTTAGTAGAGATGTGATCTTCCATGAAGATCAGAAGCTTAACTTGGATGATGCACAGATCAAGGAGTCTCATGCAAGATCTACAATCATCAATCTTGATGCTGCTAAAGAAGTGGTGAGGCCGAGGCTTGAGGAGAAGCAACTTCAAGCAACCACACCAAGAAGATCTACAAGAGAGAGATTTGAGCCAAGAAGGCTCACATATGATGCTGAAGGAAGGCAAGTGGAAGGTGAAACCTCCTATCATGCACTTTTCATATCAGATGAAGAGCCTAAGGATTTCCAAGAAGCACTTCAATCCGAGAAGTGGGTTGAAGCAATGACCCAAGAGTTGCCTTGATGTCAAAAAACACATGGGAGCATGTGGAGCCATCAAACAACATGCATGTGATTGGATGTAAGTGGGTTACCAGAATCAAGTATAATCATGATGGATCTATCAATAAGCTAAAAGCAAGACTTTGTGCCAAAGGCTACTCACAAATCAAAGGCCTTGACTATGAAGACACCTTTGCACTAGTTGCAAAAATGGTAGGAATTAGAATACTCATTGCATGTTTTTACAATTGGAAAATGTTCCAGCTTGATGTTTCTAATGCCTTTCTCAATGGTCACCTTGAGGAGGAGATTTACACGGAGCAGCCTCTAGGTTTTGTGAAGGAAGGTGATGAATCAAAAGTTTGTCTTTTGCTCAAAAGTCTCTATGGACTGAAACAGGCACCAAGTTCTTGGTATGCAAGGCTCAACTCCTATCTCATATCACTCGGATTTTGTCTTAGTGAATATGACCCCTCTTTGTATTATAAGTTTGTAGATAACTTTGTAGTTATTCTTCTCATCTATGTTGATGATATCATTCTTCGTGGAAATAATGAGAAGCTAGTTGAAAAAACTAAGCATGCATTTGGTAGTGAGTTTAATATGCAAAACTTAGGAGTTCTTCACTATATTTTAGGCCTTGAAATAGATTTTTGGAAAGGTCAAGCCTTTATCAAAGTAGGCAGTTGGATTAACCCCAATCTTCTTTGCTGCTTCTCGAACAAAGCTTTACTGAGTGGCTTTGTAAAGATATCAGCTGTCATTTCCTCTATGGGTATGAAGACTGTCTTCTATATCTTCTTCTCGACTAAGTCCCGAATAACATGATACTTGATAGCTATATGCTTTGTTTTTTAGTAAAATACAGGATCTTTCGTAAGATAGATTGCTGAAGTGTTATCCATTAACATGACATAAGGTTCAGAAATAGATTTATCAAATCCTTGTAACATCTGTTTGATCCAGAGTTCGTTTGCCATCTTGGCTGCTGTTACATATTTTGCTTCACAGGAAAATTGAGCTACTATTGTTTGTTTCTTGCTTATCCAGAGAATAGGTGCGCCAGATGCTAGAGTACAACCTCTTGAAATACTTTTGCTATCATCCTTCATGGATGCCCAGCTTGCGTCACTATAAGATTTGATGCGATGTCCAGCTTCCTTTGAATAACACAGTCTATAATCTTTCGTTTTCTGGAGATATTGTAGTACTCTCTTTGCCAACTTCCAATGCAACGATCCTGGGTTCTAATTATATTGGCTCATCCTGTATACTACAAACGCTATATCGGATTTGGTGTTGTCTGCCAGATATAACAATGATCCAATCAGCCTACGATAGGGTGTTTTGGCCATTTGTTTTTCTTCTTCAAGGGTCTGCGAACAATCTCCCTTGTTCAGTATTGTTCCAGGTATCATGGGTGTATGTACACCTTTGCATTCGAGCATGTTGAAGTCTTAAATGATCTTTTGAGTGTACTTTTATTGGTGAAGATACAACTTACCACCTTCAAAGTCTCTTTGGATCTGCAAGCCTAGATAGATTTTAGCTTCTCCTAGGTCAATGATCTCAAATATTTCAGAAATGTCGCTTTTGACATCTGAAATTAACTTATCTCTTATTGAGAAGATAAGCGTGTCATCAACATAGACAACTAGAATTATTATTTCATTATGAACCTGCTTGATATAGACATTCATAAGATCTAGTCTTATATTGTCATGCACTAAAGACAGAATAATTGCTATAGCTTTGTCATTTTTCAAACTTTGCTTATGACAAAATGATACTTCAGTTCAATATGCTTACTCCTGGAATGGAATCTAGGGTTGGTTGATAAAGCGATGGCACTTTGATTATCACAAAATAATGTCGTCGGAGCATATTGATTAAAACTAATATCTGAAAGTAAGTTCCTCAAATTGCTTCCTTTGTAGCTTGAGAGGCTGCGATATACTCTGATTCAGTGGAAGATAGAGCTATCAAAGATTGCTTGTGACTGTTCCAGGAAATTGGACCATTGTTGAGGAAGAATGTAAATCCGAAAGTAGATTTACGAGTGTCTACATGTCCTGCCCAACTCGCATTTGTGTAACCACTGAGAAAATTGAGTTTGTTTTTGCCGACTGCTCCATAACAAATGCAAAAGTCCATAGTAGCTCGAAGATATCTCATGACTCTGATAAGAGCCTTCCAATGTGTTACACCAAGATTAGTCATAAACTGATTGAGAGAGCTGACTGCAAAAGCAATGTCTGGCCTGGTACAGATCATTGCATACATAAGAGATCCTATGATAGACTGGTAAGGATACTCACGCATCTGTTGCTTCTCGTGAATTGTTTGGGGACACTGGTCCTTTGACAATTTGAGTCTTGTTTCCATTGGCGAGAGAGCTACTTTGCAATTGATCAGATTATATCTGACTACAATGTTGTAGATGTACCTTTGTGGTGTGATGTAGACCAACTTCTGTTTTCTGTCTTTGTGGATTTGTATACCAAGTCATAAATGAGCTTCACCAAGTCATCTATTCGGAAGATAGAATTATCTTAGCTTCTTCTATCGGATCAGTATTGTTGCTAAAAAGCAATGTATCATCCACATATAAAGTGATAATGATAAGAGATTGTTACACTGCTTTGAAGTAAACATTTGAATCTGAAGAGCTAGGTGTGTAGCCGTGATCAATAAGAAAAGTATTGATCCTTTGAAACCATGCTCGAGCAGATTGCTTCAAGCCATAAAGTGCCTTATGGAGTTTGCACACATGATTCTGTTTACCCTAGATAATATAACCTTCGGGTTGCACCATGTTAATGTCTTCTTCAATAACTCCATTGAGATATGTTGTCTGTACTTGCATTTGATGTATTTCCAAATCTGCTGTAGCGACAAATGATAGCAAAAGTCAAATAGAAGAATGTTTGACTACTGGACTGAAAGTTTCAGTGTAATTGACGTTGTATACCTGAGAAAATCCTCTGACAACAAGTCGTGCCTTTCTTCTGTTGATGCTTCCATCTGTGTTGTACTTGACTTTGAAAATCCATTTGCAATCAACTATGTTTCTGCTAGCAGGTAATTCGACAATCCTTCTTGAGAAGAGATGAATACTCTTTATCCATAGCTTCTTTCTAGAGATCGGAATTAGGTTGACTGAGTGCCTCTTCGACAGACGTCGATTCCTGAACAAGGTAGGTTACAGACTCGTCGATATACCGGTTGGGTGGTCTGCTGGTTCTTGAAGATCTTTTGGGTAATAGAGGAAGCTGATCATTTCCATCATATTGTAGTTGCTGAAATGTAACATCATCTTCTTCTGGCCCGCCGTTAATTCGTTGTTCGTCGGAAGTAGAAGAACTTGGATCTTCAATGGGAATAGTCACCTACGAAACTGGAAAGTTCAAAGCGTCAAGAGAATCTGACAGGTCGGCTGCATGGGAACTGCCCTTTCCTTTGAGGTCTTGAAACTGGTCTTCTATGAAGATGAGTTCTCGGCTAGTGAATATCTTTGACTTGATGGGATCGAACAACAACTTGTAGGCTTGATCTGAAGTAGTTTAGCTGATGAAAACACATTTGATACTCTGGAGGTCGCGTTTCTTCCTGAAATCATGAGGCATTTGCGCAAAGGCAGTACATCCAAAAACTTGTAAGTTTGATAAAGAAGGTTTGGTACCTGTCCAAACTTCGAATGATATTTTTTTGAGAGGCCTTTGTAGGACATTTGTTCTGAATATAGATTGTTGTTGAAATAGCTTCAGCCCAGAAGCACTTCAGAAGAGTCGCATGTGATAACATGCACTTTGCTTATTCGACTAAGGTTCTGTTCTTTCTCTCAGCAAGACCGTTTGATTGAGGTGAATAGGAGGTAATATATTCTTGCTCAATGTCGTTGTGGATTGCTCTTCCGTAGCATGTGGGTGTATTCCCCTTTTGATTACTCGTATTCTTGGTGCTACTCGTCTTGGATAAGCCTAGCGGTGGCGTGCGTCCGATTGATGTTGGAGAGGTTTTATACAAATTGGTTTCTAGGGCTCTTGGTTTTCAAGTTCGTGACAGTTTTCATGACCACCTATTTCTTCATCGTTTGGTTGTGCTACTCTTGGTGGTTGTGAGACTGTTGGGGGTATTCCCAACATATTGTATATAAATAATATCAGCTAATAAAAAATGTTGCGAGGGCATGCCATCCTGCGCGTATAAGCTCATGGCCCAATGAGCACGCAAGCTGAGTTGTAAATAGAATAATAGACTTCGGCCCTTTGTAATTAAAATAAAACTTGAGGCCCAAAGTCATTTTAAACTTAGAAGTCTACTATTTTAGAGTTGGGTCCAAATGGAGACTCACATGAATCATTTGAAATCCAAAGTATTTTTTTAAGACCTTTGGTTCAAGTTGGGTCCAAGATGAATGGATAGGATTAGTGTACATATTAGCCAATAGTATTTTGGGGCAAGGGCCTTCAGTTAGAATTAAAGTAGAATCACTGTGTTACTGTAATGTGGGTCCTATCAGTTGATAAGGATCAGTTGGCCTCGCCACGAGGCAAGTCAACGGGACACGCGTCCCGTCAACGACAACCTAGGTCATGCATGGGTTGCCTGAGTGAACAACTATATGTACAGTGTAATTTCATTTTGAGAAATATAGTTGCTATGTGAGCTTGTTGTGGAGAGTGTTTTCTGTCTGTGATACTGTGTAGCATGATCTGTGTTCCTATTCAAAGCAAATATTAAGTTGGTATCAGAGCCGTACGGTGGGGTGTAGACGGAAAGTGAAGCACTGGTGCATAGATTCTAGCACACAAAAGCTTGGTAAGCTTGAGACTGTGTGAGGATTCAGTGACAGGATTGGTCAGTAGAATCTACGAAGCAGAAATTTGAAAATTTCCGTAGAGGAGTTGCTCGGTGTTTGCAATCAATGTGCATTCGAACGGACATCGTTTGACAAATGGATTGAAGCATTAGCTTTCCAGTAGTAGGGCGACCTCAGAGCAGTTGATTTGGTCAGCCAGAGAGCTGTGAAAAGCAAGCCAAGATCAAAGTTGTGAGAAAAACCCTGGCCTAGGGTTTGGAAGCATAAAAGCGAAGTTCTCTCTCTATACTGATTCGTGTTTTAAGCTGTAAAAGTCTGTAGAAGGGCGCCCTAGTGCAAAGTAGCAAATCCTCAGAGTCCGTGGAGCGTCGTGGATCAGCTAAGGAATTGGACCAGTTTATAGCCTGCAGATCTCGCGGGTCTGTTTGCGCGCGGAAGAAGAGTCTCCTCTTAGCGTTCTAAGGTGGGCCAGTGGCTGCAAGGAGTGAAGATAGTGCGCGGATCGTCGGATCACTGTCCATTATGATCGATCTCTAGCATTGAATTCGGACCATCGGATCCAAGAGAACCAGTGGATTGTTTTTAAAAGAGCCTTGAAGGGGCATGAAGGGCGTTGAAAGACAAATCAGGCTTCAACTTCAATAAAAATTTTCATATTGAAAGTTGAGTTGGGTCCAAATTCACCAAAGTTTGAAGTCTTCTCAAACTGAAGAAATAGTTCAAAAAGCGAAAAACCCCTTAAATCCACCTCCTTTATCCGTTTTGACCCAAACGAAAGGCTATAACCTCCAAACGAAGGGCACCCGGACTGTACCTGCAGATACGGTACAACAAAACAGAGTGATTGCAGCGGAGAAGGTGTTCGGAGTGCGCCAAAAGTGATTTCACCATTCCATTGGGCACATAGTTGGGAGTTGACGACTAAGTGCATTTCGGAAGGCGACGTCGATTTGGCTTTCAAATTGGGGGAAAAGCGGCGAGTGGCCTGGTAAGGAAAAAAGTGCAGGTCATTATTTTCAACTTCTGACATCACAGTTGGCCTCGGCATACTGCTTTCAGCCTACGGTAGAAGTTTCAAGCAATTTTGTGATGGCCAACATGGGAGAGTCCATTTTGAGTGAAAGTAGCAAATTGGACGGGATTTCCAACTATGCAGTGTGGAAATTCAAAGTGAAAAACATACTGATGGAGAAAAATGTGTGGAAAGTCGTCACAGGTGATGAGAGAAGACCGTCAAATGAAGCGGATATCAAAGTGTTCGACAAAAAGATGAGGAAAGCTTTGACCTTCATTAACTTGTCAGTGAAGGATCACATCATTACCCACATTTGTGATGCTATTACATCCAGATTGGCATGGGGTAGAATCACTGTGTTACTGTACTGTGGGTCCTATCAGTTGATAAGGATCAGTTGGCCTCGTCACTAGGCAAGTCGACGGGACATGCATCCCGTCAACGGCAACCTGGGTCATGCATGGGTTGCCTGAATGAACAACTATATGTACAGTGTAATTTCATTTTGAGAAATACAGTTGCTATGTGAGCTTGTTGTGGAGAGTGTTTTCTGTCTGTGTTACTGTGTAGCATGATCTGTGTTCCTGTTTGAAGCAAATTCTAAGTTCTTTCCCATTTATAAAAAGGCACCTCATGTACTCTATTTTTCATGCTTAATGAGAAGGAGGAAACTCTACCAAATTGGAGAGCCAAGCATCCTATTTGCTAAGCACTCATGCTAATGCTTTTGTTGTGTGTTTCTATTTGTCTCCATTTTTATGTTGTTGTTTTAATAGTTATGGTTTCTCCATTAGCATGCATCTTGAGCATTTGAGCTAACCTCCCTCTCCACTCTATCTCTCTCTTTCTCTCTCCTCCTCCCTATATCTTCTATTCTTCTCTTCTCTTTAACAAAAAATCATGATGAAGGTTAGTTTAGTGAAGTAGAGTTAGAATTGTATAGCGTTAGTGGTGGTAGAGTTAGAAAAAAAGTAGAGAAGTATCACGATGAAGGTTAGTTTAGTGGAGTAGAGTTAGGGGTGTGTAGTGTTAGTGGTGGTAAAGTTAGAGAAAAAGTAGAGAAGTATCTAGAAGTAGCATCTATTCATAGTTAGGCACCTATCCAGTGTTCTAACCCTTGTTGACAGGCGGGAGGGCTACTACTACGCGAGATCTTTGACCCCACAATGGCGCCGATGCCGGGGATAGGTTTCCACTAACTAGTATAGCTGCATTTTAGCTATTTCTTGTTTTTTGGAGTAGTTTTAGGTAGATTTTTGGGGGTTTAGAATAAGTTTTCTATATTTTTCTGTGTTTGGATTGTTCACAACTAGCGGATGAGGTGTGAGAGAGTAGAGGAGGCCCTGAACAGCCTCTAAGGGCTTGACATCTAAACCAAAACCTGAGAAAACCCAAAAAACACACCAATCTGCATTTTGGAGGAAAAAAGAGCCTAAAATCTCATCAGATTTTAATATCTCCAAAACCAGTGAGAGTTAACCCTTGCACAACTGGCAGCAACTCCAGGGTACTGTCCCAGACCTACGTAGAAGCCTGCGAAAGTTAGTTCCAAGCAGATTGCAGAAATCAGAGAAAATATCATAAAATTTCAAAGAAACTCTTGTAAAAATCCAAAAGAAAATCCAAATCTTCAACAGAATTCTTGCAGAGCACTCTGAAGTTCCATCTCAATAAGACCATGACACAGAGAAACTTGCGAGAGTTAGTTCACTGTCTAAGTGCTTGTGCGAGAGTTTCCAGTGAAAAAAAGGTGGGAAAATACCAAAGAACTCTCGCAAACACTAAAATTTTCAATTGTAGTGGTCAAGAACCCTCGCAGAGAATTCTGAAATTCCATCTCAATGAGACCAGGACACAGACTCAGTCTACGAGAGTTAGTTTGATTCTAGGGAGTAGAAAATTGTGTTTAGGTGTTAAGAAATCACTAAAAAGTGGATCCAGCAAATCATTCCAGAGAGAACGCTCACAGACCCCACCAATCGATTCAGAATGTGAAGTTTTATCTGTGGTGAAACCTGCAAGAGTTAGTATTGAGAATTGGTGAAGATCAAGCCAAAATAGTGGTTTTGAGCCCTCGCAAACAGTGAAATTTTCACTTCTTGCGAGAGTTAACTCTCGTAGAGAATTCCAGAGTTAGATCTGAGCCAGATTCAGCTACTGTGATCGTTGCGAGAGTTACTTCCCAAAGATCTGAGAGATATCAAAATTTTTTATCTACAAAACAGCTAAAGAACCCTCGCACAGCCAACCCTTGCACCAAAGAATCCTCGCAGACTAGATCAGTGGAAGATCTACACTAGATCCAGCTACTGTCAAAATCTCAAGTCAATCAATGTAAGGAATAAAAAGTTATCAAGGAAAAACTATCGTAAGGGGCTTGATTTTCACTTCCGGCCAATCAGAACGATCAGATCCTTAAGATCCAGAGTGCATCCCATTGTACAAGCAAGATCCAACTATCTTGGACCCCACCATCGAATGAATCTGAGATCTGGATGATCAGTAGCAATAAGGATAGCGAATCAAGCACCACACCTTCCCAGATTAGCGGTTCTTTAACAAGAGGCAGAACCTAAACCAGTGCCAATGGATCCAATGGGTCAACCCGTACCTGTCGCTCCCTTGTAAGCAGTCCGGAGGGCACCTCGGATGGAGATACCAAAATATGACGGATCATCAGATCCCATCCGCTTCCTCCAGACCTACGAGCAAGCTTGTGAAATCTACGGCGAACGGACACCTGCGAGGAAGTTGATGTTGTTCCGCATGTCCCTAGTAGCGGTGGCTCAAGACTGGTTTTTCAACCTGTCAGAGAAAGAGAAATCATTATCTATCATTACGGGTTATTATCGTCAACGAGTTTCTATCAAAGTTACAACGCACTCAGGCACTTGCAATACTTCGACGTGCCGTAGTTGCAGCAACGGCTGCTTCACAGCTTCCTACACTACCTAAACTTCCAACTGTCTTAACTAGCGACTTACATCAAGCAGTAGGCTTTTTATTGATACTCTGTGAGATTGTTGCTTTGTTATAGTTGATGTACAGTATCTCAATTCGCCTTATGGCCTTTACACTTTCTACATGCATTCATTTTTCTTCGATGACTTTCCTCATCTTTTATTAACAAAAACAGGAAGTTTCTTCTTCAAAATACTAAATAAAGAAATTTACAAAGGAAGACAAAAAAATCTATGTAGGAAATAGAAGTTTACAAATAGAAAGTTGTAGGATCTTAGACTTTCGAAAAAAAATTGTGCAAGAAAAGTGAGGACATCCTTTTCGAAGTTAAAGATTCCGAAGGTAAAAAATTAGGATTTCGAGAGCTCCAATTTTTTACCAGATTTTGTATGGTGGAAGGCCTTGGAGGGCCCTTGCCCGAGGGCAAGGCCCCAACCTGCAAAGAAAGCCTGAGGTCCTCAGGCCTTTCACGATGTAATGTCATGTGAGAAGGTAGAGAGAGAAGTGCAATCTGTAGAGAGGGAACATGCATTTTGTAGAGAGAGGAGAGAGAATGCACATTCTAAAGAGAGAATGACACATTAGAGGAGAGAGAAAAGTGGATGGACATTTGTGCTCCTAGAGGTGATCCCAAAATACAAAGGAAACCTGAGCACACGACATCACGGTAGGGTAAGTGGGAAAAGGTTTCCCAAGCACTCAAATTCTAAACCCTTTGAAGTGCATGGGAATATGAGAAATGAATGATTTATGAAACAATTTCCAAAGGAAAATATTCCAAAGGAAACTCATAGCACACCACACCACACTACATGCAACAAAGCCGCCCACGTTTGCGCGTGCGCAACAAACAATTCACACGCAAACAAACGCCTCGCCTCTCCTTCGGAGAATCCTCTTCGGTCTTCATTCTCGACGTCTCTCGACTCTCGAGTCTCCCTAGTTTAGTCAGTACTATATATATATTTATAAATATATATATATGAAGGTATACACGTGAAGATTCCTCGCAGTCGCAGAGTCCCAGCTATGGTCAGCTTCTTCACCGGCCAAGGCAATTGCAGCTCCTTCGCTTTTCGTTGAAAGTTATAGGCTTACCAGGTGGGCTCTCAGAGCTGACTCCTTCCTGCCTCGTTCTCAATCCTCGGCGGAGGCCTCTGACATTCGATCGCCTACCATTTTTCCCTCCATTCGTCGACTTTAAGGCTTAAGCGCTGGAGTAGCTTTGTGGGCTGGTGTTTAAAGCTTTTGTGGGCTGGGAGGTTTCCTTAGATTGATAGCTTCTTCAGCTCGGTTTATAGCTTGTATTCTTCTGCTTGTCCTCTCAGCTCTTTGAAAGAGGTGCTCCGTCCTCACTTGGGCCGACAGATGCTGAGAAGCTAGAAAATATTTGCGATGACGTGCATTTTGAAACTGCTCTTGCAGAAGGTGGTTGAGTGATTGAAGCTTTTGCCCAAGATAAAAAAAAAGGAAGCGTTGCTGTTGATCTAGTCTATGTGTTTGACAAGTGACATTCCTCAGCCAGCAGCCGACACTCTCTTCTTTAACACCCGTATCGAGATTTCGAGACTCGAAAGACATTTGCAAGCATATCTCTTGTTCAGCTGGAAACTAACAGCTGTGTGCGTGAGGGTGACTCTGCTTTTCCTTAAGATTTTTTTTTCCCTCAGAATGTTTTTGAGTGCTGCTAGTCGGTGACTTCCCAGCGTGCTTCATCACACAGCTGGTTCATTGAAGCCCAATGCTATGGAAAAGACAATCATGTGAAATCATGAGCTGTATATCAAATTTTCCTAACAGCAACTCCTGCGACCGACTTTTTTCGTAAGCTAGCCAGTAGCGAAACTCAAGGACATAAAACTGCTAGTGCGACAGAATCTTGCGTAGTCTGAGGGCATCATAGTCAAGAGGTGCTTTATTTCATGAATCTAGCCTCGAGTGACTATTCCTGTGAAGGGCATACATCAATGCCTGATCAGAGCGACCAAGTTGATGCAGAAAATATCGAGCTTCTATCTGTTTACAGCTCGACGTCACTGAAGCCGATCGATACTCGACCTCCTGCTTCAAATATGAAGCGAATGTGTCAAGATGGAGCTTCGCAGCTTGAAAGCAACAGCTTTTCAGTGGATGATCAGGGCCCAGGAAATGAGGGATGGCGGACTCCAAAGGCTAAAGCTTACAGAATACCCGAGTTGCTGGACTGCCCACCAGCTCCACGCAAGCGCCGTGCTTATGGTAGAAAAACGTTACCACGGAAAACAAGCTTCTTTAATCCTCCAGACTTCGACCTGTTCTTTCCTCGTCAAAAGTTGCAAGTTTAGCAGGCATATGATTGTCGTGAGCTCGTAGGACCCTCATTTTATGAGCTACTGCGAACGTGCCCACACAACTAAGTCGAAATCCCATCCTGTGTAGTGTAAAATGTGGATGTAATGATTTAAGAACTTCCTTGTAAACGAAAGAGCAGCTGGTGGCTGTGTAGTTTGTTTGTACTATCTCCTAGATTTTCTTAGGAGTTCAGGTAGATTATATTAATGCCAATGTTGTGGCTGCCTCATCATCTTTGTTAATCCCACAACGTGGGTTTAGCTCCTCTTTTTGGGGAGGACTTATTTTGTATTTTGTATTTGTACTTGTTCGCACATATTTGCGAGGTTTCAACGGTTTCGCAAAAACATAGACGTGTCTACTTCTCGATCAACATCAACCTGAAACTCTTTGCTGAATATGTGCAACTTTTGTTCATCTTCTACATGCTTACAAATTGCTCGTTCTTTCAGAATACGATTTCTTCAGGTTTAGTTTGCATAAGACGTCTCAGCACATAAATCTGCATGCTCAAAGGATCATTCGTCGCTGTTTGATATGCTTGCTTATTTTTATTTCGCACTTGTGCGCGGTGACGGAAGGTACATTGTAGGTTAAGCTGAAAAAGTAACACAGATCAATACTTATTAATCATTCATGCTGCTGCTATAGCGGAGTTATGCGTGAGCTATGCGGTATTGCGTTTTACTATCTGCAGCGTAATATAGTATACAATGTTCGTCTAACTCATCACTAGACAAATATCAGGAAGCCAACCAAGTCAAAAAAGCGTAACTGATTGTGAGAACATCATTCAACTGATTACATTTGCAACATTCACTGAACCACAGAAATTTCTGATAGAAACATCAAAGATTGTTTCATTTGCTTGCATGTACGCGACTTGCTCTATAGTCTACATTGTAACTTTCCAAAAGAATGGTGTGAATGCAACTGAAACTTAAATTATAGAAATTTGCCAGTAAATCTACTGCTTTTAGTCCATTATTGTAGGATTCTAGTGCTAGCAACCTCTGATTTCCAGCTTGGAAATTGGAGCGTAGTCTTCAACAGTGGATTGGATAGTGGTCACTGGTGTAGCTCTTTATCAGTAGATTGGGTAGTAGAGTAGCGTCACGTGGAAGCTTTTGGAGATAAGGATGAGCATACCCCATCTCTGAAAAAAGCCGAACCCAAATCCAGAATATTCCTCGTCAATACCTTCACTGACATTTTGAGCTGAACCTTAAACCTTTAGGTCAGTAACTGGTTGCAGGCTCATGGGGTAATGACAAGGCAAAGTGCTCAAACTTTGACAAGGGGTGATGGCCCACTATATCAAGATGAGAAGGCTGCATCCCTCCCCTTTACACAATGGTGTACTGCTTTACTATTAGTGAAGGCTGGCTGCCATGCCACACAACACCTCCCTAGTTGCTTATTAGCATGGATTAGATTACTCTTGAAACATTCCACTAGATTACCCTTGAAACATGCCACTCTTTGTCCCATGTCCAAAGACTTTTAGCTCCGATTTGCTACCATGATCAGATTAGGTGCTCAAAGTCATTGGTGCAGGCGTTATCCAAGCTCTGTGCCAATAAGCGCCTTAGCCCAAGCTCTATGCCAATTAGCGACTTAGCCACGCCTCACCTATGCCAAGCACTCAAAAGTACCTTTTTGCATGTGAGTTAGTGCTTAAAAAACCTCTTTTGAGTTATTCTCAAAAAACTTGGATTTTATAGAACTTTTCATTTTTTTAAATACTTTTACTTATAAAAAGGTATATATGCTTGTATTAAAAAAATCGTTAAACATTTTATGATATCGATTTTTGAAAAAATTTGTCGATTTTGTTCTTATAGTTTGCCGGTTTCGTCGAGCACTGATGTGCACAATAGTGATGTGCATTGTGCTTGAGCTAGCCACTTAAAAGTGATATTTTGCATGTGAGAATTGGAATGCTTTGAGCTTGATGCAATGATTGACGGACAATTTTCATTCTAATTTTAATAAAGGATGCATTGCAAACCCCACCAGACCAAAAAGATGGTGTCATATATGAGATTGATTGCTTTGAGCTTTGGCCCAATGATTATTGTGGGTCAAAATGTGTGACTTCTTGAGCTTTGCCCAATCAATTTTTTACCACATCATTGGCTTTTAGTTTTCATATGTAAGGGTAGGTTTTGGAATGAATGTGTACAATTAGGACCTCTCAAAACTCAAACTAATCATATATAATCAAGAAACAAAGCCTTGAACTCAAAACTTTTGGAGTCAATATTCTAAATTATTAATTGTACATATGCATGGTTTGGTGGTCTATGGTGCTTATGGTTTGGGCTTTTGCCCAACCAAGTTTATAGCAAAATTCTCAAACGTCAATTGTACATTGTATGGCTTTTGCCCAACCAAGTTCTAATCTATGTTGAGCCCAACCAAGTTAGAATCTATGTCGAGTTGTATGTTCATTATCGAGAATTTTTTTTTTACAAGAGGTTGCCTTTAATTATAATAGCCACTCTATTGGAAAAATCAGCACATAATTAAACTATATTTTAAATTACCTACCATAGTTAAAAGTTTCAAAATCTAACTATTTTCTTGTGAAGTGTGCGTACCCCATCTCATTTTATATGGTGGAATGTGTAAAAGTTCACACTAGCCTTTGTATTGGCTACTTATAACTTTTATCACACAAATTGTGCAAAAGTTGGGCACCCAAAATAGAACTTCACAATTTCAAAATTCTCTATGGTTGTGAAGGTTCCTACCATAACTTACACAATGCTACAATCATAGTACATAGTTACTTGGCCAATTGCAACTATCATAGTACATAGTTACTTGGCCAATAGATAAAGGGAGGCTAGCTATACAATATATATGCCCTTTGCCTTATGAAAAGATGGCCAATTGCTTGTACCACATGGTTATACTATCATAGTACATAGGTACTTGGCCATTTGACCCTTTGGTTTATGCCAATGGAGGAATGAAGTTGTGTTTATGAAAGGGGAGATAGGGCATATTGTTTTAGACATGTTACACTTCTAAAGAGAACCAATCATGGTACATAGTTTTAACAATAGATACTTATGAAAGCAGTACTTAAGATAGGACGTAAGCCTACTATGAAAATTAAGTACACTTCTAAGGTGAGGGTCCAAGTATTTATGAAGTGCTACTTAGTGGAGTTGGATTTAGGACAAGGAGGCCTTGGAGATTTAGATGCATCTAGTTTATAAGGATAGCCCTTACATTTCTCATGGAACTTGAAAATAAGGTTTGGAACCTTTTGGAAAGAGTCCTTTTAAAAGAAATTTTGCAATGATTTTGTGTAGCGTAATCATCCAAGAAGCAGATCCCAAAGATAACTAGTCAAATTTCATTCATTCGAAACAACGATCACCAGAGGGCACAAATATGCACATGTGGGGGATTTGAATTTGGGTGAGTAGACCGTCCACCTAGCAAGAGTCTTATCCGCCATGCTATGAATCAATGTGCAACCATTACGTTGCTTTTAAAATTTTCATCGAGGAAAACAATGTCTTATATCGAATGCCTTTTGCCCAAAGACTCTTATAAATAGGTCAAATCCTCTAAATATTCGCTTGGTTGTCCATTTGTTGTAGAAGGTATGTTCATAGTATCAATATCACCCACTTATTTTGAGCTTTTTGCATTTGTGAATGATATTAAGTAATTATGTGTTGCAATGCAAATGTCGTTGCTTGCTCCACTAGCTTTAACTCAAATAGCGATAAAGTATGGTAAAAGTGAAATCCAAGTATCTGTCACAATAACAGCTCAACAAGTGTAAAAGAATCTCTTGGAAATACAATTGCCTAATCCTCATGTGAGTGGCAACTCCCCAGTGAAATAGATGAAAAAATGCTACAGTAGCCATTGCTGGACCAACTTGAAGACAACAAACAATAATTTTCCAAGCACAACATAATATATTCGAATGCATGAATGGACTTTGTCAATCCCACATGCCCTTTGGTGCACCAAATCAGCAACGTTGGTTCTTCATATGTCTATCGAACATTAGAATATTGTTCTTACAAGAGAAAATTGGTTTGCATACAAGCCCGTGCAACATTTGTATATGCATGTCGAGCGACACCAAGTTCACTCGTATTTTTATAGAGCAAGTTCTTTTTTGCTTTGCTATAGTGAAATAAAAATGCCTAGCTGATAATGTAGTTGTAATTGTACGAGATCTATTTTAAAAAAGCTAGCGCACAAAAGATATATTTGGTCTTCAGAAAACTTTGACTAGCTATAACTTTTGAATGGTAGCTCGAAACTAGGTGATGTAGGGTATCATTGGAAAGCTCTCATCAAGCGCTTTCTAATGGCACCATTTCATCTCAATCAAATCTATGGTTTAAAAGCTATACTACTTCTAATAAACTATAAATTATAATGCACATAGAATGGTTAAGCATAGAAAATAGTGCGGGCAAAAATGATGAAGCATTGGGCATAAAATTAATTTATTTTGGTAATTTACATTAACAAACTTTGTCAACCTATGTGGCATTCCTTATAGGGGTTTTTTTGGATTTAGAATTCCTCTAATGTGGCCCAATGAGTCTCATTGGAAGCTAGAAAAAAGAGTATTGAGATATAACTTAGGATCTAGAGATTTTGGCATCGTGTATAGAGTATCCACACCTAACCTTTATGGATTTTCATATTTAGAGTTTGCAAGTGATCATATGGATATGAATTTCATAAGTGCATATGCTATTTTCATTGGAGATGGAACTATCTCTTGGGATGTCAAAGAAACAAAAAACTATCTTCCACCGAGGCCGATTTGTGACAACCTTTCAGCCCAAATTTTGGTTGAAAGGTTGTCACAAATCGGCAAGGAGCAACCATATTGAAGTTGCGCGCATCATTTTGTGAGAGATCAAGTGTTGGCAAAGGAGGTGGAGCTTCAACATATTTCTTCAAAGGAATGTGTGGCTGATATCTTCACCAAATCATTGGGAAAGGACCTATTTATGAAGCAAAGATCACATCTTGGAGTATGTTCTAAATCTATGTTAAAACTTGTTGAAGAGGGAGTGTAAAAATTGTCAGCTAGTTTGCTAGCCATTTAGTTGGTTTGACAATTTGAGCCAAGATGAGACCAAATCATCAATTAAAGTGCACATGCTTATCTCACACATGTAAAACCAATGTACATGATCATTTTTAAGTTGGTTCCGAATTCATCTAGTCACTTGTGTTGGATTTATTCTCCTTCTCTCTCCAAATCCCATTGTTAATCTTGATCCATTCATGTTGCTACATATTTACTCGCATTGTCGCACAGTCTGTAGAAATACACAAGATTCGAAGACATATATCTATGCGACAATCAATCTGCTGAAGGCAATCAACTATTGAGCAAAGTCAAATTGTCGAGGGAGTATAGACCATCAAATGTTTGATTCGAACAATTGTCGAATCAAACATTTGAACCCAAAGGCAATCAACTATCGAGCAAAGTCAAATTGTCAAAGAAGTATAGACCATCAACCAATGCTCAAATGTTTGATTCGAACAATTGTCGGAATAAGTGGAGTTCAAGGGTGACAAGGGTTCAAATGTTTGATTCGACAATTGTTATCAGCGACAATTGTTTCGACAACAGAGTCGGAATAAGCTATCAGCAATTTTCAAATCGTCATAGCTATTATAGAACTAAGAGTTAGCTTTCGAGCACGCAGTTACTACTACAATTGTCTTGTCTCCTCATATCACTTGATTTGAAATTCTTTACTTTATGAAACAATGAATTGTCTTATTGTGTTCTAGATTAATGTTAGTGTGCATGCTTTGCTTTGTTTACCATTCTATCTTACTACTTTTAATAGATTTGTTTGAACTGTTTGACTCACATTTCTGCAACCAAAGTTATTCGACTTCATGTTTGTGCTACGTAATTACCTCTGTCGATTCTAACAACCTCATAGTCAAAACTAAGTCAAATCAGTCGAGTCTTCGAACTCAACATTTTAATAGGTAGAGTACACGCATCGAGGAATCGGCTAGCATCCTTCCACCAACCACTTGATTCTCAACATGGTATCAGAGCATCTAATACCATGTTGGAATCGAGTAAAGGGGACATCAATCGAGCGGAGTAATGTTTCAAACTCATAACCAACAAAAGCATTAGAAAAACTAAACTTCACTATGGGATTGAAAATATTAAAATATTTTTGAACTAGTAGATGTTTTCAATGAGACATGGTGGCTATCATTGTGCTTGCAAGGCATTGTAGCACATAATCAATTTGTCATTCCAATCAATGATAAAAAGTTTAATGCATTGGTTGGAAAAGCGGCCTTCTACAAAGCTTTGAGAGTAGGCTATGAAAATATCTACACCATATAGATATATAGGAGATATACTTTTGTTATAAAGCTAGCTTTAGCATTTCCAATAAATCTATGCAATATCATTGTTGTTTCATATAGATAGATTTCACTTGCTTACACGATTTGTAGTGTCATCTTCCAATTCTTTCTCCAAATATCTCACTTTTATCAAGCTAAGGTATATGAATGAGTTATTTTATTCAGTGTCTTCCTCAATGGAACCCATGTTGACTGTGGAGACAAAAAAGAAGTGAAGCACTTATGTGAAGGTATGTGAAAGCCAATCAAGGTAAAAATGGTTGATTGAGTGGAGATCAAATATTGGCCGTGGTGAATTGATTTCTAAGGAAGAGGATGCAATGGCCACATAAATGGTAGCGAAGCCTTCGATTACAACGATCATCCTTGCAAAACCCAATCACTATTTGAGAAAAAATAGAAAATACAAAATGAATCATATTCTTCAATAAGAACATGCAAGAAGTTGCGCCTTTGATAAGAAGATGAGAGGTCGAACACAAATATGTAAAAGTGCATATGGTTAATGTAAGATCAAAGATAAATACTTCCATTGAAGTAATTGTACTTGCAGTCGTGATTAATATTCATGATCATTCTAAGATGACAGTAGTTGGGTCATCCCAACGAGTTCACCGACTCATATGCAAGTTGAAATACAACTAGCTCAACAAGAAATCTCGATTCAACAACGAATTGTATTGAGAAAAAAAAAACTACTTTGGACAAGGCCCAGATAGTCTCAATGTGAGTTGATGTTCTATTGTCACTACACACTCCTTGCATAATTTGCTTTCATGTTTTTATGGAGACCTTTCAATTTTGGCTTATTTCTTTCTAGTCTTGCAATCCATGAAATTCTATATTGCAAATTGATGAATTAGCTTGATGTTATTATTATGTGCACATGCAAATTATATATGTATATCTTCTTTCAAAAAATAAAATCAATGTCTTGCATTTATCATGATCATGTAAATACATCTTATTGTGGATTGATGAGTGTAGACAATGATATGTGGATACACTAACTTTTCTACTCATAGTGATCCATAGATACAAACAAAAAACAAAAAGTCAATCAAAGATTGCATTGAAAAGAGTGAATAATTCATGTCGTTTTTGTTGATTGCATTTGCCCTGAGAGTCAAATTATCGTGGATTTGATGTTTGGTATTTGAAGGTCTTTTTTGCTACGTGGAAGGCAAGTGTTCATCTATTTAATATGGATAGTAATGATGAGTGCATTTCATGGTTGAGAAATAGAGGTACAACTGCCTAACTTTCAACCTATATTGTTTTTGTTTAGAAATTTTAATTTTGTATGTCTTTTGTTGAATGCTTCTACTTGGCTATTTTCTGTAGTCCTAAAGGTACTCGAAGGGGTAACAAGGATCAGATTTGACACTCATGTTCACCTATCGTACTTCATTTTAGATGAGGATCATAGCATCATGGTGGCAACATTGTTTTCATTATGGCTAGTGAAAGGAGTCTAACAATCAAATTTGCGGATGAAGATGACGAAAAAATTGAAGAGAATATCGTCTATGCTCTAAAATTAGAGAATGAAAACAATTTAAGTGATAATTGGAATGCGAATTCAAGAGCCTTGTCACATCATGAATGCCTTTCATCATATAAGAGTGTAGGCATTGATGGCAAAGTGGTACTTGGTGATAATAGCACCCAAGAGATCAAAGGGAACATAAGTATGCCAATTCACTTAGATCAAGGCAAGAAAGGTGTATTGAGATATACTTTATCTATATATAGACTTGCAAAAACAAAATTGTATGTTGGATGTATCATTGATAATGGCATAAAAGTTGAATTTTATAAAAATAAATTTCTCATCAATGACATGTGCAAGAATTTCAAAGGATTGTCAAAAGAGTTAGAGCTAATGGAACATTGTACAAATTTCAAGCGGTTGTCGATTAGCAAGCTTTCATTATACAAAGGAATGACTAGTCATGACTGCTATAATCGGTATGGTCATCTAAACCATGGTAGTCTCATACGATTGGATGATAAAGAGATATTCAAAATTTCACCACAAATTTAGAGTGAACAAAGAGTAGGTGAGACTTGTATCATGAGAAAGCATCATTGAGGCCGCTTTCCTACAAGATGAGCGCATCGTCCAAAGACACCATTCAAGTTAATTCATAGTGATCTATGGGCACCATAAAGACACAATCTATCAATGGTTTAATATACTTCATTTTTTCATTGATGTTTTCTCTAAAAAGACTTGGATTTTTTCCAAAGATAGAGAGAACATTTGATATATTTTTCCATGGTGGTCCTGCTATATATATAACAACAAAATGTCATTTGTCCACTTACCACAAAACTAGTATATGTATCTCAATATGTAAAGTCAATAGGTCCAAATCTAACCTTGACCCACTTTTCAAAAATAATAAAATTACACTATTTTTAGGACTTACTAACATAAAAAAAAATATTTTTCTAAGTTTACTTCAAACTTTGGCCTCCAAATTGCCACTAAGAGTCAAGTAGCTAGTTGACAATTTCTCACACTCCAACTCTACTTGTTTTTTTAACCATACTACTTTGATCCAACTTAAGAATGATCTCCATCCTACGAATAGATCTCCTCTCAATGTAATGCTCAAAATAGAAACATTTATAATTGATATACATAATAGTGTCCATGTTGAATGCTTCACTATTTCTTACATCAATTTTACATATCAAGATGAAACTAATACATGAAAAACAAAATAGAATGCAAATGTTATGATCCCTCCATGCTTTTACTTTTGATATCTCTGGAAAACAACAGCAACCAAGCAATAAATGTGAGTGATCAACAAATGCTTGTATGCCTCCTTGGGTTCCATCTTGATGTCTTTTCCTAGCTCCAAATTGCCAAATTCCACTTGGTTTTGATGAAGCAAACAAAGACCAACCATATGCTCTTCCAAAATTACATCATGGCCTCTAACTAAAACACCTTTTACAAATCCAAAACTCTATAAAAATAGCATCTCAAACATGTAATTGAGATCATAAAAGACTATACCAAAAACCCCTTTCACTAGCCATAGTAAAATCCATGTCACCACCATACAAAATGAGGAATGCTATGATCCTCCTCCAACATAAAGTAGAATAGGTGAAGATGAGTGTCACACGTGATCCTTGTTGTCTCTTTGTACTAGTACCATCAAAACTAGTCAAGAACACATGATAAGAGAATGAGACTTTGCACTTGATATCACCTCCATTGTCCTCAAAGCTCTTTGATTAGACATGACACAAGTATCAAGCTTATAAAGCCTACCTTGTCTAATGCCCTTTGCAATCATGACATCTCTCTTCTTTATGTTGCACTCATTAGCAAAATAACTCTTTTTGCCACTATAAAAGCACTTGAGTTTAGACTTATTCTTCTTACCACCATAAGAGGATGTTGCCTCACCTTGATTCAAATTTGCCTCCTTGAATCCCTTACCTTTGTCCTTTAGCTCATTCAACTCAAGCAAGGAACCCATCCTCACCTTCCAAGTTGAACAATTGCTTGAGCGGTAGCTTGGACAATAAGTTCATTGATGGCGGCTATCAGATACTTGTCGTTCGTATGTTGAATGGATACTGAGGAGTCAGGTAGGGTCGGATGGCCCCAAGGGCATGACGGTGTGATGGCTTGGGTCTATTACCATAAAGTATTCCAATGGTTGCCAGGGAGACGGTGTTCACACGCACTTGTTGCGTGGTACCTTGGCTTGGGTCTATTACCATAAAGTATTCCAATGGTTGTCAAGGAGATGGTGTTCACACGCACGATGGAATCACAAAAATTTGTTACTACACAAATGTCTCTTAATCTCATTAATCTCATAACTAGCCAACAAGCACATAAAATGCAATAAACTTGATCAACACATGATCACTCCACAATGGAATGAATCTTGAACCTAAAAGATCTTGAAAATGCTATTGACAGATTAGGATCCTTTTCCACAAGATTCTATTCAAATTTTGCACAAATTACAACATCAACAATGTAGAAAATCACCATTCTAACATGCTAGTTCAAGTAAAATCATGCATAAACATTATGAATGCTAAGATCCAATTGCCTATTGTCCATGTACGTACTACAACAATTGTACAACAGTCCTCACACGTGTGGAATTATGCCATACAAGTTTAGTTACATTCTACACACTAGAATCATCAATATCAATTAAAAGAAAAGAAATAGAAGAAGACAAGAAGATAGAAAAATAAAGTTCTTCAAATATAGAGAGAACATTTGATATATTTCTCCATGTTGGTCCTACTATATATAGCAACAAAATGTCATTTGGTCACTTGCCAATTATTGCCCTGATTGGTAATTTCCAAATACTTACCAAAAAACTAGTAATCTAATATCTCAATATGTAAATTTATTAGGTCCAAATCCTATCTTGACCCATCAAATACTTTCCAAAAATAGTAAATTTACTATTTTTAGGACTCATTAACATTAAAAAAAAACTTCTCCAAGTTTACTTCAAACTTTGGCCCCCAAATTGCCAATAATAGTCAAGTAGCTAGTTGACAATTTCTCACAAATTCAACCCTATTGGCCTGAATTTTAGATGTGCAACAACTTAGTACATAGGAAAAAAAACATCTCAAGCACAAGATTGGAAAGATACTATGGATAAAAAGTACATATCAATCATCAAGAACACTTAAAATATGGTGGAGCTTCCAAAAGACAAAAGCGCATCATTTTCCTCCCCATCAAAAATGCATGTAGCCTACAACATGGCAACCTACTTGAGCAACTACAACTATAGCTCATTATAATTATATTTTACTCTCTCTCTCTGTCTCTCTCTCTCTCTCTCTCTCTCTCTCTCTCTCAACTCAAAGTCGTTTTCTAAGTTTAACTATATCACGTCCATTAACACAACATTTTTAAACCATCATGCATTATTGGTTTCAAACACTTTTCATGGACTATCTTAGAACCATTACAATAGTTTTTGCTTACTTCGACATTAAAAACCTCCTTCATATGAGCTTCAATTTAAATGTCACAAAAACAAGCGAATTCAATGTATTTAGCACTTCTTAGTGGACTCTTATGATTTTAGTTATCTCACAACACTAAAATTTATCTATTTACTCAATCGGCTCATGTTAATAAACGAGTCTCTACTATGACTTGTCCAATTCTATTGTCTAATAAACTAATAATATATTTCTGAATATGTATATAATGGTTTATGTCTCACTATCACTTTGAAATACACACTAGTATTTTTCACAAAATAAATAGTTGATTGTCTGTGGCATTCAATATTTGATTTTCAATCTAGGCTCATAATATCAATGTTGTTTTTTCAAATCATAAGCTATTTTCATGTTTTCTTTGGTAGTCTTATTTTTTTTCTGAGCCTAGTCTCAAAAAAGTGTGACCACTCTGAAAACATTACACGCGCATTTTCAAATTGGTTACACTTTGGTCAAAACTATCATCAACGTTGCATCCATATCGTATCAAAATAGCTTTCTCTACTCTTTTTGTCTTTAAAAAATTATACTCCTTGTCACACCAACATTCTTCTCTCCACAATAATAATGGCATTCTTTACTACTAATGCAACAAAATCTCCTATCTCTAACTATGGCTCCTTCACTCTATATTATGTTGAATAGATAAAAGCTAACTAGTGAATTTCCATGTTAGATGTCATCATGAGGTTGGACCTCAATTACCACTCATTTGTACATATCTTAAGGATGATTGGCATAAGCTTGTTGCTCTGTAAGCCTAAACTAATCAGTGAATCTGCTATTGGAGCTATTAAAGTTCCAATTACATATAGGAAAGAATTGTACACAAATCTCTATTTACAGTTGATTGGCTATTCGGTCCATCTGCGATCATGTTCGGTCCGTATCTCAACCCTATGCGATTCTATGATTTCACTCTCCTGTTTGAAAGCCCTTCAATCAGTACCAGTTGATTTTCTCCTTCATTATATTGACAAACTGGCAAAATCTGCTATGAATGGCGTTCTATAAACCTGGATATTACGTCAAATCGACTGGTTCCACTGAGGTACATCAACGATATCTCAAGGACAATTATTACCAACATAACAATCAAAGAGAGGTAAAATTCAGCTTTAACTCAAATACTCAAATCCCAACAACCACTTCCTTTGATATGCTAGATACCGTACCATGTCTTCAGTAAGCTGCATTCACACAACTAGTCAACTACTAGCTACATTTAGACTGCTAGTTAACTTTAAGAAGATTTGTTTCAAGAGTAAAGATAGGACCCTTCTCAAAATCCAAAAAAGGCTCAGAATGCAAAATGTAAAGCTGTATATTCAGCCAAACTATCAGGTAAAAGTACTCATCCTCCTTTTTTATGATAACAACAATATCCAGCAAAGAACAAAGACGGAAACACCTCTTGAATATCATAAAGCTATTTTTGTCCATTTGCATGGCATTTAATATATTGAAACTTTTGTTTAAAGTGGATGCCTTTCTGAAAATTGGCTAGGGAAGCTGGATTCATAGATATTGGCTTGTTTGTGACAAAATGGAAAATACTCGAGTTGGACGACCAACATGCGTCTAGCAATTTGGCCAACACTCTTCAAACCTACAACCACAATGATTTAAATGGCTACCATATAGCCTTGGATCAGAAATTGGTCCGAGTAATGAAAAGAAGCTGATGAGGCCAATAATGTAAGGACCAATAAACACTGCCAGTGAAACAACTTAGCTTTAGCATTGTGTGGACACAAACAATTTGAAACAGGAAAAGTTTCTCAAAAATATAGGAGTGAAAGACATCACTATATGCGCAAATGAGTCTACAGATTTTGGAGAAAAGATAAATGAACCACTTGATTCATATTTCAAAAGGCATCATCAGGCTAGAGATATTATTACATAAGCAAATGAGCAACAGAAAAGTGCCTTCAAGCACAATATAAATGAAGGACCAGAAAACGGGAAGGATAGTATCAAGAACGATCCAACGAGTGCAGACAATGCGTAATTAACCTGGCGACAAAGGACTTTAACCAACACTCAGCGTTTTTGCAATGTGCTAACAAGATTCAAATAGACATAAAATAACCTTATTCATCATAAACTATTACATATTTCATAGCTGTTGATTACAGTAAACTTCCTTTAGATACTCATTTCCTTTGAGATTAACAAGCAGAATATGTAAGTAGCACTTATTTTAAGAACAAGGCGCAGGTTTTTGACATTACCTTTTTCACGAAGAGCCCGTGATAAGTCTGGTAGACCCATAAAATTACAGAAGATATGGGCTATAATTGCAGAAATCAAATGTCCTGCAAGATAATCACATAAGTAAATGCACCAACTAAAAAAGCCATAAGATTGCTTGAAGTTCACCAACCAAAAGTGATAAATTAGCATCTGAAAGTGGAAAGTAGCAACTTATAGAAAGCAGAGTCCAATCAGCAGTATTTTCTAAGACAGTAAAATATTAGTCGTTATCAATAGCTCCAAACAAGCAGATAAACATCTAAGAAACATGGCCATTTTTCAAGACACTTCTAAAATCGTATAAGAAATGTCATTGCTAACCACAGTCCATCCACTGGTAAGCAAATGATTGCTAGAAATCTTACAACTGGGAATACACCACAATAAAAGGGAAATTATTTAGCTAATGTTTGTGAACTTACCTGTACGCAGGTAAAGAAAAGTTGCATACCAACCAAAAACCGTGGTGTAGCAAAGTTGTATACCTGCAATTGATTGCATGAAAAGTAACAAGCCAAAAGCATCAGATACAATTGAGAGCTACACGTTTTAAATCTGTCGAAACTAAATAGATTCTTTGATTGGCTGGCTAACTACCCAAGTTATTCCTTGTGCCAATGGTTTTGAGAAATGCAAGCACATACAACTGTACCTAATAGCAATTAACAATAATAATAATAATATAATTTGTGTGCTTTGTTCGTAACAAGAAATAAATATTGCCTAGACCTTGTCCCCATTCAATCCATCTATCATGGTCAATTCCATGGTGCGGTTTTCTTGAGCTAAATTTATCGAGTGAACTTTTTGCTTAAAAAGTTTATCACAGAAAATAAGTTGAGGTAATTCCCAAGAGGATTTTGAATTTAATTATGACAACAAGCAAGTCGTAGGAATCCCAAGTCCAGCAACCTGCAGAAGAGATAGATTAGGCTGGTACCATTTTTTTTTCGCCTCCAGGAAGTAACGAGCATGCCAGAACAGTAGGAAGTTTTATGGGAATTAATTTTTACAACGGCAAAATCCAAATAAATTTGAATATCGTCAGATGTGATTATACAGATTTTGAAATTTTGAAGCATATTTTGAGGCTATTATGTCCTGAACCAACCCTAAGATTTTCCATCTTAATGTGAGGTACAGTTGGCTTTTCCATGGAACTGTTTCCACACTTTTGGTCAGAATGTTCAGCATTGCCAATTGAACGACATTCAAACAACCTTGAGCTGTTCTTAGCATATTTTGCCGTTGTCAATTTAGCACTTCTGAGCTCCATAATTCATGATGGATTTATGGTGGTTTTAGCCTGTTATTCTTTCTAGTGTTGGTGCTCAACAAGTCTCACCCACAGGCCACAAAAATCTGTGGTGCCTAAGAGTTGCAGGAATAGGGAAAGGATTTCACCTGGCAATAGGCGAGTTTTGAAACTCTTAAGCAGATTATTGCTACAATACCAATGTTTCATGCACCGGTTCGAATCGGCCGATTCGACCGGTTCGAACCGGTTCGAACCGGCCAGGTGAGGTTTGAATTGGCCAATTAGAACATTTTTTCATTTTTGGGGCCATTTTGAAAAAAACTTTACTCTGTACCCGATTCGAACAGGTTTCCGATTCGAATCAGACCGATTCGAACCACGATTCCTTGTTTGAATCGCCGATTCGTGAAACATTGTACAATACCAATACTAAAAGTCGTTGATCCTAATGCGCCATTTGGTTAAAACAAAAAAGTACCTCACTTGTTCACACTTCATCTATGAAAGTTACGTGCTTCAACAATTTTATACAAACATCTCATCTTGCTGGATTCATAGGCAAATTGTCTTAAAACCGTTGTTCAGCAACATGAATACAGATAGTACCAAAATCTGGAAATTCAATTTACCACTTTAAGAGACCCACGCACCTGAGTTATATTCAGGAAATATATATATATATATATATATATATATATATATATATATATATCATAGGTCCCGCGGTACTGGGTACCGCGGGACCGTACTGGTACCGCGGTACCACAATATAATAATATTTTTATTATTTAATATTTTTATAATTTTTTTTTTTGCCTAAACCTACCCGCCCCCCTCGCATTTCAGCTCAAATTTTTTTGCGCCCTCCTCTGCCCTGCCATCGCTGTTGTTTTTGCCTACCTGCCTTTTGATTCCCTGCGTCGCCCTTCGCCCACGCAACGCCTTGCCTTGCATCTGACTTGCTTCGCCCGGCCTTCGCCCATTTTCAGCGTCTCTCCAACAGTGAACCCTGCTGTTTTTTTTCCAGCAATCCATCCCTCATTTCATCTGCAATGGTGCAATCCGACCTTTCCGGTCTGTGGGACGAGGTAGACATTGTCAGGCGGGTTGCCGACAAGGCCAACAAGACCGGTCAGAAGATCGTGCGCTGCCGATACTGTCTCGTCGAGTTTGCTGCATCCCTCACTCGCCTTAAAGGCCACCTGCTAGGTGCACGCGCCAAAAATGGTGCCACCTTGAATGCTACCCCTTGTGGCAGCATGACCGTCCCCGACAGGCAGCGACTACTGAACACCTACGGGCCGCGGCTCGTGGCAGGGGAGAACACCATTTCGGAGGGCATTCTCCGATTTTGCACCGCTCCTTATGTGGCTGACCCAAAGTTGCTGCCTGCTTGGCTGGCACGCACGAGGAGAGGGAGTGCATCCTCCTCCGGTCCCTTTGCCCCTCAGACAGTTCTGCCTCACGCACCCCCATCTGCTCAAATTCCGGTGGATCCTGTCCCATCGCGTCCGCCAGTTGCCACTGTGGTTCCACCACCATCCACTGTTGCTCGCACTCCACCAGTCTACGACTTTCTCATGGACTCTCCGCCACCCGAGCAGGCCCAGGATGCTACTAGGCGGGCCTTCGAGGATGTGGAAGAGATCCCTTCTTCCTTGCCTTCCCATCTGGATGACCTCCTCAGCCAACAGTTTTCGTACCCCATGCCAGATGTTGCCCCTCCACCAGTGCACCCCACCTATGCTACTGCACCCATCCCTGCCAGTGCATCCCACTCTCCCCATTCCACGTCTACAGCCGATGCATCCACCAGTGCCCAGCCTGTCGCGTCATCGTCCATTCCCGTCACGGTTAGTGCACCGTGCTGGAGGTCCACCACCCGTCGCCCACCAGGGAGAGCCCTTGTGCAGCAGACCATTCGCGGCGTGCATCAACTGCACATGGACAGAGAGGCCACACAGGTCGTGGCCAGTCTGATTTACGAGCTGAACCTGCCGTTTGCCATCACCGACTCTGAGCCCTTCAGAAGGGCCTTCCGCCTTGCACAGTCTGTCAGCCCTAGCTGGAGAGTCCCTAGTTCAGAGGTTGTCCGCACACACATGCTGAGGGATAGGGTCGAGTCCTTGTCTAGAGAGATGGAGCCTCTACGTCGGCACTGGGCTGATGGCTGGACTGATGTCAGGAGGAGGCCGATCCTCAACATACTAGTCTCCAGCTGCATGGGCACACAGTTTTTGAGGGCAGTGGATTGCAGCAGGGGGGGGAGAGTCATATCTGCAGAGTTCATGTTTGATGTCATCAGGTCTTCCATCCTAGCCATAGGCCCACAGCATGTCGTCACGGTGGTGACGAACAATGCCACGAACTGCATTCAGATGGGTGTACTGCTAGAGGCCGAGTTCCCTCATATTGTTCATACCCCCTGTGCAGCCCACGACATAGACCTTCTGATGGGGGACATTGGAGCACTTCCCTGGGTTAGAGCCATCGTCTGGGAGGCCCTCTTCCTGGTGACTTTTGTCACCAGAAAGAGGCGTGTTCTTGCCATGTTCCGGGTGTTCAGCCATTTGGACCTCCGTAAGCCAGCCCCCACGCGCTTTGCATTCGACTTGGTGGTCATCGACCGTTTGATCAGGTGCAGGGCCCACTTCTACAGATGGTTGTCAGTGATCTTTGGGGTGCCAGTACATTTCCGCACACTGAGGATGGGGAGCACTTTTCTTCCACGGTGAGGGGAGACCAATTCTGGAGGGATGCATAGACATTGTCAGGATTGCTTCGACCACTCTACATTGTGCTCCGCATGGCTGACAGCGAGGGGTCGACACTTGGATTGGTGTATAAGCTCATGGACCGGATTGGACAGTTCCTGCAGCTGCCCATCTTGCAGCCAGAGAGGTAAGCGGTACAGTGTTGCAATTGACCTTTATCTTTTCAGTACTTGCTAGTTTGTTTTTCTGTCAATGTTAAGCTTTTTCGTAATGCCCTAAACCACATGCCCCTCACCTGCAGGATGACAGAGCTGAAGTTCATATGGGAGACGCGGTGGAACTACTTCCACAGGAGTATCCACAGCGTTGCAAACATGCTGCATCCCCTCTTCCTCTCTCCGACACAGATCGCAGACAGGGAGCTCGAGGCCGATTGGCTTCAGTACATTCACAGGGTGGGTCCACACATAGGTTTGGATCCTATCAGGCTCATGGAGGAGCTCGCTGCATTTCGTTTCGGCATGGGCACGTTCGGCCACCCGGCTGCCCAGGATCCAGAGAGGAGGCGGCTACCCATTACCTGGTGGACCATGTTCGGTAGCACATAGCCATCTATACAGCGTCTTGCACTGCGTGTCCTTTCTCAGGTATGCATCTCATTTTATCCTCCATTTTTGTGTTTCGTTGAAGTTCCACCTCTGCCACAATGTGCTGAAGTATTTCAATGCACGCACCACAAGACTGTGCTGCCTCCGTGTGTGAGCGTAATTGGAGCACATGGGCACTCATTCACACGAGGAGAAGAAACCGGTTGTTAGTGAGTCAGTTGGAGCGGTTGGTGTTCTGTAGCACCAACGCACGTCTCGCTAGGAGACTTCCGACCATTACGAGCGCATTGCAGGTGATAAGCTAATCTTTCATAGCATGTTGGTTGACTCCTGGTATGTTGGTTTCATTTCTTGATAAAGTTGTCTCTCTGACATGCAAATTTTAAACCTTGCAGACGAAGATATCAGATTTGGAGCGCCAAGTTGACTTGCCTACGGACAGCACCCATCCCATGCCTGTAGATGACCTGGGCACACAGTTGATGGCAGAGAGAGGGAGCTTGCTGAGATGAGAGAGAGAGAGAGAGAGCTTGGGCTTGAGCACAGAGAGCCCCCATTGTATGAGGCAGATGAGCCAGTGTCAGAGGATGAGCATGATGAGGATGAGCCCATTCGGGTTGTGTTTGCCAGACCAGAGAGGGATGAGGTAGATTATACAGGTGCAGGGCACACGCCACGGTCAGGGGTCACAGGTGCATCACGTGGCAGAGGTGGGACACATGGCACAGGTTATACCGGCAGATAGGCAGGGCACATAGGGGGGGGGGCAGTGGCATACCTACCTATGTCGACATGATGGAGGAGGCTCTTGATAGAGGGCAGAGTGGTTTAGATGCCGGTCCCGCAGATGTTTGGATGCGTGCAGCACAGAGTCATGGCCGTTACTACGACAGCACACCAGAGGAGGCACCTGATGACTTTCATTGCACAGATTGGGAGGCCATGCAGGGTCTACAGGGTGCACATGATGAGGCTTGGGTTGATTCAGAGGTTGGTGCACAGGATGATTTAGAGGCTGGTGCACAGGATGAGTCCCAGAGCCCAGAGCATTTGTATTCGGATGCCCAGCTGGCCGACTTGGTTGCCACATTGGATTCAGAGGCCTAACAGATGCCGAGTGTTAGGGCGCCACCATCATCTCTTGCCAGCATGCCATACACAGAGTCCCAGCCAGAGCAGCCGCATGAGGTGCCTACAGTTCCTCTAGCT
This sequence comes from Diphasiastrum complanatum, assembly GCA_029204225.1. Taxonomy (NCBI): domain Eukaryota; kingdom Viridiplantae; phylum Streptophyta; class Lycopodiopsida; order Lycopodiales; family Lycopodiaceae; genus Diphasiastrum; species Diphasiastrum complanatum. Next base: position 37,179,431 of record CM055093.1, on the reverse strand, counting down.
CCTCAGAGGGTGTATGTGCGTCGCACAGCTCCTCCAGTGCCACCGATGCCATTTAGGCCTGCAGCCCCTCCATCGCCGTCCACTTCTGCAGCACCAGGTCTCCATGGCAGACCACCATCTGTGCCCAGGTTTTCTCTTGCAGCGCCCACATCCACAGTGGCTCCTCCAGTGGCAGCACCCACGTCACATCCTCCTCCTTTGGCAGCACCCAGGATGTACCAGTACCGGCCACCACAGCGCCCCTTTCAGTACATATCGCCACTACTCACCTCCTGCACAGCCAGTTCCTCCACCTACAGCAGCCCCACGGGCACACACTCCACGAGCTCATCCTCCTCGCTCAGGTGCACAGGGAGTTCCCTCTTTTGCTTCCCTATCCCAGTCGGCCTCAGCTTGGGCCCAGCCTAGCCAGCCAGGTGATTTGCATGGGGTTGACGAGGCATTGACAGCTCCTCTTGTCCGCAAGAGACCAGGAAGGCCCAAGGGTGCACCGAACAAGAAAGGCAAGGCACAGAAATTGCCAGGGAGGAGAGGACGACCACGCAGGGCTCCAGGTACAGGTAGAGGTGCAGTATCACAGCCAGTTGGAGCAGGTGTTGTTGGTTTGGCCTGCTTGGGGGCTGATGCGGAGGCTGATTGGGAGGATGAGGATGACGAGTCTTCCCCCTCAGATACACAGCCCATGCCAGTTCCAGACAGGCAGAGATATCGGCTGCGAGAGTCAGCTCGGGGCCCTGAGTTGTCTCCAGAGCATTCGTCTGAGTCAGAGCCAGAGCATTGATTGTGGCTCTGTTGTTTTAGTTTCAGTAGTTTGTCTCTAGCAGACGGTCTACCATTGTACTCAGATGATTTTTCACATTATATACAGTGTTTGGCCTACATTATTTGCTGCACATTGTGCGTATGTCGCTCTGTACATGTGATGCTTTATTTTATGTCGAAGAATTCTATGTGCATGTGTGAATCCTATTTTCATTTAATTTCGTTTGAAGTGAATGCTAGCTTCACATATATGCACCTACATCATGAGCACAACAATCACCCCTACACCCCAAACGACATTTCATAAACACATGTAATACATCTGCATTTAAAAAAATTACAGACATTGCATCTTACATGACCAGGCTCGCGTTGCACAAAAAACAACTATGTATATATTCAACCGTTGTATCAGGATAACATCACATATACCGTCATTTTTTTAAGCAGCCATCTAGTTATTTGCTGCACCATAAACTGCCGAAAACTACATAGCAACAGTCCGCCACATACGGCTGGACCTTATCTATTCTAAACATCCCTCACTAATCCTCCACCGACTCCTCGCCCTCGTCTGGTGCATTGTTTCGTCGCTCTTGCTCTGCCTCCCGGTTAGCCCGAGCTGCCTCCTGGTTAGCCCGACGTCTGGCCGCCCTTTTCCTGACCATGATGAGCTGCCGTCGTGTGAAATTCATTCCGATCTGCTCATCCAGATCCAGCTCGACAACGGGGACAGGACCCACAGCGGGGGCGGGTGGCTCCGGTTCCGGAGTTCTCTGTCGAGTTTGTCGCAGCATCTCTTGGATATCTGCCTCTTGCTTCTGATGCCTCTCGTTGTGCCTTTGGATATCTTCCTCAAGCTTCCTCCTGGCTTCGCCCTCGGGCTTTGGTGGTATGCGCTCTGCCATCTCGATCGACCTTCTCCTCACAGCACCCTGGTCCTTTAACACCCTCTCACAGCACCCTGGCTCTCAAACAGCCTGTCACCGGCTCTTGCTTGCTCTCTCACTGTCTATCACTAGCTCTCTCACAGCCTTTGAAAATGCCGACCACAATGGCATTGTGAGTGCCTATTTATCCCCACAACCTGATCGACCATGTGGATCCCCATCATCCCTCCATGTGCCTCTGTACCTACCCCCATGTGATGCTCCCCCCTGTGTTCGTCTCCTATTGGGCCCATGGTCTGCTCACCCACAATTTTCATGTGCCTTTGTACTCTGTACATGTGATGCTACCCCCCTGTGTTGGTCTCCCATTGGCCCCTCGGTCTGCTCACTCGCAGTGCCCATGTGCCACTGCAACAGTCCCCTGCATCATGTACTGTACCCTCTTTTTTTACACCCTAAACCCCCTTTTTTTCCATTTTTTTGTCCTTTTTTTGGTAGTTAATATGCAAAAATTAAATATTAAAAAATAAAAAAAATATCAAAAATGGTACCGCCCTGGTACCGCGGATCCCAGGGCGGTACCATACCAGCGGTACCACGAGGTACTATGATATATATATATATATATATATATATATATATATATATATCATAGATCCAGCGGTACCAGGATCCGCGGATCCATACTGATCCGCGGTACCACAATATATATTATTTTTTAATATATAATATTTTTTAATATTTAATATATTAAAATTTTCCTTTTTAAACTAATCCCCCCCCCCCTCGCTTCATCTCTCTCCCTGCCCATCGCCCTACTGTCCGCACCCTCCCTGTTGTCTGCGCCCTCTGTTGTATGCCCATCCCCCTATTGTCCGCGCCCTCCCGATTGTCTTCGCATTGCATTGATCGCGTCCTCCCCTGCTATTGCTATTTCGGCCTTTATTGTCGTTTTTTCAAGCCTTCCGACTCCTATCGCACCCACAGAGATCTCTGCCTTCTTTCCCCAATCCTTTCTACATAGATGGTGCATTCCAACCTTGCCGAACTGTGGGACGAGGTGGACATTGTCAGGCGGGTTCCCGACAAGTCTAACAAGTCCGGTGCAAGGATAGTGCGCTGTCGATATTGCCTGACCGAGTTCGTTGCCACCCTCACTCGCCTTAAAGGCCACCTACTCGACGCGCGAGAGATGGTGGCACACTGAATGCTGCCCCTTGTGCCAGCATGTCCGTTCCCGTTAGGCAGCGACTTTTGGATACCTACGGGCCACGTCTTGTGGCGGGGGAGAACACCACTTCGGTTTTGCACCGCTCCTTACGTGGTTGACCCCGAGTTGCTGCCTGCTTGGCTGGCACGCACAAGGAGAGGGAGTGCATCCTCGTCCAGTCCCTTTGCCCCTCATCCCTCTCAGACAGTTCCGCCTCACGCACCCCCACCTGCACCCATTCCGGTGGATCCTGTCCCACCGCGTCCCCCTTCCTCCCTCCCTTCACATCCGGATGACCTCCCTACCCAGCAGTTTTCGTATCTGTTACGAGCCCGTAACCAGTGCCGAACCCTAGAGAACACAGATAGGTCAGATACCACAGTCAGGGTCGTGTCCAGCGTACATGACCAACAGGGCAAGACAGTGTGAGTAGTGTGCCCCAGCACGGTCCATAGCCATGGTGGGCCTAACACAGCCTAGGGACCCTGTCAGCAAGATAGGGCCCCCAGTTGGGTCCCGACGTGCAGTCAGCCACGTCAGTGCCACGTGGCCGACACTTGGCAGTAGCATGCTATCAGTCCTCACACTGGGCTAGGAGGGGCTTACTCTATATCAGGGAGTAGGCAAGGTTGGCTGGATCAGTTAGTGTTTGCCCTACTGTGGTGTTAGGATCTATTACACTGGTATCAGAGCCATCTCCTTCTATGGGAGCTCAGTTTCAGCAGGGGAGAAATCCATCAGAGTGCATAGCAACTATGGTTAATATGCAAAGATAGATAGAGCAGGGTCAGCGCTGGAGAACCAGCTATCTATGGTGGAAATCTCCGTAGGATTACTTGTTTTTACAGTAAAATTTGGATCAGCTTTCTAGGCCAGGTCCAGCGCTGCCAATCAGGGTTTAAACTTCGATTTTGGAGTGGAAATTCCGGATTTTGGAGCGTTTTCAAGTCAGGAAGTTTGATGCAGACCAGCGCTGTCAGAGCAGCCTCCTTCCTTGAGTTTTGAGTGGAAATCAGTGACAAATTGAGCAAGATTTGAAGCGGATTTCTACAGCAGGTCCAGCGCTGGACAGTAGGGGATAAATTTTAGAATTTATCCTTGCATTTCAAAGGTTTTCTAGAAGTCTGAGCTTCAAACTTGCTTGTCATAGACCAGCGACCTACCAGCTGAGGTCAAATCAGAGATTCAAGCGGATTTTTGAGTCTAAATGTGGACAAATTGAGATGCTGTCAGACCAGCGAGGGGGGATAGCAAAAGTTTCAGATCTTGTTGCACATTTTCCAACCTCAAATCAGATTGAGAAAGAAGCTGAGAAGGGCTTTTCTGTATTCTCTCTGTGGAAGTACAGTTCTCAGAAAGAGCTAAGTTTCCTTTCCCTTGTACAGTTGTAAATTAGTCTTTTAGACTTTTTTTCCTTCAGAAGTTAAGGTAGCTCTCTTTCAGTTCCGAAGATGACCACTCCTCAGGGACCTGATCAACCCCCGGAGAGAGGCTTCGACGAACTTGAAACAGAAGCCTTGGCTTATAGAAAAGGGAAGGAACCCATGGAAGTAGAAGAACAGGAACAGTTCGCCGAAGAACTCGACGAACTGGTTACCAAGGAGCAGTTCCTCCAATTGGTAACAGAAGTGGATGAACTGAAGCTGGCATTAGCCAATTTCAAGTCCAGTGTGGACGACTCGTTCGCTGAACTCAAAAACTTGATTTTGAGCTCCGTGAAAGGAAGCCTTCCCTCCACTTCTCAGTTATCCCCTTCTCCACTTCCATCAGTTTCGGGTGAGACTTTACGGTCTCACCCCAGTGTTTTTAAAGATTTAAAGCCTCCTACTTTTAATGGGGAAGAGAAGGATAGAAATGCAGATATTCTACAAACCTTCCTCAGCAAATGGAAGAACATTCATGCTCTTAAACAGACCCCTGACCATTTGCAAGCAATTGAGGCCAGTCTTTCTTTAGGGCCTATGGCCTATAAGTGGTGGTTAATCTCCAGGAGACTGGGCAGACTCCCCGGTCATGGAAAGCTTTTGAAGAAGCTTTCCTAAGAGAATTTCTACCAGAAAATGAACTGGATAGAGCCTGGGAAGCCTGGGAAAGAACAGTAATAGATAAATCCCTCATCCAATATATCTCGCAGTATCGAGAAGCAATTTTAAAGATTAAAAATATGGATGACTATCAAAAAATCAGGGGATTTGTCCGTGGCCTCAAAGATGAATATAAAGTAGAGGTCCAGAGAAACTCGCCTACTACCCTTGAGCAAGCTCTCAGATATGCTCAAATCTATGATGATTCAGTGGGTAGGAAGAGAGCGAGACAGCAACCACTTTCTAAGCAGCTTCCTCAGAAAGACTTTCAATTTAAAAAGAAATTTTTAAAAAGAAAGAAAGAAGATAAATTTAAAGGTGAAGCTCCTCAGAAACGCCCTTCACTCATACAGCCCTTAAAACCAGATGATTTTGAGAAAGCCAAACAAGAACGTTTGTGCTTTGTGTGTATGGGCAAGGGACACACAGTCAGACAGTGTCCCAAGGGGCCTTTCACTAAAAAAGATAAAAAAGATAAAAAACAAGTTCATCTTGTTCAGACTGTATGTTTCCCCAGTGACTCGGCAGCTTCCGAGATCAAAGTGTATCATGAAGATCATGAACACTGTTGCCAGCTTACCTCTGCAATGCTAGCGAGACCCTTCAGCTTTGGGCCGCATGACCTAGTACGTATGCATGGGAAAGTTGGTAACCAGTCAGTAAGAGTCATGGTTGATGATGGGGCAACCCATAATTTCATCAACCACACCCTGGTTAAAAAGCTTAAACTACCAGAGGTACCTAGTCAGCATAGGTACATAGTTTCATTAGCTAAGGGTGAAGATAAAAAAATATGGGAAACTATGGTAAGTAAGTTAAATCTTGGTATTCAGGGGTACCAAGATGAAATAAACTTTCAGATAATGCACCTGGATCGAACAGACATTGTTCTCGGGAGAGATTGGCTCTACAGTTTAGGACCTTCCCTCCACAGAAACTATCAGGAGAACACCCTCAGCTTTCAGCATAAAGGCCGAGAGATCCAGTTGCATGGGGAGCATGATGTTCCCAACAGCCCTATGGTCTGCAGTTCAGAGCTCTGTCAGCTAATCGGAGACGAAGACCATCAGGTATTCTTATGTGACTTTCAGTTTATTCCTGAAGTTTCTATTTCTAGTTCTATTCAGCAGAAAATCAGTAAATTAGAAACTTTATTGTCTAAATTTTAAGATGTTTTTCCTGAAGATTTGCCACATGGTTTACCACCTAGCAGAGAGGTAGATCATGTAATAAACCTAGTACCAGGTACAACACCTGTTTCTAAACCTCCGTATCGGGTCAGCCGAATAGAGGATGAAGAAATAACTAGGCAGTTAACAGACTATCTTGGGAAAGGCCAAATTCAGACCAGTAGTTCACCATGGGCCTCACCAGTCCTATTGGTGAAAAAGAAGGAGGGGTCTATGCGTCTTTGCGTAGATTACAGAGCCCTCAATAAAGTCACAATTAAGAATAAATACCCTATGCCTCGGGCAGACGAGTTGTTTGATCAACTCGACAGGGCTAAGTTTTTCAGCAAAATAGACCTCAGATCGGGATATCATCAAGTCCGTATAAAATCAGAAGATGTCTCGAAAACAGCTTTTAGGACTCGTCACGGTCATTATGAGTTTAAGGTGATGCCATTTGGGCTCACAAATGCTCCAGCTACCTTTATGACCTTGATGAACAGTGTCCTCAGACCATACTTGGGTAAGTTTGTAGTCGTATTTTTAGATGACATCCTCGTCTACAGCAAAACGAGGAAGGAGCATCTAAAACACCTCAGAAAGGTGTTTCGACTGCTCAGAAAGCATAAGCTTTATGCTAAACAATCCAAGTGTGAATTCTTCGTTGAAGAAGTAGCATATTTAAGTCACATTATCTCTTCAGATGGGATTAAGATGGACCCAAATAAGGTTAAAGCCATACTCAGTTGGCTCAGACCTCAGAATATTTTGGAACTTCAAATCTTTCTTGGTCTGGCGGGATATTACAGACGATTTGTCAAGGAATATGCTCAGATAGCAGTCCCTATGACAAATCTTCTTAAGGGGAAGGGAAAGGAGTTCATTTGGGAGTCCGCACAACAGGAGAGCTTTGATGCTCTCAAAACAGCCTTAGCTACAGCACCAGTCTTAAAAGTCGTCGACCCCAATCAGCCATTTGTGGTCGAAACAGATGCTAGCGACTTTGCAGTAGGCGCTGTGCTAACTCAGGGTGGACGACCAGTTGCGTTCGAGAGTGAAAACTCGAGCCAGCTCAGACTAGGTACAGTGCCTATGAAAAGGAACTCTTTTCTATAGTCCATGCCCTTAAGACTTGGAGGCATTATTTGTATGGTGCCAACTTTGAGGTCCTGACAGACCATGAGAGTCTCAGATACCTTTGCAATCAACCTGAGCTTAGAGGTCGGAAAGCTCGTTGGGCAGAGTTGATGCAAGAGTTTGACATGTCTATCAGATATAGGCGTGGAAAATTCAATACAGTAGCAGATGCCCTTAGCAGAATGCCTATGATAAACGAGCTGAGTTTTACTCAGATTCGTAATGAGTTACTCGAGTCCTTGAGAGGGAAATGCCAGCATGATGCATTCTTCTCTATTATCTGGAACTCAGTCCAGAATAGACAGTTACAGACTCCAGAACCAGTTCCCTGGGGCTGGTGCCAGTTCATCCAAGAATACGGCAGCTTCCGTTGAGGATGATGATGAGTCCGAGTATACGTCGTCAGATGACGTTGAGGATTCTGAGCCTGTATTACCCAAGCAAACCCCTGTGGTTGAGGGTCAGTTGACTCAAGGATTCAAATGGAAACAATATTCCATTCAGGATGAGTACTTGCTCTATAGAGATAGAGTATGTGTCCCCAATTCAGAGGATTATAGGCAGCAGGTCCTATATGAATGTCATGACAATCCTAGCGCGGGACACCCAGGCATACAGAAGACCTATGAGCTTCTTCGTAGGCAATTTTTCTGGCCCAGTATGAAAAAGGACGTCCACCAGTACGTAACCAGTTGCCAGAAATGTCAAGTAAATAAAGCAGAGCGTTTAAAGGTAGGAGGGTTGTTGCATCCCTTAGAAATACCAGCTGGTAAATGGGAGAGTATCTCCATGGATTTTATAGTAGGCCTGCCTAAAACCCAAAAGGGTAATGACGCTATATGGGTCACAGTTGACCGTCTGACCAAAATGGCTCATTTTATTCCGACCAAAACAACCGTTAGAGCTCCAGAGTTAGCGAGGTTGTTTGTAGACGGGCTATTTAAATTGTACGGTCTACCTTCCGGCATAGTCAGTGACCGGGACAGTAAGTTTACTGGAAATTTTTGGAGGGCAGTATTCCATCATCTCCATACTAAACTTAATATGAGTACCACCGACCATCCACAGACGGACGGTCAAACAGAAAGGGTAAATCAAGTGCTGGAGGATATGCTTCGTGCATACGTCAGCAAGAAGCAGACTAATTGGGAGGAGTATCTCTCGATATTAGAGTTTGCTTACAACAGTACCAAACATTCAGCTACGGGATACAGCCCATTTATGCTGATGTACGGTTTTCAGCCACGCTCACCCACAGTTGTAGGGTTTAAACAAGAAAAAGTTGAAGCAGCCAGAAACTTTTTAGAAGAGCTAAACCAGATGATAGAACATGCTAAGCGTAGCATTAGACAATCCCAGGATCGAGCCAGGCATTATGCAGATCCACACAGACGGGATGTGCAGTTCTCCACTGGTGAGAAAGTCTACTTGAGAGTCCCAGTTGACTCTAAAACCCTCAAATCAGGAGTGTGTGCTAAGTTGTCTCCAAGGTATTGTGGTCCCTTTACCATCAGTAGGAGACTAGGCGAGGTCACCTATGAACTAGAACTCCCACACAGCAGTAAGGTTTTTCCAGTCTTTCATGTAAGTCAGTTACGAAAAGCCTTAACCAGATCAGATAATCTGGTAGGGAACAGTGTTCTAGTTCTCCCATTGGATCCTCAACAACCTCCACATGAACCAGAGGAGATTCTTGATAGTAGAGAGACGTAGACTCGTCATACTCTATACCGAGAATATCTGGTTAAGTGGAATGATCAGCCTGTTGAGAATGCCACTTGGGAAAGAGGCAGCGTCCTTCGCAAGATTTTTCCAGACTTTGTCTTAGAGGACCAAGACGGTTCTTAAGGGGGAGGGAGCGTTACGAGCCCGTAACCAATGCCGAACCCTAGAGAACACAGATAGGTCAGATACCACAGTCAGGGTCGTGTCCAGCGTACATGACCAACAGGGCAAGACAGTGTGAGTAGTGTGCCCCAGCACGGTCCATAGCCATGGCGGGCCTAACACAGCCTAGGGACCCTGTCAGCAGGATAGGGCCCCCAGTTGGGTCCCGATGTGCAGTCGGCCACGTCAGTGCCACGTGGCCGACACTTGGCAGTAGCATGCTATCAGTCCTCACACTGGGCTAGGAGGGGCTTACTCTATATCAGGGAGTAGGCAAGGTTGGCTGGATCAGTTAGTGTTTGCCCTACTGTGGTGTTAGGATCTATTACAGTATCCCATGCCAGATGTCCACCCTCCACTAGTGTACCCCATTTATGCTGCTGCACCCATCCCGGCCAGTGCATCCCACTCTCCCCATTCCACGTCTACAGCTGATGCATCCACTAGTGCCCAGCCTGTCGCGTCATCATCCATTCCCGTCACGTTTGGTGCACCGTGCTGGAGGTCCGCTACCCGTCGCCCAGCTGGGAGAGTTCTTAGGCAACAGAGCATTCGCGGCGCGCATCAGCCGCACATGGATAGAGAGGCCACACAGGCCGTGGCCAGCCTGATTTATGAGCTGAACCTTACATTTGCCATCACCGACTCCGAGCCCTTCAGAAGGGCCTTCCGCCTTGCACAGTCTGTCAGCCCTAGCTGGAGAGTCCCTAGTTCAGAGGTTGTCCGCACACACATGCTGAGGGATAGGATCGAGTCATTGTCTAGAGAGATGGAGCCTCTACGTCGCCACTGGGCCACTTACAATTGCAGCATCATGTCCGATGGCTGGACTGATGTCAAGAGGAGGCCGTTCCTCAACATTTTGGTCTCCAGTTGCATGGGCACACAGTTTTTGAGGGCAGTGGATTGCAGCAGGGGGGGGAGAGTCATATCTGCAGAGTTCATGTTTGATGTCATCAGGTCTTCCATCCTGTCCATAGGCCCACAACATGTCGTCACAGTGGTGACGGACAATGCCACGAACTGCATTCAGATGGGTGTACTGCTAGAGGCCGAGTTCCCTCACATTGTTCATACCCCCTGTGCCGCGCACGGCATAGACCTTCTGATGGGGGACATAGGTGCACTTCCCTGGGTTAGAGCCATCGTCCGTGAGGCCCTCTTCCTGGTGACTTTTGTCGCCAGGAAGAGGCGTGTTCTTGCCATGTTCCGGGTGTTCAGCCATCTAGACCTCCGTAAGCCAGCCCCCACACACTTTGCATTCGACTTGGTGGTCATTGACCATCTGATCAGGTGTAGGGCGCAGCTTCTACAGATGGTTGCCAGTGATCTTTGGTGTGCCAGTACATTTTCGCACACTTAGGATGGGGAGCACTTTTCTTCCACGGTGAGGGAAGACCAGTTCTGGAGGGATGCACAGACATTGTCAGGACTGCTTCGACCACTTTACATTGTGCTCCGCATGGCTGACAGCGAGGGGTCAACACTTGGACTGGTATATGAGCTCATGGACCGGATTGGACAGTTCCTGCAGCTGCCCATCTTGCAGCCAGAGAGGTAAGCGGTATAGTAATGTAATTGGCCTTTATCTTTTTAGTAATTGCTAGTTTGTTTTTCTGTCAATGTTAAGTTTTTTCGTAATGCCCTACACCACATGCCTCTCACCTGCAGGATGACCGAGCTGAAGTTCATCTGGGAGACACGGTGGAACTACTTCCACAGGAGTATCCACAGCGTTGCACACATACTGCATCCCCTCTTCCTCTCTCCGACACAGATCGCAGACAGGGAGCTCGAGGCCGATTGGCTTCAGTACATTCACAGAGTGGGTCCACACATTGGTTTGGATCCTATCAGGCTCATGGAGGAGCTCGCTGCATTTCGTTTTGGCATGGGCACATTTGGCCACCCGGCTGCTCAGGATCCAGAGAGGAGGCAGCTACCCATTACCTGGTGGACCATGTTCGGTAGCACATACCCATCTATACAGCGTCTTGCACTGCGTGTCCTTTCTCAGGTATGCATCTCATTTTATCCTCCATTGCTATGTTTCGTTGAAAACAATGTGCTGAAGTATTTCAATGCACGTACCACAGGACTGTGCTGCCTCCGTGTGTGAGCGTAATTGGAGCACATGGGCACTCATTCACACGAGGAGAAGAAACCGATTGTCAGTGAGTCAGTTGGAGCGGTTGGTGTTCTGTAGCACCAACGCACGTCTCGCTAGGAGACTTCCGACCATTACAAGCGCATTGCAGGTGATAAGCTAATCTTTCATAGCATGTTGGTTGACTCCTGGTATGTTGGTTTCATTTCTTGATAAAGTTGTCTCTCTGACATGCAAATTTTAAACCTTGCAGACGAAGATATCAGATTTGGAGCGCCAGGTTGACTTGCCTACGAACAGCACCCATCCCATGCCTGCAGATGACCTGGGCACACAGTTGATGGCAGAGAGAGAGAGGGAGCTTGCTTCGATGAGAGAGAGAGAGCTTGGGCTTGAGCACAGATAGCCTCCATTGTACGAGGCAGATGAGCCAGTGTCAGAGGATGATCAGGATGAGGATGAGCCCATTCGGGTTGTGTTCGCCAGATCAAAGCGGGATGAGGCATATGATACAGGTGTTGGGCACACGCCTAGAGCAGGGGTCACAAGTGCATCACGTGGTAGAGGTGGGACACATGCCACAGATTATACCGGGAGACGGGCAGGGCACACAGGGGGGGCCAGTGGCAGACCTTCTTATGTTGATATGATGGAGGAGGCTCTTGATAGGGGGCAGAGTGATTTGGGATTACCTTCCGCAGCTGCTTGGATGCGTGCATCACAAAGCCATAGGCATTTCTATGACAGCCACAAGAGGAGTCACCAGATGACTTTGATTGTACCGATTGGGAGGCCATGCAGGGTCCGCATGGTGCATAGGATGAGGCACGGGATGATCCAGAGGATGGTGCTCAGGATGAGTCCCAGAGCCCAGAGCATTTGTATTCGGATGCCCAGCTGGACGACTTGATTGCAGACTTGGATTCAGAGGCCCAACAGATGTCGAGCGTCAGGGCACCCCCATCCTCTCTAGCCAGCATGCCCTACACAGAGTCTCAGCCAGAGCAGCTACACGAGGTGCCTGCAGTTCCTCCAGTTCCTCAGAGGGTGTATGTGCGCCGCACAGCACCTCCAGTGCCACCGATACCGTTGAGGCCTGCAGCCCCTTCATCGCCATCCACTTTTGCAGCAGCAGGTCTCCATGGCAGGCCACCATCTGTGCCCAGATCTTCTCTTGCAGCACCCACATCTACAGACGCTCCTCCAGTGGCAGCACCCACAACACATCCTCCTCCATTGGCAGCACCCACAGCACTGGCTCCTCCTTTGGCAGCACCCAAGATATACCAGTACCGTCCACCACAGTGCCCCTTTCAGTACTTATCGCCGCTGTACTTGCCTCCTGCAGGGACGGCCCCTCCACATCTAGTTCCTCCACCAGCAGCAGGCCCACAGGCACACACTCCTCGGACCTATCCTCCACTATCAGCTACACAGGGACACCCATCTTTAGCTACTCTATCCCAGCCGGCCGCAGCTTGGGCCCAGCCTAGTCAGCCAGGTGATCTGCATGGGGGTGATGAGGCATTGACGGCTCCCCTCGTCCGCAAGAGGCCAGGAAGGCCCAAGGGTGCACCGAACAAGAAAGGCAGGGCACAGAAACTGCCAGGGAAGAGAGGACGACCTCGCAGGGCTCCAGTTGCTGGTAGAGGTGCAGTATTACGGCCAACTGCAGCAGGTGTTGTTGGTTTAGCCTGCTTGGGGGCTGATGCGGAGGCAGATTGGGAGGATGAGGATGACGAGTCTTCCCCCTCGGATACACAGCCCATGCCAGTACCAGACAGACATAGATATCAGTTGCGAGAGTCAGCTCGGGGCCCTGAGTTGTCTCCAGAGCATTCATTTGAGTTTGAGGCAGAGCATTGATTGTAGCTCTATCATTTTATTTTTAGCAGTTTGATATCATGTTCCATGTTTGGCGGCCAGATGGTCGAACACTGTATTCAGACCATTTTTCATATTATATTTAGTGGGTCAAACTCTGTAGTGAAAACTAATTGAAAACATGCACACACCATTTCAAGTAAAACTGCAAGTAGAACATCACAATTACAAATTGACAAATACACATTGTGCAGTGAATAGAATACGTCATTGAATTGTCGACACATCGACAACACTCTTAGCGGCTCTACTACCTATGTAGCAATACTTGAATACTTAATCTACACTAAAATGCCTACTCTTCTTAAGTAGATCGAGGCTAACAAAACAAGCAATATCCGATCTATTAAGCTTTGAGAATTTTGAGCTAGAGATTGCGGGAGAAAAAAATCTACTTGAATGTTTGTTGCCCTCCAACTAGACCCTAATTATATGTCCACTCTATGTTGTGACATGTACTTTCAGTAAATCAGCACTCATAAATGCATTATAATATGTAGTATAAGTTTTGTTAGGCCCAAAAATGGCTATTAGTCTTAAAAATAAGGCTTTTTCATCTTTAGGCCCTCCAAAGTATCTAAAGGATAAAAGGCCAACAAGAGCCCAAGTATACTCAATACTGTGAAAAATTGCCAATGTTGTCAAATCTAGCCATGTAGAATATTGTAAATTATGTGCATAGTGGATCCTACACATGTGAGGCCAAGATGCAATGTGGGAAACCTATCCTAGTGTAGGTTAGATCGAGTCTAAAGAGTTGGTCATGTCAATTTGGTAGTGATTCCTACATTATAGGGGACCTACACCTACTTGGCATGACTCTAGGAAAGAGGCTAGGGTTGCAAATTAGGGCAAGAAAGCCAAGTTAACTTCCTTATTACATGTTGGAAATTCACATAACTTTACAAACGAAGTGACTTTTACTATGTATTCCATCCTCCCATGCAAAACACAGAAATACAACCCCCCTGATAGCATTTCATAATCACATACATCAGATTGCAATACACAAGGCACGCATTGCACAAAAAACACACCGTACATTAATTCATCAGATGTATCAAAATTACAATACGTATTCCCGTCGCATACGGCTGGGGCTGTTCTTTACACCATGCTAGACACCAAATACTGCCTCATCTACTGATGAACATTACATAACAACAGTCAGCCACATACGGCTAGACCCCATCTATCCTAAACATTCCTATGGATCCTCCACTGACTCCTCGCCCTCGTCAGGAGCATTGTTATGTCGCTCTCGCTCTGCCTCCCGGTTAGCCCGAGCTGCCTCCTGGTCAGCCCGACGTCTGGCCGCCCTTTCCCTGACCATGATGAGCTGCCGTCGTGTGAAGTTCATTCGGATCTGCTCATCCAAATCCAGCTCGACAGCGGGGGCGGGGGCCACAGCGGGGGCGGGGATTTGCAGCTCTGGGTGTCTCTGCCGAGTCTCTCGCAGCATCTCTGCAATGTCTGCCTCTTGCTTCCGATGACCCTCTTGCTTTCGTTGTGCCTTCGGTCCTCTTCCTCGAGCTTCCTCCTGGCTTCGCCCTCCGCCATCTCACGACACCCTGTTGCTCGAAATGACCCTCACAGCCTCTCAACGGCTCTCACTGGCTCTCTCACAACCCCCCTCTCACAGCCTCTCACTCGGTCTGTGACACAGCCTCTCACAATGCCTCTCTCTCACAGCCTCCCACTAGCTCTCCCTCATAGCTTCTCACAATGCCTCTCACAGCCTCTCACTGGCTTTCTCACTGTCTCGTGAGTGCCTATTTAACCCCACAGCCTGTTTCCCAATTTGCTTTTGTTGATGATCCCATGTGCTACTGTACCTGCCCCATGTATTGCTCCACCACATGCTGCAGTCCGATTGGGTCCACCATGTGACGGTGTACCTGTCCGGATGTATTGCTCCCCCACATGCTGCACTCCGATTGGGTCCATGGTCTGCTCCTCCACAGTGCCCATGTGCTACTATACCTGCCCCATGTGCTGATCCCCCACATGCTGCACTCCGATTGGGTCCATGGTATGCTCCTCCACACTGCCCATGTGCTACTGTACCTGCCCCATGTATTGCTCCCCCACATGCTGCACTCCGATTGGGTCCGTGGTCTGCTCCCCCACAGTGCCCATGTGACGGTGTACCTGTCCGGATTTGTTGCCCCCCCCACATGCTGCACTCCCATTGACCACCAGGTCTGCTCTCCCACAGTGCCCCCAATACCTCCCCCTGTACAGTAACATCTTTTTTCTAAACCGTACCCCTTTTTTTTCCTGAATTTTTTACCTACTTTTAGCCTGTTAAAAGGGTTTTTTTTTTTTTTAAATAATAAAAAATATTATTTTTGTGGTGCCATCTTGGTACCGCTGGTCTGAGGGCGGCACCATAACCGCGGCACCACCATTATGGTACCGCGGTACCATAATGGCGGTACCACGTGCCACTATGATATATATATATATATATATATAACTACCAACCATCCTAATATTAGAATGGTGCAAATCTAAATATAAATAAATATATATATATATATATATATATATAACTACCAACATCCTAATATTAGAATGGTGCAAATCTAAGTATGAGTTCATGTGTAATGATCTGAGTAATTCAACAATTTCTATGCTACTAAACTACACTGCGAATGTTGCATTTTGAAACACAAAAGTTGAAGCAGTTTGTGAGAAGAGGGAGCATTAGTGGTTGAACAGTTTGTTTATAGATACTTGAACATTCAAATAGCATTGACATATAGTTGCCCACCTACACTGAGTGCAGCTCGATATTTTTGGTACTTTCGGAGGTAGACTAGCTCAACAAAATGATGTATATGGGCTGTCCACAAAAGAAAAAACTCATAAGTTTCCAGATTACAGAAATGAATCTCAAATCAACCAAAACTTTCATTTCAAGGTGGCCATGACAAAACCATAAGATGGCTAGTATTAAATATGACAAAAACTTCAACATTCATAACTTTCTTCAGTGTCTAGATAATTACCCTACGCACGGAAAATTACTTTGATCTCTCAACATGGCATGAAACTAATAAACAATAAGTTACTTAGCTCTGCTTCAATTTTTTCAAGATCTGCTCTGGAGGAGTTCAGAACACAAGCACAGAGAATCATGCATAAACAGGATGATAGAGCATTGTCAATTGCTTATCAATCTCCAAATAAGATATCACAATAAATCAAGAGTAATCAGCTGCCTTGCAGACCTTCCTAGTAAACAGATCTGCTCACTGAGCTCCCTCAGAACAAACTCACAATAAGCATTCATCAATAGCTATAAAATGGACATTTATAGGGGCCCACAGAGGGATGTTTATAGTCTTATCCTCATTTAGGGCCTACTAGATTCGGGGTGGGCACCAACCTGGAGAAACCTTCTAGGAAGCTTTCTTGGGTCCAATATTACAGGATATACTTTAGGAATCTAGATCATAGATGTAAGTATTAAGCCCAATAAATGTACTTTAGAGACCCAAGTTATGATTGATGAGGTTTTTACTTAATAGAACCTACCTATATTTCCTTTATTTACCCCTAATAAAACAAAAGCATCTTCCTCGATGTTTATATCATCAAGCCAAGCTTGTAACTGAATGCCTACAGCAAGTGTGTGGGTTTGATACCGCAACAAAAGACAAATGCCTTAAGCTCTCATGTAGCCTGATTTAAAGGTCGAATGTAACATGTTTATACTAGAGTTGAACATTATGTTTAAACGTAGCTTAGATAAAGCACGTGATATCTTAAATTGGTTAAGATAGGCATTCTGATGGAGCCTTTTGATAGAACTTTTTCTAGAAAATTACAATTGTAGGCCTCAAATTTTTTTAAGATATGTAACTATAGGCTCACAGTTTTTCGGCGTCATTTAGAGGTAGTTAAAGTCAGTTACAACTCCTAAGATAATGAAAATTATTTGGTGTCAATTAGTCTTTTGATTCAGGCGTAAAAGAAATGGTAGAATAAAAAGCAGGTGTCTAAGAGTTCTCATCACCTGCATCTCGAGCATAGTTGCACTGCGTTTCAGAAACGCGTTTCGGAAATATGGAATTTTTTTCCAGAAACGTTTTTTAAATTTTTTTTTTTTTTGGTTCTTTTTTGTGCAATATGGGTATCAGGTGAAAGCTCTAATTAAGAGCATAATTACTGTGTATTTTGCCGAACGTTTCGGGTGCAGGATGGTCTAGTTTAGGTGCATTAACTCCTAGGTTTACGCTTTAACTCCCAGGTGCATTAATTAAAAAACATGATGCCCCAAAATTTAACTCCCTCTGTCTCTCTCTCGCTCTCTCGCTCTCTCCCTCTCTCTCTCTCTCTTTCTCGTTATCTCTCTCAGATCCAACAAACTAAACAAAAATGCTAAATCATGCTAAACAAAAAACATGCTAAGTGTTCTAAACCAATCACCATACTGCATCGTCCTGAAGCATTTTTCAACCATATGGAATCGTTTTTCAACCATACGCTCTCTCTCTCTCTCTCTCTCTCTCTCTCTCTCTCTCTCTCTCTCTCTCTCTCTCTCTCTCTCTCTCTCTCTCTCACACACACACACACACACACACACACACAAAGAACAGTACTGAATCGCTACACTGTTGTGAATAGGATCATCGTAATATATAATATCGGGCCACATGGCACCAAAATGGAGTACAATGATGTTCCATGAACATAATGAAAACTACACAACTAAGGCTCGTCAGAGTCATGGTAGGAACCATCATCTAAATCTGTGCCTGACTGCAGATCCCAAGGGTCCTTTGATGAATCAGAACTGGAGGGAGCCATATGCCGTGGTGTGGCCCTAGCTCTACCGTGTGCTCTGGCTCTCTGCTGCGTGCTCTGGCTCTGGATCCTCCCCCTACCTCTACCTCTGCCTCTGCCTCTCTCCCCTCCTCTCCCCCCCCTCAGCCTGCTCCCACCCCTGTGTCTACCCCTGCGTGTCTGTGTGTCAGGTGACTGTGATCCAACGCCCTAGGATGGCCCTACCCACTGTGATGATGCCTGGCCGACGGCTGCCTGTGATGCTCCACTCCTGTCTACAAAAAGCGAACTCAGCCCCCCCCCTCCCAGAACCTCTAGGTCTCCCCCTAGGCCTACGTGTAGGAATGGCTAGCTCCTCCTCTGTCTCCGCATCAGGGTCCACCAGCAAGTCAGCAAGGTCATCCCCTTGTGCCTCCGCCCCCATCTCCTCATCCTCCTCCGTATCCCCCTCAACCCACTCCTCCTCCTGATAGTCAGCCCCAAGCTCCTCTCCACCCTCCAAGCCCTCATCATCCCCCTCCTCATCCCTAGCCCTCTGCCTATCTGCCCTCCTCGAACACCGTAGAGCCCGTGCGTCAGCCTGCGCCTGTCCATATAGATCTCTATAGATCTCATCATCCATCTCCTCCTGCGTGGGTGGTGCCCGAGGAGCAACAGCTGCCGAATCCACCAAGCAAGTGTCAGGGTTCACCTGCAACCAAAAACAATACATTGTTGTCAGCAATTCATTGCATAATTCAAAAGCAATTCAGTTCGTCAAAGCACAGCAAGAAACAGGGGGTGATGATGTGACTCACCTCGAGCATCTGTCCCCCTCGTGTGCGCCTCAGCATACGGCCGTTGGTGTTCACAAACACCAACTGCTTACAATGCTCGATGGACAACCTGTTCCTCTTCTGCGTGTGATACAAGGCCCAGGTGCTCCAATTTCGCTCGCAAGCTCCCGCTGAACAGTCCTGTGCAAGGACTCTCTCGGCCAGTCATCGTAGGTCACCTGTGTCGCGCCCATGGTAGCCCCACCATGAAACAGGCCTCAACATTTCCTCCCTCCGCCGACTCTGCTCTCCATCGAAAGGAAACTGGTAGCGCTCAAAGATCAGCAGCTGGTATGCAATGTTTGTGAGCATCGGACCTGTTGGCAGAAGAAAAAACATGGCTTGTGTAAGTCCTCTTGAATTCACACACTAGCAATGAGCACACTACAGTCACTATTGCAGTATTTAGCCTACCAAGCAATTTATCACACGTACCTGGTCCAGGCCATACGCGCTCCGTGTACTCCACCCATCCCCGGTGCAGCTCCCGATTGTCCCGATCCCGAGTCTCGCGCCACAAGGGGTGCAATATGTGGGCTACGGCGTGGATGGGTCGGTGGAAGTAGTCCCATCTGGCCTCCCAGATACGTGAGATCTCGCGCCTCCTGCAGTAGGCAAATCACAACAATCATGTAACCATAGCTGCCATAGCATAAAAGAATCGAATCAAACTTGAGTGAGAAACAACAAACTAGACACTGAAGAGTCATACTTGTGCTCGACCAAGGCTGACGTCTGAATCCCCTCGCCGATGCGGTCCATAAACTCGCAAATGAGGCCGAGAGTGTACCCCTCACGGTCTTCCAGGCACAGCACTCTGAAAATGGGTAGAAGGACCCCAGTAATCTCCTCAGCATCTCTCCAGAACGGCTCACCGAACACAGTGGACCGG
Organism: Diphasiastrum complanatum; assembly: GCA_029204225.1. Lineage (NCBI taxonomy): Eukaryota > Viridiplantae > Streptophyta > Lycopodiopsida > Lycopodiales > Lycopodiaceae > Diphasiastrum > Diphasiastrum complanatum. The sequence continues at coordinate 37,159,800 of CM055093.1, read as the reverse complement.
AAAAAAGCCGCATGTGGGACGTCCATGAACTCTCGGAAGGACTCGCTGGAAACCATCCGCCGCAATGCGTCCTTCACTAATACTAATCGCTCTAGCACCAAAAAGTAAAAGGCAAAGCGTGTGGGTGCTGGCTTCTTCAGGTTCAGGTGCGAGAAGGTGCGGAATAGGGCCAGCACACGCCTCTTCCTGGTAACAAAAGTGACCAGGCGCATGGCCGTAGAAGTGACCTGCAACACAGACATCCAGTGAAAAATTTAGACAATAGTTGAGATGTGTTTAGCAGCATGGAGCAGGCGTCAATCAAGATAGCATAGCAAATGGAGAAACCAATACCTCTCTGATCCATGGAAGTGCACATAGGTCATGGATGAGCAAGTCTATACAATGCGCAGCACAAGGTGTCCACACAATGCTGGGGTGCTCCCTCGTCATAATCTCTCCCATCTGCTTGTAGTTCGAAGCGTTGTCCGTGACAACCTGAACCACATGCTCTACTCCAATGTTGTCTGATAACCTCCCATATAAAATCGACTGTGATGGCGTCACCACCTCGAGTGGCATTCACGCCACGTAGGAATACTATGCCAAGCGGGCAAGAAACCAAGACATTGATGACGGATCGCCAATGAATGTCGGTCCATCCATCACTCAATATCGTGCATCCATACCTGCCAAACACCCATTAGCCGAATGCAAAAATTGCGCCACGAGTCAACCCTAAACGCATGCAATGGGTTTATGAAAACAAAGTACTTACATCTGCCAAGCTGAGCGAATGGAAGTCAGCTCCCGCGTAATGGTCTGCCTCGCAATGCCTCTCGTCTGGGAGGCGTCCATGTAGCATCCACGGCTGCCATCTGTGCGCAAAACTCTCTGAACACCCAAGTGTCAACAACAGCAAAGGAAATGCCGCACTCGTAAAAGAACTGGCCAGCAAGTCGAGTGCACCGGTCATGCTGCTCTCTCTGCCACCCGCATCGATCAAGGGTCTGCTGTCTGGGCCTAACCTCTCTGTGCTGTGCACATGGCGCTCGTGGTCTAACACGCGAACCGGATGGCTGATCTGTGGGTGTATCACTCTCTCTGGGAGGACCTGTCGAACCATGTGCTGCATCTGCCGCCGAAGAAGAGGGACGAGAAGGACCAGCTGCTGCTGATCCAACCTGCTCATGTGACGCTCTCCCCTCTGAAGTAAGCCCTGCTGCTGCGGGTGGAACTGGAGTGGCACTGCCTGGACCATGCACTGCACCTAAACCCTGCCAAGAACGTGCTGTACTAGGCTCTGCACCCGTAGTAGGCCGTGCCTGCATACCTGTGACCCCTACCTGTGAACCTGCAGCTGCTCCTGCCCCCTGTCCCTGTCTCTGTCCCTGTCCCTGTCCAGAAACCTGTGATGCAGCACCCTGTCCCTGTCCAGAAACCTGTGATGCAGCACCACGCCCGTACGTAATAGACAACCTCTGTCTCTCCTCATCAGAAATCCTGGGGGAATCAGATATGCCCAATGCCCGCCCACCCGACCCTCTGACCCTCAATAAGTGAGCCCTAACCCTGGTAAGTGATCCTGTGAAGAGACCACCACAATGCAAGCATCTCCATCTACGGACTCCCGAGCCATGGTGTGTAGCCACATCCCCTTCAGTAAGCTCAACCTCGCCCCAAAGGCCTCGGCCCTGCACCGGCATCGTGTCCACACGAGATCAAACCTGCGAACAAAAACAAGCAAACAACCGTTCAGTAGAAGAAAACACACTGCATTGAAAAACATTACCAGCCTAAAATAGAGCTGAACACATCCGAGCACGCGTCACATTGATTCTAGCAAGATGATAGCAACCGCCAAAAAACACATGAGATAGGGCGAGGGATAGAATTATTCCAGTGCGAGCGAAAACGGGCGACTGACGCTAGCATGGGAGTCCTTGCAGGCGTCTATGAGTCCAGTGCAGGCCTAAACCACGCTACTAGCGGATGCTTGCACAATGCTCTAACCCTAAACCCTAAAAAACATGGAATTAGGGCAACAAAATTGAAATTTGTGCTACGGACGTAGACGGGCAGAACGTAGGTCACAGGAGTCTGTGCGGGCATGTGGAAATGCATTCTAGGCTCAAACACCATCGGTTGCCCAGAAGCCATTTTCTAAAAATGGCAAAAAAAAACAAGCATTTGGATTGTGGTGTTCAAATCTGGCAAGGTGTGCCATAATGGTTGAAACTGACCCCGTAGAAATCACCGTGGGCATGAAGAAAGGTGGTCTAGAGCCAAACTGCACTTGATTTGGTTGCCAACAGTTCAATGTCAACACTTGCAAAAAAAAACAAGCCTACACTTACCAAAAATCGAAAACTGAATCTCCACGAAGCTCAGATCCCCCTGGCACAGTGCACACCACCTCCGTATTGCTGAGTAGATGCCTGTCGATTATCCACACGCCAAGATCCGATGCCTACAACTCAAAACAAAAAAAATTAACACCTCCATGGCTGGCGCGATTCTGGCCGTGAAGAGGTGTTCAAAAAATTTTATTTACTATTTTTTTTAAAAAACGTTTCTGGAACGATTCTGCGCTGAGAATCGCGTTTCTCAAAAACGCGATTTCCGAAACGCTCAGCCCCAGAATCGCGTTTCGGTGCAACTATGATCTCGAGTAATTTGGGATAGTTCTTGTAGAAACCTTGTTCCTCTATCTTCCACATGCATCGCCTAGAATGCTTTCTTAAAGCTCAATTCATATAAAACAACAATTATTATCATTTCTAACTTAGACCAAGGGGGAACTCCCCTACCAGGATTCTTAGAAGAATACTCACAAAGATCATTGTTCTATGATTGCTTTGAATCCATTAATCTACATAGTTACACCTCTTCCAGTTTGATCGATGTTTTGTGTCTATTTTAATTGTTGGGTCAATCCAGAGAAGAGCACTTTTCAAATAAGAAGAAAGTGGGCATGGCATACCATAGGCAACAATTCTTCATCTACAATGATTGAGTGACATATCATCAATAATTGGATGAAATGACCATCTGAAAAATCAAGAATCCATTTAAAAGAGCACATAATTCATCCCCTGAGATGATGGTCCACACTCAATTAGCAAAATGAAGCCAAACATACGCCAAAATTGGACTTATAGCAATAAAGGCAATCCACAAACATTACGTGAATATTGAAACTGATGATATGAAGCTCAAATTCCTCCTATGACATTATTGGGTGCTGTTAGGGACCCAACTCCCTTGGGTCCCAAACCCAAACTTGAGACTGGACGATGACTGGGCTGCTGACTTGACCGGTGACTCGTGAACCTGCATGGTTGCCACGTGTCATGATCTAGGACGTGCGCATGGCTTGGAGTCTCTCTCCTTGGAGGTATACAAGGGGAGGAGGACTCATTTGCCATCCATTCTATCTACCTAGGAGGAGGGGGATGGAGAGTGTGTGCACAGCTAGGATGAGTGCGCTTGAGGCGGGAGATGGCTGAGAGCCTAGGGGTGGCATGGGACATTGTCTAGGATGGAGGTCGGATCTTGCTTGATACAATCACAGGCCAGGGCACGGAGGATGGACCCGTATTAGGTCCTATGGCGGGGTGGAACGTAAATCGTTCAGTCTCTTGTGGTTAACCGGCACCTAGAGGTTTGCAGTAAGTGAGAGTCTAACATATGGTATCAGAGCCACTGCATGCCGAAAGCAGGTGTGTTGATTTCTTGTAAGTTTTGTATCTTTTGACGGAATTCAATTTAGGCGAGAAATGTGTGTTTTAAGCACCTTTCGGTTTCCTTCTTCCGCTGTTTTTTGAGTTTCTTTTGAAGAAAAAAACAGACTTGGGCCCTTTAAAGCACTGCCACGTGGCACTGTCCAGAGTCGGACAGGAGGCAGGCTGCTGCGGATTGCAGTTACGCTCAGATGCAGCGTAGCGGACTGTTATTCCGCGGTCCCCCCCACTTTTGAAAAAACAGTTATGCCTCTAGTCCTGTTTCAATACGGCTGTTTTTGGTCCTCACGACCTCATTCGGATGAAGGGGGGTGTGGGTGGCCAAGCCGTAACAGTTTTATTTGATGATGGTTCCACACATAATTTTATTAACACTAATTTGTTGCAGAAGCTAACAAGGCAAAGTGACCACCGTTACACAGTGAAGCTGGCAACAGGAGCGGAAAGCCAAGTTTGGGACCAGATAGTCCCGCATCTACCGATTCAAATACAAGCCTATAATGATAAATTAGACTTTCATATTATGAATCTAGATAGGCTAGATGTAATACTTGGAAAGGAGTGGTTCTATGAATAATGAGAGGAACGAGTCTATGAAGAAAAACTATGTAACACACAGTTTGTCGTTCTTGCATAACGGCTCACTCATAGAATTGAATGAAAATGTTGATATTTCTTCTCCGTATATGCTTTCTGCTCTAGAAACTGTTAAATGTATGGATGTTGTGGATTGTAATTCTTACTTATGTTGGTTAAAACTTGAAAGATTTCACTTATCATAAAGAATGTAATTTGCAATTTTACAATCTCCCAATGAAATTTAATGTCTAATAACCTAAAGCAGGAAAATTTACCGAAAGGTGAAATCTTTAGGAAACTTAGGCAAGAATTTAACGATGTTATTCCTGAGCAGCTTCCTGAGAGTCTTCCCCCCCTCTAGGGGTGTGGACCATGGTATTAAATTGATTCCTAGTAGTTCTCCTCTATCATTGTATCCATATAGGATGAGTACTACTGAAGAGGATGAAGTTTTTAGGCAACTGCAAAATTAACTTAAGATGGGTCATGTTAGGCCTAGTAAATCTCATTGGGGGGCACATGTGCTCCTTGTTGGTAAAAAAGACGGAGGTACTCGTCTTTGTGTGGACTTTAAAAAATTAAATAAGTTAACAATTAAATACCGTTATCCTTTGTCGCAAATGGATGAGCTGGTTGATCGATTATGTGGTGCAAGGTACTTCACCAAAATCGATTTGAGATCGGTATCATCAGATTCCCATAAAGAGTGAGGATGTTCGGGTTTAGATCTAGGTATGGCCATTATGAGTTTCTGGTTTTACCATTTGGCTTGACAAATGCTCCAGCGACTTTCCAGCAGATGATGAACGATCTTCTTCGTCCATATCTAGGAAAGTTTGTGATAGTGTAATTAGATGATATTCTCATCTATAGTAAGACCTTGGAGGAGAATGAGGAGCATCTCAGGATTGTCTTAAAGTTACTTGGACAGGAGAAGCTTTTAGCCAAGGAGTCCAAATGTGTTTTCTTCCATAAGAGGTTACTTTACCTTGGTCATGTTATTTCGGACCATGGGTTGGAAATTGACCCCAATAAAGTCCGACAGGTTCGTGATGGCCAATCCCTAAAACCATCCGTGAGGTTAAGTCGTTTTTGGGCTTTACAAGGTTTTTTCATAGATTTATCTTGCGCTATGCATCAATTGCATTGGCCTTGACAAATGTCCTCAACGGGGCTAAGAGAGTTAGCCGGCACAGTAAGTTCAGTCCTCCGGTTACTTGGACTGAAGAGTTGAATCAAAGTTTTGAGAACCTCAAATACTGTGTAACTACAGCACCTATTTTACACATAGTGGATCCTAACAAGCCGTATGTACTTGAGACGGATGCCAGTGACTATGCTATAGGTGGAGTCCTATATCAGGATGGTAGACCGGTTGCTTTTGAAAGAAAGAAGTTAGATCTTGCTCAAAGGCGATATTCCACCTATGACAAGGAGCTTTTTGATGTTATTCCCCTGAAAGTGTAGAGACATTATTTGTATGGCTCCCGGTTTTCCATAGTTATTGACCATCAAGCGTTAAAGTATATTAACGATGCGGTCGACCTTAGGGGTCGTAAGGCCAGATGGTCGGAGATGCTCCAAGAATTTCATTATGACATTGAGTACCGGAAGGGTACTTCTAATAGTGTCGCGGATGCCTTAAGTCGGATTGGAGAGGTTAATCAGTTAAGCTTTTCTGAGATCCAATCTGAATTATATATGTCCTCAAGAGATTTGTGTAAGACCGATAGGTACTTCGGTTGTATTTGGCTAGACGTCCTGGCAGGTTCTTCTAGATCTAGTGATGAGCTTGGAATGCAGGATTCCAAGATTTCTCCTCAGGACAAGATATTAAGAGACTACTCCATTAGGAATGGGTTATGTTTCCGGAATGGAAAGGTTTGTGTGCCAGAAAATGATGATATTAGGGCCCAAATCCTGCATGAATGTCATGATAGCCCGTGTGCAGGGCACCCTGGCTTTCAAAGGATGCTTGACTTAATAAAGAGGAACTTTTATTGGCCAAACTTAAAAAGTCAAGTGGAGGCATATGATCGCAAGTGTGGACAATGCTAGGTTAATGAAGCTGAAAGACTTAAGGCAGCTGGTCTACTAATTGCCCTTGGAAATTCCCAAAAGGAAGTGGGAAAGTATTTCCATGGACTTTGAGGTTGGGCTACCTCGGACGGGGAAGCAAAATGATGCTATTTGGGTAATAGTTGACAAGTTAACCAAAATGGCGCAATTCATTCCAACTAAGCAAACTGTCAAAGCTTCTGAACTTGCTCAGCTTTTTGTTGAGAAGTTGTTCAGGTTGTTTGGTTTGTCGAATGACATTGTTAGTGATCGAGATCCTAAGTTCCTTGGAAATTCTGGCAGGCGGTCTTTGAGAAATTAGAGACCACATTAAGTATGGGGTCCTCAAATCATCCTGAATCGGATGGTCAGACAAAGAGGACGAACCAGTCTATGGAAGATATGCTTCGGGCATATGTTTCCAGAAGACAATCAGATTGGGAAAGGTACCTTCCAATGATTGAGTTTGCGTATAACAGCGCAAAGCACTCAGCGACGGGTTTTAGTCCATTTTCTCTGATGTATGGGGCCTAAAGGTTAAAGCAGTAGTAGATTTCCTGCATGATATGCAAGAAATGTTGCTTGTTGCTCACGAGAACGTAAGATCAGCTCATGAGAGAGCCCAGTTTTACGCCAATCAAAAGCGACAACCTAGGGTTTATGATGAGGGGGCTTGGGTATATCTTAGAATCCCAAAAGACTCAGGTATTAAAGACTGGAGAATGTCCTAAGCTATCACCTCGTTATGCAGGACCATTCCGTATAGTAAGGAAACTCCATCGGAATGCTTATCAGCTGGAACTTCCTCAAGGTGTTAAGGTTCATCCAGTTTTTCACATTAGTCGTTTAAAGGAACGACCTGGTGGAAAGGATGACTTCATACTTCAAGAGGACCTAGTTCAGCTTGAGGACCTGACATCCTTTGTACCTACGGAACCACAAGCCATTGTTGATGTACGTCAACATGGGCTCAGAAACCGGTAGGTAACTGAGTTTGCTACTTTGGATGTAATTTATCAACTCTTTGGCGCCTCAATCCCGTCCAAGTCCTTCAATTTCTATTGTTGCTCCCTCCCCATCCACTTCATCTCCTCCATCTCTCAGTCCCTATCCTCATCTTGCTTATATTCGTCACTATTCCCTACTGGGTTTGCCGAGATACGCTCTAAGCATTTACATTTCAGCTATAATCTCCCTTCTTTGTAAGCAAAACTTTTTCATGATGATCCTTCTACTTTGGACTCTGTTGACCATACTCCAGCCGACCCTTGCTCTGCTAATCTTGCTCTTGTCGAATGTCAATGCTCAGCTTGCTTATGCTACATGGGATAATAAGCTTGGTCCCCGCCCTATTCGACTCAGCATCCACATCCCTAGTCGTAAGTTTATTGCTTTAGCGGACACTTTCATCACTCGTTCTTTTCTAAGCAACCACATTTTGTCACATATAGACACTACCTTCTTTGTGCTTCTCAACCCTTACATGTCAAAAGGTTGCTAGTTCCAACACTTTTCCGAGTACTCAGATTCTTCAAGGCATTGAGCATTGAATTGGGGATTTCATTGCAGAGGCTGAATTTCAGCTTACCGAGCTAAGTTGCATTAGAACAACATTTAGCTGCCAAATGGTTTCAAAATTCCAAAACCAAAAAAAAAGACCTAATTTTTTTCATTTATAACCTACAGAACTAGGAACAATAATATCATGCACTTCATGATGCATTAACATGATTTAGGCCATAAACCAACTAGACTACCCTAAGGCTGGACATATAGTCAGCTTGCAATTCAAGTTTTTTCAAGTCAATCGAAGCTATATTTGTCAAAGTCAAGATTCAAAAGTCAAGTAGCTCAACTATTAATGGCTTAGACATGTAAAATTCCCAGTAACTGCAATCAGAGTCAGTAGTTGGAATACTACAAGTATAATAAGTTGCCAATTTCTATGGCATGTCTTGATATTTTCTAGTTGCAGCTATTAATGGAATTACATGCTCAATCTGAATATTCTTATTATCACAAACTCATTCATATTTGTTGGCACAAACTCATGGGCCAATAGGTGGCACCTGCCTCAGAGAACATATACTGATTCTCAAAAAACAATAAGTCAAAACATAATTTTTGGATCTTAAAAATGCCAACAAATATAAGGACTACCATACCTTCTTATTAAAAAACCAACAACTCTTAATCAGTAATTTACCCACTCCAATAAAACTAATAAACTTCCTATTAGGAAGGCAACAGATTTCAACCATTTAAAACCAGAAACATAGCCCTCCATCACTAGAAATTCCAATCCACACCCACCCCAATGACTTGAGTTTACAATACACATGCATGGAGTTGCATTTATCCATGCTACCTTCATCTCATTGAACAAATTGAAACTTGTTTAAGCCCCCAATAAATGTAATGTCTTTTTAAACTTTCTAGGAACTTGGAAAAGAAACAATCCACTTCGAAATGATCCTAAATTCCGACGCTGTGTTCCAAAACACAATGCATCTATGTTATCGAGCAATATGATATTATTCTTGGTGTCGATTGGTTTCTTTCCCTTGGCGTTGTTATTATGGATCTTCACCAGCAATCACTCTATTTTATACATAGTGATGTCTCCGACACCTTGGTTGCCATCAATTCTCAACAAGATTACCAGCTTGTATTCAGTAAACAGTTCATGTGAAGCCTTCCCAAGGCTCATTGTGCAGCAGCCATATGTCTTCATGTAGTTCGAAATGCTCTTGTTCTATCTATTCACTTTTCAACTACACCGCTACCTCAGGTAATTTTTGATCTTTTACAGTACTTTCAACATATCTTTGATGAACTTACCACACTACCACCTTTGCATGATGTCAACCACCGTACCGAACTTCTCCCTGGTGCTTCTCCTCCTCATGCTCCCTATCATATCTCTGAATCTGAATGAGATGAAGTCCAATGTCAAATTCATGATTGTTTATGCCAAGGCCTCATTGTTCCTAGTTATAGCCCTTTTGGTGCTCCTATTTTACTTGTGGACAAAAACTATGGGTCCAAGCATCCTTGTACTGATTACAAGCTTCATATTCGTAATCAATACCCAATTCCTCATGTTGATGACCTTTTTGACCAACTTGATTAAGCCAAAATAATTTCCAAAATTGGTCTCCGCTCTGGCTATCATCAAATTTGCATGCATCCTTTTGATGAATATAAGACTGCCTTTCGTACTTGCCTTCGTCTTTGTGAGTTTGAAGTCCTCCCTTTTGGTGTCACTAATGGCCAGCCTACCTTTCAGAATGTCATGAATAATATCATGCATCCTCTTCTTGGCCTCTGCATCATTGCCTATTTTGATGGCATTTTTGTTTACAGCATTATATGTCTGAGCATGTCTCCCATTTGACTACTATTTTTCACCTCCTTCTGGCTCATTAGCCTTGTGCCATACGATCCAAGTGTTTTTTTGCTATTTTTAAGATTGAGTTTCTAGGCTTCCTCATTGCTGATAGTCATGTTCATCTTGATCCTCGTAGCTTAATTCATCCTCTCTTGGCCCATTTTCATTGACATTCACCATGTACGTATGTCTCTCAGTCTAGCTGTCCATTTGCACAAGCATGTTCCTCATTTCACCACTATGCCAGCGAGCCATGCTTGCCAAACCACTTTTGACTCTTTGAAACATTCTCTGACTACCGCTCCTGTCCGTTGCCTAAATTATTTCAATCAAAAATTTCTTGTTGAGACGGATGCCAGGTTTGTTGGTTTTAGGTGCTCTCTTACGTCAGGCTAGTTGCATCATTTGCAGTGAGTCTTGCAGCCTTCGTTCCTATGAGCAACACTATTCGACACATGAATAACAGCTCCTTGCTATCATCTTTGCTCTTAAAAAGTGGCAACATTACCTTTATCGTGTGCCTTTTGATATATGCGCTAAGTTCAATCATTACCTTATTTGTACGCCTAAAAGGGTCTTAGTGATCGCCATTATCGTTGGCTGCACATTTTGCATTCTTCCAATTTGATCCATTATCAACCTGGTCATTCTAATGTTGTTGTTGATGCTTCGCTTACCTGCTCTTATTTATAATCTCGCCAATTCTACTCCTATCTGGCTTAATTGATTGTCTATTGTCAATTTTAAATGTCCTGACTTTGCTGATGTTTATGTTGCCCAATTACTTCCTTTGTCACACCATCATCAGGTCTATACTATCGTTAACCACTGCCTCTACCATTATTTTGCATTCCTAGCACTTGTAATATTCGTCCTCAGCTTCTTTCGGATGCTCATTTATCACCTGTTGGGGTTCACTTCGATTTTTAGAAGTTCTATAGTTGCCTTGAAGACTTTTTTTACTGGCCTTAACGGTTGACTTGCAGAGTATAACTATAACAGTTACGTTAGTTCCAGCACCGGTGTTTCTCCGTTCCAACTTACTCATGGGTACTCTCCAGCATTACCTAGTCTTCCATTGCCTTCTGATGACACACCAATTACTCTTTCTTATCTGAGGCACATGAGATTATTGCTCAGGCCAATATGTATTTATAACAGGTCCAGCAGCAGTATAAGACTGTCATCGACAGACACCATCGACATGTGGAGTTTCATGAGGGTGATTGTGTATGTCTGTGGCTCACCTTTGCTCCACATCATTTTGTTCAGGGAGATGCTTCTGCTGAGAAGTTTGCACCATGATATTATGGTCCTTTTCAGATTCCTCAGCGTTTGACTCCCATTACCTGCCACCTTTCAATTCCTCCTGGTCCACATGCCTATGACATTCATGTGAGCTTGCTACGTGTTGCTATTCAAACAATGCTCCTCACCATGACACTTTTCCTGCTGACCAAAAGCTCTTTTCTTTATTGCTAGCAGTTCTTACCATCAAAGTTACATTCAATTCCATGTTCAGAGGGATGGACAGCCAATCGATGAGGCTACTTGGGAGCCTATTGATGTTATTTATCACGCTCGTGCTCTTGCTGCCATTATTCAATCTCAAGATGCTCCTGCTACTATTCCTGTTGATCCTGATACAATTGCTCTTGCTGCTAATCCTCCTTGATGTACTTTTTCTACATCATTGAGGGCAATGTTTTTTGACGGGGTTGAAATAGGATACTGCATATCTGGCCACAATTGTCAATTACCCAAGTCAGGACTTTTGTATAAGATTTGGAGCCAGTAATCTGGTATACATCTTGAGGATTCTATTGTAACTCACTTTGAAGTTTGAACACAGAGCCGCAGTCTCACAATATAAAACACTAATTTATAACAATGCAAGATTTAGTGAACCGTAGCTTTTCTTGATCATAGACGAATTACGTTCCAGGGCTTTTTTGTAAATCTTTTTACATGTCTTAGAAAAGAAAAAAGGCGAAGGTATTTAAATTCCAGAACAGACTTATGAAGACACTCGGCCCTTTTTTAAAATGTCATGAATTCCCAATTTAAGAAAGAGAACCATTTCTAAATGTAAACAATTTTCACGAAGAGGAGATCAAACCTTAAGTTCAGGATCTAGTACCAATCCGCCTCAAAAAATAAAAACCCACATCATGTCATTTTCCTTTCTTTAACATATAATCGACAATTTTGGATGAATAATTTTAGCTCCAAGGCAGATTGAAGAATAGAAACTAACAGCAATGAGAAATAGTACTTTAGGCTGACTGCTGATTAACAAAAGAAGGACGAAGAATCCCATTTGACAAGGTTTTTATGAGATTCCTCCATAATCAAAGCAAACTGCATTTAGTTTTGTTGAGCATATGAGAACTGAGCAATTCTAAAGGTAAATACATTCAATCCTCCTGTGGATCATTCTTAAAATTTCACATTTCTCTTAAAAGAATCCCTCTGAATACCAAGAACCCAAAAAAAAAGTTTCGAATTTTCAAAAAAATTTCACCTAAAAAAACAATACGTGCTAAAAAGTGTTAGTGGCCCGTTCAGGAATGATGAGCAACTATGCTACAACACAATAATGGCTAATAGCTTTAATGTCATGGCACCATTATTGACAACCCTTGGCAAGTATGTATGAATATCAAAATGGATGTGAAGATCATATCTCCAACACAACCACTTTATTAAACATTTGTGATCAGCAAAAAAAAAATAACAAATTCAAAGGTCTATGCCAGTGGAAAGTCTTCTCTGCACCTGCATTGTTGGCTGCTCAAAACCACATCGTCTGTCTCAAGACTTCCTTGCATCTAAGAAGTCTTGCTTCTAGTCCAGCAGCGAAATTGAGAAATCTCCATTACCTCACACGAAAGAGCTTTTAAATAAAACTTCTTTCTGAGCAAAGAGGTCTATCACAGCCTCTCTCTCTGCAGCATGTTCCTTCTTAGCCAACAAATCAGCCTTTTCCTTCCAGACCTGATTGACCCAATGTCCAAGCTTATTACAGTAGTGAGATTTCCCTTCTCGTCTGCTGCCTTTGAACTTTCTTCATTGTTCTCAACATTCTTCTTATTATGAAATGATTTCCATCAAACAGACATCACGACCCTTCAAGTTTTTCAGACAAGGACAAAGATCTTCCATTTTTAGGATCAAACTCAAGAGCTCTCTTTATAAAGAAACCTTAAGAGCTCTTCACACAATCTGCCACTTATTTAGCTTCTTCTACTATGTTGAGATTCCACACTGCAAGAGATCTCCAAGTTGAAGCTTCAGAATATTCATTGTGATTTTCTTCAGCAACAGACAGCAACATCCTATTGCTTCAACAGATTTGTTCACAGGCTGCAAATGAGCTTGTTTTCCAACCTTCATGTAGCAAGGAAATCCTTCACATCAAGGGTTCAACAGGACCTCATGCATTAGATTCAACATCCAATGATGCAGCGCTGAAAAAACAGGGGGTTGTCAAATCGTGGGCTTGAAAAACTGCACACTGCAAATTGAGGGATGTAAAACAGACCTCCACAGCCCACATACAACCTTTGAAGGTGGGCTGAATCAAATTCCACACTACAAGGGCTGAAAAAAAAGGGGGAATTTCAAATGGTGGGCCACAAGTGTTACAAGATAACCATCTAGAACTATTTTCTTCCATATCAAATTTTGCATGACATGACATGTTCATAATTAAGCCTCCCAATCATAATCAGCAAAATGCTATTGATGTGGTGCTCCATCTTCCATCCATGGACCATTCCCATGTTCCAATCTCCATTCCACATTTGTTAGCTCTTTAGACTTGCACGAACTGTTAATGTAACCAGCTACATTTCCTTCAATAACATCCTCTACTATAACACGCATATGTTTGACTGGAACACGTGGATCCTCGTAAAGTGCATACGCCTTCATCCTAGGATAATCCGGCCAAAGGTCTTTCCATTTTGAGTACTTGTAACGTTTTCCTCCATACGGAAAGAGAGCTTCTCCCTTTTTCACGTTGCACCGAACAAAAAGTCCATGCCCACTGTCCTTCATGTTGGATATTCGAACCTCATAATCTCTTCCATGGTATGAAAAAACAACATTAATAGGAATAGAACCATCATGCCACAATCCATGCAACTTAGGATTGAGCTCAAATATCATCAAAGCCCTACGTTCAATAATGTCTTGATCTATCTCATCATGCCGTAATAGTGGCAGACCATTTGCAACATGTGATGAAAGACATCTTTCTATCCAGCTCCACATGGACTAGGATAAAGACATGTACAAGACGATTTAGAAAAGTTAGTAAAGGTATTTCACAAAAGGCCATCAAAATCAAATGCTTAATTTCTAAAATCAACAACATACCATGTTTCTAGTACATTAATAATGCATAGTTTAGTATAATACCCTTGCATTATCCTCTGTTTTTTTTTTATGTTGACTAGCCTCTTCTCAACAAATGCTTTTCAATTACATCAAGGGACATAAATCCCAGGCCTCTACAATTGGCACATGGGCAAGGAACCATGGTCACACCCCGTCTGACAGCATCCTCTCTAATTTCCTCAAATGACCAATCATGCACAACATTTGCTCCATGATCTACTCCATAAAAAGAAAATCAATACTTTTATAAAACGTGTAAAAAACCTAAACAAAAACATGCCTAGTGAAAATTTGACCAACTAGCTACCTACCAAGCATAAGTCTAGGATCTAGGTTTCATTTTAGGGCAAGAAGGGTGAGTTAACTTCCTTATTACATGCTGGAAATCCACCTAACTTCAAGAAGGAAGTCGAATTTGCTATGTATTCCAAGCTCCCATAGTGAGAAACTTTGGATTGTCTTAACTACACATCTAGTTAAAAAATTGTTAGAAATAAATGCTCCTAGTCCGAGGGGGATTGCCCCCCCTGGATGGGGTCCAAGGGCATTGCGCTTTGGCGGGGGTTTGAAGGCAGCGCCCCCGCACCTACGGTATGGCTTATATGCGTAAGGAAAATCCGATGTCTATAAGGAAAACCCTATTTCACAAAATTTCGTATGAAATTGCTAGATGTGAGACAATGATTATAGATATATGTAAGTATCTAGTGTATCTTCAACTTTTTCCTTTCCTTGTTCTTCCATTCCACTGGTAGGTGCGTTCTTTTGAAATGTAGAATCTCCGCCCAAATTGTGATAGCACCTCGTTGATTTGAAATAACAATTCAAGAAAAGTCGATTTGCTACAACATTCTGAGAATACCTACGCTGCGCGACCTAGTTATTTTTTAGACAGCGTCTATTAAGTTTTGGTAATCGACTCTATGGTCGACGCTAGCAGCATCTACTATAGCGTCGATGTCCAGAATGTAATAGACGCTATGGTCGACGCTGCTAGCATCAACCATATAGTCGATTAAGTTCTGGAAATCGACACTACGGTCGATGCTGCTAGCGTCGACCATAGAGTCAAAAAAACTTCACGCTGGAAATTGTGGGATGTAAAACAGACCTCCACAGCCCACACACACCCTTTGAAGGTGGGCTGAATCAAATTCCACACTACAAGGGCCGAATTTTCTTCACCAAGGAAAGCAGCAAGCCACTATTAGTTCTTCCTGGCCTTGGATTGCAACTAACATGCCTTTCACACAATAATTCAGTGCAAAATCTAGTATTCATTTCAACACAACCTTGAGTGCAAGATTCACATTTGATTGCTTGCTTCAAAGCTGGAAAGAGTTAGAAGCATCGAGAGATCTTAAGGTTGCTTGACAATCCTGTTGCATTTTCAGCACACTGCCCAACGTGTTTCTCTCTTGTATGTCCAGCACATATCTATTTCTCTATCTACCTATTAACTATAAAAAATTTTCTCAGAAGGTATGGATCATATCTTGCTCTGATACCATGTTGAAGATCAGAACACACAATGAAGCAATTAAATGATTACTAGAGAAGATAGGAAAATCACAATGCAAATAACAAAATCAAGAGACAAGTTTTGAGGGTTACCTGGAATCACCTGAGCTAAAGAATGTCGGGGAGATGAAGACTACCAAAGTAAGAGAAAAACTTCCACATAGCAATATGGGAGTCATACATGCTCGAAAGACTAGCTCTTCGGATATAGGTGCCTAATAGTAAAAAGTAAAAGCAATTGTAACATGAGCATTGACACCTTGTTGTAAAGAAAGCTTAAATAGTTGCTATTGTATATCATGATTCGATTTAAAACCTGAACTATCTTCTTGGTATACATATGACACAAATCTTTGAATACACATTTTTGCAATACTGGGCATGCACACTCCTACACATTTATATGAAGTTCAAATTGATACAATCAAGCATCAAGTAGGGTAAATAAACATAGACAATGAAGAAAAGAACTACATGTATAAAGTATTGATCTTTCATTATTCAATATATGATATTCTTCGCTTGTATAGTCATTCGATTGGAAGAATGGTCACATTAGGACATCTACAATTAGATAGCTTATAATCTTATCTTAGCAAAAAAAGTAATTCCTTAATATAGATAGCAATAGGTCTACTTCTCGTCTTCAAGAGACATTCTACACTCTCTGCACTCCCACTTATTTTGCACATGTTTGAATGTGTTATTTCTCATAATACACCTCTTTTGGGTACCCAAACACATTCATTAAACTTCTACATCTTCTTAGATATTTTGAAATATGATGTTTTCAATAACACATCTATATGCCACAAAGAGGGCAAGAGGTCCATTTAGGTCCAACACCTCACATACATAGAGCGATTCCTATAGACAAATAACAAAAGATACTATGACACAAGGCTAGCTCGTGCTACATATGCCATTGATCTTACATTTCATAATGACTTAGCTAAGGAAACCCTTAATTGGAGTTAAAGCAAGCCAATGTAGGAAAGCATCAACAGTTAGAGACTTTAAAGAGTGAATCGTTAGGAAAATGGAGAAAACTATAAATGCAGAGATCACATTGGTAAATAGCAACATGTGAGTATGCTTTTGAAACAAGCTAAATCAACTATATTATAGTCTATAATAGTAAACTCGTCTAAGTTGCCCTATTACTAGATCGATCAATCATGGCCCTATATGCCAATTTAAATTGTCTGAGGCCCCATGACTCAGGTATGGCTTGAAGTAGCACCCAATAATGACCATATGATCAATAATATTGATAATGACTAAATGGAACCAAGCGAACTATGACTATAGCTAATAATAGCACGGATCAATAGTAAACTATGGCAATAATAACATGGAGCCCAAGAAGCTATCTAGAATCTGCCTGTAGCTCTCACCCTCGAAAGAGCATCATCGTCAATGTCAATACAAAGAGGAAAAAAGGGCCATACAGTAAAACAATAATTATAAGAAAAGGACTGCTCAGACATTCATGCAACATTGCAGTTGCAACAATGGATGATGAGGTTGCACAAATGAGTGCATTGCTTAAGCACACGGACCACCAAACATTATCACAAATGGAACAATGGATCTGCAAGAAAAGCATTAACTTTAATGAAATATCAATTTCATGCAATAATGACCCCAACATGATGAATCACTTCCAAAATAATATTATGAAGAGAGCCAGAATAGTGTGCTAAACGAGATATATGGCAAAATAAATGTATAGTCTATGAATGTCATGCAAAAATACATGAAAAACCTAAAAAGGCTCCACGGGGATATAACGTAATTGCTCCTAGTTATAGCTATGTAGCATATGATAGGAGCACACATGGGACAAAATTTCATACGTGTTAGGCACACATTATTATGTCTAATAAAAATACCTATTCCTTTTTATTATAGAATCTCGTTTATGAAAATCCCCAATAGGTTGTAGGTTGGGATATACATTCTAAAGATTGATAATCCCTACTAATCTTTTTACAAATCCCTAAAAGGTAGCTAGAACCCTAAATCAATTTCAACTAACTTCTAGTCACACTTTTCTACCTACAAATCCCTAAATCTATCTATGGATCCCTAAAATGTAGCTAGAACCCGAAATCAATTCCACACATTTCTATCGATGGAATTAATCCACTAAATTTATCTACAGATCAAGTTATCTAAGCACAATTGTCTTAATCATTGATAGAAATGTGTATCTAAGCATGATAGTCCACAGTACTACATCTATCTACATCCAACTATCTAGTCACGCATTAATTTATCCATGATTAGAGCAATCATTGTTCTGCAAATATTTAGCACACTCCTTGAGATCAAAGATATTCCTATTGCTTTTGCAAGTATCTAGCACGGCCCAGGCTATACAACTATCCTAGTCAAGATAGATAGGGGATAAACATGTTGATCCTGCTTTTGTTGCCCCTCCCAATTATATCTAATATAGACACTTGCTTTGAAGTCCGCATGTATGGAATGTATCACATTCTATATGTGCGAAATGTTTAAAACCATTTTGATTTTTCTTTGCCACTAAAAAAATGTTCTAGATAGATTTTTAGAAGAAAAACAAGGTTGGTGCATTCAAAACGAACTTCCACACATGTCCGTTGTATGGGCCAACACTATAATGTCAAACATATACATCCCATAATTGTGAGGGAACGCATTCCGGAACCTGAAATAAGAATTATTTCTTTTAAGGAAAAATTATTATTCTATTGGAGATTTTTGTTAGAATGTTGGAGATTATCTCGAGATGTGATTTTGAAGCTATTGTTTGTTGAATAGGTCTATATCCAGAGTTAACTTGGCACAGTTGCTCTATGTAAACCATCGTAAGAGCTACTCCAATAATGGAAACCTCATGGTAATATTCTAAATATTTCCAACAGGTCTGCATAGAAACCTTTATCTGCTCTCATTGTAGTTTAGCTCATTTTTCCAACAATTTCCCTAAAAAAGTTTCAAGGAGAAGCAAAAATATTTAGGGGAAAGCTAAAAAATTGCTTTCCAAAAACACTAACCCTAAATTCCAAATCACGTTTCGAAACACACATACCATAATTGCATTGGGCTTTCCGAAACAATCTGAAATGGGATCCAGAAATCTAGCCCAAACGTGTCAGAGTGCTAGTCTTCTTCTTTTTTAATATGGGTTTCAATTCACAAATTTTGACATGAGCAATCACATGGTGATTTTTTTTTTTGACATGCAGACGCCTCAAGGGTGTGTTCGGGTCCGGGTCCAGACGGGTCCGGATTGTTTTTGTTCAAAAAAAAAAAATACAGGCCCCTCCCTCACTATCCCACATCCCCAAAACGAAATAAAAACAATTTTCCTCCCCCTACCCCTCCCCCCCCCCCCGGAGGGTGTCTGGCACCCACCTGCTCCCTCTTGTTAAAAAAAAGGAAAAAAGTGCCTAAAAAAATTTGCAACAAACCTACCACTGCATATGCCTCCCATAACTGAGATATTACCAAACAACGATGACTAATGAGCAGTCCATAAATTATTATGAACCTTCATTGGGAACTAAGCTCCAAAAAAAGATCTGAAAGAGGTTTGGAGTGAAGATGATGGTTTGCATGGCAAACAGATTACTGATTTAGGGTTTAGGGTGCATCAGTGACTCTCAAAAAAATCATCCCTTTGCGTGCCAGATGCATCTGCAGGGGTGTCAAATACAAAGTCTGGCTGGGAGTCTGGAGGCATTTGGGACTCCTCCAAGTCTGGGCCTCATCTCATATGATGCCAATCAATGTACATGATGCTCCGTGTATCAATATCTACAAGTCTGTGCTAAAAAAATCATCCCTTTGCGTGCCGGATGCATCTACAGGGGTGTCAAATACAAAGTCTGGCTGGGAGTCTGGAGGCATTTGGGACTCCTCCAAGTCTGGGCCAACGCCTGCCAAGAGACGACTAGAAATATCATCGGTGCGTCCCCTCTTGGCTGGCCTACCTCTGGGTCTGCCGGAAGGAACCCTCTGTGGTACACTCCTGCCTATGCGTCTCCCTCTGCCACGAGGGGGTCTCTGGGAAGAACCGACTGCCTGTGATGCTCTGAGTCGTCTCTGCGCAATCTGTCTCTGGGCGGCAGCCTCTGTCTCCCTCCCAAACTCTGACCAGCCATCATCTGAAAGGGGGCGTGTAGCGGGAGTACTGGGTGGGGCACGTGGACCATCCCCTGCAATGTCGATCGTCTCGTCTGAATCATATGTGGGCTCATCAGAGGAGGAGGACAATGGAACGTCAGCAGGGAGGGTGGTAGGCTCCTCGGTGTCAGTATCATCCTCTGGATCACCGCAGAGCACGCCGAGCGGCTGCGTCTGGATCAACCTCTGGCTCTCCCTCAGGATCGGCCGCTAGAACAAGGCAATCATCGGGATTGACCTACACAAGTCAATCATTCGTGAGAATAGCCGAAGCAATCGTGAGGGCCTTAAACTGATTGTCTTAAACTAATAAGAGAGCAAACGATAGAGCATAGACATATACCTGCAACAGTAGGGAGCGTACGCCTCCTGCTCTCATGCTGTCCGCGATGCGTCGAACCACCCTGGCGTTGGTGTTGCAGTACACCAAGTCATTGCATCGCTCAGTCGTGAGGCGGTTCCGCTTGTTCGTGTGAACAAGGCTGAACGCTGACCAGTTCCGCTCGCACACGCAAGCAGAACAATCCTGCCATCATGTGAAAACATGATTAAATCTGGTACTTCATGCGGTAAAACACACCTTCGTAAAATATTATCTGATCCACGACGATACAATTGTCCTGCAATTAATTGATAAGGTTGAGCCTTATAAATCAATTGTCTCTTCTGTACTTTTGTCAAGGAGTCATTCGGTTGTCCTAGCATCAGGTACTCAACAATATCTGTTGTCCACTCATGTACTACTTCGAGATAGAATAACGCAGCATCTGGCAATTCATCATCCACTTCAGTATTAACTGGTGTGGATTCAATTCGCGAAACGTGATCGGCTAGATAATGTTGCTTGCCCTTTCGAACCACAATTCGAAAGTCAAATTCAGTCAATAACAATAACCATCTTGCAATACGTCCAGTATTGCATGTTTTTTAGTGAGTCCCGGCCTTGTAGAGACAATGCGGAAACTGGATGGATGAATGAGATTAGATAACATACCTGTGAAAGGACTCAAGACGCGAGTGTCCTCAGGTCTGGCTGTCCAGCGCTGTACTATCCCACCATGATACAGGCATAAGCCTATTCTCTCGGACACGTGCAAGGTCCTCGTCGAACAGCCCCAGACAGTGCCTAAAATTGAGCAGCGATACGCATGAGTACAATTGAGCCTGTGCAGGGAAAGTGAGCGAACGAAAGCAAACGATAGAGCAAGAGTTTACCTGTAACTCATCCTCTGCTCCTCGAGCCTGCTGCGGATACCAGTGTCGCTGCTGAGGAGGCGGATGTATGAGAACCAGTCCGCACGCAGCTCTGCATCGTCATACTGCCTCTCGCTCTGAAACGACAGATGCAACATGTGGGCCACACTGTGAATGGGCCAGTGAAACTTATCCCATAATAGGCTCCAACCTGTGGACCATACCATGTGGAGGCAACAATTACACGATTGCGTGCTGCGGTAGCCAGACGAAACAGAGTGTGAATGGAAGGAAAGATGGTGAGACGGAAAAAGTTATACATGGCAGGGTCCAGCTCAAAACGCTGGAGAGACTCGCCTATGCGGTCCATGAACTCATATATGAGGCCCATCGTGCACCCCTCGCGATCAACGAGCCTCAAAACAGAGGCGCATGACGTCCATGAGCTGCTGCATATCAACCCAGAAAGCTCCATGAAGAGGATCTCGTGGAAGGCCAAGCCCTCTGGGGTCGTGGACAGGTCCATGGCTGTGAACTCTGCAGAAGTAGCCATGCGCCGCAAATCACCCTTGAGCTTGTGTAGCCGCTCAACTGGAAGGCGAAGCAGGTGCGAGCGGGCTTCTTCAAGTCGAGCCTGCATTGACAAACGGAATGAGAGGCACACACGGAACGAGCGAAAAAATAAGAGACATCTTGAACAAGCCAAAAAATAAGTAGCATCTTACTTGCTGAATGTGCGGAAAAGGGCGGTGGTGCGGCGCTTGCGTGTGACGAAGTCCACAACCGCAAGTGCCCTCGTGAGAATCTCACTGACCCAAGGCAGGCGCCCGAGGGAATGCAAGAGGAGGTCCAGTGAGTGTGCGGCACATGGAGTCCACACAATGGAGGGGTACTCTGCCATAAGAAGCTCTGCCATACCGCGACAGTTGGACGCATTGTCCGTCACAACCTATCGCGATCAGTTGATACAATTAAACACATTGAAATCAATCGAAAACTATTGAAACATTTGTATCAAGCAACTAATGAAAAAAAATTTACTTGGACAACGCGCTGTGGCCCGACCTCCTCTATCGTCGCGCGGATGATGTCGTAAATGTACTCGGCCATATGCACTCTCCCTGCCTCGGAGGCGTCGATGCTGCGGAGGAACATGGAACCGTAACAATTCGAAACAATGACGTTGATCAGTGGAAATTTACGACGATCAGTCCACCCATCAGCCATGATGGAGCAGCCGTATCTATAGCCGAGCCCGCAGACTGCAACTTTCGAGATAGTCTCTCGAAAGATGCGGGATGATGCCATGATAAAGGGGAGGTTCAGGTCATAGAACATCTGGGCTAGGGTCTTGGTGGCCTCTCTGTGCTGCCCCTCTTAAAGATCCCGGCATGGACATCTGTCTGGTGCCTCGGGATGTGGATGGCTAGGAGGATGTGGATCTGGAGGTGGTGGCATAGGCGTAGGTGCGGAAGCGGAGGATGCGGATGGACCATGCAGATCTGAAGGTGGTGGCACGGGCGTAGGTGCAGCAGTGGAGGCAGTGGATCCATGGGGAGTACTGGCAGAGGGGATGGGGGTGGGGGTGGCGGCGGCGGAGGCGACGGCGGTGGCGGGTGCGGATGCGGATGCGGCGGCGGGGGTGGTGGTGGTGGCGGGGGCAGTGTGTGCACCAGTGGAAGGGGAGTCTGCGGCATCTATGGATGGCTCACCGGCCTCAACACCTGGCTCAGCATATGTGTCGAGAATGCAAGCCCTCTCCGCAGAGGGGATGACCATACAAATGCCGATACCGTAACGCCCCCCTGTGGGTCGGACTCGCAACCCCCCCGAATGTGCTCGAACCCGAGGGGCGTTCCCTGTGAACTGCTTTCAACAAAAAGGGCAACGCCACTTTATGTCGGGCAACAACTCCACCTCATCCCAAATGGGACGAGCGGCCATCTCTCTCTCTCTCTCTCTCTCTCTCTCTCTCTCTCTCTCTCTCTCTCTCTCTCTCTCTCTCTCTCTCTCTCTCTCTCTCTCTCTCTCAAGTCGAGTGGAACAGCATCATACCGTTGTCCGATCTTGGGCAGATGTGCTTAAAGGTCCTAATATTGTTGTTCCACCACCTCCACCTTCATTTATCTCAGCTGCGTTCACCGAGAGCCGTTTGCGAGCGCAAAAAGCTCTTAATGTCCGAGTCAGAGGTATTACGAACTCCCATGATGCTGCTGGTGAAGCTCTAAAGTTTCTTGAAGAGAGTCTTCAACACCACCACAAAGATATGGATGCTGCATGGCGGCCTAAGAAAGATCCAGGTACTCTTGTCATACGTTTTGCATCTGCAACTAGTCATCATGAAGTGCTAAGGAAGAGATCTACACTGCGGGGTACCACGATATACCTGGATGAAAACCTTACTTACATTCAGGTTCAAGAACGGAAAAAAGCAAAACATGAGGCTATAACGAATGGAAAAAGGTTGATCTACAGAGACGGTATCATTCATTTTGTAGATATTTAACCTATTCCTATTAATGAGATATCTAATATTGTTCAAAGTTAGTGAGAGAGTTAGAGCACTGAAGAGATGCCAGTTGAATCTGTAAATGGTCTTCGTACCATATAATCCTGGACATTATCCTCTTCTTAGTTAGTTTGGTTTTTGTTAGGTTGTTTGACGACATTGCTCCGTCTTGGTTCCACTTTATCTGACGTACTTGTTCGTCTTATATGCCTTTTGGCATGGAAAAGACGTTAATAAAGCTTTCTTTCTTTCTCTCTCTCTCTCTCTCTCTCTCTCTCTCTCTCTCTCTCTCTCTCTCTCTCTCTCTCTCTCTCTCTCTCTCTCTCTCTCTCTCTCTCTCTCTATCTCTCTCTCTCTATCACGGCTGGTGGAAGTAGTCCCATTTGGCCTCCCAGATACGTGAGATCTCGCGCCTCCTGCAGTAGGCAAATCACAACAATCATGTAACCATAGCTGCCATAGCATAAAAGAATCGAATCAGACTTGAGTGAGAAACAACAAACTAGACACTGAAGAGTCATACCTGTGCTCGACCAAGGCTGACGTCTGAATCCCCTCGCTGATGCGGTCCATGAACTCGTAAATGAGGCCGAGAGTGCACCCCTCACGGTCTACCAGGCGCAGCACTCTGAAAATGGGTAGAAGGACCCAGTAATCTCCTTAGCATCTCTCCAAAACGGCTCACCGAACACAGTGGACCGGAAAAACGCCGCATGTGGGACGTCCATGAACTCTCGGAAGGACTCGCTGGAAACCATCCGCCGCAATGCGTCCTTCACTAATACTAATCGCTCTAGCACCAAAAAGTAAAAGGCAAAGCGTGTGGGTGCTGGCTTCTTCAGGTTCAGGTGCAAGAAGGTGCGGAATAGGGCCAGCACACACCTCTTCCTGGTAACAAAAGTGACCAGGCGCATGGCCATAGAAGTGACCTGCAACACAGACATCCAGTGAAAAATTTAGACAGTAGTTGAGATGTGTTTAGCAGCATGGAGCAGGCGTCAATCAAGATAGCACAGCAAATGGAGAAACCAATACCTCTCTAATCCATGGAAGTGCACACAGGTCATGGACGAGCAAGTCTATGCAATGCGCAGCACAAGGTGTCCACACAATGCTAGGGTGCTCCCTCGTCATAATCTCTCCCATCTGCTTGCAATTCGAAGCGTTGTCCGTGACAACCTGAACCACATGCTCTACTCCAATGTCAACAATAACATCTCTGATAACCTCCCATATAATAATCGGCTGTGATGGCGTCACCACCTCGAGTGGCATCCACGCCACGTAGGAATACTATGCCAAGCGGGCAAGAAACCAAGACATTGATGACGGATCGCCGACGAATGTCGCTCCATCCATCACTCAATATCGTGCATCCATACCTGCCACAAAACACCCATTAGTTGAATGCAAAAATTGCGCCACGAGTCAACCCTAAATGCATGCAATGGGTTTATGGAAACAAAGTACTTACATCTCCAAGCTGAGCGAATGGAACTCAGCTCCCGTGTAATGGTCTCCTCCTCATGACGAAGCATCCTGCCTCACAATGCCTCTCGTCTAGGAGGCGTCCATGTAGCATCCACGGCTGCCATCTGTGCGCAAAACTCTCTGAAAACCCAAGTGTCAGCAACAACAAAGGAAATGTCGCACTTGTAAAAGAGCTGGCCAGCAAGTCGAGTGCACCGGCATGCTGCTCTCTCTGCCACCCGCATCGATCAAGGGTCGGTTGTCTAGGCCTAACCTCTTTGAGCTGTGCACATGGCGCTCGTGGTAACACGCGAACCGCATGGCTGATATGCGGGTGTATCACTCTCTCTGGGAGGACCTGTCGAACCATGTGTTGCATCTGCCGCCGAAGAAGAGGAGAGACGAGAAGGACCAGTTGCTGCTGATCCAACCTGCTCATGTGACGCTCTCCCCTCTGAAGTAAGCCCTGCTACTGCGGGTGGAACTGGAGTGGCACCGCCTGGACCATGCACTGCACCTAAACCCTGTACTAGGCTCTGCACCCGTAGTAGGCCGTGCCTGCATACCTATGACCCCTGCCTGTGAACCTGCAACTGCTCCTGCCCCCTGTCCCTGTCCCTGTCCAGAAACCTGTGATGCAGCACCGTGCCCGTACATAATAGACAACCTCTCTCTCTCCTCATCGGACATCCTGGGGCAATCAGATTTGCCCAATGCCTAGCCCTCTGACCCTCAGTAAGTGAGCCCTAATCCTGGTAAGTGATCCTGTGAAGAGACCACCACAATGCAAGCATCTCCATCTACGGACTCCCGAGCCATGGTGTGTAGCCACATCCCCCTCAGTAAGCTCAACCTCGCCCCAAAGGCCTCGGCCCTGCACTGGCATTGTGTCCACACGAGATCAAAGCTGCGAACAAAAACAAGCAACAACCGTTCTGTAGAAGAAAACACACTGCATTGAAAAACATTACCAGCCTAAAACAGAGCTGAACACCTCCGAGCACGCGTCACATTGATTCTAGCAAGATCATAGCAAGTGCCAAAAAACACACGAGACAGGGCGAGGGATAGAATAATTCCAGTGCGAGCGAAAACGGGCGACTGACGCTAGCATGGGAGTCCTTGCAGGCGTCTAGGAGTCCAGTGCAAGCCTAAACCACGCTACTGGCAGATGCTTGCACGATGCTCTAACCCTAAACCCTAAAAAACATGGAATTAGGGCAAGAAAATTGAAATTTGTGCTACGGACGTAGACGGGCAGAAGGGAGGTCACAGGAGTTTGTGCGGGCATGGTCATTCTAGGCTTAGACATCACCTGAATCGGTTGCCCAGAAGCCATTTTTTGAAAATGGCAAAAAAAAACAAGCATTTGGATTGTGGTGTTCAAATCTCGCAAGGTGTGCCGTAATGGTTGAAACTGACCCCGTAGGAATCACCGTGGGCATGAAGAAAGGTGGTCTAGAGCCGAACTACGCTTGATTTGGTTGCCTACAGCTCAATGTCAACACTTGCAAAAAAACAAGCCTACACTTACCAAAAATCAAAAACTGATCGTTTCGATCTCCACAAAGCTCAGATCCCCATGGCACCGTGCACACCACCTCTGTATCGCTGAGTAGATACCTGTCAACTATTCTCACGCCAAGATCTGACGCCTACAGCTCAAAACAAAAAAATTTCACACCTCCACAGCTGGCGCGATTCTGGCCGTGAAGAAGTGTTCAAAAGTTTTAATTTATTGATTTTTTTTTGCACGATTCAGAAATGCGATTCTGGGCTGAGAATCGCGTTTCTCAAAAATGCGATTTCCGAAACGCTCAGTCCCAGAATCGCGATTCTGGGCAACTATGGCTCTAATTAAGAGCATTATTATTGTGTAGTTTGCCGGCTGTTGGCGCGCACTGATTGGTTGCCCTGTTGGCGCTGATCTTTGGCTGCCCTGCTGACACGATGCCCTGGCCCTGCCGAGACCTGGTGCTGTCCTGCTAGCCCATCGCTGATCCTGGTGCCCTATCTACATCGCTGACCTCTCAGACCTTTCCATAATTGCCTTTCCACATGGCGCCTAAGAAAAAGGGGGGTGCCCCTACACCCCCCCCCTATTAATCTCTTCTCCTCCATCATCTGTGACGGAGGGAGATGCTATATCACCTACTGCAATGAGGGAACTCCCCCATCGCTGGCTGCTTTAAAAGGCTCCATCACTGGTGCATTCACCGACAATATACTTGTTGCCACAAATCAGCACTCTACGGTCGATTACACTCCTTCCAAGCCTATTGAGAGTCTTTATGCTTATGATATCAGTTTCATTCGAAACGAAATCCTCGGCCTTAAGAAACAACTCCACTTTTTTGAAATTGCGAATGGCAAGTTGGTTATGGATCTCGTTGGTGTCAAAGAACGGATGGAGCAGTTTGAACAAGAAAATGTGTCTCTTAAGCAACGTATTGCAGAACATGTACCTCCCTTGAAAGAAACTTCCAACAATATATCTTGCTTGGAAAACAAGTCGAAGAGACAAAAACGTGGGCAGCACTCTTCAAATCAGATGATATGTGCAGCAAACTCTCTTCGCTTGCAAAACAGGTTTAAGAAACATCATCGATCCTCAAGCACGGTAATCATCCTCATATTTCAGCCTTTCCGATAGCTAACAATTTGGAGACAGTTTTGAATGAGCAAGCTAGAAGGGCCAAAAGAGCTTTCAACATTAGAGTAAGAGGCATTGCCAATGGTGGAAAACCGATAGAAGAAGCTACGGACATAAACGCAATGCAGCCCTTCGGCTTAGGGCAAAGCTTAAAGGCACTTTCATTTATATGGATGATGATTTGACAAATACTCAATGGTTGGCAAGAAAAAAGATTATCCTTGAAGGACAAAGGGTTCTTTTCATCGACGGCAAACCAAGATAATTCGACCTCTCACAATAGGAACTCGGGGCCCTCGGGTATAGAAGCTGCCCGAGATCCCATACCACTTTGAGACTTGGCTTCTAGAATTGCAATGGTTTTTTATCTTCATCCTCGGCAAGAGACTTTGCTGATTTTATTAGCAAATGTGATATTTTGTTGTTGGCTGAAACCCATGAGTCCTTATACCATCCTCTTCCACTTATACAGATTACCCTTGGCATTCTGCTTTTCGCCCATTTGTGAGAGGAAAAACTTGTCGAGGATCTGGAGGAGTAGCTTGTTTATACAGAGACACCACAATTAAGATGGTTAAACAAGATCCATACGCTCGCTATATTCGGTTACACATTATTGGGCCTATTGAGATTATCTCAGGACATGCTATTTTGCTCCACAGACTTCGGTGTTTGCTGATTTTGGCGGGGACCCATTTCAGGCACTCTCAGATGATATCGCTACCTTTTCTCAGCAGGGTTACATTTTATTAGCAAGAGATTTCAACGCTTGCACACAAGTTCCAAACAGACGGAATTTCATGCAGATACAGACTTTCTCAGGATTCACCCTTTGGATATGGGACTAGATCGAGTATCACAGGATGCATACACTCCAGCTACGTCTTTTGGGGAGCAGTTGCTCACTCTTGTAGAGACACACGCTCTTGCCATCTTGAATGGCCTCACACAGTGGCCTTCTTCATCAACATATACATGTTATCCTCATGGTGGAGGACATACTGTAGTTGAATACTTTATTGGATCACATGCCTTGATCCCTCACATATCTGATTTCTCCATTACACCTCCTACCATTTCCGACCACTCGCTCTTACACCTCTCACTTGGTCACATAACCTCATCTTCGCAAGTTCCATGCTCCTCTTCCACTCGCAAATGTGTCCCGTTTTACCCACTCTGGATTTACAAAGTACACCACAACCTTGTCCCAACTGCTTACTAACTTGCCGTTCACGGCACCACTTGACCAACAAGCCACGTTTGTCTCTACATCCCTTCTAACTGCTGCGTCCTCATCTTTCCCTACCAAGACGAAACCATCTCATAGACGTGTCCACAACCTGTGGTATGATGAAGAATGTTGCTCCCTTCACAAGCATGTGGCATATGCCAGGTTACACTCCCCTGCACTACTCAAACAACGCCATAAAGAATACCATAGAACCACCAGAACAAAGAAGATAACATACCTGCGATCATTTTGCCAAAAATTGATCGATTCCTTAGATTCCCCTTCCAAAAGATAATGGTTGTGTAAGATATGCTGGAAGGATAGGAGTTGGGCGCCACCTGCAAGAAGCCAAAGAGGAAAAACCAGCAAGATGATGGTCCACGATCCACACCAAGATCAATTGCTCTGATACCACTATTAGGAAAATGGACAAGACCACACAAAGGTAGGATGACTCTGAATCTCCACCCACTATCCTGTACCTGGCTCTACACCCATAGGCCACCATATAGATTGGAGGACCAGCGCTTGACCTACAGGAGATCATGCACACCTCTCACATGCATAGTTGCCACTGTGCATGTGGATGCCTCTCACATGCATACTGTGCATGTGGGCACATAGGTCCCACCTAACTTTAGGGACCCACCCTTAGCTACTAAGGGTGCCCTTCACTTAGTGGCACTCCCTATGGATATAGACCAAGCCCTCTATATCCTAGTACCTAAGGGTTATCATCTCGAACTACGGGGCTGAGTGTCACCCCGCCAAGACCCCTTAGGGACTAACGAGTCACATGTACCCTTATGTTTGCCAATGGCCATAACATGGTCCTAGGCTCGAATGGTTGCTCTTGGATGGAGAGCATATAAACAGGTGGAGAGACAAGGTTTTGGAGTTATGAAATGTGCATGCTAATTCATGAAGATAGCACACAAGAACAAAAGAGCTGAACAACCAAGTCACAGATGGATTTAGCTAGTTGATTCAACCATGGATTTACTGGGTTTAATGTGTGATCTTCAATGCACAGATCTAAAGAGTAACTCTTATTGGTATATTGAATGGTAAAAAACATGTTGGAATTGTGCAAAGGTTTTTGTAAATTTCATGGTTGTTCTACCCATTGGAAGTTGCATGAGACTGTTGTTCCTGCTATGAGGACTTGGGAGTTAGGTCCATCAATTTGTTTGAAATGTTTGAAATCCATTAATTTTACAACACTTGGGTTTGCTAATCTCATTTTGATAGATTTTTTACATGCATGTCATATGAATGCAGTGAAGAATTGCATGATCTATCATTAGAAAATGATAGAACCATGAAATAATCCAAAAGAAACTATTCTTTGCATATATTCATATTCATAAGAGAAAAGATAAAATTTTGCTAGATGAACACCCATGTTGAAAACTATAATTTGTGGAAAATTGATAATCACATAAAGAAACACGCAAATCATCCAAGAGGAAGTGAATCAAGAACAATCATTATCAACTTCCAGAATCTTAGTAGATTGTTTCTTCTTTGATCAACGTCTTGACGCGAAGCACGTTTTTCAGCTTTCAAAGCTATCAAGTTTACTTCAATTTATTGCTAAAATCATCTGAGCTAACTTATTGATATGAGACTTCAAATCTTTCAAATTAATTTGAGTAATAGCAACATGAAGTCATAAATTTAAGGAGATATAGGTTGACTTTTTCATTTAACTGTACGACAAGCATTGAAAACTTTACAACTTCTCAAGAAATCATTCAAATCCAACTAAAATCTATGGTATCCAATTTATCCAAAGTTCATAAATGAAAAAAGCAAGGCGTCGAGCAATTACTTAACCAGTTACAAAGGTCAATTGGAGTAGTTTTATAAGTTTGAGCAATGAACCTAGGACTTTGAAGAACTTTATGAAATTTCCACACAACATTCAAAAAGTGAAGTTATAAAAATGACAAAATATCTTGGTGGTTGTTCACACTATGACAATCTCTTGGCCGATACAGTTAAAGGCTTTTCAAATGTGAATATTGATATAGACAAAAGTCTACTCTTTAAAGAAGTTTCAACATCAGTCAAAGAGGAACAAGAGGTGCTAAAACGAAAATTCAGTAAGGGACAAAAACATTGAGAGATGAATAAAGAATTGCCGACACACTCCTTCACCCCCCAAATATCCACATTTTGCAAACAAATGAATTAGAAAAGAGCAACCCCAGGTCCCCGTCATAATTGATAGTGTGGAGGTGACCAATTTCAAAGTGGATGGAGACATCATCTTGGTAGGGGACAATAGGTGAAACAGCAAAGAAAAACTCATACTTTTTAAGTTGAGAAGCAACCCTTTTTGGTTAGAGGAACTAGAACTATCTGAGGACGGCATTGAAAGGTGCTGAAGAGTAATCTTGCACTACAGCAAAGTATTGTCAAAGTTGGACAGACATATGAAATAATCATTTCTAAATGCAGTGTGTATATGTTCACATTCCAAAAACTACAATTGCTCCTCCAACAACAATAATAGCATGGTGGATTATGTAGTGACTTCATTATACACTTTTGGCATAAATAGCTAACTTTCTGTATTATTTTAGCATCAAAGAAGACAACACATGATCGTCATCTTTTCCAAGTTCCAACAACATAAAACAAAACATATTGCACGTATATAAATATATTAAGTTCAATATATTCTTGACACATAAAAATAAGATGTAAAAAGCATGCATGCCGAATAACTCGTCATGCAAAAAATGCATTTACTGTTTATCCTGGCAAAATGCAGAGCACACACTAACTGCAATTCACATTTTAACATTGGCTCCATGTATTTACATACATATGACTTAGTGTGACAACAACAAAGAAGAAAATGTAAAAATACATACCACTACATAGTTCCTCCATGCAAAAACATCAAGAGTCAGTCTTTTTGCCTCGGCAAAAATTCTACTGCAAGTACTTGCCAGAGTATCCCCTCCAATGCTTGCAATACCAGTTTCTTCCTTCCAAACATGTAATATGTCTGATATTTCCATTGTTAGAGGTCCAAGATAAAGCGTGGCTGTCAGCAACAATGAATAAATTGATGCCTGCAACTGCAAATATTTTTTCCAAATGTAGGCACTGAATTACCATGAATCCAAAAACTTTGATGACATGAAAACAAAGAGAGAGACGGTCTACTGATGTGAATCAACCATGAATCATGCAGAAATAACAAAACTACAACATACATAATACATACCAGCAAAAGGACGACACTGGACACTTACAACATAGTCTGTGCGCAAACCAAATGTTTTTAAGAAAAGATGTATCCCTGACTTTTGGGAAGACCTAACCTGCAATACAGAGAAAATGTTTGCTGAAGAGTATATTTTTTTCATGACGTTAAGTCTAGAAGAATGTGCATCCATGTTCACTCTGAAACCCACCCATAAAGTCTCTGATTATCAACTCTGCATGCTAACATGGACTATATGCTAGGACATTCTTTGTCACCTGGTCAAAGCTCAATGGGAGGGGAAGGTGGTATGCATAAAAATAAGTCATAAGTAAAATCAGACCAATTTGCCAGGTTCAGGCAGACTCAAATCACTTCTCCTAAGACTAACTCAGAGCACACTCAGCCATGATGTAATAAGGTAGAACAAAAGATCAAACAAAAGTGGGAATGAGCCCTTTGCATGCTCATTCGGAATAAAATAAGAACATTGTGGTATATTACAAAGACATTGCCACAAATTTCTTGAATAAGAAATGTGATTGACTAAGATTGGATGCAAGGTGCATCATGCACATTGACGGCCTAGGGATGCATGCAAGAAAAAAGGAGGGGGAGAATTTTTTGTTATTCATGACTTGCATATAAAGGTAGATCTAAAGTGTGGGCATGCATTTAACAAAAAGAGAGGGACATGAACTTTTTGCTATTTACAACTTGCATATGAAGGTGCACGACTAGTTCTAACAATAAAGTCCTTTGCAATGCGGCAAAGTTCTGCACATACTCTTATAATCTAAGACATTGACTTTAATGTTGGCTTTTGCATAAACTCCATTAACCAAGTTGAACAAATAGTATTGACTTTTGCAAGGCAATTTCAAAAGAACGGCTGTAAGAAACATTGCTTTCATAGCATGATCTCAATCTTCAATTTTTTAAATGTAAACAGAAACCTGTGACTGGGCATGATTTTTCCGCAACTAACATTCTCCAATCAATAACTTGCAAAAATGCAAAAAAAAATAACTTGCAAAAATGCAAAAAAATTCATATTGCTGTTATCAGAGGAACCGGCTAGATTTTGCCCTTTCCACCTGGAACTCGACTTGCCTACCCGGCTTGCAATATTCCTGGGTGGAAACGGCTCGATCCAGCCGATTCCACTATAGGCTAGCTTGCTCAATGAGATACTGCAAAACCCTGGGGAGAGTTGTAGTAGGCAAACTGCACCAATGAAGGTCCTTGCAACTAATGCTTGAAAGATAACAGTCCTTCAGTCACTGCTTCTAATATCAATACTCGATTCCATTATGAACAAATTCAAAAAACAAGCTCTAATTGAAACAATGGCGATATATCAGCTTCTCGATATCCAGCATACTGCACTATCTAACTACTTGAATACAGCTAAAGTTTCACTTCCATAGACTGGCATCCTGCCTGTGAAGCTAAAACAAATGAAATAGCTTTACTGTTTGACGCGCTAAGCCGTACAGCTTGCATAATAGCAGTAAAAAGAAATTTTGAGAGCTTATAAGAAGAATGTAGTGTATGGGAAGGCATCTACATACAACCCTATTGACAAACTCTCAAGACATAAAACCAATTCTGTAGGGAATTGTATGAGAATAGTTGGGGTGAGATGACAAGCAGAATCAAGGATAAACAAGCAAATAAGAAGGGGGGAATGGATCATGAGACAAGCAGCAAAAAATCGTACCGGAAGAATGGTGAATGCCAGGATGGGCGCGATTACTGAAGCAACAGCAGCAGAGACAAATCTGTGAAGCATATAGTCGCGCGGTGTCCGGCGCGGGAGACCGGGCAGCAGAGATGGCACGTAAAGCAGAGCAACGTAGAGGATAGCGAGAGCGGCACATGCCGCGAGTGCAATGGGCCGAGGGAGGCATCCCAAACTGCCTGATGATTCTACTGCTGATGCAGCTTCAGCCATCTCTCTCTCTCTCTCTCTCTCTCTCTCTCTCTCTCTTTCACATGTATTGTGTTCAGCTATGTTTTTTCTCTTTCTTTTGGCAATTTGAATGTTCCATTTGTTTTGGCCCTTCTACTTTTGTTGTTGCATTTGTGTTTGGCTTTTCACATGTATTTTGCCAAGGCAATAAGGAAGTTCTTCATGCTAGTTGATGGGTGTTTTGATCTCATCACTATGCAGGAAACTCAATCTGTGGTAAGCCAATTTAGTGACACATGTTAAGCCTATGCAATTTTGGACTTTTCCTATACGTATAGTGTTGTCTTGTAATCTATTGGCTTTTGTTGTGCCATCTTTGAGAGCTTGTGAGGAGTGGCAATGGTGATTGATTGATGTGATCTGCATACTGCACTAGATCTTATCGAAATTTTTAACTTGGATCACATCGATGAATTGCAGTTGGCTATTTTTCATCTGAACAAAAACACGTATTTAAAAAGTGAAAATTGTGAAACACTCAACAATTACAAGTGTAACTTTAATCCAACATTTGTGACTTGCAAAATGAGGAACTCATGAATATCTAACATGAGCTTTTGGATTATTGAATCATGGATAGTTGCAAAAATTGTATAAAGTTAAATAGTTCATCAAATAAACCCATTTTTAAACATGCCTTGAATATCATGATAACTGGTTGCCCTTGTTTAGAAAATTTTTTAGCTCTATAGATTGTGTTTAAGTTACTTCCCGAAATGAAACCTACTAAATGCACACATAGTTTCTCAACAAGCTTTTATTCAAGTTAGAAACTTTGTGCACAATACAAAACTAATTGTAGTAACTTAGTAACGATGATTGACCATTTGAATGTCATTTGGTTTGGGGAATGCTATTGTGAATGTACAATAATTTGTTTTTCCATTAATTTCGGTGACAAAAAAGTATGATCCAATTTAAATTTTACGTGCATGTTGATTCGCAACAGAGCCAGACATCATAACAATGATTGTTGACATGCGCTTTTTTTCGAACATGTCACATTTGAGATAGGTCCATAGTTTTCATAGTTTTTTGTTGTCATGATCTTAGTTATCATATCTACTCGAAATACTTCCTTTGAAAGCGCAAATTGTCCATATTGGACAATCATAAATGACCAAAACATCAATTTGATGCTTTTGGATGATTGCAATTTTCGTCAATGAAAACATGTGTTATTTTGTAACCGGTGAACATTACAACATATGAAAAACCACTACGAAATTCATCATTTAGTGTAGCTTGAAACCATTTGAAAATACAAAATTGCTTTTTAAAATAACAATGCATTTGCAACTACGAGAATTTTTTGTCCAGTGACATCAGATTCCAACAATTTTTGTGCGTCGATGGACTCCATTATAGCTGTTGGACTCCTGGAAACACTAAGGCCTTTTCTTTGTTGGCCACGCGCAACCCTCGCGGGTCCTCTCTCTCCTATTTTTCATCTTCTCCTCCTTCAAGCTACGGAAAAGAGATTTTATGCTCCCTCCATGGTTCTGAATGATTCTCTCCCTATGATCCACGACATTCCACGGCCTCTTGACTACCTCTGCACCTTGCCAACACGCCCAGCTGTAGCTTTTTACAGCACTGTAAAACACCTCCTACAAAGAGACATTAGAGGTTTTTCATGCAAAAACCCTAGTTGTGAGAAGAAAGACATTTCTTGGGCATTTCTTAGTCCTTTACTAAGATTCCACTTGCAGTTGCCTAGCCCACTGAGGTTGCCCTACCTCTGGCTTTCTGATGCAATTTACAACCCTTTGATTGGTAATTGCCCGCTAACGGGCCGCTTTTTTGAGAAAGCCTTCAATAGCTCATAGAATCTGAAAAATTCTACAATTCTCAGTTTCTTGTCCAATATGATCTTGTAAATTGCTATGGCTCTCTGTCACTACTCTTTGCAAATCCTTTGCAAGCCTCATTGTGCCAAACGGCTGTCCCCATAGTGAATTATGAGGCCATCACCAATGATTTCCCGAAACCACCGAAATTATAAGTTTTTATGTGAATTCTCTCCCGAATTCACCAGCGACGATCGTTCTGATCTTCCCTAAAGCTCTAATCGAAGGAACTTTGTTGTATCTTGCCATCCAGACTGCCGATACCCATATGGAGTCCTCTTTCCCGAGACGCTCTGAGTGCCGTTTTTCTTGGTGAAAGAGGCTATTTGTAGCTCTATCGGATTGTGCATACCTGCATCACCCTGCCACTCTGATACTAGGTTAAAAATTTTGATAAGATCTAGTGCAGTATGCAGATCACATCAATCAATCACCATAGCCACTCCTCACAAGCTCTCAAATATGGCACAACAAAAGTTAATAGATTACAAGGAAACATTGCACGGTAAAGATCTACCTCCCTAGAAAAAATCTTCTCTTTAATAACATAATAAGGCACTCTAGTATGCTTTGATCTACATAATGCCAAAGTTTCTAGTTCCAAAATATATCTCAGGAACATTTGGGCAATGTGCCAATGTCTAACACTAGGACTTTGCATGAATTGACTAAGTTTACTAATGCAAAAGCTTAGATCAAGTCCAGTAATGGTTAACCACATAAGACTTCCAGTTATGTTTTTATAAAGAGTAGTGTCCTCAAAGCATGCTTCATTATCTCTTATAACAAGCTTACAATTTGCCTCTATTGGATTTAACTTTGCTTACAACCATCCACGTTGAACTTCTTAAGGTTAGAGTTACAATACTTTTATTGACAAATATGATTTGTATTCTTGTCCCTATAGGGCCTCTATCCCTTATACATAATATAAAAAACCAAGATATTTTATTTCAAACTCTTGGTTAAGTGCTCGTTTGATTTATCAATATCTACATTATGATTTTCCATGAGAACAATTTCATCAACATAAAGTAAGAACAAAGTGATGCTAACTTTTCTAAATCATCATGCTGTAACTTGCTCTATTACCTCTATCATTTTTGTCCAATCATAGCATACTCTCTACAGCATCTCCAAAAGACCTAGAAATGTGAGTGGTTGACTTAACACATAGAATCTTGATAAAAAGGTCTAATCTAATGATGACAAACAGACCTATTGAAATTAAGCCTTCTATTCACACATGGGAACAAGCTCTACACACATGGTTTTGAGTTATGTAAATGATTTTGAGGCCTAATCAAGCTACTATTTTGCATTTTGCACACTCCTCAAAAAGTAGCTTGATACTTAATCGTTAAAGGATACTGGAGTATATGTCCAACACACAACTCAGGGAATATAAGAAGCATTCCCAACAAATATTCCTAGGACAAAATACTAGATATTAAAAATATTCTCCAAACTAGATTCTAAACATAAATACGAGTTATTCAAGTTCTATATGCAACAGGTAATTAACGAGAGAAAGCATACCAAAATAATACTGATAACTATCTTAAACTACAACAAACTTGAGATTACCATCTAGAATTGAATCTAACCACCCAAAGTTCTGCTAAATATAATTCAGTTGTCATTCTTAGAGCCATTAGGATTTGCTATCCAATTGAACTCTATGGGATATATTCACTAATAAACTGAGTTTATTCCTCGACTAAGGAATACTTTAAACCAATAATATTGTAAATCCTATGCACATAATTTCTACCAATGATTCATGATAATTTACAAATCATGCATCTTACAAGCTATATAAATCAAAATAAATAGTTTCTAGTGAACTCTCGTCACACTGCTCATTTAATCAATTAACTTTATCCACGAGTGACCTAACTACTCAAGTTAATTGCCAATGATTCTAAAATCTCAAATGTCTAGGTGAAGATCTCAACTGTACTAGTACAACATCATATTTAGATTCTTATCCAAATCATCTCTAAGTTATCAAATAAATCTTCCATAAAAAGATTTGTTAACTCTACAAATATTTTTTTTAAACAATACTTAGTCATATGTCTATGTTCACCAACTAGTTTACATGCACCAAATAAACCTAGTAACCATGAATACATAGTAGATCCATACAAGATAAATTGAGCACATAAGAGAATTATCTCACTATGACCCAATACATAAACATATATCATTATTGGAAAGTTTCCTCCAAAATCTGCATATTTTACTCACATCTCTCACTAAGAATCTTGTAACTCAGCTATCAAATAATTTTATTTCTCATGCTTACAAGACATACACAAAGGAATAACAATGGAGCCAAACCTCCCAACCAATGAGAAGCTATTGATCAATCTCCAATAGCATCGGCCCCTCACCATAGGATAGGATGCAGGTGTAGAGAGAGGATCCTGGCAATGCAATCACATAACTAAAATGGGAGTAGGCCGAGTTTCCCTTTATGTAAATAGGCTTTGCTTTATCTGTGCATGCACTCATGCAAGCCTATAGCATTCCCATACATGTAGTTTATTATTATTGATACTCTACACCATGCCAATAACTATCCTAACCCATGCAATAGCTCTACATGTCATAAGATGTGTGACTGGGTCCTCACAAGGTTATTAATTGCATTTATGGCCTAGTTCAAAATAAAGAGATGTAACCAATAATCTCGAGTACTGGAATAACATGTATCTAAGTCTAGAATTATGTCGAATCCTTTATATAGGACGTGGACGTAACAATGGACTCTTGGTCTTAATTGGGTGGGACAAGAAGTCAATGATGTTGCTTTAGAAAAATTAGAGTTCCCAAAGCAAGCCTATGCTCTGAACACATTAGCATGGAATAATGTGATACAACTATAGTCCTATTGTGTTGGTCAACAAGACCATAATAATGATTAGTAGGGTTAGTTGGGGGCATTCATATTTCATTGTTAGAGGTGAAATCATCCTAGTCTCAACCATAAACGATGCCGATTAGGGATCGACAGATATTAATTCGATGATCTCGCCTGCAAGGTTGAAATTATAAGGAAATGATGAAAGGGCACTAGAGCTTGTGATTTAATTTGGCTCGACACAAGGATTTAGTGACAATAAATAACAATAATGGGCTTTTACATGTTTGAGAGTTAAAATGAGTACCATTTAAACCCCTTAACGAGGATTCATTAGGGGGCCAACAGTCGCAATAATTCTAGCTCCAATAGGTATATCTGAGTTGTTATAGTTAAAAAATTCATAGTTAGATTTTGGGATGAGGCAAACGGTCCACCTCCTTTGGCATTAATCACTCCATTCTTTTGGTCAGGGACACGCTCCTAGCCTTAATTGGTTGCATGAGGAGTTAATGATATTACTTTAAACAAATTAGGGTCCTCAAAGTGGGCCTATGCCCTAAATACATTCACATGAAACAATGTGATAAGACTTAGATCCTATTGTGTTGGCCAATGACGTTGGATTATTCTCTTGATTATCCATTAATCGATCTTTGAATCTTCATCCACTTAGTACCCAGCTCTACAGAAGTACACGGAAATCGCCCACAACTGAATTTCCAAGAAGTACTAACTGGACGGACGCCAGCTCACTATGGCCAACTGGTCATTAAGATCTACGACCTAATTAGCTATCCTACTGGACTAGCTGCTGCTTAGTATAAATAGCTGATCATACTTATATTAGTTTGAATCACGTAGTAGCTCTCTCAAGCTTTCAAGCTTGAACACACTTGAGCATTCTAGCTCAGTTCTTTAAAATTCTTTTAGAGTTTTGCTATCAACGCTTACTACTTATCAGCAGAAGTGCAAATCAGACAGAGCTTTCAGAGATAGTTTAGAGTATGCGGTTTCTATCCGTAGTTGTCTTGTGCTCATCGTTTTTTTTTTTTTATCTATCATTTGTTGCGTTCGATATTATGTCAGAATCTCTGTGATCTCATATTGCTTTTGTCTGATAATTGAATTCTTCATTGTTTGTCTACGTAATCACTTTAGCTCTGATGAGTTTAGAGTTAGTTGCTAAAAGATTGAACGTGACTCTTGTCATTATGTTTTGTTCAAAATTGATAGGTGTAGTCATGCATTAGAAAAGCAGGTTCATTTCACTACGCTCAATGATAGTATACTTGCAAGTACGCTCACAACTCTCAGCTTAAAAAATTTAGCCCCCACTACTCTGACTCACTAGCAAGCTCCACGGTCCATTGGTGGTCCTCTTCCAATTTGGTTGCACAATACTTGTAGCCACACTCTTGGCTCTCTACTCTAGCTGCCAACTACATAGCAGCTTGCCAGCTTTCCAAACTGGCCAACTGCTCTAGTAGCTCTTTAGTTTCAGATAGTTGTCTGAATTGTTGAAAACATAGACATGCTTTTGATTTGTTTTTAATGAACATGACAGTAGTTCGTTGGAAACAATCGTCGATACATGTAATAAAATACATTAAAAGCTTGTTTGGATATTTTGCTACTATTGATATGCAATATTTGTGAATCCTTGAGATTCATGGATATTAATGTGATAACTTTGCCATCTTTGAATTTCCACTTGGCACAATCCATAAAAAAATTTCTAACAATATCATCTTCATGCGATACTTCCACATGTGGAAGATGATTGCTCCATGTGCCTAGAAAAAGAAAATAACTAGAAACGTTATGACAATCAACAAAAGGTTTGATACCAATGTTGGAATTAGTTGAACGAAGGTGCAAAAGATCATGACTGCTCGAAGTGTTGAGAGACATTGTTGGTCTATCATGTTCAATAGCGTTGAGGAAGACGTAGTGAATTAAGAGCACCATGTTTAGATCATTTGACATAACAAAACCAATCACTTAATTGACGAGTTAGTAGGTGTTTGAAACAACCATAGATACAAAATTCGAAGGTGTCAAAGATAGCCATGATTTTGCTCGTTTTCAATAATTCGGAGTAAGAATCCTTTCGATAGGTTGTGAATTATTGCCGATAGTTTGGAGTAAGAATCCTTTCGATGGTAAGGATGGTGGGTTGTGCCCAATTGGGAGTTGTGTTTGATAGTTCGGTGATGGACAATAGTTCACGAGCATGTCAAGAACCTGTGGTTTATTTTATTGGCTTGGATGTTGATGCCAACTGATAAAATAAATTCCTATTAAAGGATCTCAGATTACTTGGAGAACGAATATTAAAAAGCTGCTTCTGATGAGAGTATCAGTGTTGGTGTCTTAGACAACCGTTCAGATAAATTGCGAAAGCTATTAGGCATCTAAGACAGCCATGCAATTCACTGATCCTGATATTTAGATATAAAAGAATGTAATTACAGGATAGCCATACATTTCCTTGTTTGTGACATTGCGGAAGAAGAGTGAGAGTTACTTAACATTCAACAAGAATGTAAGACAATGGAACAATAGCGAATTTGTATATAAGTGTTGTAAAAACAACGATTAGACCACAAAATAATAGCGCTAATAAGCACGTGATCCTACTAACAGAAACAAGACAATAGCTATCGCTCTGAATATTTACTCTCTCTCTCTCTATGATCACTAACGCTGAGAAATCAGCTACTGAAAGACCAATTTTGGTCGTAGATCTCAGTATATCTCATGTATCATCTAACAAATCAACTTTTGAATCTCTCTGACCCTTCAATTGCTCATTTACATATATAGCATTTGGAAGATCTTGCATTATTCTATCTTTGCATTTACAAGATCGCTTAATAGCTGATTAACTGACTAATGAGAGCTGTTATTATTGGAGCGTGAAGATGTAGACAGTCTGTGTACTTGGAATCCTGTGTATTTCTACAGAGTGTTGTCTTTTTTGTATTTTTCGCATTTTATGCGAAGAAGTGTTGCATTTCTGGAAGTGTCTGAAATGGCCTAAAACCCGAGTTAACACAAGTGTCGCAAAACATTTAGTTGCTCAGGATGGTCCGAAGGTGACAAAGGCGACTGTCGGGTTTTTCACCTGTGGAAATTCTTGAGTAAAAATACAGACTGTAGTGACAATCAGTGCAAGAATGTAGACTATTGAAAAACAGTTCATTTTCTGCAGACTACTTGAGAGAGTGATTTACATGAAAAGAAAGGAGGGCAGTTAGGATGAGTAGGAGTAAGATTAAACTCCAACACTCCCTCATAAGCTTACTACTATGAGTCTGAACTGCAATTGAGATTTATCATATATACTAAAGTAGAATGTTTATCTCTAGACAATGTCTTTGTCAAAATATCAGCCAACATACTGTCTGTATGACAGTAACTTAGCACAACATCTTGGTTCTGAACTTTCTCTCTAAAAAAATGAAATTGAACTTCTATATGCTTAGTCATATTATGAGTTCGTGGGTTCAGAGATAGAGCTATGCAGCTCTGATTGTCAACTGGAGTATGGTTGGACCGATCTGTGGGAATTGTAGATCCTGTAGTAGCCCTCTGAGCCAAATTATCTCCTTCACCGCTGATGTAGCTGCAACGTATTCGGATTCTGTAGAGGACAACGAAATGCATCTCTGCTTTCTGTTGTTCCATGAAATGGGTCCTCTTGCAAGGAAACAAATATAACCTGATGTGGATTTTCTGGTATCCACATCTCCTGCCCAATCTGAATCTGAATAGGTGACTAAAGTGAGTGCAGCTTATGTATTACCATCATAGCTCAAAGCATAGTGCTTCGTAGCTTGAATGTACTTCAATACTCTTTGCAGAGCCTTTCAATGTTGTAGGTTTGGATTGGACATATACTGAGATAATGTGCTCACCACATATGCTAGATCAGGTTGTGTGTAGATTATAGAATACATTATAGATCCTATGACAGATTGATAAGGATACCTACACATTTTTAGCTGATCTACTTGAGTTCTGGGGCACATGTCTTTAGATAGCTTAGATCCTAGATCCATAGGTGTGTCCATGGGCTTGCAATCCTCCATGCCATGTTCAAGTAATGAACATCCTGAAAACCGAAGGCCGACTACATGTTTTGGACCGTTGCATTTTTACCTTTGAGATTTTTTTGTGTCTTAACCATTTTTAAGGCACCTTCACCTTTTTTGCACCTTCGCAAAAAATGCGACACAGTGGCCAAAATGCCTTAGAATCAATTTCAGGCCCACCTTCATCTTTTTCGCATTTTTTCCTATCTTCGCTCTAGAGGCACCTTCGAGATTTACATACTTTCAGTTTAAGGGCACCTTCGAGTTTTTCCGGGTTTTCTCCATAGTGACGAACCGACGTCACCAATTTATCATCAACCCTAAAAACAGCTACCAGCTTTGTACATATACAAACACTGGTGTAAATAGCATTCAATGCTTGTAAGATATTTTTGAAAACACTTGTAAATATATACTAGCTGAATCAAGCTATGTATGAGTTTTATGTAAGTTAATCAAAGTGTTGTCTTAACACAATCAAAGTTCTTCTGTAGCCAGCATTATCACCCTCAGCAAGCTGAAGTTATTACTTCAAGCCATTGTACTCACTGTTGATATTAATCAAAGTGCAATTT
Organism: Diphasiastrum complanatum; assembly: GCA_029204225.1. Taxonomy (NCBI): domain Eukaryota; kingdom Viridiplantae; phylum Streptophyta; class Lycopodiopsida; order Lycopodiales; family Lycopodiaceae; genus Diphasiastrum; species Diphasiastrum complanatum. Next base: position 37,116,297 of record CM055093.1, on the reverse strand, counting down.
TTGTCTCACTACTGTATTGTTCATTTGTGCAATTCTGTGTGAATCATTCTTCTTGAATATTTCTACTGCTAATTGTTGCGTTTCCGTTCCTACATGCCTACACTCAAAGCTTCGAGCTTCCGCTGCTGGTCATCGCCACGTTCTACAACATGGTATTAGAGCAGGCATTTTAGTAATTTGCACTTCTAGTACGGATTATCAATCTTGTTTCTACCAAGATGACTCTCTAAAAAATGCGCAGCCAACAGTATTCCGAAAATCGTTGTTTCTACGAACGATCTCATTCAACCAAAATGGATCCATCATCTAGTTCATCTCTCAAATCTGACCAAGAATCTGCTCTCAGTTAGTAGAATCATCGATTCAGGTCGAAGGGTCAAATTTGATACAGAAGGCTGCACAATTTTTGACAAATCTTAGAAGGTTGTAGCCTACGGAAGAAGAAGCGACTATCTTTACAAACTCAGCCTACTCTTTTAACAGTCAAGCTCTTCACACAGTCACTTCTGAATCAACTGATATGTTGTGGCATTTCAAACTTGGCCATCTTAATTTCAACAGTATTTAGCAAATGTTTGCTCAAGGTCTAGTACAAGATCTGCCTTCTGTCAGCAAGCCAACTTCTCCATGTGAAAGCTGTATTATCAGCAAGCATGCTAGAAGCCCCTTCATTTCAAACTCAGTTCATACATCCAAGGGCTTGCTTGACTTTGTACATAGCAACATTTGTGACCCGATGCAGACTGCTTTCATAGGGGGAGCTCTCTATTTCCTAACCTTCATCGACGACTTCTCTCGAAAGACTGCTGCCTATTGTGAAAGATTCAACTAGTTTGAACATATTTGCTATATTTTCATATTTGACATATTGAGGCCAACTTGGTTTTAGACTTAGAGATTGAATTTTCAAAGTTCATTAGTCTAAATGTCATTTGAATAAACACTTTTTGAAAGTGTGGGAAGGTTAGAAGGCGAGTTTGAGTAGATTCAAATTTGAATGTTGGGTACTTTGAATCTAGACCCAAAAATAGTAGGGTTAGCATTTTGGAGGAAAAGCCAAGTGGCCAAATAGGGTTTGGACCTATTATAAAAGGATGTAACTCATGGAGAGAGTGATATTCTCTCTTCTCTATCTCATTTTATGCTTATACATGGTTTTCTTGGGTTCTACTATCCATTGGTGCACTATACTTGTGATTGCATGCAATTTTATGTGTAGAATGATCTATATTTGTTATTATTGGATCCACATGTGTGAAATACAGTAGCTTACTGATTTTGTACGAAAAACAATAGTACTTTATCATTTCATTCAAGTTTGATCAAGTTCTATTAGTGTTTGCATCTCATTTAATGTGTAGATGTTGATTTTCTTACATTGGTGAGATTGGCAGTGTATTTCTCTTTCTAACCAAAGATCTTTCAAGTTGATTGGATCTTAATGATCCGAAAACTTTCACATGGTATCAGAGCTCGTGTTTCAGGTTATGAAGGAGTAAATCAGATCTATCAATAATTTGGTGAAGATACCAAGGCTAGAGCATGCTAGAGGGGATTCTACACCAAAAATCGAATTTTTTGCTTTTGTAGATTGGACCTTTTGTAGATCAAAACCCTATATACGTCTATAAACCTGATCAATTTCAATTTTTGATTTCACATACTAGATTTGGCCGATTTTTGGATCATTAGATCAGCCTAAGTGGTGGCTATTAGATTGCATAATCAAAATTTCAGCATTTGCATGTAGATTTGGAATAGTCAATCTTTTGTGATTTTGACAACCCTAATTTTGATCGGATCTGTAGATAGTGAGGTTGTTGGACTTCATTTGAGTGTGTTTCAATCTTAGGAAGTGGCAAAAGTCATTAGATTGAGGATAGATCATAGGTTGATCAAGATTCCATGATTCTATGTGTTGATTTGTTTGGTATATATGCTAGAAGAGAATTTTTGAGATAGTTTCAAATCTTGGTGATTTTGTTTTAAAGCATTTGTTGTTGTTCAAAGGAATGTTTTGTGCATTGAAACAGGTTGAAAAAAAAAATCAGGTCATTGCTACATGGCAACCTCAATTGGAGTCATGTTGAAAGCCAATGATAGGCTTACCTCAAGTAACTATTTATTGTGGAAAGTGATGGAATCACTTCTTGAGATGAATGATGTTTTGGATACTGTTGTAGATTCGGAGAAGAGACCAGCAACACAACAAGATCAAGTGAGGTATGACAAGAGGGCCGAGAAGGCTCTACACATGATAAAGATGAATGTCACCAATGAGCTTCTCAAGGAAGTTGATAAGTGCACGTCATCTTTGGAAGCTTGGAATTCATTGAAGAAGCTTTATGAATCCAAGTCTACTTCTAGAGTGTTGAATCTAAGAAGAAAAATCTTTTCTTGTTTGCAAAAGAATGAAGAAAGTCCGAGTATTTTTGCTTTGAGGATGAAAGCATTGAATGATGAGTTGGCTTGCATTGATGAAAGCATTAAGGAAGAAGAACTTATTCAAGTGATTCTTAATGGCTTGTTGGATGCTCATGCTAACACTATTCAAAGTATTGCTATTCAAAAGACTTTGCCAATTATGATGGATCTTCAAAAGATCTTGATAAATGAAGAATATAGGCTTCAAGCAAGAGGTGGACCTACATCGACACTTCAAGAGGATGCTATGTTCACAAAGGGCAAATTCAAGGGCAAAACCAAAAGTAAGTGGTCTAGAGGGCAAGATCAAGTGGATGCTTTTTCAAGTGGCAAAAAGCAGGATAGATCAAAGCTCAAGTGCTTCTATTGTGGCATCAAAGGACACTTTGCAAGTGAGTGCTAAGAAGAGAGATCAAGCAGACAAGCAAGGTAATCTTACTCTTGATGGGGATGGTTTGGAAGTTCAAGATGCAAATGATGATGCTTTTGTGAGTCTTCATGTATGCTTGCTAATGGTGGAGATCTAGATCCTTGGTGGATTGATAGTGGAGCAAGTTCACACATGACTTTTCACAAAGAGAACTTCACTTCTTTGTTGGCATATGGAGATGACAAGAGGGTGACCTATACGGCCAATGATGGTGAGTGTGCAATCAAAGGGATTGGCACAATTTTTATTTCTCTCTCTACAAATAGGAATGTTCATTTGTTTATTCCATCTATCATCAAGAATTTGCTTAGTGTGAGTCAAATGCTAAGTAAAGGCCTCAGTTTGATGGAGATGCTTGTATGATCAAAAGGAAGGATGTTTTGATTGGAAAAGAAAAAAGACAAGGGAAATTGTTTAAACTAGATGCTTGTGTTATTGCTAACCAGGTTGGATGTGTTGCAAGGGAGCAAATACCTATTCAATAAGTTTGGCATAAAAGGATGGGACACCTCAACTTCAAGTCATTGGAGGTAATGACTAGGAAGAAGATTGTAATAGGTCTTCCAAGTTCCTTAAGTGGCATCAAACATGTTTGTGAGTCTTGTGCTTTGTCTAAGTCACATAGACTACCTTATACTAGATCTATATCTAGATCTACAAAGCCTTTTCAACTTGTACATTCGGATATTCATGGATTTACTACAATTAGCAATAGTGGAGCTAAAATGTATGTAACATTCATTGATGATTTAGTAGATTTTGTTGGATCTATCTACTAAAGAGCAAAGATGAAGTGTATGATGTCTTTATCAAGTTCAAGAACCAATTTTCCACAAGGATCAAGTGCTTAAGAAGTGACAATGGTGGTGAGTACATATCTACCAAGTTCAAGGCCTTTTGTGATGAGCATGGGATCAAGAGGGAGTATACAACATCAAGGACCTCACAACAAAATGGAGTGGCTGAAAGGAAGAATAAGACTTTATGTGAAAGTACTAAAGCTATGAGGTTAAGTGCTAATCTTGACAAACCATTTTGGGATCAAGCTTTGTTGTGTGCCAATTTTTTGTGCAATAAGTGGCCCAGTGCTATTTTGGATGGAAGGACGCCTTTTGAGATGCTATTCAAGAGGAGGCCGAGTGTCAAATTTCTAAGAACCTTTGGATGCACATGCTATGTCAAAATTACTCTTGATGATAGGACCAAGGAGGATCCATCTTCAAGAAGAGATATTTTTGTTGGATATAGTGAGGTGAGTAAAGCCTACAAGGTTTACATTCCTTCTACTAACAAAGTGATTGTTGGTAGAAATGTCATCTTTGATGAGGAGAACATTCCAAAAGTGTCTTCAAGCATGATTGATGGTAGTGTGGATGGATCTAAAATTCTCGATGTTGATGAAAAGGATCCTACTTTGGATGGTGATGATGATGGACCATCATCAAGTGAAAAGCCAAGAAGGACATCGAGGGAAAGACAAGTACCTTCAAGGCTCACATATGATCAAAAGGGTAAGCAAGTAGTTTCTAAAAATTATGTTGCTTTCCTAACCTCTTTGGATGAACCTACAAGTGTAGATTAAGCAAGGAAAGAAGAAGAATGGATCCAAGCAATGGATCTTGAGTATCAAGTTCTTATGAAGAATGGAACATGTAGATTGGTGGAATTGCCTAAGGACAAGAAAGCTATTGGATGCAAATGGATCTTCAAGGTGAATACAAACCAAGATGGATCCATCAACAAGTACAAGGCAAGGTTACTAAGCATCTACAACTAATCACGAATTACAAGAATGGCAGATTAGTCACGATCTAGATTACTTTTGCTAATGTCATGATATCTGATCAAATATTTGTACCCCATGGTACTTGGCTGATCTTCTTGGTCAGTTGAAGAGCACGATTGATTTTGTGTCATGTCGTGTCGTGTCGTCCTTTGTCAAAAATTCAGGATTAAAAACTAGCAAAGCTTTGGCAATAGAAACATTTTGTTTCTTCAATTTTGTGCGTAGATGCTGATTTTTTTACATTGGTGAGATTGGTAGTGTATTTCTCTTTCTAACCAAAGATCTTTCAGTTGATTGGATCTTAATGATCTGAAAACTCTCACACCTACTTTATGAAGAACAAATCTGAAACGTTTAAGTTCTTCAAGCAGTTCAAGGCGTCTGTAGAAAATCAGACCCAGAGGAAGATCAAGGCTGTACACACAGATGGAGGGGGAGAGTATATCTCCACAGAATTCAAGGAGTTCTGCAAGGCCAGCGGAATACATCAACAATTTACAACCAGCTATTTACCTCAGTCCAATGGTATAGCTAAACGGAAGAATAGGACACTCATCGAAAGTGCCAAGAGCATGCTGGCCCATGCTTCTCTTCCAAAGAAATTCTGGGCAGAAGCCGTTACAACAACTGCCTATTTGCAGAATCGATCCATCACCAAAGCCCTGCATCTTCGTTGAACTTGTTGATCAGACGGATCTCTGAGGTTGAACCTTCCATTAAAATTGAGGAACAAAGATTACACAAACAGAATATGAACTAGCTCTGAAAAACAAGAACGTATTAGGTTCCTATATATCATGGACTCTAGTAACCCAAAACACCTCGTTCTGCTACCAATTTGTTGGCTTGATTGTTGATGCCAACTGATAAAATAAATTCCTATTAAAGGATCTCGGATTATTTGGAGAATGGATATTAAAGAGTTGCTTTTGATAAGAGTACCAGTGTAGGTATCTTAGGCAACCGTTCAAATAAATTTGTACCTCCAATCGCAAAAGGCCATACTAAAGTTTCTAATAAAAAAAATTATCATTTATGCACTTGTTTATGCATGCTAAAGACCTTGATGAGTTTTCAAATCTATCAAGCTAAAGTCCTTTGTGGAGTGTGGATTTTAATGTGCATGGTAAAGTCCCTAATACATTCTTAGGGATTTTAGGCCTTCCCCTAATACATCATTTAAAAAATTTATCTGTATTTGTAGGAATGCTTAAATGTGATAATCAAATATGCTAATAATAGATTTGAGTAAATGCACCATGTAAGTTGCATTTACAATACATAAACAATGCGAAATCCTTTATTGAGAAGTAAGCAACTTTTCTATTGTAGCATTTTTGAACAATGCTTAACACTCGAGCAGGCCCTTATCCTTGGGCCTTCCGGATAGTTGGGGCTGCTTGTTTATTATATTGCTTAAAAGCAAAATGGGCAACACTTTTGGGATCCTCCATTTTCGTTTTGAGAAGTTGCTAACGCTTTTTAGATATAGATTCTACAAAATGGTCATGTGATAAAAGCTCAACTACCCATTGCACAGTATTCTTGGTTTCCAAGAGAAGTCTCAAACGTGAGACCAAAGAAGGAAGAGGAGACAGCAGAGGGAGGAGAGAGAGAGAGAGCGAGCCTAAGAGAGCGGAGAGAGAGACAAAGAGTGCAAAGACAGGAGAGAGAGAGAGAGAGAGAGAAAGGAAGAGGGAGAGACTGTCAAGAAAAAATCAGGCGCCCAGGAAGCACAGTATTCTTGGTTTCCAAGAGAAGTCTTAAACGTGAGACCAAAGAAGGAAGAGGAGACCAGAGGGAGGAGAGAGAGAGAAAGAGCCGAAAGGGAGAGAGAGAGGGAGAGAGAGAGAGAGAGAGAGAGAGAGCCTAAGAGAGCGGAGAGAGAGACAAAGAGAGTGCAAAGACAGGAGAGAGAGAGAGAGAGAAAGGAAGAGGGAGAGACTGTCAAGAAAAAATCAAGAAAAAATCAGGCGCCCAGGAAGCACAGTATTCTTGGTTTCCAAGAGAAGTCTCAAACGTGAGACCAAAGAAGGAAGAGGAGACCAGAGGGAGGAGAGAGAGAGAGAAAGAGCCGAAAGGGAGAGAGAGAGGGAGAGAGAGAGAGAGAGCGAGCCTAAGAGAGCGGAGAGAGAGACAAAGAGAGTGCAAAGACAGGAGAGAGAGAGAGAGAAAAGAAGAGGGAGAGACTGTCAAGAAAAAATCAGGCGCCCAGGAATTCTGTGGGGTAATGGTTCATTGGTCGCACCATTACCATAAATAATTTGGGACCCGGGCCACTCGCTGCCCGGGTCCCAAATTATCCAAATTATTTATGTAATGGCCCTCCCAATGGCCATTACCTACATAATGGAAGAATGCTTCTTGGTTTCCAAGGGGAGGCTCGAACCTGGGACCAAAGAAACTTTGGATGCCAAGCCAACCAACTGAGCCAACCCCGTTGGGTACATAATGGAAGAATGGAAGAAGCTTAGGCATAATGTCATGTGCCCTACTCCCATAATACATAACCACTTCACCAAAATGTATCTTTGTAATGGAATGAATTCTAAAATGGCACACTATGTGTATTCACTAAAATCTAAAAACGATTTTTAGAAAAAGATTTCAGCAGATGAACCATTTCTTATCACATTGATAAAAAGTAAAATGAACAGTAACATTAGGACCTTGAATGGCAAATCTTTAAACATCACTAAGATTCCAGCTGCATACAGATTTCGGACCAGCTTTGAACAACATGCTTCAAGAGCAATAGTACATTTGTTGAAGCAAATTTTTATATGTAGTACTAAAACAGAATACATATCACATTACATGTGAAGGAAGAGTCTGCAAGTTTTGAAACTGGAATCACTTGAATCAACAACTTGATGTACTACTATACAGACTATAGAGGTCCCGAAATACCAAGAGACATTACATACAATCTACACAGGAGGTAAAACCTTCAAACATCTATATTTTTTTGCATGGAAACATTGTTTCATATTGTAGCAGTCGAATCTGCAAATCGTCACCAACACAGTAGGAGATCTCTCACCTGAAGGATCACTATTCACGTGCCTGTGATCTTTTCAACCTTTTCAACAAGTGAAATTTATAGAATGGGCACTGCTTACCACAGAAAAACAACTTATCCTTTCTAAGATTAAACTTCATGATGCCATTGTTTGTGAGCTGCTGCATCTGAATGTGACAGGGAAAACTTTGCAAAAAGCTCCAAGATCCAAAAAGTTTCCAGCAGGAAGAGCCAAAGGAAGATCACCTTGTATAGAGAGCTGGCATAGACAATCCTGTGAAACAGAGTGGATGTAATGGCAGCAGGACATGGCGTTAGAGTAGGTGAAGTTGGCGAGGGTAGCGGCGCAGGAAGATGGCTTGGGACACCCACCCGCTCCTTCGCCGCTCTCAACCATCACAGCAATCACCACTGCCATGGCCACAATGCACACTCCCATAGCTGACAGGAAACTCTGGCACTTGCAAGCCATGATTCAAACTTGTGAACTCGCTATGTAAGATTTGTCACAGCAGAAAACTGTGAACTAAGAAGTGCTGAGAGCTTAGATCGCGAGAGCGTGAGCGAGTAGAGTGCGTATTTCTGCTGACAAGAACAACAAAGTTTGAATCTCTTTGAGAGGAAAGACAGCCCAGCTGCCTAGAAAGAGACATCAAATGCTCTGGGCCCATTTTAGTGATAAATAATTCATGACAGATGTCGATGCAACCTGCAGGCGTTGAAGATTTGGCATGAGATTTGAAATTTTCATTCATTTCAACCACGGTCCACGGTCCACCTTATCCCTGAACTTTTTAATGCCAAAGGGTCACCACTATTCAGGATTCATGAATGATGAGTGATCAAGGTCACTCGGCAACTTAGGAAGTGCACGGCAAGGCTTCCCTGGACCATGTCAGGGAGAGCATCTATGGTTGAGAAGGCGTCAAAGTTTTCTTTTCAAGGCGGGCAATGATGAGGATTGCACCATTGCACTCCATGTTGCACTCTGTAATGAGAACCATGGATCATAGGCATTTTAGTTGTGTTTTAAAAAATATCAAGTTTGTGGAATGACTGCAATGTGCACTGTAGGAGCTAGAGTGACTCTTAGCAGATTGGCATTAGAGTATAGCAATGAAATCTGCAGGGTGCGCTGTTTTTTGAAATATAATATCATGAAATTTTTTACGATTTTTCATATAAACATATAGATTCTTTTATGAGTAACGGTTTTCAAAACCTTAAAAAGTTTTAAAAAAATGCAAGTCTTCTTTAGGATAACTTAAAAAAGGCTTTTATACATTGGCTCTAAGAGTCAAAGTTTGGAGTCCACTTTATAGTGACAACCTCATAAATTAAGTGATACACATCAAATCTCTTGAAGAATCCTACGAATCTATATTTAATCTAGTAGAAGATATTTTAAGATAAAGTAGGAAGTATTTATTATGAGATGTGATGAAACAATTTGTGAGGTGTTTTGAAAGAATTTTTTACTAGGATGGAATTGTATATTAAGAAAGATACATCAAGTCAATTTTAGAACCATTGAGATATTTTGTAATAGCAAGTAGTGAGTATGAGCTTGAGGGCATAATTACTCATGGGTGGTCTCCCATAAAAGTGACAAAAATCTTATATTGAGAGAGTCACATCAAATCAATCTTTAGATGTATTGGGATGTATTTTAATAGCGGTAGTAAGTATGAGCTAAGTATGAGCTGTAGCCTATGAAAGTACTCATACATTTCTCATGGAAGGTCCCACAATGTCGTCCACTTGGCTTGGAAATTGATATGCATAGGAATGTTGCACCTTTTTTTTTACTTATACAAGATGACCATTGACCTAGGTCCCATTGCCCACAACATACCTTTTATTATAAAAATGTAAGAAGATTCCCGTGTTTTTTAGACATGAAAGTCTTATATTTCAAGATAACATTTAAGGTTGGGTCTTTGAAGTTTGGACATTACCTAAAATTAGACTTTTTAAGTTTCGTTTCAAACTAGTGTTTTGGAATCATTTTGACTTAGCTTTCCGTTTTTTTTAAACTTCTAGATTTTTAAAGGAAAGTTACTCATAGAAGGGTTTATTTACTTATATAAAAAATCATCAACATTTTTAGGATGTCATATTTAAATATGTCTCTATCAGTGCTTTAGTTTGCCTTTCAATTGACACGTTGCTAATTTTTTTTTTGCCTTTATTTGAAAGTAGATTAGGCCTTTCAAATGTAACACACCTTGCAAATGCAAGGCTGTTCTATTTTGATCTAATTTACTCACACTCACACACTCTCTCTCTCTCTCTCTCTCTCTCTCTCTCTCTCTCTCTCTCTCTCTCTCTCCCTTAGCAAGGCCACGTGGATGAGGTAAGCGAAAATATTTTCTTTAAATTCTCTCCTTAGCAAGGCCACATGGATGAGGTAAGCGAGAATATTTTCTTTAAATTCTCTCATTGCCTCTCGCTTAGGAGGAGGTTGAAAAAGTTAACCTTTGGAGATAAGAGCCAGCCTCCTTCCTACACAAATTTTCCTTCCATGCCTTCTTCTAAAGATGTCACAGGTAGGTAATACCCCTGACATGTGGGCCCAACCCCTCATTTTAGAGGCTGCCATCCGAGGTTGCCTCCCATAGCAAACCTCCAAAGGTCACAACCTCCAACACGTGACCAAGCCTTCTCCCTCTCTCTCCATATAGCCTCTTCCGTTGTCGCCACTTCATAACTCAGCGACTCACCCACCAGGTTCAGCATACCTTCTGGGCCTTCTCTTCTTATCTGTAGATCCATCCACAAACAATGGGCGAGCAAATGAGCTCATCGATTCTCTTCAAGAAAGTCGTGCTTGCAGCAGGCCTTGGCTTGTTAGTGGCCATTGTGATCATGGACATCGCCATAAGCCCAGCCGAAGCCGAGGCCGCCGGTGGGTGCAGCAGACCAGAAACTATTGCTGCTGCCAAGGCCAACTTCACCTACGCTAAAGGAGTTGCTAACTGCGACTACATTTACTCCTTGTCCCGCACATGCATCTGCCAATTTGCAACGCAGGGAGATCCTGGCTTGGAGGTTACCGTTCGTGACTTTGTGTTATTTTCAACATTGTGCAAAGTTTTTCCTCTCACATTCAAGTGCCACAGGCATGAAGGTATGTAGATCTCCGTCTCTCTTTCACCATTCTGACAGCTTGTAATAAGTTATGTCAACTGATGCAAGTTGTGATTGCAGGTTTGTTTGAGATTGCAGCCCAGGGAGCTCAAGCAGCGCAGTAGAACTAGGCTTTCTTTATTCACGTAGTTGCGCATTTGAAGCAGTAAAATACATAATATTTGCGCTGTAACAATTCCTCGAAGGGAAGGGTGAAGAATGCTCTGTTGGCAAGCAGACATGTCTTTGTGAGCCATGTCTTTGTTCAATAATATATGATAGAAAATTCAAGAATTTTCGCTTGCAGCAAATCTATTTGTTACATGTTTGATCACTCAAATTAGTATGTTTTTTGAAGCTGTTAGGTATGACTATGTAAGGGTGTTTTAAAAGACAAGCCCACCCACTAGGCATGTCTATTTGTAAAATAATTTAAGTCCATTGCAGCCCGGTTTATGGATAATGGATAGAGTTGTTGACCTTGACAAGATGCACACTCGAATCCGAATTCCTGCCTAATGAGATCTTAGGAGCTTGCTCATCACTTGGTGTTGGCTACATAGCGTTGCCATGTTGTATATGTTGTGTATAATCACCATTAGTTGCATACATGTGTTAAAAAAAAAAAAAACCTTAAGAAAGGGAAGGCATGTCTATTTGCCAATAAACTAAACTTTCAATGGAAAAAGATAAGAAATACGTTATCTTATTTTCACATAAGAAAGTAAGGCCCCATGCAAACGTGCCTTATACACAAGCACCCTCCCTCTTGGAAGAGCTTTTGGGCCCTACCTAGTCTTGTAGCGCCACATGGCAATGCTGCCAAGAGCTTTTGGGCTCTTGCGAACTTTGACCCTGCTGAAGAATTTAGGTCACTCTGAATTTCATGGGAACATACCTTTGCACTCCAACAAGCACACAAAAAGGGGTAATGGTTCATTATTGTGAGCACACGAAGGGAGATTCAAGTTCTACTTTTAATAGGGAAAATAATTTTTTTTGAGCTGTGCAAATGAGGTAATCTACGAGGCTACCTAGGCATCCTGGTCTCTTATTGTCACGGAGCTGATGACTCCCGACATGCCTCTATCATCAACACATGTCCTAGTGCCGCTCAGATGATGCCCGGCCCCTTGCCCATACTCGCTCCTGTTCGTCTGGTTCACATTATTTGCATTGCATGCCACGTGGCATTTTAGATTATCCCATAAGTTTCTTGAAAAAATTTCCACAACTGCTTATATATTGAAACAAACCAAGACCTTACATGTGTGTGTGGGCATGAGGTGGTGGTCTGGTGCTCCCCAAAATGGGTGTCGCCCCGACGTGCGCAAAGGGTGCTCGTGGCCGTGATATTGCTTGAACAAATTCAATTCTGTCGGGCATTTCATCCAAGTAGTGGCGCCACGTGTCGGACACTCACGGGAGCGGGAGTTACTTACTTTCTTTTCCGTGCTAAAACGCGACTTCGCCTAGGCATTGCTCATGGCTCCTTGGGCACCCAAAATAAAAAAAGGTTAATCTGTGGATAAGACGCGGTTGCCTGACCACCCAAATTTAAAAAAAGATAAATGTGTGGTGGGTTCGTCGGGCCCAGGTTGTGTGTGCTTATTAGATAGAAGGTTACTTATTTGATAGATGACTTGGCATAAAACAATGCTAACCTATGATAAGTGAAGATCGAAACATTACTCACCCAACATCACCATCGTAGGGCATCATTCACGTGACCTAAAAAATGCTAACCTACGATAAGTGAAGATGCCAAGCATTACTCACCCGACATCACCATTTTTAGGTGAGAAATATCATGTTAGTTGATATAGAATATAGAGAGAGAAGTAAGGTCCACTATGCACATCTTTGTGTGAAATTTGAATGGGGAAAGATGAACAAAGGGGGGCGACAAAGATCGTGTCACTATTTGCCCCCTTCTGTGTACACCTTTTGATATGAGACCAAAAATGTGCCACATACATAACGAGGTCCTCGTGCACGAAGACTATCCAGGTCACACACTGTGGCATGGATGCTCTCTGTGTGGCTGACCTTGTTCTAAATGTCCAAAGACCCCCAAATGTAGGGGGGAACACCAGTTTAATAGTGAGCATTTGAGAATATATTTCCAGTTTTTAGGGCAATATGTGACTTCAAAAATCACCTAAACCACCATAAAGGTTTCTAGAATGACCATTTCTCATCTAAAAAATAACCAAAAAGGTTACAAATGTGCTATATTGGAAAAGCATTGTCTATGATAAATTACTATATCATAAAAGATTATGAATTTTACTTGTACTCATAATCTTTATAGACATGTAAATTTATCTTAATGGAATTTATGGCCTACTAAGTAAGTGAACTTTATGGAGAGGACTTTTTCACCCATACTAGCTCTTGGAACACAAAATTCTTAGGAGCTTGAACTAGGTTGTCACATGGAAAGATCAGTGTGCCATGTCTTCCCTTTATTGACATGAACTCCTTTGAGGTGGTTCTAGGCATTTCCTAGTTTCAAAAAAATCTCACAAAATTTTACAAGATAATACTTATAACTTGGTGATATTAGATTACAATAGGAGAAATTGAGCATCAAAATTGTGACAGGTGGACCATGGAACTAAAAAGAGATGAAGCATTTTCTAGTTATGATAGCCACACTGAAATTTTTTAATGGGGCTCAACATGTGTGTTTGCCAAGATCTCAAGTTAGAAGTGAAAGATAATGTTAGAAATTTCTCTTAAAAATGTTGATGCTCTGTAGAGAAGCATGCCAATTTTCTTTTTTCAAGGCCACTTGCTTGCCTATGTTGTAGAATATCTATGGGTCAAGATATTGAATCATTGCTTGGAGCATAACCAATCCCACATGCATCCTATTTAATGCTACAATATGTATTTTTGCAATATCAAATTTGTTTTTTGAGCAGATATCCAAAGAGGATTTGTAGTGCACTCATTGAAGACTATGATCACATCCTTTCACTAGGCCTAAAAAAAGCACAACTCATTAGGGACCTTATGATTTCATTTTATGGAATATCCATGATGCACAAGGTGCATTGATGTTTCTCTAATAATGTAGACAACTTTCTCACATTTCAATTTTGTATCTAATAACATGTTATAATTTTATGAGGCATAAGGGTCAAAAGTATCCTACAATCTATATTTTGACTCCTCATTTGCGTTGACCAAATTTTTTTCTTAGGTAAGTTAGTTGCAGATAACAAAATATGGTCTAAAGAAAATGTTTAAACTAGACTAAGTGTAAAGAGATTTGTTATGTAGAACTATTCCTTTTTCACATCAAAAGTATATAACAAATTTTTTGGGGACTTTTTTTAAATTAGGTTCTTACATTACTTATCAATAAATTTTGTTCGACTAAATCAAGGTGATATTTAAGCGGTAAAGTAGATCAATATTGTGATCTCAAGAATGTAGATTGTTGTCCTTGTCATTTTGAAAAAGTACAAGATGAGATTACAATAGTTCAAGCAATATAATGAACAAAACTATCCTAGCTTGTGTGTGATGTTTGAATTGAAGTTTTTGATTATCTACAAGGGGGGATATGTATCCTAAATCTCAATGGTAGCTCCCATGTGGAAGGGTCTATAGGTGGACATTCACAATGATAATGTCCATAGTAGAAGCATTCTCATTATTTTCTATTGATGAGTAGTATCTTGAATTTTTGAAGGCAAATATCACGTGTAATCTCATTGGAGTTGCTTCAAGGACATAAAAACAAGTTCATCTAACAAGTTGCTAGTTTTCTTGGCATAACATGTTTATCGTGAGGAGAAAAGGAATCTACAAAGGTAGCTTTTTCAGAAGGTGCTAGAGAGGATTATGCTAACCTAAGGGAGCAGTTTCTTCAACCTCACATAGAGAGCAAAGAATTGGAAGATCATGTATTTAGCTTTTCTTAAAGGTTTGATGTCTACTATAGAAAACACATTTTTTCAAGGTTTGATGTGAAATTTAACCCCTACACAATGGATTCAAACAATATTGGAGAAATAATTTTGGAAGTGGTGATATGCTGTAGAAGTAGCACACAAGGTGTCATATGTCCCTAAGCCACTATTATGCCAAAAATTACAAGGATAAAGCTACATATTTATGTTGATGACATAAACGTAGCAAATCCAAGCACAATTCCAACAACATGCATTAAAACTTATAATTAAAAGTACACATAAACATCATAATAGGATTGGACAGATGAGACTTATGATTCATCATCATTATGGCTTCTATTCACAAGAAGAGCGGAAGAATGCCTTCATAACTTTTATATGAAAAGAGCCAATACATCTATGAGATATTTTAAAAATAGTAGCTCCTTATAGAGAAGCTCAAAACTTGACCAACAATAACTCATCTCATAACTTGTTATAGCAACAATAATTAGGTATATTAATTGTAACACAACCCATGTCTTAAATCTTTAATCCCATAAGAAAGTCGATTTAATTTTGATCAAATTCATTATGTAGTTTGATTGTAGCAAAAAAAATTACAAAGTAATTCTTTTTAGAAGGAATCTTTATTATCGATGAGGTAGACTTAATCTTTGGAGTTGTTCTAACTAATATTAATCATTGAAAAAATGTTTATACATTATATTAAAAAAGTACTAAAGTTTGCTTTATAATCAAAGATTGTATAAGTAGATAAATATATTGACTAATAAAATCAAGCCACCAAAGTCTAAAACATACATCATAAACTTCTCGGAAGGTTCTAGCCTACGGAAGAAGAAGCGGCTATCTTTACAAACTTAGCCATTGCTATTCTTTGAATAGTGAAGCTCTTCACACAACCACTTCTGAATTAACTGATATGCTGTGGCATTTTAGACTTGGCCATCTTAATTTCAACAGTATTCAGCAAATGTTTGCTCAAGGTCTAGTACAAGACCAGCCTTCTGTCAGCAAGCCAACTTTCCCATGCGAAAGTTGTATTATCAGCAAGTATGCTAGAAGCCCCTTCATCTCAGACTCAGTTCACACATCCAAGGGCTTGCTTGACCTTGCACACAACGACATTTGTGGCCCGATGTAGACTGCTTCCACAAGGGGGAGCTCTCTATTTCCTAACCTTCATCGATGACTTCTCTCGAAGGACTGCTACCTACTTTATGAAGAACAAATATGAAGTGTTTAAGTTCTTCAAGCAGTTCAAGGCATTTGTAGGAAATCAAACCTAGAGGAAGATCAAGGCTCTACGCATAGATGGAGGGGGAGAGTATATCTCCACAGAATTCAAGGAGTTCTGCAAGGCCAGCGGAATACATCAACAATTTACAACTAGTTATTCACCTCAGTCCAATGGTATAGCTGAACGGAAGAATAGGACACTCATCGAAAGTGCCAAGAGCATACTAGGCCATGCCTCTCTTGCAAATAGCAAGTGAATTCGAGACATAACCTGGGGGTTGATCCATGTAGACCTCTTCGTCTAACTCACCATGCAAGAAGGCTATCTTCTCGTCCACAATGTGGATCCTGAGGTCATAAGCAGCTGCATATGCAAATAACAAATGTAGGGACGAATGTTTCATGACAAGAGAGAAGGTTTCAGAATAATTAGCTCCTGTTATGATGATTCAAATTCTCTTGACGTTGCTCTTCTTGCAAAAGCAATCCACCTAGTTCTTCATAGGTTGGAAGATTTTCTCTTGTGGCTATACTCGTCACAAACATTTGATGTGGCTCACTCAGACTATTCAATGTCAATTGCACGATCTCACGATCTTGTACTCGCTCTCCAACTACTGCTAATTGGTCACGGATCTCTTTGATCTTCAGTATGTGATCGGCAATAGTTGCACCATCATCCATCCGCAATGTATGCAACTTCATCTTCAGATATAGTATTCGAGATGTATTTGTCGTTTCAAACAATGCCTTCAATGTATCCCATGCTTCTTTTGGTCCTTCTGAATCTGAAATATAGCAAATAATTGCATCTCTAACTGATAGGTCGATGACATTCTAGGCTTTCCATTTTCTCCTATCAAATGTCCGCTGATCTTCTTCAATCACTGGTCTTGTCTCTTCACCTGTCACGATCTCCTATAGCTCCTTTTCCATCAAAATGTTCTTCAATTAGGGCTACGTTGAAGCAGCTAGTCATAATGCATATTAAAAAATAAAAGCATATAAAATCAAAGATAAACTATAAGAGTAGTGTAAGTTCACTTACCATGCTTGCTTGCAATCCTGCCTTTCTGCTCGAGCCCAACCTAGGGTTGCCTATCCCATGCATCCTAGCGGCCGCAACATCTTTCTGAATCTTGTATTTATCTGGTGTTCATTCATCTGCTTTTACACGATGTCAATCATTTTTTGAACACCAGGAAGGCTTGGATTGCCCGTCCCTATAAGCTCGTCGTGCCATATCACGACGATGCCTAATCCATAAGCTCATATGCTTATGAATTTCCTTCTCGTCGAATTCCTCTTCTTGTTGGAATTCGTCACGAAGGATACAATGGCAGTTGAAAGCTCACGACTTTTTCCACAAGCTGTTGGACAGTCACTATAAGCTTTGGATTGGAGTCTTTAACTTGATTTGCAACCTCAGCAACAGTGTACACTGGATTCACTGTAGTCACAATGGCTCCAGCGACCATGACAACTAACATTGACACTATGTAGTCCATGGAATTGGGTGCCACGATCATCACAACATCGCCATGGCCAATCCCCATTTGGCTAATGCCTGCTGCCGCTGCCCGAATAAGCCCATGTAGATCCTCATACGTCAAGCTTCGTCCAGTGGAAGCGTCCACCAGAGCTTTACGGTTGCCACGGTTAACATAGAATATGTGAGTGACAATGTCAAGAAAGGAATTGGAGGGCAAGTTTATTGGAGGACATTTGCTGTGGTAGATTCCCGTAATAACCTGTCGTTTATTGGCGGCAGGTTGTTCGGACCATTTACTAAATAATCTGTTGCCAAAATGGCTTTGGCATAAAGAATAGAGTCGGCCCAACACCACCCTTCCTTTTCTATTGGCAATTATATTGCCTTGAGGATCCACGTCATAATAAGGATTTGTGGATGACTCTTCGGTGGGGGCGGGAGCCGCGGCCTCTTGTGAGGGACCACCCTCATTTGGCTAAGCATATTTTGCAGTTGTGTTCTTTGCTCGGGAATTAATGATTCATATAAATTTTCTACAAAGTCTCCCGAGCTTTCACCACTGCCTAACCCAGACATAATTACTACATTCATAAACATACAATACATTACAATAAACCCTAATATATTGAAATGAAGTAGAAAAGAAAATCGATTACAGAACTTTAATGCATATTGGAGTGGGACTTTCATACCTGTGTTAACAAAAGGAGAGAGATATGTGTGTAGAGCTCGAACCTGCTCCAAGATTGGCATAAGAATCATGTAAGTGACAATGTATAAGAATAGGTATATCTAAAAATTAAAACATTAGAATCATACAAAAATTTTATGCTATTTGTGTTTTGTACTTGTGCATATATGTAGTTTATCACAACGAGATGAATTACATTTAGATCAGTCTAGCAATGAAGACAGTACTTAAGTTAACATGGTAAGTAATAAACATGCATGTGTTCTTGTTCATAAAAACTTTGTTATTATAAGTTAAAATATTGTGCTAAAGTGACATGCACTTGATTTTTGTTTCTCGTAGAAAAAGTATTTTCAAAATAAAATATGGTGCACATGCCTCAAGTGTGACGGACAAAAGATGCGTGAAAGACGCATTGTTGAAAATCATTTGTGGAAGTTTGGATGAAAAGAAGAAGGTCAACCATCGAATTTGGAAGACGTTGAGGTTTGTTAATTCTATATGATTGTTTTTATTATAATCTTCGTTAATCTATATATGTCACTTATGAAATTTGTTTCATGTGTGTAGCCAATACATTGAATGCCATTTCACGGAGTTGATCCATCTGTGTTTAGTTACAATCAACGTCAAGTTTTGGTAGACATGAGAAAACAAAGAATGAAACAGAATGAAGAGGCAAACACAATTGGAAAAGAGAATAATCACCTTGATTCTAATGATAAATGATGATGAAGTGCAACACGATGAAGCAATGCACAACATGTTTGAATCTTACTTTGAAACAAATGAGAATGATGATATGCATGCATCTTCTAATGAAAACGGAGATCACGAACAATTTGAGATGGATGAAGACGGATTCTATTGCGCAAGGAGGCAGACACTCCTCTATATCCTGAAGCATCCATTTCGAGACTAGCTACATCAATTCTTATTCTAAACCTTCAAGCAACATACAAATGGAGTGATCGTAGCGTGACATCTTTATTCGGGTACTTAACGCATAACACAACTATTATACTTTATAGCATATTTACATTAAGTTAATTTTTTTTCTTTTCTAACAACTCACATTGCTCTTTTTTTAGGTTGTTGCATCGAATACTTCCGAAAGAAAATGTCATACCTAAAACACGAAAAGAAGCACGAAAGATGATGACTGTGCTTGGAATGGATTACGACACAATACATGCATGTCCAGAAGACCATGTTCTATATAGAGCTGAGCATTCAGAAAAGCTTCAATGTCCAGTGTGTAACGCTTCACGTTTTCAAGATGACGTACAAGGGGATAAAGTGCCACGAAAAGTGTTACGACATTTTCAAATTATCCCATGATTGCAACGTTTATTTCAATGTAAATCTTTGGCACAACTAATCGATTGGCATGTCAAAAATCGATCTACGGATGATGTGATGCGAGTACCAAGTGATTCACCTGCATGGAAACATATTGAAGACCAATGGCCCGAGTTTAAAAACGAACCTCGTAATTTGAGATTTGGCCTTGCTATGGATGGTGTAAATCCTTTTAGCGTTCAAGCGTCAACTTGGTCCACATGGCCAGTTGTGCTCGTTAATTACAACATACCTCCATGGTTGAATATTAAAACGGGACACTGTTATTGGCTTTATTGGTTCCAGGAAAGTACAAGGCCAAGAACATGGATGTGTATCTTGCACCTTTGATCGATGAATTGTGCATTCTTTGGAATGGTATTCACGCTTACGACATCTCGAGACCTTTACAACAACGAAACTTCGTTGTTCGTGGAATTTTAATGTGGGCAATGAATGACTACCTCGGTTTAAGTGAATGTTCAGGTATCTATATAATGAATCTAATCCATTTTAGGGTTTAACGTTTGAGTATATTTAACTAAGCTTATGTTTAATTTGGCTTATGAACTATGCAGGTTTAACCACATCGGGTTACAACGCATGTTATATTTGTGGACCACTTTGGAGGGTCGACATAGCACAAATATGTTAAAAAAGGTGGTGTACGAAAATCATCACAAATACTTGCCGCTTGATCATCCTTTTCGAAGGTTGAATAGGCAATTTTTTGGAGGGGGAGGAGATAATCCTCTAACTACACCACCACCCCCATGCATGGGAGTAGCGGAATGGCATGGTGAATGGCTTAAACATCACGACGTTAATTCTTCATGGAATGAATCCATTGATGGTATGAAACGGTTGTCTATTTTTCATAAATTATCCTATTGGAGGAATTTATTGATAAACCATCTATTGGTTCCTATGCACATATTCAAAAACGTCGTTGAATCCTTATGGAACCACATCATTGGCATAAAAGACAACTCCGCAGTTTGTAAAGATCTACAAGCGGCCGATGTGGAAAGACGCTATTGGATTCAATACACCGAAGGTGGAGATGAGATTCTACCTAGTGTGCCGTGGATTCTTACAAAAGAGCAACTCTCATATGTTAAACATGTCATAAAACAAATGAGAACTCCAACAGGCTATGCACATTCTTTATGCAAGTCATTTACCAAAGATGGTAAATTAAGTGGATTGAAATCACATGATTGGCATAAGATGTTGCAATTCATACTTCCACTTTCTATTCGAGGTCTCTTCAACGATGACGTACGAAATATGCTTTACAATTTGTCATCAATGATTAGGTTTGTATATTTTTTTAAGCACTTGTATAAATATGTGATATTTTAATTTTTTATGTGTTAAACAACCTAATGTACTATCAATCTTGCAGGTGGATTTCCTCAAAAGAAATAAAAAATAGTGAATTGGATTCCATGAAAATCCGAATGATTGAAATGGTATGTTTGTTGGAAAGAGATTTTCCAACTTCCTTTTTGGATATACAAGTTCATCTTCTAGTGCATTTGGTCGAAGAAGTATCAATTGTAGGACCTGTGCACACGAGATGGATGTTCTATCTTGAGCGCTTTATAAAAGTTTTAAAGGGCTTTGTGAGACAAAAGGTAAGGCCAGAAGGTAGTATTGCAGAAAGTTGGCTTGTACAGGAATCTTTGTTTTATATCACCGAAATAATCTCACAATTGCATCCTGCAAGTCGAAAAATGTGGTGTGAAGAAGAAGATGAACATGTTAAGGGTGAAGTACCACAAGGAAATGGTGTGCAAATAAGACTTTCACCTCAATTAAAAGAAAAAACTGACACATTCATATTATATAATTGTGGACAAATGAAAAAGTGGATTTCAAGGTATGAAGAAGCCAAAAAGGAAAGAAACATAACATTGAAACGAAGAAGAAATATCAATCGAAGAAGAAGAAGGGCGTTGGAGAACGATGAACCTTTGGAGCTTTTACCTTCAAAATGCTCTCGTGAATGGATTTTTGATACGATGCTAAAAGCATCCAAAAACGAAGAAGAAGTGACCGAATTAGAATGGGAATTTGTTCGCGGATGTGGATGGAAGGTTAGTGTAATATTGTTTATGTAAAGTTTTGTTTTTGTACTACTCAATATATGAATAATATTTCTCATTACACGCATTTTTTTTTTTTTTTTGTGTTTTAGTATACATCATACACTGCTATGTGGGCATATGGACACCATTACCGTGTTGAGAGAGTTGACAACAAGCGACGTACATATGATTGTGGTATAATGGCCAACTTTCAACAAGAGAGTCGTTCTAGTGCGAGAGATCCTATTATCATTTCGAGTGACCTAGACTATGTCGGCACATTGCAACATATTTATGAAGTCGAATACGAGACTAATGGCAAATACTTTATTTTTGACGTAAAATGGTTTAAGGTCATCTATCATGGAAGTAACACGATTAGAAATGATAACTCAAAGTTTTTTCAAATCGACTCAACAAAATGTATATCGATGGACTCTCATGACACTTTAGTATTGCCACGACATTGCGAACAAGTGAGACTCTAAAATTTCAATGTCATTAATATTCGCAATCCAATTATTTATGTATCAATCTTATAATACTAACTTAATTTTTTTTAATTCTTTGGCAGATTATATTCCATCCAGATCGAATAGACCCAAGATGGTGGTATGTGATCCAACTTAATGCAAGAAAATGATGCGTGTTTGAAGGAAAAGATATTGTTGAATTGGATACACACGACAAACCACCACCCAATTTTGGCGACGTTTTGGAAGAACCTGAACCACTCATCCAAACTCGAAATGATGTCGAAATGATGGGAGAAGAAAGTACTGTGTAAGACAAAACGTGAAAAACCTGAAGGTGCTCTTAGACTAAAGGTATGCAAATCCTGAAGGTGCCCTTAGACTTAAGGTATGTAAATTACGAAAGCGCCCTTAGCCTGAAGGCAGCGAAGAAGGCAAAAAAGTCGAAGGTGCCTTAGACTGAAGGCAGTGAAGAATGCGAAGGTGCCTTAGACTAAAGCTAGCAAAAAATGCGAAGGTGCCTTAGACTAAAGGTAATGAAAAAACCGAAAAAGGCAAAGGTGCCTTAAAATGGTTTCTAAGGCATCTTGGCCACTTTGTCGCTTTTTTCGTGAAGAGGCATAAAAGGCGAAAAAGATGAAGGTGCCTTAAAAATGGTTTCTAAGGCATTCTGGCCACTTTCTCTCTTTTTTTGCAAAGGGGCTAAAAAGGCGAAAAAGACGAAGGTGCCTTAAAAATAGTTAAGGCAAAAATCTCAAAAAGAAAAAATGTGAAGGTCCAAAAACATGTAGTCGGCCTTCAGTTTTCAGGGTGCTCATTACTTTAACGATTTGTTTAAGACGGAGCATAAGAAATCTAACACTCCTTCTTAATGTGGATCCTGAAAAACACTTTGTACTTTAGTTTTAACATATCGTTAAAATCTGAGATGGTGCTCCTTTTGATAGAGCTAATATGCGTTTTGAATCCTTCAATAAATTCAGATTGTTACTAAATAGTAACGTATCATCTACATAAAAGGTGATGATTATGAAGGGATTCGATACAGAAGACTGAAAATAAAAATTCGAGTCTGTCGAGTTTGGAATAAAAAACCATTTTCATTAAAAATGCATTGGTCTTCTCTTGATCAATATCAGGTGTTGACATTGCCTCTGAAACAAAGTTTGATTCCTGCACAAAGTAGCAGGCCGGATCATTCGTAAATCGGGATGGAGGCTGTCTTGATCGGTTCGATCTTCTAGATTGGAATGCGATCCTTTGATGCGATTTGTTTTGTTGAGGGACTGCCTCATTGTCGGAGTCAGTGTAAGTGTCAGTGTCAGTGTCAATCTTCTGCTCAGTCCTGAGTTGTTCGGAACTGTTGGTGTCGATTCTAGGATCTGAATTCGAAATAGCTTTTCCCTTGTGGTCGATAAACTAATCTTTCGCAAAAATGACATTTTTGTTCATGAAGGCCTTTTGAGAGCCCAAATTGAATAGCTTGTATGTTTGATGGTCTGAGGAATAGTTGATGAAGATCGACCTTCTGTTGGTGTTGTCCAACTTCCTACTTAGATCAACAGGGATCTGTGAGTAGGCTATGCATCCAAACACTCAAATATTTGTGAATGATGGCTTGTGTCCACACCTCATAAGGTATCTTGCCATTCAGGGCCTCTGAGATGGATCGATTTTGACGCTGGTTGCTGTAGTAACAACTTCTGACCAGAATTTCTTTGGAAGAGAGGCATGGTCCAGCATGCTCTTTGCACTTGCGATGAGTGTTTGATTCTTCCTTTGAGCTACACCATTGGACTGAGGTGACTAGCTGGCTGAATGTTGTTGTAAATGTATTTGATTAGCCTTGCAGAAAGCTTTGAACTCGATGGAGATAAATACTCCCCTTGCATCAGAGCGTAGAGCTTTGATTCTTCTCTGGGTCAATTATTCTGATGATGCCTTGAACTGCATGAAGAACTTGAGAGTCTCGAATTTGTTCTTCAAGAAATATGTTGCAGTCCTCTGAGAGAAGTCATCAATGATAATCAGTAAATAGACAGCTTCCCCTGTGGAAATAGTCTCCATAGGACCACAAATGTCCATATGTACAAGATCTAACAAACCTTTAGAAGAACGAACTGAATCAGAAGTGACTGGAGTTCTAACATGCTTGTTGGAAATACAGCTTTCACATGAAAAATCGATTTGCTAATGAACGGTAGATCTTGTACTAAATTTTGTTTTGACATTTGCTGAATACAACTGGAATTTAAATGGCCTAATTTGAAATGCCAAAGCATCTCAATTGATTCAGAAGTTGAAGTAAAAAGAGCTTGACTACTTGTAGAATAGGAGTGATTGAAAGCAATAACTTTCCTAGATTCGTCAAAAATAATACAGTCATGTCTATCAAATTTGACCCTTTGATCCAAATCTGTGATTCTGCTAACTGAGAGCAGGTTTTTGGTCAGATTTGGAATGTGAAGAACATTGGACAAAAACATTTCATCACCTTTCTAGAATTCGACTTTGACTATTACTACACCCTTGATAGTATGAGTCGAGTTGTCTCCAAGTTGCACAACTGTAGGATGGGTGTATGACTTGTAGTCATGGAACCAGTGTCAATGGTGAGTCATGTGGTGTGATGCACCTGAGTCCAAATACCACGAATCAATATCCTGTTGTTCTTCGACTTTTGTCAAGAAGGCAACTTCATCTTCCTCCTGTTGCTGGATCGAGTGATTGGTTGAAACAATATTTGCTTGTTGTTGGAACTGTTGCTTCCTTTCGTTGTTGTAGTGCAGCGTTCTGCAATCCTTGATAAGGTGAGTAGTCCTCTTACAGTACTTACTGAATAGATTCAATCTTGGATGAAAGGAGGAAGACTCTGAAGTTGATGGTGTGTTTTTATACAGGTCGTTGCATGTTGCTCTTGTTGTCAAGATAGTCTGACTGTGTAGACCTCTTGGATCTAAACTTCTGATTTTTTGAATACAAACCTTGAGGATCCGATCCTAAGCCTGAGAAGAATGCTGATCTTCTGATCTCCTCTTTTAGGAGCAGCGCAATTACTCTTGATAGAGTGAGGTGCTTATGGGTAGAAATTCCCATTGCCCAATTTTCGTAGGCTTCAGGTAGACTCGATAATGGAGTCATGAGTACATCAGAATCTTCTATGACTGAGCTAGTTGCAATCATCTGTTCCATAAGATTTTTGAATGTGTTGAGGTGACTCAAAATACTATCTACATCAGACAATCTAAGGGTGAAGAATTTCTTCCTCAAATGAAGCTTGGAAGTAACGTTTCAGATGTCGTAGAGAATTGCTAGGATGTCCCATGCATCCTTAGTAGTCTGAACAGCACGTATGTGGCTAATCTGAGTATCCTTGATGTTGAGGGTGATCATGGCAAATGCTTTGCCATCTCGCAGTCTCCACTTGGTGATGATGGCTGATTTGAGCTCTATGCCATCAACGATGTCCCACAGTTCTTTGGCTAGAAGTATAACCTTCATCTTGAATTTCCAGAAATGGTAGTTATCTCCATCGAGTTTATCAATGAGAGATGAACTAAATCTGATTTTCGACCAATGCTTTGAAGCTCTTGAAATTGTCAAATGCATTTGATTTCTTCTTCAAGAAGTAGAGTATGTAAATCACGAAGGCGCCCTTAGATTACAGCGAAGAAGACAAAAAAGAAGAAAAAGCCAAAGGTGCCTTAGACTGAAGGCAACGAAGAAGGGGAAGGTGCCTTAGAATAAAGGCAGGAAAAAAGTCAAAGGTGCCTTAGACTAAAGACATCGAAAAATCCGAAGGTGCCTTAGACTAAAGGCAGCAATAAAAACCAAAAAAGACGAAGGTGCCTTAAAATGGTTTCTAAAGCATTCTGGCCACTTTGTCGCTTTTTTCGTGAAGGGGCAAAAAGGCGAAAAAGACGAAGGTGTCTTAAAAATGGTTTCTAAAGCATTCTGGCCACTTTGTCGCTTTTTTGGCCATGGGACGAAAAAGACGAAAAAGACGAAGGTGCCTTAAGGATGGTTAAGGCAAAAAATCTCAAAAGGAAAAAATGTGAAGGTCCGAAAACATGTAGTCGGCCTTCGATTTTCAAGATGCTCATTACTTGAACGATTTGCTTAAGACTGAGCATAAGAAATCTAACATTATCATCTGAAAGAGGATATTTTTTTCTCTCTTGAGAAACGATAAAACCTTTTATACTACATAATTCATTGATTTTGTAGAAATCTATAACAACTAGGCTACCACATAACTTGGCGCCATTGTCGGGGAGACGAATCTTCGTCTTTTCATGATTTTTAAGTGCACTAAGTCCACTGAATCTTATTCATGTAATGTATGCCAAGAGATCAGCCACACACAACTATTGAATAGAAACATTTAGAACAAGCACAACGATTAGAAGCTTATAGAAAGGCACACAATTTGTATTTCCAGAATTTGCGAAATTCACCAATAAGAATTAGATTAAGTCCTGAAGTGTTTGATAATCTTTATAGCACTTCTGTAGCACTTGTAAATACATTTGAGCGAGAGCTTGCTTATTCAACGAATCCATCTGAATCTTCATCTTCGGAACATAGTTCTGATACTAGTTCTGAATCCGAGTCCGAACAAGACCCTGATCCATCATCAGAGCCAGAATCTAAACAAGAGCGTGAACCATTTCTGAAATCTACATCTACACCATCTGAGCATAGTTTTGAGTCATCTGATCCACCTGATCCATTGGATCCACCACCTAAGCCATCACATGATAATATGGCTAAATTCAAAGCCACCCACATCTACCAAAATTAGATATGACTTCTTCAAAGGGTCATCATCTTATGATGCGGACAACTATTTATCACAATTTGAGTCAATTGCTAAAGCCAATAAAAAAAACACTGATGAAGACAAGGTTAGAATCCTGCCAGGTCTTCTATGCAAGCAGGCGAGAATCTGGTATAGACAATTGGTTCCGAAAATGGTAAATACTTGGAATGCTTTAAAGGCAGCGTGTCTTAAACAGTTTAGGGAGCTATTCCACAAGACTGTTAGCATGGCTTAATTCTGTGGAGAAAAAGCCGAAGGAGTCGCTTAGGAAATATACTTGAAGAGTTAAGAATTTGATAGGGAAACTAGGGGCACAATATCTTGTCCCCATGCAAAATGAATGGTTCTTGGGTGAATTACCCAAGAAGATGGATAGGTATTGTCGTCAGAGATTGACGAATTTGTTAGAGGATGTCATAGCATCCACAAAGAATTATGAAACTTCTAAAATTTCTAGAAGAAGAAGAAATGATAGAAAAAGTAATAAGAAGCATAAAAGAATAGAAGAATCTGACTCATCTACTGAGTCTGAATTAGAATCCAATTCAACAGATGAAGAAGAGTCCTCTTATTCTTTGTCTTATTCTTCATCGTCTGAAGAAAAAACTAGTTATAGAAATTTTTTGAGTAAGAACTCAAATAGGAGAAGGAGAATGGAAAAGTCCGAAAAGACAGATCCATTAAGAAAAAGTGTAGAGATTTTAGCAAAAGAAATGGAGGACTTAAAAGTCCATATGTCCAACATTAAAGCTAAGAGGAAGAAAGCGAAATCAAACGCTAACCTTTGATGTACAACTTGTGGTAAAGAGGACATTCTAAAATGAACTGTCCTAATGTACAAACCAATTATTAGAGGAAGAATTATTTCTTTGTCCAGTTGATAATCATGAGGAGGGAGCCTATACCACTACTCCTTCTAACCATAAGAATTTTACATCTAAACCGCGCAATAGCCAACAATATACTATTCTACGTAGAGGAGGGACAAAAGATTCCACTCCACCACCCAGAGTAAAGGGTCCATGCTATAATTGCGGAGCCCCTGGTCACTCTTTGTCTGACTGTCTCGAACCTAGGAGGTCAGTAGGATATGTGCCACTTTGTGCTAATTGTAAAGGCGAAGGACATGTTACTGCTGAATGTCCTCAGCCACAATAGCCACGGTCTAAACGACGGTTTGTTAATACACCCAGAGAAGATGAGCCACGACCATCAAAATCTAACGCTGACATGGTATTCCAAAGGATAGAACTAGAGTTCGAGACCATAGAAGATCAAGACCAAGATTAAACTTAGATTTAAATAAAGTCACAACTAGAAGTAGGAAAAATATGCCAACTCTTAGAGATAAAAAGAAAACTAAGAAGGATAAAAATGCGAATATTGTGAAAAGTGCAAAAAGCATGAAAAATGTGACAACCAAGATGCAACCTGCAAAGCAACAAGAGCAGGTCTCACATACCCTGTTCTAAGTAGTGAATGGGTATCACCTATTGTAATAGTTCCCAAAAAGAAGATAGGTAAAATAAGGGTATGTCAAATTTTTAGGAAGTAAAATGCTGCCACAACAAAAGACTATCATCCATTACCATATACAGACATCCTAGACCAAGTAGCTGCACCACCTGACAGAAATCTCCTTGTAGGGGTAGATCACCAAATACCGTACTATTCATGAGGAGTCTATTGAGTTAAAAGCTTGACCAATCGGTTATAATTGTATGGTGTGGGTGGTCATCAATACCGATTGTTGATTTATCTTGATGTATAGTGTGGCCTTTACTCGGAATCCCTCATTATCCACTTCTATTGCTAAATCCCCTGTTCAAAGGCCATGTATCGTAGTATCGAGTCCTATGATCGTAACATAGAGACCAGTACTGCGAAGTATGGGGCAATATCGGCATGGTCGGCGCTCCTCTTTCATGCCTTAGTTTGTCTCATAGTGTGGTGTTCTGCATTGGGGATGTTCTAGTGAATGCTAGTGCCAAGGATGCTTACTTGACCAGGTTCTATTAACTCTAGGAGGTGTGGGTCTTCTCCCCGCCTACTCATCATATATGTCATACATAACATGTATACGTGGACCTCCTATCTCCACATCTGATGATACCTTTCAATTCATAAGCTGATTGACCTGCACAATCTTCCCTGCAAGAGATGATCGGCTTATGCAAAGTTCTCTTGTCATTGACAGTCTTCTCAAGACAACTAACGATAATATCTGTTGTTATTTTGAAGTGTTTGAGAGCATCCTTTTTGAGCTGAATATGACCCAGCTAAGGTGATTTTCTTCTTTGGCTTCTATTCCACTCTCATGTGACTGGTATCCTAGAATATTATGTGTACACAGGATTGGTTCGTCCCAACTCCCCTGTGCTCCTTAGTCCACTTTCCCTGAAGACACTTGTAAATATATACTAGCTGAATCAAGCTATTTAAGTGTCAATAAAAGTGTTAAGTTTTATCATTATCAGAATTCTTCTGTAGCCAGCGTCATCATGCTCCGCAAGCTGAAGTTATTACTTCAAGGCATTGTACTCACTGTTGATATTAATTAAAGTGCAATTTTTGTCTCACTACTGTATTGTTCATTTGCGCAATTCTGTATAAATCATTCTTCTTGAATATTTTTGCTGCTAACTATTGTGTTTCCGATCCTACACGCCTACGCTCAAAGCTTCGAGCTTCCGCTGTCTGTCATCCCCACGGTTTACAACATATATTACCAAAGAAGTTATTTACATTTAATACTTTCAGACTTTATTTTTTTAGGACTGTTCCTTCAATATTAGGAAGACACTTTTCAATAAATGCTGGTCTAATCTGTTGATATATCATTAATAGTCTAAACACTTCAAACACTTCTGTGTTTTGGTCCTCACAAGGATATTAGTTACTTTCGGGTCACATCCAGTATGACGTGGCATAACTAACAACTTGATTTATTGGAGTACCATGTATCCAAGACTAGGAGTATATTGAATCCTATGTACTGGTCATGGACAATTATAGGAACAATTCCTTTAACTTTCAACATTAACCTAGAAAATCATTATCCTTAGTCTAACTTACTTATCAAACAAGTACTCAGAGATAAAGCTGTTTTCAAACCATTTATCTCTGCTCTGGAGTGCAACCTCTGGTTTGAAACGTACACTAAGCGATAAATTTTCTCATCTGGGTTTCATTCTCTATAAGTTAGTAACATCACCTTCATGTAAAATACTTACATAAAACACTAAGTGAAATATTACCTAACTTAGGAGATTAAAGTTAAAGAAAAATAACAATTATAGTCTAAAATCATCCACAAACTCTGGCAGACAATTCATAAAATTTTCCAAGTACCAATATCCTTAAAATCCAATTCTAAGATATGATATTTCATTCAACTAGAATCTCTAGGAGAATCATTAAGATATAAAATGATTAAAACTTAACTTTGAGTATCCTAGATACTTTCTTGAGTTAAATGCCCCTGTTTCTAGCTTCAAATACAAGAAAATAACAATCATTCATCTTAATAGATTTGTCTGTTCCCTAAGATAACTGGAGATCTAATAAAAAAAAAATGTACTCAAGCATCTGCAAACCATAAACAATGCAGAATAGCATCCACTAGATAAATTAAATCCTCCACAAATAAAATAACTTATCTTGTGAGAATGTCTATGAGATCCATAGGCTCTCATAAAACACTGGAGCAAAGAAATTCAAAACACTAATCTGAATTCTTACTCAAATAATAGATCAAGAAATAATAGTTACACATAAGAATCATCACAATTCCTTATAATCCTCTAACAACAATTAAGTATCTATTTATGATCCATCAATCATAAATATTTAGATTTGTATGATTCGTCAATCATAATTTTCCAAAACGCTACTTATTCATTACAAGATACTGGAGTATATGTCCAACATAACTCCGAAAAAGTAAGAATCATACCAAAATCTTTCCCACTAGGAAATACTTGAGCAAAGCTTGCCGAGATCGCTTGAGGTATCGCTCAGTTGTGAACACTTCCAACGTGGTATTTTGAAGCAAAAGATACTATCGCAATCAATGATTATCACAACCCACGTAAGCTTATTCTCTTCTCACATAACAAGTAGGAAAAACCCTTATCATTCTTAAGTAGTCATCAAGCCAAGCAATCAATAGCAATCTTACCTTTTCTTATGGTATCTTCCACTTGAATCCTCTTTCGATAGCTTTCCCAAGTCCTCTCTTCTCCACGTGGAGAAGGTAGCAGTAAGGAGGCAAACCAATAGAGAGCAAGAGAGGGAGAAAAAGAGAGAGAGCGGGAAGAGTAAAGTGTAGGATTGTGTAACTTTCCTTAATATAGAGATTTCAGAACACTTGGTGCACTTGAAATCTCTTGATGCTCACCATTGGATCATAACCCCATAATGTGCAAAGATCACAGCCATTCAAAGGAAACCAAATTCCCACCAAAGGTTTAAAAAAAAAAACTCTCTTAGAGGGCCATATCTCTAAGTTTGGCAAAGTAAGGCATTTTATAGTAAGTTCGAACCATATGGGGAAAAAAGTTTTTTATTTGCTGTTTTTGAAATAAAAAGAAGCATAATGACCATAAAGTAGAGTCCATATGAGAGAGAGAGAGAGAGAGAGAGAGAGAGAGAGAGAGAGAGAGAGAGAGAGAGAGAGAGAGAGAGAGAGAGAGAGAGAGAGAGAGAGAGAGAGAGAGAGAGAGAGAGAGAGAGAGAGAGATGTGAAGAATGGTAAAAAATATATTCCTATGTTGACTTTGGGGGCTATGCTCATTTTATTTCTTTGTATATTATTTTGTATATCAAGGAATGTGAATTGAGCACATATCCTTGTAGAATAGGTCGAGTTTGAGTTTGGTAGGATTTGATGTGTTGGCATGCACAAAGTTAGGTAGCATGCAAAGTTAGGTAGAATGTAACTAGGAAAATTCTACACATGTATAGTTTGTCTAGGAACAAGATATGCAATTCTTGCCACATCATGCATGTACTTTGAGATGTGGGTCTATGCTAGTAGAGTTAACTAAAACATGTGGATCAAGCTTTGAACACTAGGAAGTCCACCTAGAAATTCGAGCCTCATGGTGTAGGGAATTCTTGGCTAGTTTGCTATATTGTGAATATTGCGATTTTGATGAGTTCTTGGACATTCTCTCTCTACTCGAGTATTTTTGCTTCATATTCTCTCTCTACCACCCGGGAGGAGGCTATTTTTGCCATAGTGAGCACTTAGAATTATTTCTATTGTCTATCTCTCATAGTAAGGACTTAGTTTTTTGTGTCTGTGTTGGCTGATTCTAATGAATCCCCAAGAAACTCGACTAGAGCTACCCAAGAGTACCTCTCACCTTAGACCGAGAAGGTCTCTAAGAAGACAAAACGAATGAAGACTGAGAGCCGAGTATGAGAGCCGAGGAATACTAGTTAGTAATGACAAGCAAGAGCTGACAGGCATGACATAAACTACAAGGCAGAACAGTTCTATAAGCAAGAAGAGAGAAAAAACCAACAGATTCTTTGGAGAAGGGAATCTGTCAACATTTGGCCCGTTGCCACTTGCACCATTCACACTCATAAACAATACATGCTGCAACACTTCCTTTGATCGGATCCATACAAGCAATTTGAAACATTTTCAGATCGGTTCATAGTTCAAAACGACCGGCAACCACCCTCCACACGTCTACATACCTCCTCAGATCCTTCTGAATCCTCCTCTACCCACAGTATACACATCGATGCTCTGCACCCCTTTCGCACCCCATCTCAACCGAGACCTCCTCCATCACCATCTCAGCCAAGTCCTCCTCCGTCACCGTCTTAGCCGAGCCCCTTCGTTCCCATCTCAATTGAGTCCCCCTTCGTTATCATCTCGACTGACACAAGTGCTAAAAAAAAAAAAATTCAAATCTCGACCGAGGTTTCAAATCTCAATTGAGAATTTTTTTTCAAATCTCAACCAAGAATTTTTTTTCAGATCTCGACCGAAGGTTTTGGTTACGATCTTGACTGAGGGCACTAGTTAAGATCTCGACCGAGGGCACATGTTCAGATCTCGATCAAGGGCATTGGCTCAGATTTCGACCGAGGACATTGGTTAAGATCTCGACCGAGGCAATTAGATCAAATCTCAACTGGCGGATCACTTAACTCCAATCTCGACCAAAAAGTCCTA
The DNA here is from genome assembly GCA_029204225.1 of Diphasiastrum complanatum. Lineage (NCBI taxonomy): Eukaryota > Viridiplantae > Streptophyta > Lycopodiopsida > Lycopodiales > Lycopodiaceae > Diphasiastrum > Diphasiastrum complanatum. The sequence continues at coordinate 37,083,227 of CM055093.1, read as the reverse complement.
AAAATTCAAAAAATACAAACACACCAGAAACCCATTCAAAACACAAAAATACACGACATTACACAATGGACCACCATATTGATCCTGATAATTCAGAAGATGATCCATACAAAATAAGGTCTCCTACAGCTGAACAAGTCAGACGTCATAGGTTCCATACTAATCTTGATATTCCAAAAGATAATCCATACAAAATAAGATCTCCTACATCTGAACAAGTCAAACGTCAAAAGTTAGACATCATAGGTTCTACCGAATGAGGTCCCAAATACACGAGCCATCCACAAACCCATTTGAGGGGCAAGAACTTGATAGAGCCGAGTCTTCACGAGCATGAGCCCATGTTCATGGTGTTGAAACATCACATGCCAGAACACACCTGAATGGAGCTTCTGCCACTCATGGAGCTCATTTTTGTCAACATCCATGTCATGTATATGAGATTCAGCATAATTCTAGACGTGGATACCCGGTACTCCACATACGAGATTATTGGTTACACCTCATTATTCTGAACTAGGCTAGAAATGCAATCAATAACCTTATGACGACCCAGTCACACATCTAATAACATGTGGAGCTATTGTATGGATTAGGATGGCTATTGGCATGGTGTACAGTGTTACATCCACATCTGGCGTATAGGATTCGGCATAGTCCTAGACATGGATACACATTACTCTAGTACTCGAGATTATTGGATGCGCCTCGTTATTCCGAACTAGGCCAAAAATGTAATTAGTAACCTTGTGAGGACCTAGTCACACAAATTGTGATGTGTGAAGCTATTGAATGGTGTAGAGAGTATCAATAGTAATGAACTGCCTATATGGGGATACTGAAAGGGCTATTTCCTCTTAAAGAAACTCGCCCTATTCCCATTCTCGTTGTGAGTTTTCATTTCCAAATTACTCTCTCTACACCTGCCTCTTATTCCCTAGCACGGGGGAGATGCTATTGGAGAGTGATCAGTAGCATCTGCATGTTTGGGTGGTTTGGCTCCATAGTCATTCCTTCGTGCGTGTCTTGTAAGCAGGATCTTGGAGGTGTTTTTCCTTACAATGGTATCAGAGCAAGGCTTACGAAGATTGAAGGGATTGGAGCTATGGATCTTTTTCTCGACACTTTGGTGGATATCAATCCATTTTCTCTTCCTATTGGTGAACAAGCTTCCAAGTGGGTATTCTATTAGTACTTCCACTTGCATGTTACTAAGATCCATCATATTTTGGCCAGTTATGATGATTTTTCAAAGTTTTGCTTGCATTTCAAATAACTTGTTGTAGATCTAAGTTTCCAGCAAGTATGACTTCAGTTTGGATTTCATTAATTGCTAAATTAAATATTGCATGCCAAAATTTTACAAGATTTACGGTTTTAGGCTATAATTTTGGTCAAAAACTGCTTGTTTTTTAGGGTTTTCGGCTAGAAATGGGTAGTAAGAACCATAACCTAGCAAAATTAGAACAATTAATGGTTGTAGAAACATAATTGAGTTGCACATGTGAGAAATATGAGGATGCGTGAGGTAGAAATAGAGACCATGAATATTACTAAAATTGATGATTTTTGCAAAAAAATTCATAGATTTTATTACATATTGTTGTAAGTCACCTTGTAAACCCTGCATGAGGGTAGATCAACATCTTTTGAACCTCTACAAGAAGTTATAGTCGAGAATTCAAAGGATAGAGTGTGTAGGAGGCCCAGAAAAGTTGAAAAATGTCTTTTTCATGCTTTTTGGAAAATTTCGTTCTACAAATCTACCAAAGGATCATGCATGGAGTTGATCCAGCCTATATTGTATTCCTCTTGGTCTTTCCAACAAGCTATCAGACCTTCAAATTGGTCGTCGAAGTCTTGTGCTCCATCTCCATGAAGTTTGTTGCTAGAGCACCCTCCCACAATATGAAAAATCGTCGTTCTCAGCCTATGCTGCATCTCTGGACCTGACTGAAGGCTTCACAGAAGTCTAATGGACTATTAAAGACTGTTGGTCAAGCCTCTTTGGGTGTGTGCATGGTGTTTTGGCGATTTTGCATAAAATTTCCTGAAACAATGTGACCTCTTACAGAATATTCAATCATTCTATTTTCACCCGTGTGAAGCTGAAGTGGTAAAGTGACATGGCAGTCATCTCAAAAAATTGTCCTCCCTATGTATTGTGCTTTATAGTGACCAATGTTGATGGGCAACTCAACAAGTACAAAGCACGGTTGGTTGCGAGAGGATTTGAGCAGCAGGAAGGTATTGATTTTGAGGAAACCTTCACACCCGTAGCTAAAATGGTAACTATACGTTCTATCATTGCTATTTCGTTTTCCATGGTTGGAAGATCCAGCAAATGGACATTAAATCTGCTTTTCTTAATGGAATGCTGGATGAAGAGGTGTACCTAGTAAAACCTCAAGGATTTGTTGAGCCAGGGAGAGAGCATCTCATTTGTAAGCTCGACAAAGCCATTTATGGATTGAAGCAAGCACCACGGGCGTGGTACTCTTGCATTGATGAACACTTCAAGCAAAGAGGAATGGTAAAGAGTGATGCTGATCCTAATCTTTATATTCTAAGACAAGATTCAGATATAGTATTCATTGTGTTGTACGTGGATGATTTGATTATTATAGGAAGTAATGAGAGTTTAATTGATGAAATAAAATCAGATCTCTCCAATGCTTTTGACATGAGTGATATAGGATTGATGCACTATTGTCTTGGCATTGAAGTATGGCAAAAGGAAGACATGGTCTTTCTTACACAAAGCAAATATGCACGAGATTTGCTCTATAAGTTCAATATGCAGGATTTTAAGCCTTTGAGAACACCTATGGATGTCAACATGAAGCTTACTGCATATGATGAATCTGAGAAAGTGGATGCTTATTTGTATAGACAGCTGGTGGGTAGTTTGATTTATTTGACACACACACGACATGATATTTCTTATGTTGTTGGTGTTGTTAGTAAATTTATGCAAGATCCTAGTCAAGCACACTAGAAGTCTGCTAAACGTATTCTCAAATACATTCGAGGGACATTGAATTTTGGTTTGAAGTATGATTATCCCGAAGCGCCAATGTTGGTAGGTTATACATATGCCGATTGGGCTAGTAATATTGATAACAGAAGATCTACCAGTGGTCATACATTCAGTTATGGTACAGCTGCAATTTCATGGAGCAGCAAAAAGCAACTTACAGTAGTCTTATCATCAACGGAAGCTGAATATCGAGCACTCAGCAATGCTACACAAGAAGCGGTATGGTTACAAAGATTGCTTGTGGATTTAGGTCAATCATAGGTGGATGCGACTACTATGTCTTGTGATAATCAAAGTTGCATTCACCTTGCCAAAAATCCAGTTTTACATGCTCGAACCAAGCACATCGAAATACACTACCATTTTTGTTCGAGAGAAAATTCTTGATGGAGCCATTGATCTTTTTTTTTTTAGTTCTGAAGATCAAATGGCAGATATTTTTACTAAGTCATTAGGTAGATGTAAATTTGAGAGGTTGCGTACTCTATTAGGAATAGAAGAATGTAATTTTATCATTGAGGGAGAGTGTTAGAAATCAATGATAAACTTCATTGTTACTGTTTACGAGGTACATTAATGGTGACAGCTATGACCAGCTGTCATTAGCCGTAGGGTAGCCTATTAGTCTACTCGTAGGTCTTCTTTCTCTATCAGGGGTTCAAGGTTTATTTGTATATTTGACATTCAATATGATATAGAGTGATAGTGTGATTGTGCGTGTTCTTCTTCTGCCTTCTTGTGGTGAATGCTTGATGTTGCATATCTGATTGTTGACATCAACCTTTTCTGACAAATTTAATGGAAATAACCTTTGCCGAACTCTCAAACAAAGAATCTGACTCAGATAAATCTAGGGTAGAATTGGCGAAGGTTCCTAAGACATAAAAATACAATTTCTGTAGTTTGACGAGAGTAAAAATAGAGATTTTCTATGATCCTGATAAAATCAACATTCATCAAACTCAAAAATGATAAATTGCTATAAATAGCATAATAAAAAAACTCGACGAAGGATTTGGCGATGTTGACAGATCTCTTGCTCCAAAGGGCCTGTTTTTACTTCTATTCTTTCTGGCTCTTTTTTAGAACCGTTTTTGCCTGTTATCAGTCTTCATGACATTCGTTAGATAGTTTCTTGATTTTATGATGCCAACCCAGGTAGAAGGGACAAAGTTTCGTTGTTGTATAGATTTCCTTTGTCCTGCCTGACATCACTCTTGAACGCACTTACATTCTACATAGGATGCAAGCCAAGATCGCTCATTCACACATCAGCATGCAAACCAATGAACGTTCAGTAGCTTCTATTGCTACTTACTCTAAAAGCAGATTGAAATCAGATCCTACACTACACTGAACTGAGCTACATTTGCATAAACTGATAAACAAGAAACAAGAACTATTCTACAGCATGTTAGAAGTCCAAGAATCAAGAAACTAACCAGCCTTTTGATTCTTGGAAATCCCAAGAACATCAAGAACTGGATTGTACAGAGATATGCAAGAATCACACCACAGATCCAGCCTATTTAGTTTACTTGAATGCTAGTTTCTACATTAATCCACAAGAAAGCGAGAAAGTTAATCCACTCTACAAAAACAGGAAATCTAATCCACTCTACATTCCACAACCACACACAAAGAGAGAGTCTCTTAAATAAGCAAGGGAGCTACTTAGGTGGCATCCTGGTGGAATTTCCACATTTCACAAATTACAAGTGGAATAATGCTCTCCACTAGAGGTCAGCATCAAAAGGTGGCTCACTCTACTTTCTTTAAGAGGGGCCTACTTGCATTTATTGCATTTGCTTAGAAATACTAGTTCCTACATGTTCATTCCATCTTATGGGATTCACCACAAGGCTTACACAGTTCTTACTTGTCTTTCCTTCTTACTTGTAAATGGATATACAAGATCAAAAATGGAGTTGATGGGCAACTCAACAAGTACAAAGCACGGTTGGTTGCGAGAGGATTTGAGCAGCAGGAAGGTATTGATTTTGAGGAAACCTTCACACCCATAGCCAAGATGATAACTATACGTTCTATCAATGCTATTTCGTTTTCCATGGTTGGAAGATCCAGCAAATGGATGTTAAATCTGCTTTTCTTAATGGAATGATGTTTGAAGAGGTGTACCTAGTACAACCTCAAGGATTTGTTGAGCCAGGGAGAGAGCATCTCATTTGTAAGCTCAACAAAGCCATTTATGGATTGAAGCAAGCACAGTCCCGGAGGCATAAAAATGGCCATGACAGTATCAGACAGATTGAAAATCTGTTGAGTGGGAGAGATTTTTACAATACTTGTGAGTTGTTGTGGAAAGTGCTATTTGTGTGAAAGGTTTGCCAAGAAATCTCTCATTTGTCTGTTTGGAGTACCGCAAATCACACTAGATAGTGTCTAGTACTACCATTCAGAGTTAGGAGGCTTCATACTTCTCACATTACTGATCTCGGTCTTTTGAACGATCACACATTTCGAAATATTTGCAAAGAGGAGGCGGCATAGCCTCCCCGTCGAAGTGGAGAATCTAGAATATTTTCTCTGAAAGTTCTGATATTCCCTCTACTTTTCATCTTTTCCGTACCAATATTGGATGACGCGCCAAAGGTAGGAAAAATCCTGAATAGTCGTACATCTGCGTGTCGTAAAAATATAGCATGTCCATACCAAATATCGGATCCACGCTCCAAAAGTAAAGAAAATATTGAGCAGTCGTACATCCGCACGTCATACCGATATCGCATACCCGTACCAATATTGGATCCACGCGCACGAGCTAAAGAGAATCCCGAGCAGTCGTGCACCCGCGCGTCGTACCAATATCAGGTGTCTAACCAAAAAAATTTACAATTCTGTGGTGTGATAAATTTTGCTATCTAGACTCATCTATCCAGTAATGGCACTTCTAAGCGAGAGTGTCCTTAACAAGTCAAGCAAATTGAAAGGTGCTGGCAACTATGCAGTTTGGAAATTCAAACTGAAGAACATTTTGATGGAAAAGGAGCTATGGGAGAACGTGACAGGTGAAGAGACAAGACCAGTGATTGAAGAAGATCAACGAACATTTGATAAGAGAAAATGGAAAGCCCAGAATGTCATCAACCTATCAGTTAGAGATGCAATTATTTGCTATATTTCAGATTCAGAAGGACCAAAAGAAGCGTGGGATACATTGAAGGCATTGTTTGAAACGACAAATACATCTCGAATATTGTATCTGAAGACGAAGTTGCATACATTGCGGATGGATGATGGTGCAACTATTGCCGATCACATATTGAAGCTCAAAGAGATCCGTGACCAATTGGTAGCAGTTTGGAGAGCGAGTACAAGATCGTGAGATCGTGCAATTGACATTGAATAGTCTGAGTGAGCCACATCAAATGTTTGTGATGAGTATAACCACAAGAGAAAATCTTCCAACCTATGAAGAACTAGGTGGATTGCTTTTGCAAGAAGAGCAACGTCAAGAGAATTTGAATCATCGTAACATGAGCTATGATCAAGGTCTTGCAGTTAGAGGACGAGGTGGAAGATTTGGCCGTGGAAGGTATCAATCGAGAGGAGGAAACTCAAGCTGGGGACCCTTTCAACAATTTCATGAGCAAGTCAATGATAGTCCGAACCGAGACAATTGGAATCAAGGTCGAGGTCAAGGATGCGACTATTCAAGACAAAATAAACCTGAAAATTCTAGGTACTACAACAAACCTGGCCACTAGGAGCGTGAATGCTTCAAGAAACAAAAGGAGATGGAACAAAGAAAAGACAAATGGCAAGTGAGAAATTATACTGATCAACATCAATTTGATGACTATTATTACGAAGATAATTATACTGATCAACATCAATACGATGATGATCAATATGAAGATGATACAGATGAGAGTTCGAAATTGTTCATTACAGCATTAATGACAAGTGATGAAGCCAAGGATACCTGGTACATTGATAGTGGTGCATCCAACCACATGACTTTAAAAAAAGAGTGGTTTTCCGAACTCAAGGAAACTGACAATGGTGATGAAGTTGGACAAGCTGATGGCAAATTGCTATCTGTTAAAGGAATCGGAGTGGTACCAGTGAAGTTAGCCAGTGGGAAGATAAAGCAGATAAGCAATGTGCAATATGTACCTAGCTTAGCTAACAATCTACTATATGTTCGGACAATGGCTAATCAACAAGTCAAGGTTGAGTTTGACAATGACAAATGTCTTGTCAAAGACATCAAGAATCACTACAAAGTGATTGCTACAGGAGCTAGAGTCAACGGAAATCAACTCTACAAATTGAATGCGAGATCTTTTACTCAAGCTATGGTAAGCATTGTTGATAGTCGAAGTGATCTTTGGCATCAAAGGTTTGGTCATATTAGTGCTCAAAGCTTGCAGATCCTTAAAAGAGATAATCTAGTTGTTGGATTGCCTGATATCTCTTTTGAAGAAAAAATTTGTGAGGGTTGCATATTGGGAAAACAACATAGAGAGAAATTTCCCAAAGATGGAGCAAAAAGAGCCAATGACATTCTTGATCTTGTTCATAGTGATCTGTGTGGACCAATACAAACTAGGTCCATTAGTGGTTGTTACTATTTCATCACATTTATTGATGACTATAGTAGACATATCTGGATTTATTTCATAAGCAAGAAATCTGATGCTTTTGTCAAGTTTAGAGAGTTCAAGGCTCTAGTTGAAAAACAAACAGGTTGTTATATTAAGACCCTCAGATCAGATGGTGGCGGTGAGTATTTTTCAATAGAGTTTTTAAACCTTTGCAAGGATCAGGGGATCAAGAGACAAACCACTACACCCTATTCACCACAATAGAATGGAGTTGCAGAACGAAAAAGCAGATCCATTGTTGAGATGGCTAGGGCAATGCTTAAGAGCAAGGATTTGCCAAATACCTTTTGGGCAGAAGCATGCAACACAACTACTCATATCTTGAATCGGTGTCCTACGAAGTCCGTGGAGGGTAAGACACCTTACGAAGCTTTAACTGGAAATAAACATAATATTTCTCATTTACGAGTATTTGGTTGTGATGCCTACGCTCATGTGCCTGATGAAAAACGAAAGAAGCTGGATGCAAAGGCTGTTAAGTGTATTTTCCTTGGATATGATGAAAGAGGCAAGGCATACAGGATGTATGACATAGATGCACAAAATATCGTGATTTCCAGAGATGCTACTTTTGATGAGATGGGTCAAAATGACCAAATAAAATTGACAATTGATCCCATTTACGATAAAGCTAAAGTGCTAGTGAAGGAAGAAGTTGGTGTTGATATGGAAGAGCCAATGGAAAAAGACAGGGTTAATAAAGAGATTCCTAGGAGAGTGCCTAAGTGGTACTTGTCAGTAACAAGTGATGCTAATAAAGGAGATACTTCCGAATCAAGTGAGCAAGGAGAGCTTAGAAGATCAAGTGGAAATCAAAAACCTCCTGCAAGATTAGAGATGAATCTAGCCCTAATGGGTTCTGTGCTCAAGGCTCAAGAACCAAAAGTTTTTGATAAAGCAAAGGAGCACAAGGATTGGCATGAAGCTATGGAAATAGAAATGGACCCGTAGCTAAGATGGTAACAATACGTTCTATCATTGCTATTTCGTTTTCCATGGTTGGAAGATCCATCAAATGGATGTTAAATCTGCTTTTCTTAATGGAATGCTGGATGAAGATGTCTACCTAGTACAACCTCAAGGATTTGTTGAGCCAGAGAGAGAGCATCTCATTTGTAATCTCAACAAAGCCATTTATGGATTGAAGCAAGCACCACGGGCGTGGTACTCTTGCATTGATGAACACTTCAAGCAAAGAGGAATGATAAAGAGTGATGTTAATCCTCATCTTTACATTTTAAGACAAGATTCAGATATAGTATTCATTGTTATTACAAGAAGTAATGAGAGTTTAATTGATAAAATAAAATCAGATCTTTCCAATGCTTTTGACATGAGTGATCTAGGATTGATGCACTATTGTTTTGGCATTGAAGTATGGCAAAAGGAAGACATGGTCTTTCTTACACAAAGCAAATATGCACGAGATTTGCTCTATAAGTTCAATATGCAGGATTGTAAGCCTTTGAGAACACCTATGGATGTCAACATGAAGCTTACTGCATATGATGAATCTGAGAAAGTGGATGCTTATTTGTATAGACAGCTGGTGGGTAGTTTGATTTATTTGACACACACACGACGTGATATTTCTTATGTTGTTGGTGTTGTTAGTCAATTTATGCAAGATCCTAGTCAAGCACACTGAAAGTCTGCTAAACGTATTCTCAAATACATTCGAGGGACATTGAATTTTGGTTTGAAGTATGATTATCCCGAAGCGCCAATGTTGGTAGGTTATACATATGCCGATTGGGCTAGTAATATTGATAACAGAAGATCTACTAGTGGTCATACATTCAGTTATGGTACAACTGCAATTTCATGGAGCAGCAAAAAACAACCTACAGTAGTTTTATCATCAACGGAAGCTGAATATCGAGCACTCAGCAATGCTACACAAGAAGCGGTATGGTTACAAAGATTGCTTGTGGATTTAGGTCAATCATAGGTGGATGCGACTACTATGTCTTGTGATAATCAAAGTTGCATTCACCTTGCCAAAAATCCAGTTTTACATGCTCGAACCAAGCACATCGAAATACACTACCATTTTGTTCGAGAGAAAATTCTTGATGGAGCCATTGATCTTTTTTTTTGTAGTTCTGAAGATCAAATGGCAGATATTTTTACTAAGTCATTATGTAGATGTAAATTTGAGAGGTTTCGTACTCTATTAGGAATAGAAGAATGTAATTTTATCATTGAGGGAGAGTGTTAGAAATCAATGATAAACTTCATTGTTACTGTTTACGAGGTACATTAATGGTGACAGCTATGACCAGCTGTCATTAGCCGTAGGGTAGCCTATTAGTCTACTCGTAGGTCTTCTTTCTCTATCAGGGGTTCAAGGTTTATTTGTATATTTGAAATTCAATATGATATAGAGTGATAGTGTGATTGTGCATGTTCTTCTTCTGCCTTCTTGTGGTGAATGCTTGATGTTGCATATCTGATTGTTGACATCAAACTTTTCTGACAAATTTAATGGAAATAACCTTTGCCGAACTCTCAAACAGAGAATATGACTCAGATAAATCTAGGGTAGAACTGGCGAAGGTTCCTAAGACATAAAAATACAATTTCTGTAGTTTGACGAGAGTAAAAATAGAGATTTTCTATGATCCTGATAAAATCAACATTCTTCAAACTCAAAAATGATAAATTGTTATAAATAGCATAATAAAAAAACTTGGCGAAGGATCTGGCGATGTTGACAGATCTCCTGCTCCAAAGGGCATGTTTTTACTTCTATTCTTTTTGGCTCTTTTTTAGAACCGTTTTTGCCTGTTATCAGGCTTCATGGCATTCGTTAGATAGTTTCTTGATTTTATGATGCCAACCCAGGTAGAAGGGACAGAGTTTCGTTGTTGTATAGATTTCCTTTGTCCTGCCTATCAGAGGACTACTCAGAGACGTCACTCTTGAACACACTTACATTCTACATAGGATCCAAGCCAAGAACGCTCATTCACACATCAGCATGCAAACCAATGAACGTTCAGTAGCTTCTACTGCTACTTACTCTAAAAGCGGATTGAAATCAGATCCTACACTACACTGAACTGAGCTACATTTGCATAAACTGATAAACAAGAAACAAGAACTATTCTACAGCATGTTAGAAGTCCAAGAATCAAGAAACTAACCAGCCTTTTGATTCTTGGACATCCCAAGAACATCAAGAACTGGATTGTACAGAGATATGCAAGAATCACACCACAGATCCAGCCTATTTAGTTTACTTGAATGCTAGTTTCTACATTAATCCACAAGAAAGCGAGAAAGTTAATCCACTCTACAAAAACAGGAAATCTAATCCACTCTACATTCCACAACCACACACAAAAGGAGGGAAGGGCAAGATCATGAATGCATCACTCAAGAAACAAGCATGATCAAGGAGCTCAATGGTTGCACCAAACTCATGAAGGCTCTTCTCATTTCAGCATGGAGTTGATACAAATCACAAAAAGCTCCTCTTCACAAAGAGGGAGTCTCTTAAATAAGCAAGAGAGCTACTTAGGTGGCATCCCGGTGGAATTTCCACATTTCACAAATTACAAGTGGAATAATGCTCTCCACTAGAGGTCAGCATCAAAAGGTGGCTCACTCTACTTTCTTTAAGGGAGGTCTAATTGCATTTATTGCATTTGCTTAGAAATACTAGTTCCTACATGGTCATTCCATCTTCTGGGATTCACCATGAGGCTTACATAGTTCTTCGCTGCCTTCAGACTAAGGGCGCTTTCGTGATTTACATATCTTAAGTCTAAGGGCACCTTCAGGATTTGCATACCTTTAGTCTAAGGGCACCTTCAGGTTTTTCGCGTTTTTAATACATTGGCAGAAACAAATATCCTATGGGTGGTTACCAACTTGTACAGATGCAAAACTGGAGTAAATGGCAGTTAAGGCATAAGATATTTTTCTCTCGACACTTGTAAATATATATATTAGCTGAATCAAGCTATGTAAGTGTTAATTGAATTCCTCTTTCAATTAGAGTTTTTATGTAGCCAGCGTTATCATGCTCAGCAAGCTGAAGTTATTACTGCAAGCCATTGTACTCATTGTTGATATTAATCAGAGTGCAATTTTTGTCTCGCTACTATGTCATTCATTTGCACAGTCTGTATGCTTGAATATTTCTGCTGCTAACTGTTGTGTTTCCGTTCCTACACGCCGCGCTCAAATCCTCGAGCTTCCGCTGCCGCTCACACCCACAGTTTTACGACATATAAGTGTACAAATGTGATGGATAGATGGTGAATGTAGTATTCAGAACAAAATACTACAGTGACATATCTGGTTATCCAAAGATACTGAGTAAATTGGCATCCAAAAACACAAGGTGAAATGATTTGGTCAAGGTCTGAAGGAATAGAATGATATGTTATCTTCCAGGCTCTTAGGACAACAGTAAGCAAATTAATCTGACAATGACTAGCAAAAAGATCCCTTACAACAGAATCTGTTTGGCTTTTGATTCCTCTTAACAAGCACAAGGAATTAGTTCTTATCGCAGAAAGCAAACACGGTAGAACATCAATTAAGTTCTCTATCTGAACACACAGCTCATTCAGAATTAAAGGAGGTTCTGCTTAAAGTTATACTTTAGGCTTCGACTAATTCCCTGCACACATTAGTTAGAATTTTTGCTCCCGGATGTCGCCTGTAAATCCACGTTAGAGAATTTGGAATTTATTCAAGTGAAGAGTGAATGTCGTAGACAGATGTCTATCAAAATCAGTTACAGAATAACTCAGAATGTGTTCGCTCAATTGATAAGAAGTGTAACTGTAACATATAACAAAGGAAAGGAATGCACAAGCTATGGAAAGTGGCTCTCTTCTCTCTATGGATAGCTGAATCTCTGCGTAAGTACAATGGCTCTGAGTGTCACCCTTATAGAGATGAACACCGGCCTCTAACTGTCGATCACGAACCGTTAATCACCAATCGTTAAGGTGTTGGTTGGGATTAGCTAATGTGTCACTCTAGAACGTCACTTGAAAACGTCGCGAGTTCTTAATTGCAATGAATTTACAAGAGGCCTTTACAATTAATTTGCAAATAGGCCTTTACATTGATTTGGGCACTATCGCATATTTACATGTGTAAAAATTGAAAAATTTACACTATATAACAATTAACTTGGATAATTGTGGAATCATAGGCCTCCACATGGCTCCTACTATGGAAATTTAGCAAATTCTTGTTCTCCTGCTCACTCTCTCTCTCTCTCTCTCTCTCTCTCTCTCTCTCTCTCTCTCTCTCTCTCTCTCTCTCTCTCTCTCTCTCTCTCTATTCACATATTGTGGCTTGAGGAAACAAGTTAGGCGACTAACCATAGGCATCATATTGGTTGGGTGGTTTGGATCCACTATCTTCTTTCTAGTATTATTGTAGGCTTGATCTTTGGGAATTATCATTGCTTGTCCTATTTTCACTTGTCATATATCTATGTTTACATGTTTTTCTCAACGCGAAGTCAAGTATAGGATTTAACCAAAGTTTATGAACTTGTGGACCCACCACAATCTACTAAATCAATGACGTTCACAATCAGACAACCTTTTATAATAGAAGGTATTGTGAATTGCACAACCTTCCATGCAAAAGGTTGTGCAAAATGACAATGTCTTGCCCAAAGCTAGTGTAGTAGATCTTTAAGGCCTTTTGAGATAGTGCAAATTGACAATGTCTTGCCCAATGCTAGAGTAATGTCTCATAGAATGTTTTGAGGTAGCATATTTCACGAGTTAATTCATCAATTTGATAAAAGTTTCTACCAGTATTGAAACTTACTATGGCCAAGGAAGTCAAGAAAATGATTTGATTTTTCAATGTTAAGTGTTTACAAAGAGGTAAATATTTTGAAAATTATAAATCTTCTATTGCAGTTTTAAAAAATCCAAAGGATTCTAACAAATTTTTTGAACAAAAATAAACATTCATTCTACGGTGAAAAGTCCTCTTCATAAAATTCAATTGCCCTTTGAGCAATAAGAGTCCATAATAAAAAATAGACATGCAAATTCTTTGACAAATGTAACATATCAACTTATCATAGATATAATTCCCAAAAATAATTCATAGCAAAACTGGCACTTGTGCTAGGTAAAAGAAAGTGAAATCTTGCTTATCTTTTACACATGTCAAGGAATGGTCTTTCTGGAACCTTCAAAGTGGCTTAGGTGATTTTTGAAATGGTTTTTTTGACTAAAAGGTCATAGTAACTCCTAAAATGATCACTACTAAAACGCTCACTAGAAAGGCCATTCAACATCCTGACATTTAAGGGTCTCCATAACGAGGACAATCCACAAAGAGGCCATCTTGGCTGCCCACGCATTTTATGAGGTGTGTGGCCTAGATGGTTTGAGTGTAGGGGACCTTGTTATGATTATCCTAACACATTAATGAACTCATATTCCATATTGGCATAAAAAGTGTTGTGTGTGGCCTACATGATTTGGGGGTAAGGACCTTGTTATTATCCTAGCACATATGAACTCATATGGGATATTAGCAAAAAAAAAAAAAAAGTGTTGGTGTGGCACACTCTCATTCCTTAAATGTGTGACCTAGATCATGGTTTGAGGGCAAGGGACCTATTATCATTATCATGACACATGAAATCATATTTCTACATTGTCATAAAAGTGTTCATGTGGCACACTCTCATTCATTGAGAGTAGAGGTGCTACACACTATGATAGATGTTATCTTAAAAACCAATGCTGTGTCATTCAGCCATTTAGATTGGCTGCTGCCACTGTAAATTCTTAAAATTTTAGTACATCATCGTCAAACTCTCATTCATAAATTCAACAGAATATGGTTCCTCAACAGCGTGTTGGTATCTGCTTGCGAACACCAGAGTCTCAGTTTGTCATCATGTTACAGCGTAAATATTATGTATTGAATTGCTTTGCTTTAGTATTGTGAATCTAGAAAGCGTAGTTTTACTACGTGGGTTGAGCTCCCTTGGCTGAAGACTGAAACAAACCTGCAATCAAAATAGTTGAATCAGCCAGATAACTTTTTCAAAAGCTGTAAGAATGGGAGAGAGAGGGTGTGTGTGTGTTGTACATACCTTAATATGTGTGGCAGTTAAGCGTAAGAGGAAACACTTTGCACAGTGTAGAAAATAATACAAAGTCACGGACGGTAACTTGCAAGCCAGGATCTCCTTGCGTTGCAAATTGGCAGATGCATGTGCGGGACAAGGAGTGAACGTAGTCGCAGTTAGCAACTCCTTTAGCATACGTGAAGTTGGCCTTGGCAGCAACAATAGTTTCTGGTCTGCTACATCCACCGGCGGCTTCAGCTGGGCTTATTGTCATGTCCATGATCACCATCGCCACTAACAAGCCAAGACCAGCTGCAAGCACAACTTTCTTGAAGAGAATCGATAAGCTCATTTGCTCGCCCATTGTAATTTGGGGATGGATCTATGATCGATGTGAAGAGAAGGGGGCGTCCTTATGCTGAAAACGCTCGGCCGGAGGGTGTGTAGGTGAGTCGAGAGAAGAGGCTATAGAAAAGATACTTATTTACATGAATGATGAAATATACATATATATAGAGAGAGACAGAGCTTCCAATCTGTGAGTAACAAGTCCGTGTTTGAATTTTTCCATTTCAATCTCTGTGCAGCTGTAGCCTGTGGCCCTGTGCCTGTCTTGCCAATTGACAAAGGCAACAAAATAAGACAATAAGTCGCTGCTGAACATTATGAGGCTTTAAAGTTGACTTCTTTATTCTTCAACCGTGTTCAACCGCAACTTAAGTCACTATCCAAAAGTCCAAGAAGACACTGATTGAATGATCTGGAAATTTCAAAGAACATACAAAAAAGAAGAAGTTATTATTAATAAAAGCAGAAAGTCGACACTGGATGCCATAATGAGAAGTGAGTGTTGGTGATTCATGAAATTCTTAAGTAGGTGAAGCCAAGCCTCGTCTCACGGATAGATTACATTCGACACTCTTCTGTGCTCCCCAAGTGTCCAAGGCGCCCCCTTGTGCTGCCCGATGTGCTGCCCTGTATCTGTGTATCCGAAAGAATTCGGGACCCGATATATTTTGGGATCTAAAAATTTTGGGACCCAAGGATTTTAAGCTCACACGTAATGCCACGTGGCATCTTTAGACTCCTACCATAAGTTTCTAAGAGAAATGACCAATGATGCATATATATTGAAACAAGCCCAGTTGCTCCCACTTGAACACCTGCACGCGATCATGTGGTGCTCTCATAAATTTCTCGCGTGCTCGTGTGTGCCCCTGAAAATTTTGACATGTTCGGGAAAAACACTCGAAAAACTCGTGCCCATAAAAATTTGACTAACTTGCCCGATTTGGGACCCTCGCGATTCAGTGCTGAAAATCCTGAGCCCAACAAAAAAATTGTCGAACAGCTTTGGGGGCAATGGCGCCACATGTCACACAGGCACGGGAGCGGGAGCTACTCACACTCTTGTGCCAATAAGCGAACATCGAAGCCAAGGGCCTCAAAAGCCTCGGGACCTCTTCAGATGTTAACCTATTATAATCTTCTCATCCTTTGCAACTCCCGGATTTCAATCCTCTTGCTCGACGTGGAGAAAAGAGACCTGCTTCCCCTTCAGAGCACCTTCAGAGTGCAGAAATTGTCATCAAACACATGAATTTTCATATTCTACTATAGAAATCCTTTGTCGACATGCAAACAAGTTTGGTTTGGTGGAAGAAGCTCCTATTAGAAGGGTGAAAATTCGTTATCAGCCAATTTCTAGAAACTTTCAAAGAAACAAAAAAAATTATATAAAAACCTTTAAAAAACATAACAAAAAAATCAAAGAGTTAATAACTGGTCAACTAACATTCACCCATTTCAGATTTGTCATTTTAGGCTTTATTTGAGGTCAACAAACATTCCTTATTAGTTTTAAAGTCTTTACAAAGATTAAATAGCCAAAAAGAGTCTTTAATGCCAAAGAGCCTTTTTAGAATATTAAAACATTGCAACAAACCCTCACTAGTCTTGCTACAGCTTCCTAACTTTGTAAGTAGCTAACCGACAACTTTGCAAAGTAGCTCCCACAAAATAAGCCTTGTGAAAGTTTTCTTTGATATTAAGTTTTTTAACTGAAAAATGAAACTCTTCGTAGAACGACCTTTATTTGTAGTCATAAACACTTGCAAAACTGTTGCAAGTCCTATTGCAACTTCTTCACTATGTGAGTAGCTAACTTATGACTCTGTAAGGGTTAGTATTGAAAGACAAAGCTCTATGGAAGTTAGTTTTGATAACTTGCTTATTAGTAGTCCTTGTATGAGGTGTAGATAAATTATGTTGAAAGGCTTGGCATGATCTATATTTTAAAAAGAGAGACCTTCAAGATGGGGATCTCAATTTCATGTACAAGAAAAAGCTGATTAAGATAAAGCTCAAGGTCACAAGAGAAGGCCATTTTTATAGTGAAAATTTGTCTCAAACAGAGATGACATTGAAAAAATTAAATGGGACACCATTTGCAACTCCAATCAATGGTAGCCAATTACACAACTATTATATTCCTTCCACCAGAGTAGGGATGTGATCTTCGATGAGGGCAATGTCCCTAAGCTTGTTGATGATGATGTTGATTCTAACGTTTTTGATGAGGATGATGGTTCCAAGGGGGAAGATGATGGACATGCTTCTTCAAGTCAAAACTTGAGAATGATCTCAAGGCAAAGAAGAAAACCATTAAATTTCACATATGATGAGAAGGGTAAGCAAGTTGATGAAGGTGCACAATTTGATTTTCTCACATATTTTGATGAACCTGCTTATTTTGAGGATGCTATGCAAAAGGAAGAATGGATGCATACAATGGATGTTGAGTTTGGGGCTCTCATTAGAGGTAGTCCGAGCACCAAAAGGGCCTTTTGTCAAGATACTTTTGTTGACTATTCACCTATTCGAGGTACACATGGCCCAATAACATTTTAACAACTGTGAAAGAACGTTACGTTGTTTGTCGGTCTGAAAAGGTTTTGAGTTTTTTGGTCACATTTTTGTACATTTCAAAACTCCCGCTGGTTAGGGTCTGGACTTGTGATTTGACAATACTTGCTGCCCACAAATCCTGACTGCTCGACTCTTAAAACTCATGGTTATTAGTAGTCTATTTCGAACAAACCAACTTAAACAAATTTATGTGGTTTAAAGAGGGTCAACATTCATTCAAGTTTAGTTTTTATTTTCTTTACGATTCATTTGCTTTAGTTTTGAGCTTTGTTGTGTAGGTGCAAGATTACTCAGAGCAATGATTCTAGTATAGGCACTAAGTTTGCATATATTAGTAGTAATTCAAAAGAACTTTGAATTTCTATTTTTGAAATTTTCTAGTTCACTTCTCTTTTTAATGGTGATTTCTTTTCGTGTTAAATTTATTTAGTTCAACCCTCTTTGATCTATTATTAAATATCTTTTATTTGGTTCAATGCTTATGCTTATGCCAAATGTAGTAAACCTACAATGTTTGAATTTGCATTTTCAAATATGAAAATATCATAAAAGCAAGGATAATGATTCATGAGAGAGAGTTGAAAGCATAAGAACGTTTTTTTATCTCAATCTGATTTGTGGCATCGTAGGATGGGTCATCTTAACTATGGTACTTGCACTTGATGAACTAGTTGACAATGGTGAATGGATCACCAAACTTCTAGGATGGATAACACTGAATTTGCAAGGGTTGCATAGTGGGAGAAATTCAAGAAGGGTGGAGAGGCACAAGGAAATAAGGTACTTGACCTCATCCATAGTGACCTATGTGGTCCATTGAAGGCTATGTCACTAGGTGGAGCCTAGTATTGCATGATGTTTATAGATGATTGCTTGAAGAAGACATGAATCTACTTCTTGAAGAATAAATCTAAGGCATTTTCTTGTTTCAAGAAATTCAAGGCCTTGGCGAAGACACACACACACACACACACACACACACACACACACACAAATGTGCTAAGATCAAATAGAGGGACAAATACAAATCACGTGATTTTGAAGATCTATGCAAGGAGCATGGGATAAAGAGACAATGTACTCAAGCACACACACCACATGTAGCGTAAAGAAATAATTGCACCATTGTAGAGAGTGCTTGATCAATGATGAGGCAAATGAATTTGGTGAAGTTCTATTGGCTAGAGGCTTGCAACAATACTACCTTCTTGCAAAATAGAAGTCCCATTATTGTGGTTTCCAATGTGACTACCGAAGAGGCTTTCACATGTTTCAAGCCCAAGGTAGAAATTTTTTCACATTTTTAGATGTAAAGCTTATGCAAACATGCCAAAAGAAGAGGGAAATAAGCTTGATGCAAAATCCATCAAATGTGTCTTTGGTGGACACGATGAGAAATGATTGTCATGCCCATTGTAGAGACAAAGGAGAGGTACTTGTTGACAGGAGCCAAGAAAGTCAAACTCATTAGTGACAGGAGGAAGAAGCAAGACACCCGTTGGGACACCTACTCAACAAGAAGTGTCTCACCTATGCAAAAGGTACCAAAGGTCAACAAGACTTGCATGATGAAAGATGCCAAGATGAGTCAACCAAAATCTAGCAAACAAGGAGAATTAAGGAGACCAACAAGAGATAAAAAAGTTTCCAAAAGTTACCATGTGAATCATGCCTTAATGAGCAACATTTTGAAGTGTCAAGAGGCATTTGAAGAGGTGACAACTTTGAAGATATGGCAAGTGGTGACGAAGGAGGAATTGGATTTCATTGAGTGGCACGGTATGAGGGAACTACTGGATCTCCCTCCAAACAAGACACTCACTGATAACAAGTGGAGATACATAACAAAGTTTAATGCAGATGGTTCCACTACAAAGCACAAGGCTATGGGCAAAGCAAAGGGATCGACCATGAGAAAAAGTTTGCTCTTGTAGCAAAATGGGTAGCATGGCACTTAATTATTGCACTGGCATTCTACTTTGGATGGAAGATCCATGAAATGGATGTGAAGTTTACTTTATTGAATGGAAACCTAGAAGAAGACGTATACATGCTCCAACCACAAGGCTTTGTTATCAAAAGGCAAGAGGACAAAGTGTGCTACAAAAGGTCTATATGGCCGCAAACAAGCATGATGAGCATGGTATGGACACCTCGATAGTTACCTTTTTTTGAGTAACTTTGTGAAAACTACTTCAGATCCAAATTTGTATGTGTTCACAAATAAGTTCGTGTCATTTTAGTAATGCTATATGTTGATGACATTATTATTAGTGAAAATGATCAAGACCTTGTTGATATCATCAAAGCTAATCTATGCAAATGGGAAAGCAGCATAGGGAAAAGTTCAAGAAGGGCGACATAGCTAGGGCTAAGAACATACTTGAGCTCATTCATAGTGACCTAAGAAGCCCAATGAAGACCATGTTGTTGGGAGGAGTGTACTATTTCATGATTTTTATAGATGATTGCTCTAGAAAAACATGGATCTACTTCTTGAAGGATAAATCAGACACATTAACTTGTTTTAAGGAATTCAAAGCTCAAAATTTTAAGATCAAATAGAGGTGGTGAATACAAATCAGGCGAATTTCAAGCTTTTTGGAAGAATCATGGAATAAAGAGGCAATTCACTCAAGCACATACGCTGCATAGCAATGGAGTAGTGGAAAGGACCATTGTGGAAAGTGCATAAAGCAAATGGGTTTGGCAAATTTCTACTGGTCGAAGAATGCAATAATACAAACTTCTTGCAAAATAGTAGCCTTACTATCATAGTTCCCAATGAAACCTCCAAATGTCGTTTACAAGTTTGAAGCCTAAGGTAGAGAAATTATGCATTTTTGGTTGCAAGGCTAATGTGCACGTGCCAAAGGAAGAAAGAAATAAGCTTGATGCAAAGTCTATTAAATGTGTGTTTGTTGGAGACAATGAGAAGACAAAAACATATAGGTGTTTTGATTCAATAACATGTAAGATTCACATTAGCAAAGATGTGATATTGCCACAAGAAAGGTCATGCAGCCATGGATTGTTACTAGAATCCGAGGAACAAACAACCTCAAGGAAAACAAGAGAACCACAATAGTTCATCCTACGTCGAAGAGCCAGAAAGGTCGAAGATGGGCGAAGAAAGGTCGAACAATGGAAATTCGACAGTCTATCTATGTATAGATGTGTGTGCAGCCTCGACATCTGATACACAAGAGGTCATCCTTGACTCAAGAGCAACCTCTCACTTCATTAAGTCCAGACGAATAATGTCTGACTTTTGAAGTACAGGTCCATCCAGATACATAGTTCTTGGACATGGATCAAGACATCAAGCGAATGGCATTGGATCGCTATGGCTCAACACAAACAGCAAAGATCGACGATTAGACGATGTTCTATTCGTGCCCACACTGCAGCAAGACTTGCTCTCAGTTGCAAGAATAGCAGACATTGAGATGCGTGTGACGTTTTCAAATGAAACATGCAATGTCGTTGTTATGCCAGCACTAGCACATTGATTACACAAGGAAGACAAAAGGACAACTTGTATCACTTGAAGGTACGCCTACCGACAAATAAAGCACACCAAGCACACAAATCTACAAATGTTCTATGGCATAGAAGACTATGCCACATTAACCCAATGGCATTGTATCAAGCATGCCAGCATGGAGCTATCACAGGAGTAAGCATCACGAATGCAACAAACTCGACAACCTGTGATGCGTGCATGAAAGAGAAGATGTCCCGAACTCCTTTCACCGGAACTCCTTCAAAATAACAAAGATTCTGGTGTTGGTACATTCGGACATCTGCGGACCTTTCGACGTGATCTCAGTAGGAGGCTCGAAATACTACATCACCTCCATTGACAATTATAACAAGTTCGCCAGAGTCTACTTCATACACAACAAATCAGAAGCACTTGACAAGTTCACAAAATACGTGAATTGGGCGGAAAGATGCATAGGAAGCAAAGTGAAGCAGATCAGAACTGATCGTGGTGGAGAATACATCTCGAACCACTTCGCCGACTTCTGCAATGATCGAGAAATCGTTCATAGAAGGACAACATCCTATACACCACAACATAATGGTGTTGTTGAAAAAAAGAATAGGACACTCATGGAAGCTGCAAGGTGCATGATGGCCTACTCGAAGGCACCAAGAGTGCTATGGGCTGAAGCAAGAGCTACAGCTGCCTACATCTAGAATGGGATAGGCAAATCAAGTGTTCCTCACACGATACCACATGAACTATGGTGGGGTAGAAAGCCCAATCTGATACACGTTTGGATCTTTGGCTGTACAACTTATGCACATGTTCTAGACAAGCTTTGAAAGAAACTCGATGAAAAAGTCAAGCAAGGATACCTCGTCAGGTATGACAACCATTCGCCATACTATAGGGTCTACATGCTAGAGACAAATCAAGTGAAGATAGTCAGAGACATCAAGTTCGATGAAAGCAATGGCTGGTGATGATTTTGCCAGCTATGAGGTCTTAGAAAAGTAATACTACGACCTGCCAACCATGACAAAGAGAGCAAAACCCAAATACTCAGACGAAGATGTTCAAACCCCACATCAGTTGAGTGATGAATCAGACGAAGAAAGGACCGCAACCCTGCCTGTAGCTAGAATGCCTGTAAACCAAAATGGTTTCGGACCTAGTCGAAGAGACAAAGGCAAGGACATTGCAGTACCTGAAGAATCTCCTACGAGAACCACAAGAGAAAGAAGAGCACTAGCCAGATTCGTGCCACATAGGTAGCTCGGCTTCAACATCCGAAGAGCTATGTGGATTCAAGACAAACCATAAACATTCGAGAAAGCCATCGACAGTCCAGACAAGGACAAATGGATCCAAGCCATGAACAAAGAGATCGAATCCATGAAGAAGAATGAGGTATGAACACTGCAACCAGTGCCAGACAAATGAAAGATAGTGCAATGCAAATGGGTATACAAACTGAAGTACGGACCGAATGGAGATGTTTTGAGGTACAAAGCCAGACTTGTAGCAAAGGGATTCTCTAAGAAGTACGACGTCGACTACACTGAGACCTTCTCTCCAGTGGTGAAACATGCGTCATTACGTCTACTGTTTGCATATGCAGTCTCTTATGATCTCATGATTCACAGAGTTGAAGAGAAGACATCATTCTTACATGGTGAATTAGATGAAGAAATCTATATGGACCAACCTCCGGGTTACATCTACGAATCACTTCCCACCTATTCCTGTCGAATGCACAGAAGTATCTATAGTCTAAAGCAATCCACGTGACAATGGTACAAGAAGAAGAATCATGCCCTACGATCCTTAGGCTTCGAGCCACTGATGGCCGATTCCAATGTTTATGTAAGGATCACAGATTGAAAGATCATCATTATTGTTGTGTACGTGGATGACACACTGATACTATGCAGAAGCGAAGAGCTAATTGCCGAAGTGAAGAGTGACATCTCGAAACATTTCGAGATAACAGACCTAGGAGAAGCCAGATGTTATCTAGGCTTGCAAATCGACCACAACTATGACGAAGAGAAGTTGTACCTTCAACAGTCTAGGTACATCCAGAAGATCCTAGATGATTTCAGGATGACAGATTGCAAAGGGGCCAACACCCCAATGCTTGCAGAAACAATTTTGACAAACGAACAAAGTCCGAAGATTGACGAAGAGAACAGATCATGCAGCACACGTCTTACAGGAGTCTGATTGGATCATTGATGTATGTAGCAGTTAACATGCGCCTCGACATTGCTTATGCCATGTTCAGGATGAGCCAGTTCAACATAAACCCAGGCTTAACACATTGGAAGATCGTGAAGCAAATCTTACAGTACCTTCAGAAGACGAAGGATTTCGGGCTGTGTTACTCTCGTGATGCCAAATCCCAAATGCACTCCTACATCGATGCAAGTTGGGAATCACTCAAGGATGACTGTAAAAGTGTCTCAAAAGGATGCACCATTGCAGCGAGCATAGCAATTCTCTGGGCCAGCAAGAAACATACCATCATAGCTTAGTCATCTTGTGAAGCAAAATATGTTGCAGCCGCGAAAATGGCCAACGAAATCACATGGCTCAGACAATTCCTCGACGGACTGGGTGAAACCACCAGAGAGCCGCTAATCTTGCAGATGGACAATATTTCTGTCATACACTTGATCTCGTGTTTCATTCAAGAACAAAACACATTGCAATCAAATATCATTTGATAAGGGACCTAGTAGCAAGAAACAAATCGAGCTAAAGTGACAAAAAAATATATCAGTAAGCTTTGCACTGCAACAATTGTATATGGTATATATTAAGAGCATTCAAATACTTACAAACGATCTAAAAGATAGATCTAAAGTTTCTCACGTTTCACACTGATGCACACAAGAAGCTCACCCAAGATATCATCAGTGATACCACCAACTCCACCAAAAAGTTCACAACAATGAGAGCAACCAAAAAGTACTAGAATCTCAATCAAACAAAAAGAGCCACAGGTCATTCGAAGTCCTCAAGTTTCACACCAATGTGCACAAGAAGCTCACTCAAGACATCATCAGTGATACCACCAACTCCACCAACTAAACAACTGGCCAGGATCTTGTAGTCCAATTTATGACTACCACAAAGTACTGCACACAAAACTTTCTTTCTCGTATCAACATGCTCCATATTTGCATTATGTGTCCACAAGTTTCTCAAGTTTCACACCAATGTGCACACGAAGCTCACTCAAGACATCACCGGTGATACCACCAACTCCACCAAAATAAAGCACAACAATGAGAGCAACCAAACAGTACTAGAATCTCAATCAAATAATCTCTAGAACGTCGATCAATCAAATAACTAGAGCCATAGGCAATAAGAAGTCCACAATTTCCTCAAGTTTCACACCAATGTGCACAAGAATCTCACTCAAGACATCATCAGTGATACCATCAACTCCACTAACCAAACAACAGATGGCCAAGATCTTGTAGTCCGATTTACAACTACCACAAAGTCTTGCACACAGAACTTTCTTTCGCGTATCAACATGCTCCATATTTGCATTATGTGTCCACAAGTTCCTCAAGTTTCGCACCAATGTGCACAAGAATCTCACTCACATCAGTGATACCACCAACCAAACACTAGATTAATTTCAATAAAATCACCCCTTGAACATTAATGTTGATCAATTAATCACACAACAAGACCCACATGTAATAAAATTGATTTGGCACTTTGTCCGTTGCTTTTCTACATTGAGTTATGCTTGGAAGTGCTTTTGAGATTATTGTAGAGCAGGGACCATGACCTGATAGGAGTGGATACTGGCCCTCATGGCATCCATCTCTTGCTACATCTTGGTCATTTCTTACTTGGCATGTCCGCTTCTTGCCGAAACTGTTGGCTTTGGAGCTCCGCTGCTTCCCTAGCTTTTTTCTCTGTCTCAGCCAAGCGATGGTGATGAAGCCGATCTCTTAACAACCAATTCAAATCTTTGAGGAGGCCGTGGGCATGTGAAAGAGCATTGGCTACTGGGACATCAACCTCTTCTAGGGCCTTACCAAAATCTGGTACAATGGGGAGGCCCGAGGATGAAGTGCTTGGAGCAGTATCTGGCCTGGTGGGTTGATCTTTGGTTGTGGTGTCGCTTGAGGGCCCCTTGTCATACACATTTGGGGGGTGGGCTCCATTGGGGTACGCCGTATAGGTGTGTTGTGGCGACCCACATCCCCGATCGGCGATGATTATTTTGGCCCCTTGAGTGTCTTGGGACCCTTGTTCGGTGTCTGTTGCCACTATAGTTGGTTGGTCTTTAGCTTGATCCCCTTTTGTTGCGTCTCTTGGTGGCGAGCTGATTTTCTCTAGTATCTGAGGTAGAGGGAAATCTATCATTCTCTCTCTATAATGTGCATTCTCTCTCTATAGAATTTATGTTCTCTCTCTACAGAATGTGCATTCTCTCTCTACCGTCTCACCTGACATACGTCGTGGAAGGCCTGAGGACGTGCACCCCTACCTATCACCCTGATGGGCTCTTTCAACCACTTATACATTTTTTACTCTGATATTTTACAATACAAATTTTCAAACTAGCATGATATTTGACATTTTAAAGTTACCTTTCAATTGGAAGGACAATTTTTAAATTTGCCACTCAAATGACATGCTTTTGAAATTTTTGCCTTTCTTTGAAAAACAAAGTACTTTTTGACGTGCATTGCATTGCAGCTCGCAAATGCCAAGCCTGGTCAGGGCCCTGACTGATGGGGCAAGGGAGATAGAAGAATGTGAACGGAGAAGAGAGCAGGAATATTGCGAAACAACTCTCTCGTTACAATCAGCTGCTAGATGCAAAAACAGTCCAATAGAAAGCTTCTACTAAACATAATCACAGTTTTAAGTGTTCTAATTGCCGAACATGATCTTAAAAATTAATTCATACTCTCAAAAACAAGAGTACAGTCCACCGAAGAGATTAGAAATGGTTTGTGTGTGGTATCATTGAAAAATGGATTCAATGTAAAGTTTAGTTTTGAAAGAGATGGAAGAGCAGTATGATATCGCGAGTTTCTCATGCGTCAAAGATAGCCATTGTCTGATGAGAAACTGAGGAGTCGTAGACGTCCGTGTTCTGATCAGGGTGAGTAAACAAGCGCGAGCAAACAACGATGAAGTGCATTCAATCACAATAAGCATTCATCTATGTTATACACAGATAGAAAAGCTGTTGTTGCTATATTACATTGAAGCACAATACAAATAGCAATTACAACCAAAATTTGACGGCGTAACTGGGAGGCTCAAACAATACGTCTCATAGACGGAGCAACCCATAATCTGTGCTTGGAAGATCTATTTATAGATTTTATCCATGTATTAACTACATTGAATGTTTGTCACCTAATTAGGAAAGACGTTGTACTTGGAAGTATATGGCTTTGTGACAACTATACATAGTATATACGGTCAACAAATCAGGATCATTGATGCAGACGAGGACGTCGCAAATTCTCTCACTTCGCAAATTTCGGGAAGTGGCTGGGAATGTTCCTCGTTCAAAATAGATGACCTTCGGCATTTTTCTCTCTCTTCGGGATTTTGTGCAAAAGCCAAAGGTGCCCTAAACAAGTTTAAGGTGTCCTTAGAAAGTTGGCGAAGGTGTCTTTAACAGTTTAACCCTTAAAAATAGAGGACCTTTTGATTTTCTCTCTCTTTGCATTTTTCAGGAAAATGCGAAAAAGTCGAAGGTGTTGAAAATAGTTAAACTGTTGAACTATGAACAAGTTGACTTTTTTAAAATAATTGAACGGAAGAAGTTGAAGGCAAGTGTTGTAGTTTTCGAGAAAGTGCAAAAAATGCGAACTGTGCGACACTTAGTGTATTTCTGCAGACTGTTGAAAAAGTAATGTAAATCTACAGACTTGTTCTAAATGCAAGTTTTGTGGAAGTCCTTGAAGATGACCAAGTCTTCAATGACTTCAAGTTATTAAACTTAACATCGGAACTTGAAATTATGATGGGATTGGTTACCCTTTGCTGGAGTCCGTTGTAGACGTCCTTCAAATAAATCGGTTGTCTAAGTTATGATTCCAAGGAGACAACTGTGGGCTTAATTTTCAGCAGTCCCACTTAAGGTCATGGTTGGTGCCTTGGTATCTTCATCAAGTTCAACATGTTGAAGAACTTTTGGTGCTTGATTTTGGGAAGCGCTTTGGTGAAGATATATGCGACCAATTTTGTTGTGGAGCAATATTGAAGGATCACTTGCCTTGAGAGAACTTTCTCCCGAATGAAGTGATACAAGATTTCTATATGCTTGGATTTGCCATGAAATCTGGGATTCAGTGACAGTGAAATACAGCTCAAGTTGTCACACAGAATGGTGATAGCATTAAACTGAGTGTCATGTAAGTTGTGAAGTTATAACCTGATCCATACAGCTTCTTTTGAAGCTTGGCATACTGCAATGTACTCTGTCTCTGTTGAAAAAAGCGCAATTGATTTATGCTTCATTGAGTTCCACGAAATCGGTCCCCCTGCCAGATAGAAACGGAACCCGGAGGTAGATTTTCTGGTAGAGACCGGTCCTCCCCAATCTGAGTCAAAGTAGTCTCGTAGGACGAGTGGGTCGATAGCATTTCCATCATAACATAAAATGTGATTTAAACTTCCTTGAATATATCTCATCACTCTCTTTAACGCTTTCCTATGAGAGATCCTAAGATTAGACATGAATTGACTTAATGTGCTAACAGTGTATGCTAAATCTGGTCTAGGACACAACATTGCATACATTAAAGATCCTATTAGTAAATGATAAGGGTACTTCACTATGTCGAATACTTCATTATCAGAATCAGCACAAGTAGGTTAAGCAATATTATACTTGGATGCATTGGAGTATCAATGGGTTTGAAATCAGACATATGAAACTTTTCTAAAATGCCTTTTAGCTATGCCTGCCAGCTAAGATAGATCTTCTTTTGAAGCCTATTTCTAGTAATGTAAATTCCTAGCAAAGAATGGACAGCTCCTAAATCAGTCATGTCAAATTCCTTTAACAGATCACTCTTAGTAGTCTGCAGTAGAGAAGTGTCGTTAGACAGAATAAATGCATCATCTACGTAAAGAACTATGTGAACTGAATTGGTGCCTATATGCTTTGAATAAAAATTACGGTCAGTTGAATTGTTTGCAAATCCCAATTGAATGACATAAGAGTTGATTCTATCGAACCATACTCTTGCGGCCTGTTTCAGTCCGTAGATTGCTCTGTGCAGCTTGCACACTTTGTGCTCTTGGCCTATGTGCACATCTCCTTCACAACTGGTATTTGTAAAATAACATTTAACCAGGTCAATATCTTGAGGCAGGAGTAACTTCTGTTAACAAATAACAATTAACATTTCTACTGTGTAAAATCCTTGGAAGTAGCCAAAAATTAACTAATAGCCAAGGTTAACATATATAGAGGTAACATTTAGAGAGGGCCCACTGTATAATGCATAAAATAAACACTCAATGCCATAATGATTAAGGTGGCCATGAATGATGAATTATGATCATGATGTTTTGATATTAGGTATGGTGGATAGAGAGGCTAGATTGTATACTTATTTTTCTTGTGTGACTATGTATGCTCTTTGATATTTTAAATGAGGGTTGACTTTATGGATTATATACTTATTTTTATTGTATCAATGTATGACTATGTATGTTTTTTGACATTGTTTGAAAAAGCCGGCATTTGTAAGGAATGGAACCAGCATCCCCAAAAATCGACAACTACAAAATTTTGCAAGACTTTTTAAATGATAAATTTGAGATTTTATAAGGAAAAATCGAAAAGTAGAAGCATATCCCCTGTAGTAGCAGGAATACTCCTTAAGATATGGGATTTTTGAGGGAAACCTTTGAGGGATACCTCCTAAAGCTGTTCTTTGACATTTCAAATTTTGAGGAGAGTGCCATCTTGGACTTTGAACTTTCGGACAGTGACACCAACTTCCGCTCAAGACCCAAGACTAAAAACTTTAAAGTCTCATAAAAGTTCACCAACTTTGTTTTTAATACAGGGACAGGACAGCCGCTAACACAGATTGAAATGGAAAAATTCAAACGTGGACTTGATCCTCACCAATTGAAAGTCATTTTACGGAACGCGTTTTTAAATAAGTCACGTCTCTCTTGTTCTCTCTCGATCTCGATATGTATATATATAATATATCCATCTTCCGTGTATATAAGTAAAAATCTATATAGACTCTTCTCTCGCCACTTTACAACTCAGCTACAGTGATACTCACTCACCAGCCGCTCGTTTTCAGCACAAGTACGCCACCATTCTCTTCACATCAATCATAGAGCCATCCACAAACAATGGGCGAGCAAATGAGCTTATCGATTATCTTCAAGAAAGTTGTACTTACAGCAGGCCTTAGCTTGCTAGTGGCGATGGCGATCATGGGCATCACAATAAGCCCAGCTGAAGCTGCCGGTGGATGTAGCAGACCAGAAACTATCGTTGCTGCCAAGGCCAACTTCACGTATGCTAAAGGAGTTGCTAACTGCGACTACGTTCACTCCTTATCCCGCACATGCATCTGCCAATTTGCAACGCAAGGAGATCCTGGCTTGCAAGTTACCGTCCGTGACTTTGTATTGTTTTCTACACTGTGCAAAGTGTTTCCTCTTACGCTTAACTGCCAGAGATATTAAGGTATGTACAACACATACACACCCTCTCCATTCTTACAGCTCTCTCTCTCTCCCCATTCTTACAGCTTTTGATGAAGTTATCTGACTGATTCAACTTTTTGACTGCAGGTTTGTTTCAGTCTTCAGCCAAGGGAGCTCAACCCACGTAGTAAGACTACGCTTTCTAGATTCACATACTTGGGCAATACAATACATAATGTTTACGCCGTAACAATTCCTCAAATAGGATGAAGACTGTGGGGGTTTGCAAGCACACAGCAACAGGCGGTTGAGGAACTACGTTTTGTTGAATTTATGAATGAGAATTTGACAATGATGTACTAAAATTTAAGAATTTACAGTGGCAGCAGCCAATCTATTTGTTAGATGTTTGATGATTTTGATGGATATGTTGTTTCAAAGAGGATAAGTACAATAATAAGTACACCTTATGATATATGGTATGCATTACGGAATGAGCCACACAGATCACATTATGCCCGGTAGAGTCATATGAGATTGGGAGAGGTTGAGACTATGATTCTTTACCATCTGCCTGGCTCATTTCATTGAGTAAAGTAAAGGATAGTGGCAGCTTTCACATGACCACTATATTGTACTAAAATTTGCATTTGAAAAACATAATCAACTTTTTCAAAGCTAAGCTTTTTTTCACAAGACCGTTATGAAACAAAATTTGCATCTACAAAACATAATCACCCTTGAAAACGGTGGGATTCCTCCTAGTTAATCGACAAATGGTTGAATGACACATTATTTGTTTTTAGGAGGAGCTCTATTACAGTGTGTAACACCTCTGCTCTTGCACTATCACAATAACATATCGCATAAATTCCGACGTCCGCGTCTGACGTATAATGGAAAATTTTATAATCCGTTGCAATCCGAAACGTCGAGTTCCGACGTCCCAGTAAAAAATTCGAAATTCACAGTCCGGCGATCGGGAAACATGGGCGGCAACCAATTTTTCAAAGGCACGTCGGAGTCCGACATGTTGGATTCCGACATGCAGACGTGGATATGACCTATCACACATTTTTTTAAAACAAAAATATGGTAATCTGACGTGGACGTCGGAATTCGACGTGTGTCGCATTCTGACGTCCACGTCAGCATGCCAAAAGCCTGTCCACGGAATTTGTCTGGGCCTGAATGGGCACAGACGTCGGATTTCGACGTGTTTGGAGGCCGTCGGATTGCGACGTCTGTTTTAATCTTCTAATTCACGCGATCCAGCGCCTTCTCTTTCACTTTGTCTTTTGCAGATTTGAGCGTCTTTGGAGCGATTGAGGGCGATCAGTGCTTGAGGGATTGAAGGTGCTTGAAGATCAGTGCTTGAAGATCATTGTTTGAGGTTGGTGCTTGATTTTTGTTTGTTTTGCTTTTTGTTTGTTTGTTTAAGGTTGATGTTTGTTTGTTTGTTTGAAGAGGAGATAGAGAGTGTGAAAGAACAAAAGAGATGGAGAGAGAGTGTGTGTGTGTGTGTGTGTTTTTTTTAAAATTTTGCATTGATTTAAAATGGTTTTGAATGGTCTTGTAATAGATTATTAGTATTATTTAGGATAGTAGATTTATGATTATTAGATTTGTAATTTGTGAGAGAGAAAGAGAGAGAGGAGGTGAAGTGTACATGTATGGTTAAAGATATTGAAAGATTTTGGAGTTTTTTTTTTTTTAAATAAAAGAGAGAGAGAGAGAGAGAGAGAGAGAGAGAGAGAGAGAGAGAGAGAGAGAGAGAGAGAGAGAGAGAGAGAGAGAGAGAAGAGAAAAGGGAAGAAGTGTGTATGTATTGTGTCTTGCATTTTGAATTTAAGATAATGAAGAAAGAGAGAGAGAGTGTGCGTGATTCGATTAAGATTTAGGGTAGTAGATGAATAGATTGTGTGTGTGTGTGTGTGTGTGTGTGTGTGTGTTTGTTTTTTGTATTATGCATTAGTTTAGGGTATTTAAGAGTGATAGATAAATAAATAGTGTTTGATATAAAATCATAAATATTGTTATTAATAGATTGTTAGAATTATTTAAGATAGTGTATGTGTGTTTGAGAGGATGTGTATGTGTTTTAAAATTTGCATTGATCTTTAATTTAAGCTAATAGACAAATAGATATAGATAGTGTTGGGTAGTAATAGATTGTTAATTTTATAATGTGTGTGTGTGTGTGTGTGTGTGTGTGTGTGAGAGAGAGAGAGAGAGAGAGAGAGAGAGAGAGAGAGAGAGAGAGAGAGAGAGAGAGAGAAAGAGAGAGAGAGAGGAATGTGTGTGTGTGTGTGTGTGTGTGTGTGTGTTTTGTATTATGCATTAGTTTAGGGTATTTAAGAGTGATAGATAAATAAATAGTGTTTGATTGAATTTATATTGGATTTTGAGAGAGAGAGAGAGAGAGAGAGAGAGAGAGAGAGAGAGAGAGAGAGAGAGAGAGAGAGAGAGAGAGAGAATGTGTGTGTGTGTGTGTGTGTGTTTTGATTAAGATTTATAGTAGTAGATGACTAGATAATGTTTGATGGTAATTGTATGTTTAAATTTGCTTATAATAATGGTTTAATTGTGTAATATAATGTTATTTTTTAATTGCTTGTGCATGTGACAAAAATATTCAAAAAAAAGAGAGCAATTATTAAAAGAGCGAGCAATTGCATGTTTACACTTAAGCTTCGAGTGAGTTTACTGGTGAGTTTGTGTTATTTCAATTTGTTTGATTTTTAGAATACGTTATCTAACATAGTAAAAAATTAAATGTAATTCATAATTTTCATTTTGTTCAAAGCAATATCGTATTTTATCGCATACACTAGCAATTAATTAATATGCAAAGGTGAAATGCAGATAATTACAATCCCCAATCCTAGGAAGGTGTGTAGCCCTTACTTTTCTCCCGTTAAAGACGAGGTTCTAATCTTTCCAACTTGCATGGAAAAACCTATATGCCGCAGGGAGGGGATATGTGGTGACATTCTGAAATAGGACATAACCGCAAGGTTCGGGTATTATAATTATCAAATTCAACTCTATCAATAAAAATATACATAAAAAATATTGCGATGAATATAAAAAAAAAGAATGATAGATAATCATAGATCATTCTCATCATTTACATCATTTTCGTCATCACACAAGTCTTGACACTCATCTGAATCTAGGTTTAGGTACAATCGTAAATTTCTGATCGTGTCTCTTTCATGATGTGAGTTACCCCCATATTCATTCTCCTCTTTTTCTAATTCTATCTCATCCAAACGTGGGGGCCTCAAATTACTCCCAATTTGGTCTTGTACGATCGTAGGAATCTCATCATTTTCATTTGTACTTTCTTCTCCCATCATTTCGACATCATTTCGAGTTTGGATGAGTGGTTCAGGTTCTTCCAAAACGTCGCCAAAATTGGGTGGTGGTTTGTCGTGTGTATCCAATTCAACAATATCTTTTCCTTCAAACACGCATCATTTTCTTGCACTAAGTTGGATAACATACCACCATCTTGGGTCTATTCGATCTGGATGGAATATAATCTACCAAAGAATTAAAAAAAATTAAGTTAGTATTATAAGATTGATACATAAATAATTGGATTGCGAATATTAATGACATTGAGATTTTAGAGTCTCACTTGTTTGCAATGTCGTGGCAATACTAAAGTGTCATGAGAGTCCATCGATATACATTTTGTTGAGTCGATTTGAAAAAACTTTGAGTTATCATTTCTAATCGTGTTACTTCCACGATAGATGACCTTAAACCATTTTACGTCAAAAATAAAGTATTTGTCGTTAGTCTCGTAATCGACTTCATAAATATGTTGCAATGTGCCGACATAGTCTAGGTCACCCGAAATGATAATAGGGTCCCTCGCACTAGAACGACTCTCTTGTTGAAAGTTGGCCATTATACCACAATCATATGTACGTCGCTTGTTGTCAACTCTCTCAACACGGTAATGGTGTCCATATGCCCACATAGCAGTGTATGATGTATACTAAAACACAAAAAAAAAAAAAAATGTGTGTAATGAGAAATACTATTCATATATTGAGTAGTACAAAAACAAAACTTTACATAAACAATATTACACTAACCTTCCATCCACATCTGCGAACAAATTCCCATTTTAATTCGGTCATTTCTTCTCCGTTTTTGGATGCTTTTAATATCGTATCAAAAATCCATTCACGAGAGCATTTTGAAGGTAAAGGCTCTAAAGGTTCATCGTTCTCCAACGCCCTTCTTCTTCTTCGATTGATATTTTTTCTTCGTTTCAATGTTATGTTTCTTTCCTTTTTGGCTTCTTCATACTTTGAAATCCACTTTTCCATTTGTCCACAATTATATAATCCACCTGCAAGATTGATACTACATTAGGTTGTTTAACACATAAAAAATTAAAATATCACATATTTATACAAGTGCTTAAAAAAATATACAAACCTAATCATCGATGACAAATTGTAAAGCGTATTTCGTACATCATCGTTGAAGAGACCTCGAATAGAAAGTGGAAGTATGAATTGCAACATCTTATGCCAATCATGTGATTTCAATCCACTTAATTTACCATATTTGGTAAATGACTTGCATAAAGAATGTGCATAGCCTGTTGGAGTTCTCATTTGTTTTATGACATGTTTAACATATGAGAGTTGCTCTTTTGTAAGAATCCACGACACACTAGGTAGAATCTCATCTCCACCTTCGGTGTATTGAATCCAATAAGGTCTTTCTACATCGGCCACTTGTAGATCTTTACGAACTGCGGAGTTGTCTTTTATGCCAATGATGTGGTTCCATAAGGATTCAACGACGTTTTTGAATATGTGCATAGGAACCAATAGATGGTTTATCAATAAATTCCTCCAATAGGATAATTTATGAAAAATAGACAACCATTTTATACCATCAATGGATTCATTCCATGAAGAATTAACGTCGTGATGTTTAAGCCATTCACCATGCCATTCCGCTACTCCCATGCATGGGGGTGGTGGTGCAGTTAGAGGATTATCTCCTCGCCCTCCAAAAAATTGCCTATTCAACCTTCGAAAAGGATGATCAAGCAGCAAGTATTTGCGATGATTTTCGTACACCACCTTTTTTAACATATTTGTGCTATGTCGACCCTCCAAAAGTGGTCCACAAATATAACATGCGTTGTAACCCGATGTGGTTAAACCTGCATAGTTCATAAGCCAAATTAAACATAAGCTTAGTTAAATATACTCAAACGTTAAACCCTAAAATGGATTAGATTCATTATATAGATACCTGAACATTGGCTTAAACCGGGGTAGTCATGCATTGCCCACATTAAAATTCCATGAACAACGAAGTTTCGTTGTTGTAAATGTCTCGAGATGTCGTAAGCGTGAATACCATTCCAAAGAATGCACAATTCATCGATCGAAGGTGCAAGATACACATCCATGTTCTTGGCCTTGTACTTTTCTGGAATCAATAAAGCCAATAACAGTGTCCCGTTTTAATATTCAACCATGGACGTATGTTGTAATTAACGAGTGTGAAAGATTCAACTAGTTTCATCACATTTTGCAATATTTCCATATTTGGCATATTGAGGCCAAAACTTGTTTTAGACTTAGAGGTTGACTTTTCAAAGTTCATTAGTCTAAATTTCATTTGAATAAACACTTTTTGAAAGTGTGGGAAAGATAGAATGTGAGTTTGAGTAAATTCAATTTGAATAAGTTGGGTACATTGAATCTAGACCCAAAATTGGTAGGGTTAGCATTTTGGTGGGAAAGCCAAGTGGCCAAATAGGGTTCGAACCTGCTATAAAAGGATGTAACTCATGGAGAGAGTCATCTTCTCTCTTCTCTATCTCATTTCATGCTTATACATGGTTCTCTTGGGTTCTATTATCCATTGGTGCACTATCTTGGTGATTGCTTGCAATTCTATGTGTAGAATGATCTATATTTGTTATTTTTGGATCCACACGTGTGAAATATAGTAGCTTGCTGGTTTTGTACGGACATCAATAGTACATAATCATTTCATTCAAGTTTGATCAAGTTCTATTAGTGTTTGCATTTCAAATTGTGTGTAGATGCTGATTTTTCTACATTGGCAGGATTGTTGGTTTGCTCCTTATTGTAACCAAAGATTTGGGACATGGATTGGATCTTGAATGATCTGAAATCCTTCACATGGTATCAGAGCTATTGTGTTTCAGGTTATGAAAGGATCAGCCATCTTTAGCAAGGATTTGGAGGAGTTACCAATGCTAGAGCATGCTAGATTGATCTCTACTCAAATAGCAGCATTTTTGCATGTGTAGAATTGATCTTTTGTAGGTCAAAACTCAATATAGGGTTATATACTTGATCAATTCCGATTTCACACTTGGCTTACTGGATTTAAATGATTTTTGGTGCATTAGGAAGGTCTTATTGGAGTCTACAAGATGATATATCAAGTTTCTAGAAATTGCATGTAGAATTTGAGATATTCAATTTTTTGTGATTTTGTCAAAACCCTAATTTTAATTGGATCTCTAATTTGTGAGGTTACTGAACTTCATTTGAGTGTGTTTTAATCTTAGGAAGTGGCAAGAATCATTAGATTGAGGATAGATCATAGGTTGATCAAGATTTCACTATTCTATGTGTTGATTTTCTAGTTGGAATTGCTAGAAGAGATTTGAGAGGTTCCATATCTTTGTGATTTCTTCTTGAGTTCATTTGTTGACATTCAAGAGAGTGCTTTGTGCATTGGAATAGGTTGAAAGAAGAAGATCAGGTCATTGCAACATGGCTACAAGTGGTGGATTCATGTTGGAAGGCAATGATAGGCTTACCTCAATCACCTATTCTACTTGGAATGTGAGGATGGAGTCCTTATTGGAGATGAATGAGTTGATGGAGATTGTTGCAGGTGTGGAGGAGAGGCCTCAAGCACCTCAAGATCAAGTGAGGTATGACAAGAGAGCAAAGAAAGCTCTACACATAATCAAGATGAATGTTACCAATGAACTTCTCAAGGAAGTTGGTAAGTGCACATCATCTTTGGAGGCTTGGGAAGCTTTGAAGAAGCTTTATGAATCCAAGTCTACATCAAGAGTGCTTACTTTTAGGAGGCAAATATTTCAAAGTTTGCAAAAGAAGGAAGAGAGTACTCATGCTTTTGCTTTGAGGGTTAAAGCATTCAATGATGAGTTAGCATGCATTGATGAAAGCATTAAGGAGGTAGAACTTGTTCAAGCTATACTTAATGGCTTGTTGGATGATCATGCTAATCTTGTTCAAAGTTTTGATATTCAAAAGACTTTTTCAAGTATTGTGGATTTGCAAGAGATCTTGGTGAATGCGGAGTATAGGCTTCAATTAAGAGGAGGTGGATCTACATCGACATCTCATTATGAAGAGGATGCTATGTTCATCAAGGGCAAGTTCAAGGGCAAAGGCAAAGGCAAGTGGTCTAAAGGGCAAGATCAAGGTGAGACTTCTTCTTTTGGCAAAAAGAAAGATAAGTCTAAGTTGAAATGCTTTTATTGTGGAATCAAAGGGCATTTTGCAAATGAATGTTTGAAGAAGCAAAGAGATGAAGGTGGCAAGCAAATCAACTTTACTACTAATGATGAGGATCTAGGTGGTGGTGATTCTCTTTTGATGTGTTCTTCAAGTCTAATATCAAGTGAAGGTGACAAAGATTCATGGTGGATTGATAGTAGAGCTAGTTCACACATGACTAGTCACAAGGAGTTCTTTACTTCTTTGGTCACTTATGATGGAGCCAAGAAAGCAATTCACATGGCCAATGGTGGTGAGTGTGTGATTGAAGGTATTGGTTCAATTCCTATTTGTCTCTCTACTAATAGGAAAGCAAGACTTGATGGTGTTCTTTACATTCCTTCACTTTCAAAGAATTTGCTAAGTGTTGGTCAAATGATAGAGAAAGGATATACGGTAAAGTTTGGTGGTGATGCTTGCTTCATTACAAAGGAAGAAATCTTGGTTGCTAGGGGCAATAAACAAGGTAGACTTTTCAAGCTTGATGCTTTTGTTATGGCTAACAAAAAGGATGGAATGGAAAAGGAGATTGGTCTCAACTTTCCAAAGTTACCTTTTAGCATCAATAAGATTGGTGGATCTTATGCAAAGTCTAACAAGCTTTCTTATGCTAGATCTAGGTCAAGATCTAATATGCTTCTTGGAGATGTTCATCTTTGTGCTATCTTGGCTAGTCTTGAGGATAATGATGGTGTTTCAAAGGTTCTTCATGGCAAGTGCAAGCATGAAAAAGGTAAGGAAAGAGCTAATTTCATCAATGGAGGTGAAGGTTCTTCCTTGGAAAAGATTGTTGTTAATGATTTCTTTGATCATATGGAAAAAGATGTTGCTAGGTGCATTCATGAAGGAGATGGTTCTTCTACATTCTTTTGTTATGACTCCAAGAAAGTAATTTTTCCAGCAAGTGGAGTCACATGTCTTCATAAAGAGAGTAGATCAAATGGTTCTATCAAGAGACTTGGTGTGGGAGATAGTCACAAGTCAAGAAGAAGAGAAGTATGTGAAGAGTTCAAAGTAGGATGTACTTTGAATGATCTCATTGTGAATGATAGTGAGGAGGAATCATTATCATGTGAGTCATTACCTAAAACATTGAGTAGAAGTTCTTGTTTGAAAAAAGAGAGTACTTCAATCATCCTTATGTTGAAGGTACTAATCATTTTTTTCATGGCTTCTAATGTCTTTGAGGTTTCTACTTCTTATGATGCAATCATTAAGAGGGAGTCTTATGAAGGAAAGAGCAATGAAAGATTGGTTCTTGGGAAGATCCAAGGCATGGATCTCACATCTCATCATCAACTCAAAGGATTCTATGATTATGAATTGATCACTCATGATCAAGATGGCAAAAGGTTGGTTGGAGAAGACTACATGGAGCAAATCGAGAGGCAATTTCTTCAAGGCAAGGGGGATCTCATTGGTGAGCTTATTGAGGTTTGTTATGGACTCAAGAGGTCTGGATTTACTAGGTTTGATACTCATCTTTACCTACTCTACTTCATGTTGGATGGAAAGTTTGGAATCTATCTTTTGATTTATGATGGTGACATTGGTGACATTGTTTTCACTAAGCTTTGTGAAAGATCGAGATCAAGCATTGATGAGATCTTGTTGGATCTAGATCATACATTTGAGAGGGATTTTTTACAAAGGTTCAGGTCTGAATATATTCATATCTTTGATGACCAAGAGAAAGGTAAGCAAGTGGAAGCGACTCATTATGCCTTACTCACATGTTTTGGAGAATTTTCTTGTGTAGATGATGCTATGCAAGTGGATATTGGTTCTCATGGTTTTCATACTGGAAAATCAAGTAATGGATCTGGAAAACAAAGTTTGTTCAATGACTTTGATGGTCAAGAGGAAGATCAAGAAGTTGATCTCAAAGCGCTTCAACTAGTCAAAAGGGAAGTTGGCAATTTGGAGCTAGTCAAGAGCATCAAAGGAGAGGTAATTGGCAAAGGTGTTATGGATATGTTTTTACAGCATATTGAAGACTCAAGTAAGGTCAAAGGAGCAGCAAGGAAGTGTTGTTCAAGTTTACTTTACTTTTTCTATCTCATGTTTGAGCAATTTCATGTGGATGTGTGCAAATTGTCAAGATATGGTAAAACTAGGTACATTGGTGAGCATTGTTTTGATGTTGGATTTGTACTAGCATTCTTGGCTGAGTTTGTTGATGAAAATGAAGCTATTGGAGGTTCGTTATGTCACTCATCCATGGCTAAGTTCTCAAGTGTTGAGCTACTTGGTGCCAATACTTGGAGATTGTCAAATTTTGGTGAATTCATGGTCATTTTCTTGTGTCAAGTAGATCTTGAAGATGGACTAGTGCAAACTACTTGGTTTATGGAGTCATGTAGTGCTGGATTTGCATCATTTATGTACTCACCTACTCATGGATTTCCAAGGTCTGATGGTTTCTTGTGGCAAGATGAAGATGGAGGCTCATTCATGGAGTATCATGGTGGATACAAGGCAACAAAGGACAAAGGAAGAGGAGACATGCAAGCGAAAGTTCATCACTCACATTTATTGTTTGTTTGCTGTATTTTTCCAGAGAGTTCAGAGTTGGAAGCATGGTGAAATCATCTCATTTACATTCTATTTGATTCTTCATGTTCTAGTCACATTTTTACATGTAAAATTGATGTAAGAAATAATGAAGCATTCCAAGTGGACACTATTCTCTATATCAATTATGGTTGTTTCTATTTTGAGCATTACATGATCATTGAAAGGAGGTCTATTCTTAGGAAGAAGATCATTCTTATGATGGATCAAAGTTCTATTGTCAAAAACTATGCTAGGAGCAAGCATATTGAGATACAATATCATTTTGTGAGGGAGCGAGTCATTGCAAAGGAGGTGGAGCTTCAACATATGTCTTCAAGGGAATGTGTAGCTGATATCTTCACCAAAGCATTGGGAAAAGACTTGTTCATGAAGCATAGGACTTCACTTGGAGTATTATCAAAGTCTATGCTAAAACTAGTTGAAGAGGGAGTGTGAAAGATTCAACTAGTTTCATCACATTTTGTAATATTTTCATATTTGGCATATTGAGGCCAAAACTTGTTTTAGACTTAGAGGTTGACTTTTCAAAGTTCATTAGTCTAAATTTCATTTGAATAAACACTTTTTGAAAGTGTGGGAAAGATAGAATGCGAGTTTGAGTAGATTCAATTTGAATAAGTTGGGTACATTGAATCTAGACCCAAAATTGGTAGGGTTAGCATTTTGGTGGGAAAGCCAAGTGGCCAAATAGGGTTTGGACCTGTTATAAAAGGATGTAACTCGTGGAGAGAGTCATCTTCTCTCTTCTCTATCTCATTTCATGCTTATACATGGTTCTCTTGGGTTCTACTATCCATTGGTGCACTATCTTGGTGATTGCTTGCAATTCTATGTGTAGAATGATCTATATTTGTTATTTTTGGATCCACACATGTGAAATACAGTAGCTTGCTGGTTTTGTACGGACAGCAACAGTACATAATCATTTCATTCAAGTTTGATCAAGTTCTATTAGTGTTTGCATCAACTCTGTCAAATGGCATTCAATGTATTGGCTACACATATGAAACAAATTTCATAAGTGACATATATAGATTAACAAAGATTATAATAAAAAACAATCATATAAAATTAACAAACCTCAACGTCTTCCAAATTCGATGGTTGACCTTCTTCTTTTCGTCCAAACTTCCACAAATGATTTTCAACAATGCGTCTTTCACGTATCTTTTGTCCATCACACTTGAGGCATGTGCACCATATTTTATTTTGAAAATAATTTTTCTACGAGAAACAAAAATCAAGTACATGTCACTTTAGCACAATATTTTAACTTATAATAACAAAGTTTTTATGAACAAGAACACATGCATGTTTATTACTTACCATGTTAACTTAAGTACTGTCTTCATTGCTAGACTGATCTAAATGTAATTCATCTCGTTGTGATAAACTACATATATGCACAAGTACAAAACACAAATAGCATAAAATTTTTGTATGATTCTAATGTTTTAATTTTTAGATATATCTATTCTTATACATTGTCGCTTACATGATTCTTATGCCAATCTTGGAGCAACTTCGAGCTCTACATGCATATCTCTCTCCTTTTGTTAACACAGGTATGAAAGTCCCACTCCAATATGCATTAAAGTTCTGTAATCGATTTTCTTTTCTACTTCATTTCAATATATTAGGGTTTATTGTAATGTATTGTATGTTTATGAACGTAGTAATTATGTCGGGGTCAGCCAGTGGTGAAAGCTCGGGAGACTTTGTAAAAAATTTATATGAATCATTAACTCCCAAGCAAAGAACACAATTGGAAAATATGTTTAGCCAAAATGAGGGTGGTCCCTCACAAGAAGCCGCGGCTCCCGCCCCCTCCGAAGAGTCATCCACAAATCCTTATTATGACGTGGATCCGCAAGGCAATATA
The DNA here is from genome assembly GCA_029204225.1 of Diphasiastrum complanatum. Classification (NCBI taxonomy): domain Eukaryota; kingdom Viridiplantae; phylum Streptophyta; class Lycopodiopsida; order Lycopodiales; family Lycopodiaceae; genus Diphasiastrum; species Diphasiastrum complanatum. Next base: position 37,041,354 of record CM055093.1, on the reverse strand, counting down.
ATTGCCAATAGAAAAGGAAGGGTGGTGTTGGACCGACTCTATTCTTTATGCCAACGCCATTTTGGCGACAGATTATTTAGTAAATGGTCCGAACAACCTGCCGCCGATAAACGACAGGCTATTGGTATCCTTCGTGACGAATTCCAACAAGAAGAGGAATTCGATGAGAAGGAAATTCATAAGCATATGAGCTTATGGATTAGGCATCGTCGTGATATGGCACGACGAGTTTATAGGGACGGGCAATCCAAGCCTTCCTGGTGTTCAAAAAATGATTGGAACCGTGTAAAAGCAGATGAACGAACACCAGATAAATACAAGATTTAGAAAGATGTTGCGGCAGCTAGGATGCATGGGATAGGCAACCCTAGGTTGGGCTCGAGCGGAAAGGCAGGATTGCAAGCAAGCATGGTAAGTGAACTTACACTACTCTTATAGTTTATCTTTGATTTTATATGCTTTTATTTTTTAATATGCATTATGACTAGCTGCTTCAACGTAGCGCATTAAATATTAATGTAGTTTGTTTGCTTGTGTTCATGCAGACTGGACGTCACGACGACGACGAGTAGATTAGGTCTATAAGTTTTAGTTGATGTTAGATCTAGAAAGACTTGTGCAACATTAAAACACCAATTTTGTAATACATTAATATATATTATGAAAAATATTATTATTGCAAATGATTGTGCTATATTGCCATTGCTTTTATATGTGCAATGTTTTGTTTTTTCAAAAATTGCAATGTCAAATTTAGGGATGTGGATTGACGTAATAATCAACTAAGAAATGTCGGATTTCAAAACAACAATCAAAATTGTATCTAAAAATTTAAATGAAATTTATGATGTGCACAAAGCATATTGAACATGAAGTAATGCAATAAAATATTGCCATGAAGTAATGCATGAAGTATTGTCATTCATAGTGAACATGAAGTAATGCAATAAAATATAAAATGAAAAGTAGTTTAAGAATGAAAAGTACCTCATGCTTAGTTTGTTGTTTGATCCAGATGTTTTGCAACTCAAAAATATTGTTTTAAAAACAATTCAAGAACATCGCTTCTCCAAGAACTCAACTCCAAGAACAGCCCGAGAAAAATACGGGCGCTTATTTTTATGCATTTTTTTAATTTATTTTTACCTAATTTGGGACGTCGGAATCCAACGTCCTAATGTGTCGGATAGATGTCGGACTCATTATGTTAACAGACGTTGGAATCCGACAACTTTATGGGACGTCGGATTTCGACGTCCAAGGATACGTCGGATAGACGTTGGATGGGCGTCGGACATTCGTCGGTGAAAATTTGGGATCATTTTGTATTTACAAACGTCGAAATCTGACTGAATTTTAGCACGTCGCAATCCGACAGCCACGTCAGACAGTTTGCGATGTCTTTGGACGTCGCATTTCGCGTCCACGTCAGACGTCGCAATGCAACGTCCAAGTCAGCACCTGTGGCCGTCACCGGAATTTGGTTCTGTGGTGTCCGACAAGTCGTGCCTGTCGGACTGCGACGTATTTTAAAGTCGTTGGATTTCGATGACCTTATAGCGACGTGTTTTCCCGACGTCCGTGACGAATTAAAAAAAAAATTAAACCCGCGATTCACGTCGCAAAACACATCGCAAATTGCGGCGGGTGTTATTGTGTATCTCAAAAGGTTTTACAATTTTGATTATACGTTTTACATTTTATTGACATGTGTCATTTTGTGCAATGTTTTGCATGGAAGGTTGTGCAATTCACAAAACCTTCTATTTAAAAAGGTTGGGTGTGAACATCTTTGTTTTAGTAAATTATGGTGGGCCCATGAGTTCATAAATTCTTGCTAAATCCTATATTTTTCACATTGAGAAAAACATGTAAACATACATATATAACAAGCACTACAACAAGATGCACGATTTCTAGTGTTTTTTTTTTTAGCGCTTTTTAAAAAATTAAATCTAAAATGAGGCGCGGAGGGAAAGGAAAGCTCAAGCATCGGGTTCGTAGGGTGGCCTTAGTATAAGCCTTGCAAATTTGAATGTGTTTTTCAGAGACATATAGGAAGGGTTATAGGGAGATCTAGGACATTTCAAAAATCCCTACAAACAGAGAGCTATACACAGGTCCATAAGGAGGGTTATAGAGAGGGTTATTAGGAGGGTTAAGGAGGCCAAGCGACATTCCAAAATACTCTGCTAATCGAGAGTAATACTGTGAATGATGAAAAAAAGGCCCCTTGGTATAAACCTTAGAATGTTACAGAATGTAAATGGATGACACTTTTGAAAATTGTTGTTTATCAACACATTGAATTCCATTTTCAATTAACAATAGTGGCCATATACACAAGTGAGTAAAGAAATCTATGTATCACAAAAATATCATGACCACAATTTATGTAGTCACATGTGTCAGCTTCTTGTTTGATCTCAACTAATCAAATAATACAATGCAATTAAATACATGAGCAATCTGGTTAATATTACAATAGTTGCAACACATCGTACTATCTCACTTGTTCATTTGCTAATTTCTCATTATCATTTGCCACATCATCATGGACAAATCCACCAAACCAAATGATTCTATATCTAATTCTACCCAAATATCTCCTATAGCTTCGTTATTAATAAGTTCATCTTCACAAGCTAATGGCGATGGTGACAACAAGGGAGATCGAGAAGCTGTGTCGTGCGACATCGATCCATCTGATGATGATCCATCACGTTTAATATCATCATTTCCTTGTGAAGCATGCACGTCCTTTGAAAATGTGTCATCGAGTCCATCATCATGATCTTGTTCAAGTGCATCAGTTGGCAATGCCATGTTCTCCATGACACCTCTATCCTCAAAAATTCTTTTACTTCGAGGAGCGACTTGAATCATGTACCATTATTTGGGATCTGAATGGTCGGCGTGAAAGACCACCTATAATTGATCGATGTTTTTATAAACATTGACTCATAATTAATATCTATAGCTATGTTACACTTGCTTGGGTATATACACAATATACATTTTTTGTAATATATTGAAAATCAATTGATTGACAACAAAAGAGCATTGGCTACTAGAAGACATACGTACACACACACATTGTTGAGGAAAACCAAATGTATTACTTTGATCCACCGCCCAAAGCTTGGTAGAGTCAATGGAACAATAACCACTCTCATCTATCCTCACAATTGCATTGGGACCATTGCAAATAACTTTGAACCATTTGACATCAAATATAAAAAAAACTCAATTTCCTAAATCCCGCTTTGAGCATGTCATTGATTGTCCCACAATAATCAAGTTGAGAAGAGCGTAAATTGATGTCCACCATGCTTGCTTGACTCTCTTGGTTAAAATTTGCCATGACTTCACTAAAATCCAATCCTCTTATGACTTCTATTCCTAGAACAGTAGGCCGATATCTACCATTTTAAACTTTTTAGATAAAGCAATCTTTACATCTCTTATTCCATATAGATCATTTCCACTCAAAATAATATCATCAACATACAATATAAGGATAATGATTTTTCCATCATGAAATCTAATGTACAATGATGGACCATATGAACTCAAAACAAAGCTGATGGAAATAAGGAAAGAGTTTAGCCTAGAGTACTATGCACTAGGTGCTTGCTTGAGTCCATAGAGACTCTTTTTCAAAAAGCACACTTTTTCTTCATGCTCCTCCTTGATGAAGCCCTCGTGTTGACTTATGTAGATCTCTTCCTCCAAGAAGCCATTTTGGCATTAGAGAAACTTAGACCCCGACAAGGACCTCTGAAAAAAATGTCTTTTTATTTATTTTTTCTCATTTTCGTAGCCATGTGGACCAATAGAAACCTTGATATCAGGCTTCTATGTAATGTAGCTTTTCTTATATAAATAAAATGAAAACTTTTTAAATATATAAATATTTCATTGGGCAGCATGTGGAAATGCTATTAGATGTTGAGGCCTGCCCTTCCAGCTCATCATTTCCCAAAGAGGCCCGAAAATATTGAAAATGAATATGATTGATGGTTGGATTGAGAAAATTGATGTAGCATTAATATAATTGCATTGTCAAATCATGGTTTACAAGGTTAACTAGAGTTAACTCGTGGTGCCAAATAGTTCATTGTTTCAAATTTTTACCTACACATATTTTTAGATTCATGGCTTTTTGCCTACACATATTATGAGATTCATAGTTCAGTGTTCAAATTTTGGGACTCTGTGTTTTTCTTCAATGAGAAAGATGATAATGGATTATGGATGCCAAGAAATATTCAAAAACTCTTCGATTCTTATGCATCCATCATCAAAAGGAATATTTTGAAAAAGCAAAGTTATGCGCTTGAAAGCGATATCAGAGATATCGTGATATTGGTCTCAAGCGCGGGGGGCGATGGCTGATTCTAGAAGGCTGTTGGACGTGCTTGAGATCGATATTGCGATGTAAAACACTAAAAATTTGCAAGGAAAAATGAAAAATCTGTGCAGGTATTTATAATTTTTTTTTTCACATGAGGAATGTGAAAAATACAGATCCTAAGTGGATCTAAACTCCAAGATCATTGGCTTGAATGCTTGCACTCCAAACTACATAAGCTAGGAATTGGCAACACATTCTATGCTACCTAGAATGCAAAGAACTTGATCAAAAAGCATTTATCACAAATGGAAACTTCCATAAACATCAAGTGCGGCCCAAAATAGCATTATACAGTCCATAATACATCAGCCTATCACTTTTGGAAAGCACCTAAGATCATACACAATAGCTTGAAGACAATACACACAACAATGCTCTCAATGGAGGAAGAAACAATGACAATGATCTATTGATCTCAATGAAGCATACAAAAGGTTTCTCCAACCTGTTCTCCACGAATTTCAGCCTAATATAGGTGAGAGAGATGACTCTCTCTCCTCTCTCTAGAACTTAGGACCCAATTTTAGGACACCAGTAACCTAAAATAGCCAATTTTGGCCTATATGTCCAAATAACATGATTTTAGTGTCATTTAGAAGGTCCCGAAGTTTGAGACTTCTTCAACATGAAATATATACTAGAATAAAAGTATCTAGGTCTCTTTCACACGTGTGAAAGGTTAGATCCAAAAATATGTACAAAAATTGCCAATTTAGGCCTCAAACTAGCTAGGAAATGTTGACAATTTTCACACTCCCTCTTCAACTTAACTTGCTAGTTTTACAACACTACTTTGCTCCAACCTAAGAATGATCTCCATCATGATGATAGATCTCTTTTCAAGTGTTCTAATATGTACAATATGAAGTACAACATAATTGATATAGATAATAGTGCCCATATAGGATGCTTCACTATTTCTTACATCAATTTTACATAGAATGGTGAACAAGATACATGTAAAAGAACATAGAATAACAATGAAAGGATTCCTCCATGTATCCACCTTTGAGTTCTCTGTAAAACAGCAGCAAACAAGTTGTAAGTGAAAGTAACCAACAGGTGTTTGCATGCCTCGTCCACATTCCACTATGCCCATAGTGAATGCACCATGTATCTCCATGAATGAACCTCCATCACCACCTTGCCTTTGTAGATCTCCAATCCACGAAAGCCCTTGAGTGAATGAATGCCAAAATGATGTGTTCTCTGTTCCATTTGAATGAGCAAAACCTGAACTTGAAATACTTGAAGTATCTCCACAAGATTTGCATATAACGCTTGATCCTACATTGTCAACAATTTGCCAATTTGCCAACACTAGGATGCTAGATCTTGAACTTTGCTCAAAAGTAAACATATTGACCACTTCCATATCTTTTGAGATTTGAATGAATGCATGTACTTGATCATAAAAACCAGCAATGATAACTATTCCATCTCCAAGATCCAAAAGATGCAAAACTGTGGAACTAGTTTCATTGAATTTTGACAATTCCAACACATTGACATGACAATGTTCATACATGAGATTAAACAAGTAAGGTAGAGTAAAAGGACACTTCCTTGCTGCTCCAAGAACCTTACTTGAACCTTCAAGGACCTGTAAAAACAGATCCAAGATGCTTTGCCCATGTGGCTCCCCTTTCATGCTTTTGACTAGCTTCCAATTGCTACTTGCCTCTTGGTGTTGATGAAGCAATTCAAGATCAACATCTTGATCTTCCAATAAAACATCAAGGACTTTGCATTTATAAACATCTTCAGATCTGAACCTCTGAAGATACTCCCTCTCAAACACATGATTAACATCCCACAAGATCTCATCATTGCTTGATTTCAACCTTTCACTATAGTTAGTGAAAACAATGTCACCATCATAAACCAAAAGATAGATTTCTACACTTCTATCCAACATGAAGTAGAGTAGATGAAGTTGAGTATCAAACCTAATAAAACCAGCCCATTTGAGCTCAAACCAAACCTCAACGAGATCTTCCTTGCCTTGAAGAAATTGCCACTTGAGTTGCTCCATGTAAATATCTTCTTCAAGATCACCATTCAAGAAGGCATTAGTAACATCCATTTGCCACATATCCCAATCATAAAGAGTTGCAAGAGAGATTAGGATTCGAATAGTTACCATCTTTGCCACGGGTGCAAAGGTCTCATCATAGTCAATACCATATTCTTGAGCATACCCCTTTGCCACCAACCTTGCCTTGTACTTGTTGATTGATCCATCTTGATTTGTCTTGATCTTGAAGATCCACTTACAACCAATTGCCTTCTTGTCCTTTGGAAGCTTTACCAACCTCCATGTGTTGCTTTTGATGAGTGCTTGATGCTCATGATCCATGGCTTGGATCCATTCCTTCTTTTGAATTGCTTCACCTACACAAGTTGGTTCATCAAAAGAGGTAAGAAAAGCAAAGTTAGAGTTGTCCACCACTTGCTTTCCTTTTTCATCATAGGTTAGCCTTGATGGCTTAGCCCTTTGCCTTTGAGTCTTCCTTGAAGTTTGCTTTGGAGTGGCATCTCCATCTTCATCCAAGACATCTTGCACATCATGATGATTAGTAGGCACATCAACATCAACATCAACAACATTGGAAACATTCTCTTCATGAAAGATGACATCCCTACTTATGACAACTTTCTTTGTAGAAGGAATGTACACTTTGTAAGCCTTGCTTACTTCACTATAGCCAACAAACACACCCTTCTTTGATGAAGGATCTTCTTTAGTTCTATCATCAAGTGTGATATTGACAAAACATGTACATCCAAAGATCCTACAATGCTTGACACTCGGCCTTCTACCATAAAGAACCTCATGAGCAGTTTTACCATCCAAGGAAGCACTTGTCCATCTATTACATAGATAGTTAGCACATGCTAAAGCTTCCCCCCAAAAAGACTTAGCAAGATTAGCATGTAGTCTCATTGCCTTGGCACATTCACAAAGGGTTCTATTCTTCCTCTCGGCCACTCCATTCTGTTGTGGAGTCCTAGGACTAGACATCTCCCTCTTAATCCCATGTGCTATACAAAAGTCTTTGAACCTATTTGAGGTGTATTCCCCTCCATTATCAGATCTTAAGCATTTGATCTTTGTATTGAATTGGTTTTCCATTTCATTCTTGAACTTGACAAATGCAGCAAACACTTCATCCTTACTTTTAAGAAGATAGATCCAAGTATACCTACTAAAGTCATCAATGAAAGTTGCATACATCTTTGCCCCACCATTGCTAGTTGTACTAGAAGAATGAATATCAGAATGCACAAGTTGAAAAGCTTCTTTAGATCTAGAAGTAGATCTAGAATAAGCAAGTCTATGAGATTTGGACAAGGCACAATGTTCACAAACACTATTGTTTGCAACAAGACTTTTAGGGAGACCAAGAACAAGCTCTTTCTTTGCCATTACCTCCAAAGATTTGAAGTTGGTATGGCCCAACCTCTTGTGCCAAACTTCTTGGTTTGTCAATTGCTCCCTAGCCATACATCCTTCATGATTAGAGATCACACATGCATCAAGCTTGAAAAGTTTACCATGCCTCCTACCTTGAGCAATCAAGGATCCACATTTACTTATCAAACATGCATCTCCAATGAACTCCACATCAAGTCCTTTGTCAATCATTTGACTTACACTAAGCAAATTCTTAGTGATTGAAGGAATGTACAAAACATTTTCAAGATTTGCTTTCCTATTTGTTGAAAGGGAAATAGGAATAGTGCCTATGCCTTTGATGTCACATTGACCATCATTTGCAGTGTAGATGATGTTACCTTCTCCCTCATAAGACAATAAGGATGTAAAGTATTCCTTATGTCTTGTCATGTGAGATGAGGCTCCACTATCAATCCACCAAGGATCATTATCATCTATGTTGGCTAACAAACTTGAAGTCATAACAAGTGATTCACATGTGTTATGTTCTTCCTCATCTATTGTAAGATTTCCTTGCCTCTCTCCTTGCTCTCTTTTCTTCTTATAACATTCATTTGCAAAATGACCTTTTATCCCACAATAAAAGCACTTGAACTTTGACTTATTGTTCTTAGTAGAAGAGGAAGAGGAAGAGTGATCATCATGATCAAAGTTACCACCTTTGGACCATTTCCCTTTGCCTTTACCTTTGCCCTTGAATTTGCCTTTTGTGAAGAAAGCCTCTTCACCTCCACCTTGCAAGGATGCACCATCAAGCTTTGATTGCAACCTATGTTCTTCAGCCAATAAGATTTCTTGCAAGTCAACCACACTTGGCAAGACTCTTTGAATGGCAAAACTTTGCACAAGGTTAGCATGTTCATTTAGCAAACCATTCAACATAACTTGGACTATTTCACCATCTTTTATGTTCTCATCAATGCATGCTAAATCATCACTTAGGGACTTAACTCTCAAGATAAATGCATGAGCACTTTCACCCTCTCTTTGCCTACTAGAAAATATTTGTCTCCTTAGGGTCAATACCCTAGATGTGGACTTTGATTCAAAGAGCTTCTTTAAGGCATTCCATGCCTCACTTGCACTTTGACACTTTCCAACTTCCTTGAGAAGTTCATTTGTAACATTCATTTTAATGATATGAAGAGCCCTTTTGGCCTTCTTATCAAACCTTTGTTGCTCTTGAAGTGTGAGAGGTCTCTCTTCAATTTCTGCAACTATGTCCATGAGTTCATTCAACTCAAGTAAGGACTCCATCCTCACTTTCCAAGTAGAGTAGTTTGATGAACTCAACCTTTCACTAGACTCTAGCATGATCCCACCATTGGAAGCCATGATTCTAATGTTTCTTCAACTTTTAGGTTCTGTCCTAAAGCACTTAGCACTCACTTTTCTCTCAACAAATGATAGATAAAGAGATCTATGAAGATTTAGGACCCTAAAACACTTCTATCTTGAACCTAGATGGTTTCCAAGCATAGAAAGGAAGATTGAAACACATGCAACACTTTGCACACACTAAGAATGGATTACAAAATCAAACCAACCTGAACACACTCTTGCTTAAGCTCTCAAACTTTCCAGCAAGTGACCAAATCAAGTTATGGTGTGAAGAGTTACTTGCATTCTTAGAAAATACCCAAAACTAGGATGCCAAGATTACCTAGTAATGAACAAACTTGATCAACATATGATCAACACACTAAGATATTGATTCAACCTGTAAAACCACATGTAAACCACACTTCTAAAAGTTTATAAACTCCAGCAAGTGATAAATACAAGATTTAGAGGTGAATGAATGAGCACACTTAGTGAATCACAAGACTAGCTTCACTATCTTGTCAAATCTTGGTGTTTAGATGTAGATCTAAGATCACTTCACATGAGAATGTTCCTCAACCTGTTAAGAACCTGAAAACACACTTGCATAATGGTTAACACCTTCCAGCAAATGCTCCAATCAAATTACATAAGGAGAGTTACTTACATGCTCAACAAAGTACACCAAAATTTATGCCAAAATTGATGACAATCTTTACAATATGCTCTTCACAATGGAGCTTACAATATGTTCACCCAAAAAAGGAAATCTTTCATCCAAATGGGAGCTTTGCTCAGCCTTTAGGAGAATTACAACTCACTCAAAAGAGCATTTGTCATCCACTTAAGGAGAAGTTTCATCCACTTAAGGAGAGTGTTCATCCAAGAATGGAGATTGTCAACAATAGGATTGAAAAGAACATTGTTAGTATTGAATATGCACAAGCCTCACAATCACAAATGATTAGGTGTTATGATCTGATCCAAAATAGTTTCTTTTCAGCCTCTGATCTTCAATAGACCTGAAATATGCTTTTGATCCACAAGTTCAACTCACAAAACAAAGGTTAGTAAGATTTGATCAACAAAGCAATGCAAAATCATGCTAGAACTTGATCAAACATCTAAATATCACCAAAAATGGAATACTTACTGTAAATAGAAGACAACCAGCTCTGATACCATGTGAAAAATACAGATCCTAAGTGGATCTAAACTCCAAGATCATTGGCTTGAATGCTTGCACTCCAAACTACATAAGCTAGGAATTGGCAACACATTCTATGCTACCTAGAATGCAAAGAACTTGATCAAAAAGCATTTATCACAAATGGAAACTTCCATAAACATCAAGTGCGGCCCAAAATAGCATTATACAGTCCATAATACATCAGCCTATCACTTTTGGAAAGCACCTAAGATCATACACAATAGCTTGAAGACAATACACACAACAATGCTCTCAATGGAGGAAGAAACAATGACAATGATCTATTGATCTCAATGAAGCATACAAAAGGTTTCTCCAACCTGTTCTCCACGAATTTCAGCCTAATATAGGTGAGAGAGATGACTCTCTCTCCTCTCTCTAGAACTTAGGACCCAATTTTAGGACACCAGTAACCTAAAATAGCCAATTTTGGCCTATATGTCCAAATAACATGATTTTAGTGTCATTTAGAAGGTCCCGAAGTTTGAGACTTCTTCAACATGAAATATATACTAGAATAAAAGTATCTAGGTCTCTTTCACACGTGTGAAAGGTTAGATCCAAAACTATGTACAAAAATTGCCAATTTAGGCCTCAAACTAGCTAGGAAATGTTGACAATTTTCACAAGGAATACTGACCAGTGACACGTGGCGTCAATTCAATAGTCCACATGTCCATCCGTACAAATCATTATGCCAGATGCCTCAAATGTTACGAAAGTGATGTTGGCGAAGAGCTTTACATTTTTTGCATGACAGTTTACGTTCATTTCTGTAGAGTGACAGTTCACGTTTAAATCTGCAAACATACTGTTTACGACCAAAGCCACCGACTTGCATTAATTCATCAGCAAGTAATTTCCCCTAACTGGATGGATGCCAGCACGTCATAGCCAACTAGATGATGCATTTGACGATCTAATTGCCTAGTATAAATAGTTGTTCATATTCCTACATCTTAAATATTGAAGCATGAAGATCAATCATCAAGTATTGAATAGTTAGCGTTCTCTCTTTCAAGCCTGCGAGCTTGAACTCTCTTGAGCATTCTAGCTCACTTCTTTAGAGTTGATTAGAGATTGCTATTGCGCTTACTGCTTATCAGCATTGCGCTTAATTTAGACTTATATTTAGCTGCTCAAAGATGGCCTAGAGTACGTGGCTTCAATCCACAAACTTGTTGTACTCATTTACATCTGTTTCGTTTTCATACTGAATCAATATTATCTTCTTATTGCATTCAGCTTCATCTCAGAATATATGCGTTTTCGTAATTCTTCGCGACTGATTATTTGTTTAGTGATTCAATGCTTAATGTTTGGCTATGTAATCACTGTAGTACTAATGATCTCAAAGTTTGTTACTATAAGATCGAACGTGATTTCTATAAGTATTGTTTCTGTTTGAAATTGATAGGCGTAGTCATGCATAGAGGAAGAGGAAGATAGTTTATTCTGCTACCCACGATAAGTTTTCTTTCTTGTTGTCTGAATGTTTTTTGTTTGAATCTATTCCACCTATCCTTTTCACACCTCTTTCCAACAATGGCACTTTTATTGTCACAGAAAATAGTTGTTGGATGTGACTGTGCAAGGTCAATTTCTGCTAGCAGATGCTTCAGTCAAATTGCCTTCGTTGTAGCATTCGTGACAACAATATATTCTGACTCCGTTGAGGATAATGCCAATGAGGTCTGCTTTCTACTGTTCCAAGAGATTGGAACTTGATTGTATAAAAATACAAATTCAAAAGTCGATCTTCTAGTATCAACGCCCCCTGCCCAATCGTCGTCTGTGTATCCCTCAAAAATGTTGGCAATTTGGCTGCCTCCATAGTAGATGCTGAACTGTTTGGTTGCTTAGATGTACTTCATGACTTTCAGAAGTGCTTTCCAATGTATTAGACTCTGACAGAAACTGGCTGAGTGAATTGATTGAGTATGCAAGGTCTGGTCGTGTACAGATCATTACAAACATTAGTGAGCCAATGATGGAGTGAAATGGATATTGCTTCTTCTCCTCCTTTTCTGTCTCAATTTGAGGAGATTGCTCCTTTGATAGCTTCAATCTTGGGTCAAGCAAAAATTGACTTGGTTTGTAGCTAGCCATTCCATACCTTTCCCGCACGTTGGTAAGATATCTCTGTTGGCTGATGAATAATAGTCAGCTTGTTCAAATTTCGAAAATTTTGAATTCGAGACAATAGTGGGCTAGAGCCATGTTAGTCATCTTGTACTCCTTGGCCAGTATGCCTTTCGTCTCCTTCATCAGATTCAGATCATTATTGAATAATAGTGTATCATCCACATAGAGAGTGATGATGGAGAAGAAGTTCGATGCAAACTTGAAGTAGACATTTGAGTCTGCTGAGTTTGGCGTAAAACCATTCTCAATGAGAAATGCATTTACCTTTTGGAACGAGGCTCTGGGTGACTGTTTCAGCCCATAAACTGTCTTGTGTATTCTACATACAAGGTGTTGCTTGCCCTTTAACTCGTATCCTTCAGGCTGTCCCATGAAAAAATGGTTCTGTTGAAAAACGGTTTGGACTTCGAGATCCGCTGCAGTTGCAAAGGAGAGTAGTAATCTGATCGAAGCATGCTTGACAACTAGGCTAAAGGGTTTAGAATAGTCTAGATTTGGAATCTAGGAATAACCTTTGGAAACCAGCTTGGCCTTGTACCGATTTAGCCTTCCTTCAGCATCATACTTTGCTTTGAAAATCCATTTGCATGGGATGTAGAAGAAGTGAGATTACTTTTGATAGAGTTAAATTCTCCTAGATCGAAATTGCCATCACCCAATTTTTATAGGCTTCAAGCAGACTCGATAATATTGTCATAACAACATCGGAGTTTTGAATTTCTGAGCCAGTTGAACTCATTTGCTCCATGAGATTTTGAAAAGTGTTGAGATGACTCGAAACACTTGTTCTCTCAATCATTCTCAAGGAGAAAATTCTTTTTTTTTTTAAATGGAGTTTGGAGGTGAGGTCCCTAATGTCATAGAGAGTTGCTAGAATGTTCCATGCATTCTTAGCAGTCTAAGCAGCTCTTATATGACTGATTTGGGTGTCCTTTATGTTGAGAGTGATCATGGCAAAATCTTTGCCATCTTTCAGTCTCCAATTGGTGGTAGCAACAACTTCAACTTCTGGCTTCAGTTTTGTGCCATCAACAACATCCCACAATTCCTTGGCTAATAGCATCACCTTCATTTTGAACTTTCAAAGATGATAGTTCCCCTCCATCGAGCTGACTGATCCAATCTGGCTAGCGAAATCATTGGTAGTGATAACAATTGGGTTCGGAATTTTGTGCAACCTTTTCTTTGTGGTCGAAAAGTTGGTCTTCCAGAAAAGTGACATTTATGCTCGTGAATGTTTCTGAGTGTCCAAGTTGTAGAGCTTTTATGCCTTCTGATCTGGAGAGTAGCCAATAGAAATCAATATGCTCTTGTTCATTTTTTTGTTGATAAACTGAGATCCGATTGAAAGCTTTGTATCCAAACACTCTAATATTTGTGAATGATGGCTTCAATCCTATCTACACCTCATAAGGTCATTCAAGGCTTTGTTGATGGATCGATTTTGTAAGTAGGCTGCTGTAGTAACAGCTTCTGCCCATAATTTCTTTGGAAGAGAGGCATGGGCCAACATGCTCTTGGCACTAGCAATGAGTGTCAGATTCATCCTTTGAGCTGCACCTTTGGACTGAGGTGAGTAGCTGATTTGTAGTTGTATTCCTTTGGCCTTGCAAAAGACTTTGAACTCAGTGGAGATAAATACTCCCCCTCCATTAGAGCGTAGAGCTTTGATTCTTTTCTGGTTTGATTTTTCTACTGATGTCTTGAACTGCATGAATAACTTATTTGTCTATGATTTGTTCTTCAAGAAATAAGTTGCAGTCCTCCGAGAAAAGTCATCAGTAAAAGTCAATAAGTAGATACTTCCCCCCTGTGGAAACAATATGCATAGGGCCACAAATGTACATGTGTACAAGATCTAGTAAATTTCTTGAAGTATGGACAATATAAAAAATTGTAAGACTTCTAGCATGCTTGTTAATTATACAACTTTTGCATGAAGGTTCAGATTTGCTAATTGGAGGGTGATCTTGTACTGACTTTTGTTTGGACATTTGTTGAATAAATTAACAATTGTGATGGCCTAATCTAAAATGGAAAGGCATATAAGCTGATTCAGAAGTGGAAGTGTAAAGAGCTTGACAATTAGAAGAATTGTAGTGGTTGATTTTGTAAAGATTGCCACTTCTTCTCCCGAAAGCTAAAACTTTCTGGGACTTGTCAAAAATTGTATAGCTTTGTGTGTTGAATTTGACCTTCCGACCCAAATTTGTAATTCTGCTAACTGAGAGCAGAATTTTGGTCAGGTTCGAAATATGTAAAACATTGGACAACAACCGAACATCACCTTTCCAGAATTTGACCCTGACTGTTCTGTCGCCTTCAATGGAGTGGGATGAGTTGTCTCCAAGTTGAACAACTCTAGAATGAGTGAAGGGCTTGTATTTTTTGAACCAGTCATGATGGTAAGTCATTTGTTGTGTTCCTCCAGAGTCCAAGTATTAAGAATCAATATCCTGTAAATTTTCGACCTTGGTCAAGAAGGCAGCTTCATCTTCATTTTGTTGTTGGATCGAAAAATTGGCTGAAGCAGAATTTGCTTGTTGTTGGAACTGTTGCTTCTTCTCATTGTTGAATTTTAAAGTTCTGCAGTCCTTGATAAGTGGCCAGTTCTCTTACAGTATTTGCAAAATAGATTCTACTTTGGTTGGTAGGATGAAGAAGAATTTGAACTCGAACTTGCACCAAAATTCGAACCTGAGTTAAAATTCGAACATGAGTCAAAATTCGAACCAGCCTGCAAGTTGCTCTTTTGGTCAGGATAATCTGATTGTGTGGATCCTTTTGATTTAAACTTCTGATTTTTGGAATATAGTGCATGTGGATCTGATCCCGAACTTGAGGAGGCGGCTGATCTCCTGATTTCTTCTTGTAGAAGAAGTGAAATTACTCTTGATAGAGTTAGGTGCTCATGGATCGAAATTGTCATTACCCAATTTTCATAGGCTTCAGGTAGACTCGATATTAGAGTCATAACAACATTGGAGTTTTGAATTTCTAAGCCAGTTGAATTCATTTGCTCCATGAGATTTTGAAAAGTGTTGAGATGACTTGAAATGCTTGTTCCCTCAGTCATTCTCAAGGAGAAAAATCTCTGTCTTAAATGGAGTGAGAGCAGAGGCAAGGAGGGAAGGGCGCCGCATGGGAGAAAGGCGTAGGGTATAGGTTAGGTACTGCCAGGGAGCAAAAGGAAGGAAATGTTAGCGGGGCTGGGTCGCAAGGAGCGGAAGGGACTACAGAGACGTCAGTAGGGTTTGTTCGAATTAAAAAAAAAAAGTGAGCGAGTTTAGAGTTTTAGAGGAGGTTTGCGCGAGTTCCGATGAGGAGGGGGGTTGAGTCTTGTGAGAGTTTAAAAAAGGGAGGTTGCACATTGTGCGAGTTTAGAAAATGGGGGTATGCACGAGTTTAGAAGTTGATGTGCGAGTTTTTTTTGTTTTTGTTTTGTTTTGTGCGAGAAAATGGAAGGCTAAAACTGAACTTCAAAATTGAGAAAATGAAGTGCTTCTCTACCACTTGAAAAAAATTCAAAAGATATTTTCAGAATTCGGACAAATTTGACCCATCTCCACTAATTTGATCATAACTTTTTCAATATTGATCCAAATCATAAAAACTTAGTAGCTTTGAAATGCTAACAACAAGTTCTATCAGCATATGTATCAGATCAATGATTGAATGTGATTTGATAGGTCAGACTAACCACAGAACAGGTCTGGAAATTTTGAAAAAAGAAAACTAGCAAAACTAGAGCGGAATCAAGAATTGTCATAACTCTTTGGATACTAATCCAAATAACCTGCCATATGGATTAGATCAAAGCTAAGACAATGCTTTAGAATCTTATGTAAATAAACTTGAAATAAAAACTCAAATCAAATCTGAAAAAGTCAAACAAAGTAAAAGAAAAAGTATAGTAACCTATTTTGATAGCTTTTGAAAAAATTGCAATAACTTTTGCATATCCTATCCAAATGGCTTGAAAATTGGTGCAAATGAAAGCTAAAACAAAGATCTACAAAGCTACGGAATCAAATTAGAAATGAAAAATGAAATTTAATGCGAAATATTTGTCTGAACAAAGCTGAGAAACTCAAAGTTAAAAATTTAACCAAGAAATGTCATGTTCCAAATCCCAAAATAATAGCACTTACAATAGAAGTAGCACTAATAGCAAGAAAAGTACAAGACCATCAAGATACCATATCCATAGAAAGCTAGAAACAATGAGATCTCTATGGAATCACATTTTCAATGAAATAAAGAGTACAATCAATGGAAATTGAGCATGGATTCATGTGGATAGGGCACATGAGACCTAACAATGGAGATCTCTATGGCTCACATTCACAAGGAGGAAGCAAAAAGCTCTCACTTGCAAATGATCCAAAAGATATACAAAATGATGTCTCTTGCCTAGTTATAGACAATGCTCTTACTCAACTAAACATAACTATCTTGAGGGATAGTTAGCCCTTGTTAAGTATTATTTAAACTACATTGGGCCATTGTTGGCCTATTGTCTTTATTAATTACTTTGGAGGGCCTAAAAAGGGAACCGCCTTGTTCTTAAGGCTAATAGCTCCTTTTGGGCCTAAAAAGCTTACATTGGATATTATCTTGCATGTATAAGCATGGATGTACTAATAGTACATGAAAAAGACAAAGCAGACCACCTATCAGTACATCGATGAGTTTGCAACTTATCTTGTTCAAGAGCCGACGACTGTTGAAGAGGCACTCAGCCAGCTCAATTCCGATCTCTAGAAAGAAGCTATGGATAAAGAATATTCATCTCTTATCAAGAACCGAACATGGACTATTGTCAAATTATCTGCCAGCAGAAATGTAGTTGATTGCAAATGGTTGTTCAAAATCAAATACAAGGCAGATGGAAGTGTCGATGGAAGAAAGGCTCGACTTGTCGCCAGAGGATTCTCTTAGGTACAGAATGTCGACTACACTAAGACTTTCAGTCTAGTAATTGAACATTCTTCTATTCGACTTCTATTGTCATTTGCTGCTACATCATATTTGGAAATACATCAAATGGATGTACAGACAACATATCTTAATGGAGTTATTGAAGAGGACATCTACATGGTTACAAAATCGAAGGTCAACAAAATCATGTGTTTAAACTCCATAAAGCACTTTATGGCTTGAAACAATCTACTCGAGCATGGTTTCAAAGGCTTAATACTTTTCTTATTGATCACGGCTACACACCAAGCTCTTTAGATTCAAATGTCTACTTCAAGTCAGTGCAACATTCCTTTATTGTTATCACGTTGTATGTGGACAACACATTGCTTTTCAGCAACAAATTTGATCAAATAAAAGAAACTAGGACAATACTATCTTCTGAATTCGACATGATCGATCTGGACGAAGCTCATTACAACTCTAGAATGAGTGAAGGGCTTGTATTTTTTGAACCAGTCATGATGGTAAGTCATATGTTGTGTTCCTCCAGAGTCCCTTCAAAGTTAAAAATTTAAGCAAAAAGAAAACTACAAATGCAATAAACTTATCAAATCTAATGAATCACATAGAATCATAATGGATTAAAAAACTATGTCCTGATACCAAGAAATGTCATGTTCCAAATCTCAAAATAATAGCACTTACAATAGAAGTAGAGCTAATAACAAGAAAAGTACAAGACCATCAAGATACCATATCCATAGAAAGCTAGAAACAATGAGATCTCAATGGAATCACATTAGCAATGAAATAAAGAGTACAATCAATGGAGATTGTGCATGGATTCATGTGGATAGGGCACATGAGACCTAACAATGGAAATCCCTATGGCTCACATTCACAAGGAGGAAGCAAAAAGCTCTCACTTGCAAATGAGCCAGAAGATATACAAAATGATGTCTCTTGCCTAGTTATAGACAATGCTCTTACTCAACTAAACGTGACTATCTTGAGGGGTAGTTAGCCCTTGTTAAGTATTATTTAAACTACATTGGGCCATTGTTGGCCTATTATCTTTATTAATTACTTTGGAGGGCCTAGAAAGGGAACCACCTTGTTCTTAAGGCTACCTTTTGGGCCTAAAAAGCTTACATTGGATATTATCTTGCATGTATAAGCATGGATGTACTAACAGTACATGAAAAAGACAAAGCAGACCACCTACCAATACATCGATGAGTCTGCAACTTACCTTGTTCAAGAACCGACGACTGTCGAAGAGGCACTCAGCCAGCTCGATTCCGATCTCTGGAAAGAAGCTATGGATAAAGAATATTCATCTCTTATCAAGAACCGTACATGGACTATTGTCAAATTACCTGCCAGCAGATAAGTAGCTGATTGCAAATGGTTGTTCAAAATCAAATACAAGGCAGATGGAAGTATCGATGGAAGAAAGGCTTGACTTGTCACCAGAGGATTCTCTTAGGTACAGAATGTCGACTACACTAAGACTTTCAGTCCAGTAATTAAACATTATTCTATTCGACTTCTATTGTCATTTGCTGCTACATCATATTTGGAAATACATCAAATGGATGTACAGACAACATATCTTAATGGAGTTATTGAAGAGGACATCTACATGGTTACAAAATCGAAGGTCAACAAAATCATGTGTTTAAACTCCATAAAGCACTTTATGGCTTGAAACAATCTACTCGAGCATGGTTTCAAAGGATTAATACTTTTCTTATTGATCACAGCTACACACCAAGCTCTTTAGATTCGAATGTCTACTTCAAGTTTGTGCAACATTCCTTTATTGTTATCACTTTGTATGTGGACAACACATCGCTTTTCAGCAACAAGACTGAACTGATAAAAGAAACTAGGACAATACTATCTTCCGAATTCGACATGACCGATCTGGACGAAGCTCATTACTATCTAGATATTTAAATCCAAAGAGACAGAAAGCAGAAGTTGATTTGTATTACTAACTTAAAGCCAAGATACATTCACAATGTCTTAATCAGATATAATCTGATGAATTGCAAATTAGCTCTCTCACTAATGGATCCAAGACTCAAGATGTTGAAGGACCAGTGTCCCCAAACAATGGAAGAATAGGAGCAGACGCGTGAGTATACTTATCATTCGATAATATGATCTCTTATGTACGAGATGATCTGTACCAGACCAGACATAGGCTTTGCAGTCAGTTCCTTGAGTTAGTATATGACCAATCTTGGTATAACACATTGGAAGGCTCTTATTAGAGTCATGAGATATCTTCGAGCTACTATGGACTTTTGGATTTGTTATGGAAGAGTCGACAACGAAAAACTCAATATGCTCAATGGTTTTTCAGATGCAAGTTGGGTAGGAGATGTAGACACTCGTAGGATTTACATTCTTTCTCAACAATGATCCTATTTCATGGAACAGTCACAAGCAAACTTTGATAACTCTATCTTCCACTGAATCAGAGTATAAGCCCCTCAAGCTACAAGGGCAACAATATGGTTGAGAAACTTACTTTCAGATATCAGTTTGAATCGATATGCTCCGACAATTCTATTTTGTGATAATCAAAGTGCCATTGCTTTATCAGCCAACCCTAGATTTCATTCTAGGAGTAAGCACATTAAAATTAAGTATCACTATGTAAGAAGCAAAGTTCTTGACAAAGAGGTTGACTTGCAGTACTGTCGAACGCAAGACATGTCAGCGAATATTTTTACTAAAGTGTTAGCCGATATTTTCGCACAAAAAGTTGGGCTATGTTTAAAGTGATTTTCAGAATTTTGTACAAAACTGGCATGTAAAACCCGACTATTAATGGGGACTAGTTGCCTTGAAGAAACCCCAAGTCATGAGTGCTCGCCAGTAACGATACACGAAAAAACCGGCAAAGAGAAAAATCAACTCGCAACAAATGGTCAGAAATTATGGGACAGGGTCAAGAAAACTGTAGCAAAAATATAGGCAAGTCCCAAAGCAAGTCGAAGCGGCGCACTGGCAGACAAATCACCTCGACAGCTTAAGCCATGGGCCATGGACACGCAAATGGGAAATGCAAGTGGAGGCCAAATGTGCATAACAAAAGTATCCTACCTAAAAGTGGTAGGGGTTGACCACAGGTAGCAATGAGGACTACCCAATAAAGAAAAGTATCAAGGGAAGTACTTACCATTTACACCACCAACAAGTGCAAAAGAGGAAAGTGGCTCACACATGTGGTACCCCTGTACCCAGGACTCCAACCCATCTTTTCTAAAAGGGAAAGGGTACCACTTGTGGTCAAATCACAACTAAGAGCCATGTACAAGAGAGGAAAATTTTCATGAAGGGCCTGAAGAATGAAAACATGACATTTTGAATGGCACGCTGTTTGATGCAGCAGAGAAAAGATGATCGCTGATCCCTCAGTGTAGCAGTAATAGTAACGCACCCTCCTTCGCACCAGTGCATTGCAATAGAGCCCAACCTGAAACTGAAGGACGATACAAACTTGTGACTTGGGGTATCCTTTAGGGGCATGCCGGTTCTCCTTCCACGCATGAGGTACACCATTAATTTTGATATCATTGCTGCAAGTAGGAGCTAGATATGGAAGGGACCATCACTTTGTTAATCCTTATAGTTGGAAATGAGTAGTAGTATGTGTGAATTCTAAATTTATATGATATGACGTTGGTTTGTGGAACGTCGTTGACATGGCTAGCTTAGCGTAACTCGGATTTGTCTTGGCCCCATTTTTACTGAGTGTTGTTAATTTGGTATGTATTTGCCTAATGATGATCTTGTTAACTAGCATGCTAATCGTATTTTCTCACATTAGGCTCATCGATGGTTGAAAGCTTTACATGTATGATGTTTAGTTTGCAATATCCCATTTGACATTGTACTTGGTAGTGAGCCAATTTTTGCCTACTTGAGTCACTAGCTCGACCTCTTTGAAATACAAGAGCGGGCCATCACCGTACGTGGTTGAAATACACCACCTTGGTTAGAGGTCAGCATAACTTTTTAATTGTAGCTCATAAGTATGTCATCTAACATATCATTGGAAAGTGCTTGTTGAGCGCTTCCTAACGCATCAAACTTCGTTGAAATCGGACTTACTGTTAAAAAGTTATGCCATTTTTAATGTCGATTCAAAAAGTTACATTACGTAGATGTCAAGAAATAATGGGCCACGTATACACAAAAAGTGAAAGAAAAAGGAAAAAATGAATCTTGACAAAATGTCCTTTTGAAATTGGGACATTCTCTAATGTTTGGTCAGCAAAGTTTTCCTCTAAAAGTGAGCAATCCACTTTGCTAACCCATGACGGTCTAATATGGAGATCATTCAGTGTGAAATCAGATGTACCTTCTCACGATTGCTTAGTTGAGCACATTGGGGCTGATAATAGGTTTCACCTATGTGGTAGGTTCAATTTGACCAATTTAAAACCTTTGTAGCGGCAATAGGCTTGAGAGCACCATTAGTTAGGTTTTGTAGGCTGGCATATTGTCTTGGTTGGTTAAAAGACTCATGATGTGTGTTGGTTGTTGGTATCAATGGTTAGGGGCTAGCTCTTTGAAGCTAATGTTGCATGTTGGCCTTTGGGTGTTGATGACTGGTTTGGCAAAGTGGTTGAATGTAGGAAGCTAAGGGTGGTTTTGAACAAGAGTAGTTGGCAAGTCAACTGTTTAAAATGGAGGCTTGCCATTGGTCTATTGGAAAAAATAGCCCTCTCCGCTTTTTGACTTGGTTTGAATTGAAATCATGTGGTAGGGGCCCTTTGTCACGTAGGGGCAAGTGGCTATTTGTACTTGAGGACATTTACTCACATGTTGAGTAGTTGCTAATGCTAACTTCAGAAAGATGGGCCAATCAAGTTGCAATGGTCCACTTCTACTTACTAGGCGAGCGTGGAAGAGGGGTAGTCATGTCACTTGCCAAGTCAAAAGAATGGGTGGTAAGAGACAGTGGCCATGCAATCACCCTTGCCGCTAGTTGGAAAACCACCCAAAGTTGTCCCTTCAGGTGCAGGTACAACACCAGGGGATGGAGCTAGACATGGTTTATTACTTCTTGAGTAAGTGGTGGAACCATGGGCCCATGTCTAATGAATAGCATTGCTAGATAATCCAAATTTATATTTAAGTCAGTTTTAGTTTACCTCGAACAAGTGGCTTAGCTTGTGTGAAAGCCTTACATGCCTATCAATGTGGGGGTTAAGGGTTTGTCTTAGTTGACCCAAGATCGTGACCAAGACCTCGTGGGGACGAGCCCTTGTGAAGCATTGCTCAAGCCTTGCTTGAATGAGACCCCCTCTAATTATTAATTATGTGTTTTTTTTGTTGCAACCAAAATGGGACCGGACGTCTCCATGGGTCAATTGGAACAACATGACATGTGAGCAGCTCCCAAAGCCCAAGATCAAAAGTGAGAAAAGGGGCCTGTTCCTGGTGGGCTCAATGGGAATGGGCCCTAAGTACTAAGTCTTCGTAAAGCACTTTAAAAAAATTTGCTTTGTATTTTGAGTAACCTTAATTGGAGGAATATTACAGCTGTAGCAATTTCATAGATAAGACGAACCTTACAAAGTGTAAGGTTCCTCTTAAAAGATTGATTTACTCAGAGGTAAAAAATCACACGTTTTTACTAACGGTAATTTTTTTTTCATTTATTGTAACCAAAAACAATTTCAATCTATTCTACTACCAACAAGCCAGTTTTAGGCCATCTTTGCGTGTGGCCCCATCCTTTGCTACCTGGCTGCCTATGTACCTTCCAAAGTCCATTTTGCAGTCCATCACGCCTTGCTCTACAGTTTTCCAGGCTTGTGAATTGAAGAAGAACCTGTCTAGGGAAGGATGAAGTTAAGGATTTTGACTCATAAGAAGGATGAAGCATTTCCAGCAGGGAATGGCGTTGCCTGATGGATGATAGACCATCCCCACATCCACCATGCTTACGACAAATCGACCTCACCTGGATTGAAGCTTGTTCTGTAGAGCAGAAAAAGGGTTGAGATCCTGTTGTTTGAGGCTGTGTACACAACTGCTACTGATATGTCATAGCGCCCATTCAGGCAACTTCTTCTAAGAAGCAGAGCTGTTGTTCTAATCGCTACTGAAGCCTGACCTCCATCTGTAATGAAGTAAAAAAAAGGGGCGGGGAAGAGGTAAGTTTTTTTTTGCGTGCTTTATGTCGGGGAAGGCCCCGTGCCTTCCCCGTTTCAAGGCTTTGGGCCCGAGGGCTTCCCCTATACTGAACCACTCTATCACAAGTACTATTAGGGTTTTGATATGATCGAAAAGCATGGAACCCTAACATCTCCGCCGCCCTGGATCGTCAGTCACCAAACAAGGGTGAATAAATAATAGACAGGGCGAACAAGGGTAGAAGCCAATCGCGCCTTTACATGCATTCCTGGTGTTGTATACTGGCGATCCTTCTTCGCCTTTGGATGTGCCCTTGATGCAAATCAAAAGGATGGAAAGCTGTTTTTAAAACCGTATTTCTTGCTGTTGCCTTGTTTGTTTTTGCAAGTTTTCGTGTTGGTAGCTCGTAATTCTATGTTTTCTTTGCATTTTCTGTTGTGTCAAGGTTCAGTTAGTAGATGGCATGGTTCTGAAGCCTTCCCCCTAGGCTTAGAGGTGGATTCTCTTACTCTGAAGATTCACTTGCTGCTTTGGAGTTTGATTTGAATCTGGATTGCAATAGTTGTTTCGTTGAAGCGCTCTGTGCTTAGCCCTGGCATGTAAGCATCGGTTGTTCCGTTTAGATGGCGTACGGTATGTTCTTATTAACTTTGCTAATTCTGTTACCTCTCTGTGCTATTTGGTCTCAAAGTATGCTTGATATTTTCGATTGTAATAAAAATTTCAGGAGCAAACTTTATGTTGTTATCTGCCTTAACCCTCGCATTCATGCATGTTTTGTATGATCTATGTCATATTCTGCTTTCAGTTATAGTTTTTTTCATAAGTTCGCAAAACCTGTCCTAGAGGAAGTGTGGCCAATGATTATATCATTTTCAAATTACCATCTTTCGGATCATATTAACCCATGGGTTATGCTGATTACCCTGAAGTATGATGGCCTATTGTTCCCAAATTTTAGAAGATAAATATTAGTGGTTCCCGACGGAAAAGCAAAGGCCAGTCATTACTGTATGAACTGGTCTTCCGTCAAGTCGGGTATAAAGAGTGCACCAACACAGGTGGTGAGCCGATGCACGATTTTCCAATTTGCATTTGGTTCAATCCATGGTGCAACACTTTCCAGCTTTGATGCCTATCGTTCATCGTTTGGCTTGAAGGTTTGAAACCATGGTTCTGCAAGTCATTCGGGTTATAACTATGTGGAGTAGTTTTCCGCTGATTTCAATTTTTATTTCAAGCACAAATACAAACATTGCATGAATATAACAGAGCATTATCATTTCAAAATATAAAAAACCATATTCATTCAATGTGAGTTAAACAATGTACAAAGACAGATTTGCAAACCCTGAATGATCCGTGCACTATGTTCACTGCATAATCTATACTAGCTCATCCTTGTTTTGCTTCCCACCAGTCAAATTCCTTCTCTTTGTTGGAATGCTTTATCTCACATTGTCTTTTGTGTCATTATTCATAAAACCATCTATACAAAATATGTTGTTGTTGCCAAGATCCTATTGCTAGAAGGTATAGTGTGCCCTTTGCAACCCACTTAAAAGCATGACCCTTGCTGAGGGAGGGGTTCGGGCTCGGCCATTGGCTGCCCGGACTCATTTGGCACCCATGCAGCAATTTTGCAGGCATTTGAAATTTGCAGCCACCACATGATTTTTAGGGAGCACATTAAATTCCCAGGCATCTTGGTTCTTTGCTCACCATTGGGCACACAAGAAAGGGGTATTAGTTTATGTGTTCACTCTTTGACATGTGCCAACCTTAGCATTAAAATATTTAATTCATTCATGAACATCAAATTACAATGGAAATGCAATAAATTAAAAAATTAATCAAAAATAAAAAAAACCTTCACTAAAATTGGCAAAGTAAAATGTTGCAAACTTTCACCAAAATTGTCAAAGTAAAATATCATTATTTATGATTAAAGATTATTCAAGGGATACGGCCTCTAGTTAGAGCATGATCAAAAATTGTAGGCACATGAACCACCTTTCCATCAAAAAAGCTCTCAAAAAAAATCTTCGAAATCTTTTAAAATTCAAAATTATTAAAAATGAATAATAGCTTACAAATTTAGCACGACTTTAGCTATTTATAGTGGTCATTTGTGTCTCTATTATAAGTTTGGGGGCTTTATTTGGCTAATTTTGGCTTTACAATCATTATTACAAGTTCGTTATTCACAAATATAGCGAGGTTGTTTGAGCTGTTTTTATTAATAATCTTAATGAATTATTCTGGTCTAATTTAGTTTCATGGTTATATTTGGCAATTCATTAGTAAGCTCATGAGCTAATTACGTGTAGTAGATGACATTTCTTTTACTTAACGCATTTTTGTCCTAAAAAATGAAAATCATGTAGTCTTCTGTTGAGTGACATGTTTCGAGAATCCTTTGGTGGAAGTCAAAAAATATGTGGCCACTGAATAAAAGACTTCTTTCCATGTATTATTCTCATAAATGGCCATCTTTTGTTCATCGGATTTTACTTCCTCAAGTTCAACTTTCGGCTTTTTGTTGTAAAAAAAAGTTACAATGAAATTTTTTTAGAAAAATTTTGATCTACAAATTGATCCCATAGATTTGATAAGATCACTTAAGAAGTGATGGATTAAATACATGATTGCTTCAAGTTGCATTAGTTTTGTATGGGTTGGCAGGATCCAAACAATAGACATTCGATAGTCTTCTTTCTCATTATTTACCTCGATCGGACACGCTACCCAATTCTTGATGTATTCTTTTTTGTCTCTTCATCTGGTGTTGTTGTTTTATGTACCAATGACTTGTTTATAATTGCCCTTCGAACCAGATTGGGGCTTTCACATCCACTGTTAATTGGTCTCTCTAAGTGTTCATGTGGGCATGTGTTGGATTCTTTGGATACTCATCTTATGCGGTGCTTGTTGTGTCGGTGCCTCACAGGGCGTTGGGACTTGAGTGGTTTCCCCAACACGCGCTTAAGTCTAACATGCATCTATCATGCACTTACATAAAAGTCAACTTAGAAAACGTAACAAACTTAACCATTCAAACTTAAGAAAATTGGAATCCCAACCAACCTGACATCCAACTATTCGTTCCCAAAAGGTAACCAAAGGCAAAGACAAGCCACACATGAAACCCAAGGCATAGTGGTCGCCAAACTAACCAAATGGCATAGCGGCGAGCCACACGTCGGTGACGTGGACCCTTAGGCGCTAACGACGCAAAAAGGTTGTAGTGAGCGTCCTTTCACTTGGACTAGTTTCGGAGGCGAAACCGGATGGTAATCATCCCCAATGATCAACTTTATTAAATTTGGAAGAGGTTACATTCATACATTGATTGATTGGTCTCGGAGCCATCAACATGTGTTGGGCATTGTGCCTGCTGCTGGTAGAGAGAGCTGAGACCTGGAGACTGGATTCCTGGCGCTGGTTGAGCTGCCCAAGTTTCTGTTTGCCGGACTCCCCCTATAGTTCTGGTGTGATTCGGTGCCCCCTCTCTCACCTGGAATATAGTACTTTTTGGTAAAGCATGCTTTCTGGACTTGGTTTTTATTTTGATGATTAAGCTTGGCAAACTTGGTAGAGTCAGTCTGGCTCTTGGACATGAGTCTAGGGAGCCGTCCCGACGACAAAATCAATTTGGCTCCTGACTAGGCCATGACTTGAGCTCCGGAACTAGCTCATGACTTGTGACTACTTGGTTGACTCACCATAAGTCGGAGACTCAGTCCTCGACTTCCTAACTTGCTCTGGGACCTTTAGGGAGTGTCACCCCTTAGAGCCTTACAGGGCACCTTGGTGCACTTGAGTCAGCTTTACAATATCCTTCCCTCGTTTGAAAAAGTTGATGTCCTCATCAAGGCCAAACTAGACCTAGGACGCATGGCACGAGCTTGATTCACCGGCCTTAACAACTTAAATTAAAGATACATTGGCAATAGCACAAGAAAAGTGTAGATCAAGTTCACTTACGTAAAACCTGTGTAAAGCTGCAAGTGATTTATTGACAAACTAAGAAAGATATCTAGAATTTTTTTGAACTTCAGAGTGGTCGTTAGTGTTCATGAAGAAGGCATGTCGTCGGGTAGAGCATTATGTGCCAATCTAGGAAAATGGCTGTTGCGTTGATTTTTTGCCAAGTAATCTTTCAATACTTCAAGGGTTCCCGCCAAACATCTAATCCATTCATGAACATCAAATTACAATGAAAATACAAGAAATCAAGAGAACTAGTCAAAAATCAAGAAAATAGATAAATGTAACAAACCTTCACCAAAATAGGCAAAATAAAATATCATTATTTATGATTAAAGATCATTCAAAGGATATGGCTTGTAGCTAGAGCATGATCAAAGATTGTAGGCACATAAACCACTTTTTTCATCAAGAAAGCTCTCAAAAATCTCTTAAAACTCAAAATTATAAAAAATGAACAATAGCCTCCAAATTTAGCATGACCTCACCTATTTATAGTGGTAATTTGTGCCTCTACTATAAGTTTGGGTCTTATTTGGCTAATTTGTGCCTTACAACCATTATTACAAGTTCGCTATTCACAAATATAACGAGGTTGTTCGAGCCTCTTTATTAACAATCCTAATAACTAATTCTAGTCTAATTTAGCTCCATTGAATATTTGGCAATTCATTAGTAAGCTCATGGGCTAATTACATGCAGCACATGACACCCTCACACACACACACACACACACACACACACACACACACACACACACACACACACACACACACACACACACAAGTATAGTGTTTAACTTCTCATGAAGATTAAAAGAACATACCACTTGGTAAAATTTTGATGGTTGTTCTTGATTTTTAAAGGCAAATGTTTTATGGATTGTGATTATGTATTTGTTTTTGGTTAATCCAACAATTTCAATATTATGGCAAGACCTTCATTATATAATATCACAATAATAGCTTGAATACATACATTCAAACTTAAATAGATGATGACAAAGCTTAGTACAAGCACTAGAAACTTAAAACTTCTACGATTCAACTTTCATCTCTTTGTCTTTTACAAAATGAGTTTGGAATGTAAATCTAAAATTGCTAAATATCAAGTTGTTGTTGAATTCACATGAAAAGATTTGACATGATAAGATTTTTTGATGTTTATTACTCTGTTGTTGTAGACAACAATTAACTTTTAAGCAAACAAAGCTGTATTAGAAACGATCGTTGCTCGCCTTTGCTTTTCAATGTAACTTTGATTAGATGAAAGTGAACTGTCGACGATCTTTGAGGTCAGAAAAAAGGCTATAGGGTAAGTATTTAACTTGGTAATCTGTACCATAGTCGTCATGAAAATAATAATAAGATGAGCATGCACATGATCTTTTTTAGGTGATTCATATCTAATTTGCATATTGTCATATATTTTCAATATGAAATATCTATGTTCTTGATAAATTTGTATTTTAGTGAATTAGATACTAGTTTGTTTCTAATGTTTGAAGTTGCACAAAGCAACAATTTGTTTACAAATTTGTGGTATTAGGCTTTGAGGTTCATACAAATGCATTTATTAGCTTTTTGACACAATCAATATTTAAAATATGTCAATATTTATGATTAGTATTCTTGAGTCTTCACAACAATCACGAGTTTTCATAATAATCACGATCAATATTCCTGCAAGATTTTATGGATTTGTGAAACAAGCTTCTCTCATTCGATGCAAAATTGGCACTATGGCAGTTTATCCTAGGTCTGCCAACAGATTATCAGAATGAGTGCAAGCGTAATGTGCTTCAAACTTTTGATGATGTCATACGGGTCACGAAAGCGTACAATTCCACAGTGGTGGCATCTAGAAAGCAATTACAGGCTAATCCATCTGGATCATCCGCACCCATCTAGAAGAAAGGAAAGAAAAAAACTCGTGGAAAAAAATCCAAGTATTTTGACGAACTGGATGAAGCTGCATTTGAGTTTAGACAAAAGAAACATTTGTCTTGGAAAAAGACTAAAAAAACGAATGTGTGTTTTCATTGTAGTAAGCTTGGACATGTTATTAAATTCTGTCCAGAACGAAAGAAAGGCACAACTCAAGTCATTGAGATGCCAAGTAAAGAGAATCTTAAGTTGGAAATTAATAAGGTTAATTGTGACTGTAATTATTCTTTTAGTACTGTTTCATTCTTGCCAAATGAATTATTTTGTTTGAAAGACATTGACTCTGGTCTTGTGCTAAAACTCGACTAGGAAACTGAAGCCAATAACCATAGATATCGAGTATATCTAGCTTCAGGTGTGGAGTTGGAGACATGAGATGTTAAAGTTCCAAGGCTCCTAGTTTGGATCCAAGATAATAGAGAGTTAATAGATTTTCATGTTTTAGATTTAGCACATATGGATATAATTCTAGATACGAGTGATTATTTAATAAGCATCTTGATATAGACTTTCAGAAGCATGTTCTCTCTTTTCAAGAGGGTAATGAAATAGTTACATTGTTTGGAGACACATATGTACATTCATCTGGGATGAATTCATTTGCTAATGTGATAGAAATTTTTGAATCATAGTATGAAGTTTATTCCTTATTTGCTAAGCCAATTTTGGATTTATCTAAAATGCATCTAAGTAGTTGTGAATTGTCAAAGATTCTTAACTCAGTAGACTTAGATCAAGAGCAAATTGAGAAGAATAAGATACTGTCTGAATTTAAAGATTTTTTTCCAGAAGAATTACCTCCGAATACCACCGTCTAGGTTGGTGAACCATAAGATTGAGTTAATTCCAAGTAATCACCCTATCTCTAGACAACCATATTAGTTTTCTCAGAAAGAATAAATAGAGATTACTAAGCAAATTAAAAATTATTTGAAGATGGGTCATATTCAGCCAAGTAAGTCACCATGGGGTGATCCTATTCTTTTGAAAGCGAAGAAAGATGGAGGCTTCCGTATTGTTGGAAATTAAGCCCACAATTGACTCCTTGGTGAATGATAACTTAGACAGCCAATTACTTGAAGAGAGTCTACAACGGACTTCCGGCTGATCGCCAGCAAAGGGTAACCAATCTCATTATAATTTTAAGTTCAGATGTTAAGTGATCTTAGGGCAAGTGATCCTTCAATACTGCTCCACAACAGAAATGGTCGCAGACATCTTCACCAAAGCGCTTTCCAAGATCAAGCACCAAAAGTGAACCTGACGAAGATACCAAGGCACCAACTGTGACCTTAAAGTCCATAGTTGCCTCCTTGGTGAATGATAACGTAGACAACCAATTACTCGAAGAACGTCTACAACGGACCCAAATTTGCGAAGTAAGAGAAAGCCACTTCCCTTATAAAGCGAAGTGAGAGAATTTGCAACGCCCTCGTCCATGTCAGCATTCCCTATGGGTTGATAGTATACACTATGTACAGTCGTCACCGAAGCCATATACTTCCAAGTACAAGCAGCTTACCTAATTAGGTGATAATCATTTATTGTAGTTAATACACAGATGAAATCTATAAATAGATCATCCAAGCATAGATTGTTGGTTGCTCCCTCCATGAGACGCATTATTTGAGCCTCCCAATTATGCCATCAATTTTGGTCGTAATTGCTATTTGTATTATGCTTAAGTGTAATATAACAACAGCTTGTCTTTTATCTGTGTACTACGTAGATGAATGCATGTTGTCATTGAATGCACTTTCATTGATGTTTGATCACGCTTGTATACTCATTCTGATTAGAACATATATGTCTACGACTCAGTTTTTGATCAGACGATGGCTGTCTTTGATGTCTGAGAAACTCGGGACATCATACTGCTCTTCCATTTATGTCAGAACTATACTTCATGTTGAATCTGATTTCAGTAGTACCACACACAAACCTTCTCCAATATCTTCAGTCAATTGTACTCTTATTTTTAGAGTATGAATTAATTTTCAAAATCTTGTTTGTGGGCAATCAGAACACATAACTTTAGCATGAGCCGTCTATTAGACTGTTTTTGCACCTAGTAGCCGATTAGAATGGGAGAGCTGTTTCACAATATTCCTGCTCTCTTCTCCGTTTTCGTTCTTCCTATATCCCTTGTCCCATCAGATTGGTATCAAAGCATAGTCCAAATAAATCGAGAGATTAAGTTTGTCCTATTTGTGTACTGTTATCATGTCTCATATAGGCAGCTCTTCATCTTCATCACTCAGTAAAGCTAGAGTCATTGACAAGCTGAATGGTTCTAACTTCTACATTTGAAAGTCGAAACTTAGAATGATGTTGATGGATAGAGATCTTTGGGATGTAGTAGAAGGTGCAGACCTAAAACTAAAAGATGGTGATCAAGCAAAGACATGGAAGATAAAAATCAGAAGGCCTTAGCATGTATCACACTCAATTTGGCTGACTCCCAAATATCTCACGTTACCACCACGTGCAAAACCTCTAAGGAAGCATCAGACTTATTATCAAGTCTCTATGAGACTCACCATGTAACCACGAGATTACATCTTAGAAGGAAGTTCTTTACTCTTAGCATGTCTGATTCTACTGCCATCACTTCTCACATCAACAGCTTCAAGTCTCTG
Organism: Diphasiastrum complanatum; assembly: GCA_029204225.1. Lineage (NCBI taxonomy): Eukaryota > Viridiplantae > Streptophyta > Lycopodiopsida > Lycopodiales > Lycopodiaceae > Diphasiastrum > Diphasiastrum complanatum. The sequence goes on along the minus strand of CM055093.1, from coordinate 37,009,136 downwards.
TTAGATCAGTTATCAGCAGTAGGATGTTCTATTCAAGATAATGATGTCGTCATGACCTTGTTTCTTCTCTTCCAAAGTCCTATGAGCACTTTGTGGTGATGATCTCCACACAACCGGACCTCACCCTTCAAAAGGTGATTGGTCATCTTCTTCAAGAAGAAATATGGAGAAAGACGTCATATTCACTTAGACAAAATCCGAGTGATATGAGATAGGAATTGAGCCTTGCATACCAAGACCTTGGTGCTTGTTTCAGTCCATACAAACCTTTGAACAAAAGACAAACTTTTGATTCATCACCTTCCTTCAGAAAACCTGGAGGCTGTTCCATATAAATCTCCTCCTCAAGGTAACCATTGAGAAATGCATTAGAAACATCAAGCTGGGACATACTCCATTTGTGAAAACATGCAAGAGAGATGAGTATTCAAATTGCTACCATCTTTGCAACTGGTGCAAAGGTATTTTCATAGTCAAGACCTTTAATCTGTGAGTAGCCTTTGGCACAAAGTCTTGCTTTATACTTATTGATAGATCCATCATGATTATACTTGATTCTGAATACCCACTTACATCCGATCACATGCATGTTGTTTGGTGGCTCCACAGGCTCCCATGTGTTATTTGACATCAAGGTTTCAAATTCTTGGGTCATTGCTTCAACCCAATCCTTGGATTGAAAAGCTTCTTGGACATCCTTAGGCTCTTCATCTGATATAAAAGGTGCATGATAGGAAGTTTCACCTTCCACTTGCCTTCCTTCTTCATCATATGTGAGCCTCCTTGGCTCAGATCTTGCTCGTGTAGATCTTCTGGGTGTGGTAGCTTGAATTTTCTCCTCCTCAAGCCTTGGCCTCACCTCTTCTTGAACAACATCAAGATTGATTTTCTTTGATCAATCTTGTGCAATTACAATCCTATAGGGTGTGTGGTGAAGTTCACACGTGCCAAAAACTTCACATGGTATCAGAGCTCCATGCTTTGAAGAGGTGAGGGTGTATACATCAGATCATCAGTGTTTTTGCTTGCAGGAACTCGGATTTTGGAGAGGGATTCAAAATCGCTAAGAAACAAGCAATCTGTGAATCATAAGTAGATTAAATCAAGGCTGATCTGATTCAGTGGAGCTCTGTACAGATAGAGATTTCACACGTGTGAAATCAGCCCTCATTAATGAGTGCTACTTCTCAAGGAATGATCCAAATTTGATGTTCTATAGCTTGTTGGATAGATATTGGAGAGTAGAATGTGTTGCTCTGTTTCTAGATCAATTCGATTTGTTTTTAGAAGAGTTTTAGGCAGTCAGAGAGTTTGAGAGGGTACTCAACTCGTGGGATATGCCAAAGTGAGCACACATCTGTCTTTTTCACCATTTTCATCAATTTTCACTGTCAATCAAGTAGAATTGGATAGAAGTGAGTGTTCTGAGGTCTTAGACTTTCTGAAGCAAGATCCAAATTCAAGATAGATTGATTTTCTGTATTGAGAATCTGCTCTCACATCTATTGCTAGATTTCATAGAGTGGATCAACATCTGTGTTAGATCCTAGATTGAGATAGCAAGCAACATCCCTTCCACTTTATTTTTTATCATTACTAGAATTTCTCATCAAGAAGATGTCTTCATCTGGTTGATTCTACATGATGTAATGGATATTGTGAGTGGAGCTGAAGAAGAACCTGCTGCACCTAATGAAGCTGCAGCATTCCACAAAAGAATCAGAATTGCCCTTCATTTTATAAAAATGAATGTTATTAATGAAGTGTTAAGAGAGATCAGTACATGCACCATTGCCAAGGAAGCTTGGGATACTCTAAAAAAAATCTATGAAATCAAAAATACTTCTAGATTGCTTACACTTAGAAACCAAATATTTCTAAGTTATCAGAGAGTAGATGAGAGTGCTTCATAATATGTCATGAGAGTTAAGGATCTTCATCAAGAGTTAGCTGGTATTAGTGATGCTCTTAAGAACACTAAACTTATTCAAGTAGTCCTAAATGGACTTAGAGATGAGTATGAGAATATTGTGTAGACTTATGCTGTCAGGGAGGATCTTCCATCCTTGGAGACACTGCAAGGTGTTCTCATTGCTGAAGAAAGCAGGCAAGAGAACAAGATGCTGAGGATCAATAGACTTTCAATGAAAGATGGTGGAGATGACAAAGCACTCTTCATCAAAGACAAGTCAAGGGACGAGGGCAAAGGACAACAACACTTCATAAAGGACAAAGCCAAAGAAGGTGGTGAGGATCAGTCCTCACAAGGTGCAACATCCAGTGGCAAGAAAAAGTTGTCAAAGATCAAGTGTTTTTTCTGTGGCAAGAAAGGACACTATGCATCAAATTGCTTCAAGAAGAAGAACCAATCTAATCAAGCTAACCTTACTAATGAAGATGAGTGTGAGGGGTGTAGAGAGTGAAAGAGATGATTCATTAATGATGTCTATTTTTTCATCTTTTCCATTTAAGAATGCATTAGAGGAGTTTTGAGTTCCAAAAAGACCCTTTAAGAATTCGTGCAAGATGTCTTTTTTATTATTAAAATAATATAACACTAATACGTTTGACTTGCCATAACTTTTTAGTTGTAGATCAAAAGTATGTCATCTAACATATCATTGAAAAGCCCTTGTTGAGCACTTTCCAATGCACTAAACTTTGCTAAATTCGGACTTACCACTAAAAAGTTATGCCATTTTTAGTATGGAATCAAAATGTGGACTCAAAAAGTTACGTTACGTAGATTTCAAATTTGAGTGTTTTGATTGGTCCATGTGTAGGAAAAATTTGAGAAAAATAATAAAAAGTATCTTTACAAAGGGTCTTTTTTGGATTTAGAACTCCTCTAATGAAGAAGTCTGGTGGATAGATAGTGGGGCTAGTCCCCATATGTCTAGTTCTAGGAACTCTTTCACTAATCTCATGCCATATCTAGGTGCAAAAAGGTCAATCTATACTGCTAATGATGCAGAGTTTAGGATTAAAGGAATAGGTAGCATTCCATTGCATGCATCATCATCAAAATCTTTATGCTTACATGATGTACTGTATGTACCTAGATTGACTAAGAATCTCATTAGTGTAGGACAGTTGTTTGATAATGGATTGGATGTCAAGTTTCAAGTTGACAAGTGTATAATCTCAAGAGAAAATGAAGTTATTGCTAGATGATCTAGAATTGGAAAGTTGTACAAACTAGATTCTAGGGAGAATGCTAACATTTCAGATATTGCTTATGAGACCAAGGTTCTACAGGAGGATCTGTGGCACAAGAGATTGGGTCATCCCAATTTCAAAGCCATGCAATCTATGGTCAAAGAAGGAAAAGTTGTTGATCTACCAAAGACACTGTCAAAGAAGCTTCTACCTTGTGAAGCTTGTGTGCTGAAAAAGTCACACAGAAGACCTTTTACTAGATCAAGTATCAAGACAAAGCAACCATTTGAACTTGTACACTCAGATGTTCATTTCTCATCAACTAAGAGCAAAGGAGGAGCTAACTGCTTTGTCTCTTTTGTAGATGATTATATGTGAAAAAAGTACAAAAAAAACCAAGAGTGGATCCTAATCTGATCCTCAAGAGGGATTGGTTGTCAGATTACTTGATCTATCAATCTACTTGAGATTAAGATCAATCTAGATCAATTCTAGACACAAAATCCTAACAAGAACAATCATTAATTGAAGGTAGGTGTACTTTATGGTTTCACACATGTGAAACACTATCTGAGTACGGACTCCAACCTGAAAATCAAGTACACATTGATAGAACCTCAAAACAATCAAAACAAATGTAGACAAATGGAGAGAATCACTCAAAATTGCTTCCAAAACCAAGATTGGTGTCTCACACTGATTATGACCAAATGTGGCTCTATATATACAATAAGTGAGAGCTCGTGGTACTGATCATCCCTTTGATCTCACATGTGTGAAATTTCTTTGTCATATGATGATTCATCATGCAAAACTGACACTTGGACAAAACCTTCAATTTTGAGCACTTTTGGTCCATTTTCCTTCTACATGGAGATCTACTTGAAAATCTTCTAGAAGTCAAAATTCGTCTACTTAAGCTTATTCCACACATGTGAGCTGTCCTCTACACATGGGATGTGACACCTAACCAAAGGAGGTGGCTCATGCAAGCAATAGATTGATGCCATGTGTCATATGTCTAGAAAACTAGTTTTTGGCCTTTTTCATCACTAGAACTTGAATTAAATCATATGTACAACTTATATGATTATGGTACATGACAAGTACACTATTTTCACACGTGGGAACAGGCTCCACACATGTGTAATCATCCTATATACATGATTTTTGGCCTCTACCAAGCTTATTTTTGCATTTTTCACATTATACAAGACATTCTTGGATCTATATGTTGTCTTCAAAAGCCATAGTTTATGATGTTTTTCTTACTTTTGAAGCTTATGTAGAGAAGCAGTTTCCTTTCAAGTTAAAAGCTTTAAGAAGTGATAGTGGAGGGAAATACACTTCCAATAAGTTTAAAGACTTTTGTGAGAGAGAGGGTATTCAAAGAGAGCTCTCTTGTTCATATACTCCTCAGCAAAATGGAGTTGCTGAGAGAAAGAATAGAACTTTGTGTGAATGTGCAAAAGCCATTAGGCTGGAAGCTTCTCTGCCTAAAGAATTTTGGGGAGAGGCAGTTGCATGTGCAAACTATCTTTGTAATAGGCTTCCAAATCTTGCAATAGGAGGAAAAACACCATTTGAGATGTTGTTTAAGAAAAAGCTTAAAAAAAGATCATCTTAGGATTTTTGGTTGTGTATGCTTTGTGCATGTGCCTCTAGAAACTAGGAAGAAGGAAGATCCTAGTGCAGTAAAAGAAAATTTTGTAGGATATGCATCCACTAAAAAAGCATACAAGATTTATTTACCCTCTACTGACAAAAATGTTGCTAGTAGAGATGTGATCTTCCATGAAGATCAGAAATTTAAGAGCACAATGGCATACATCTGATGGAAAAATCTAACTCTTCACTATGAGAAATGAATGTCAGAAATATTTCTAAGTGTTCAGTATGGGAAAAAGAGGCTGCTCTTGGGTAGAGAGAGAAAATCATACATAGAGAACTCGGGTAGAGAGAGAATGAGTCCAAAACACCAAAATCTCAATAATCACAATATAGCAAAACATGCCCAGCTTTCCCTACATGAGAGAGACTCGAATTCCTACAGTGGAGTTGCATGGAAAGTCCACTTAACTGAACTAATTCACCTACCATAGATCCACATGTGTAACTGCATGCATGTATGTTGCATGTACTGCATGTCAACTCATAAAACTGCCTAGACATGTGTGGATCACAGAAACTACTATGCATGTTGCATGCACTGATTGCATGTGGCTTGCATGCATACAGTAAAACTTTGCATGCTATCTAAACATTTGCATGTCATCATAATTGAACCTATCTAACTCAAATTCGAGCTACACTAGAAGGATATGTGCTCAATTCACACTCCTTTTATGTACAACATGAAATCTAGTGAAAATCATCATGGACATGACCCCAAACTCGAGATAGGAAGATAATATTTTAATAATCTTCACATATGTGAACTGGAGGCCTGGTGGGATGACTCGGCCTTACATTGACCTCACTAATGATCTGCATTGGACTAATGACGACTATCTCCTCGATGCCATCACTGAGCCTACCATACACGCTGCTGATGGTTGGCAACCTCAGGAAAGACCGCATCACTTCACAGATCCTTCATAGGATAGTCGAGTCCTATGTCAAGATAGCTAAGGCCCCTCTTGAACCATATAATTGATTCAAGACTATTTTTGGTGAGCTCAAACGAGCTATTAAGAGCAATACCAAGTAGCAGTTCGCTACAAACTCTTTGATATCTCTTTAATAGCCAGTTTGGCTTGCTTATGGTTGGGTGAGGCTTGGGTTCCAGACGCTATGCCTATGGTAGCAAGGGCAGCCTCAGTTACGTGCACCTTGTGTGTGGCTCCCTGAAAGGTGATATAAAACTTGGATTTCTCTTCCTTCCACGTCTTGAAGGCAAGAGTGATGAAATCTATGACATTGATTCTCCTAGAAAAGGCTCTCTCATAAATACCCATTGCAGTAAGTAGAGGCTCTGCAAGGGTCTTTCACTGAGTGACCATGCTTGTGCTAAGAAGGATCATGATATCTATTGCAGATAACGTGGAGAGAAGGCTTTGGTCGTGGGAAAAATTCGCAAGAGCTTCGCTAGCACAAGTGAGGAATGAATCGAATTCAGCCAACTTATAGATGAATTTGGAGGGTCCATTACACTGAATACTAGTTTGGCTAGTCAGTTCTGAACAAAAATTTGCAGGCATGTACAGTACTGTGAAAATAGGCTATAAAAATCTCGACAAAGATTTCTGGGGATCTGAACCTATCAGGCGAACATTTTTCAGGGCTGGCGAAGGATGAACCTTCGCCCAGGAGGGTCCTTTGCCCAAGTATTGTCATAAATGCATTTTTTCAAGATCTAAGGCTATGGCCAATCTAATTTTGACATTTTAAGACCATCTAGCATCTCAGCGAAGGTTCATAATGAGGGTAAGGTGCTCGACAAAGGTTCCCAAAATGGCATATTGCTGATCATTCGTCTGACTCAAAAAATAGATTTTTCTTTGACAAGAATCTTCGCCCATCTCAATTTAGATAAAGCTGAAGTTGATGTACAGTCTGGAGGCTCAGCAAAGGTTTGATATTGCGCATCATCTGACCAAAACAATGATTTTATAAATCATTTTCCATCAAAAATATTGTCCTTCCTTTTTCCATGCTGATGACTTTCTTGACTTTTGCTCATTAGTCATTTCTTTTTTACTGTCTTTTTCCAAACAAAAAACTGAACAATTAAATATTGAAAACAAAAATTAAAAAACAAATAAAATTAAAAATCATTGAGATCAGGCTTGCTGAACTGACGGAGCAGGCTGCCAAAACTTGCGTAATCGGCTGCCATTCACCGGAGTATCAAAACGTTTTTCGTCCAAGTGCTCAAGAATTACTGCGCCATAGTTCAGGATTTTCTTCACTTTATACAAGCCTTCACCGATAAATTTCAATTTTCCCTTGATCAGCGTGGTTTTGTACATTAGTGCAAGATCTCCTGCTTTCAGATCTTTTTTGTGCAATCAACGATCGTGCCATGCCTTTCGACGGGCTTTCTTTGCTGCTAACGCATGAACTGCCATCAATCGGGTTTCACATAGTTTGTGCAATGCTTCATGACGTAGTTGTAAAGACTTATCATCATTTAACCATTTTGTTGCCGCTATGCGTAAAGATGGGATTAAAAATTCAATCGGTATGACAACATCTTGACCATAAACCAGTTGAAAAGGGTGTTTGATTTGTACTATTTTTGTAAGTGGTTCAGAATGCCCATAACGCTGCATACAATTTATGTTCCCAATCAGACCGACCTGCTTCAATTGTCCAAATAGGAACAATAGTCAGTTTGTATATAGGTCTTGCTAAATCCGCAAAGAAGATAACAAAAAGTGGATAGTAGTTCGCATGACCCATAAACACATAAACTCCACAAATTGTTGTTGGTGGTGGCAATTCCACAATAATCTTGATTTTAGAATAATCTGTGGCAATACCATGTCTCAATATCACATGCCCAAGCACAACTCCGTGGAAAACCCATATTTGACATTTTTCTAGATTTAGAGAAATTTGATATTTGTGACATCTTTCAAATACTTTCTCCAATTGATCCAGGTGGTCTGTATCTGTACTATGGACTCCCAGGTCATCCAAGTAAATTTCAAAGAATTTCTGCAGATAATCTTTAAAAGCAAATTGCATTATTCTTTGGAATGAACTTGGTGCATTACAGAGTCCAAACGACATTACTTTGTAAGCATAGGTGCCCCATTCTGTTGCAAAAGCTATTTTGTGGTGGTCGACAGGTGCAATCTTAACCTGGTCTAAATCCATCCAGGAAGCTATAAGCTTCTGTATAACTGACGTCGGAATACCCTTCAGATCTTGATAAGTCCATGCAAAGCAATCTTGATACCTAATAAGTAACATGCGGAGTGCTTGATACTGTTTAGGATTAAGTTGTGATCCAACTTGCACAATCTTTTCTGGTTCTCCTGGTTCGGCAAGATTCATTGGCTGTGTCCTAGCTGGGCCATCGTAAACATCTTTCAAGTCTGACATGTGTTCTTTGGGTTCACGATGTGCTTTAGATAATATGATAACCACATCATCCAATGTATAACATTTAAAATGTTCGGGCATATCATGCTGGACTACATCTGCTTGTTCCTTTTCGAAAGGACTTGTCTTGGATCTTCGCTTAGCCTTCTTAGAAGGAATCGATCGTGGAGGTGATGACTTTTGAGACGATGATGTCTTGCTAGAATTCTGACTTGTAGAATCATCCTCGACTTTCCCTTTGTCTTTATCCAGTAAGGGTGGCACATTCGCTGAATCAATTTTTTGAGGAGGATTTTCCCATTTTAGGACCGTATTATAATGTTGCTTGGCTTCTTTCTTCATCATTGACCCTGTGATCCTGTCTTCCTTCAATATAACTACTTTGGACGATTTTATTGTTGGTTTATCAGGAACATTACGCACTTCAAATCTGGTCGGAACCATATGATTGAGAATCTGCTCATCTGTAAGTTCTGCATTGTCATCATAAGTCAGGGCATGACTCACAAGTATGAGATCATCTTCAATCGGATCTGTATAGGTTCCGTTGATATCCAAGCTACTTTCAGCACATTCAATGGAAAAGTGATTGGTGTATCCAAGGTTCGATCCAATAAGAAAATCTCGCTCAAATCTGACTGATTATCTTGTTGACACATATATCCTACTGTACAATCAATCGTTGCAAGAAGTTTATTCCAGTTGACAGTATCCGTTTGAGAAGTGTAATGAAATCTCAAATTTTTTTCTGGTCGGTTACAAGTATGATCCGTTGTTGATGAATCATCATCCTCTTTTGAACCACTGGTTTGATAGTCCAAAAAGGATCAACTTTGATTGCACGTTCACGATTTTCAAAAGTGATTTTTTTGATACCCAGTTATGAATTACTTGTGCAACTCGTAACCATGGACATTCCAATAGGACTCGGTAGACATTTGGTGCTTCTAGTAAGTCCACTACTACAAAAGTAATGACGAACTGTACTCCCGCAATTTTGACAAGTATATCTTCAACCATTCCTCTCGGACGAACTATCGTTTGATCAGCTAGCTTAATGGCAAAAGTTGCACACTTGATCTTTGTAAGGCCCCATTTTGCACATAGCTTTGTAGAGATCAGGTTAACTCCTGAACTGCCATCTATCACAGTTGCTTTCTCAGGAGATTGTCTATGCTGTATCGGCAGGGTGATATTATTTTGTTCACTTTCCCAAGCGGCTCCGACATGGAGTACTTCATTAGATTCTTCAAATCTAGCACAAAAAAGTGACTCTTGATGGACTTCTGGTTTTGCTTGAGCTAACTTTTGCGCTAAGACTTCTTTTGCTTTTGGCACCAACTTCAGGAACTCTCCCAATGAAATATTAATCTTACAAGATAAAATATTCATGAGTAGTTCTGTTTGTGGTGCTTCCGGTTCAGTCATCTTGAAGGGTTCTTCATGATGATGCAACTGATCATTCATATCTGTACGTGAATTTCTTGGAGGCTACAATGGTGAAGAACGAACTTTGATTGTTGCTTTAGCAGCTTCAAGCTCATCTTCCTCTTGCAGATGTTTAATCCACTGTCTCATATCTTGATATCGTCTTTTTTCTGTATGAAGATTGGGATAGACTCGATGCTGTTGGTATATTGGTTAACGGTGTAGAATCAGCAGGTACTGGATCCTCCACTGGTTCTTTCTGCTTATGTGCTCTGGTGACCACCATCAAGGGTACACTTGACTTATTTTGAGCTTTTGATCTTCGCTTGATTGTTATCAAATTTACAGGAGCTGTAGCTAGTGGTGGCTTTGGTCTTGCTGGACAGTCTTTATAGCAATGCCCATAACCACAGTCACGAAAGAATGGTTCAAATTTTCTTTTATTTGGACATTCTACAACTCTGTGATTTTTTCCACATGCAAAGCATCCAAGTGGTGCTCTGGTCTAGTTTCTAGAGGCTTGTTGTTGCACATCAACATAAATAGCATACTGTTCTGAAGATCCACCTTCTTGCTCATTACCATAGTTCCATTGCTTAGCACTCATGTACGGTTCTGGTTCATTAACTTCTTGAGGAGCACCTCCAGGGGCAGCCATCTTAATAGATTCAAATCAAGCAGTCAATGAGACTGGATCTAGATTTTTCAATCAAAACTATCTCAGATCAGATCTGCTAGATCTATTTCACTTTTCAAGAATCTAATTTCTATATTGTGAAAAAGATTTTGAAATTCAATCAATTGATACTTCTCAAAAAATGAAAAATTTCTCGGAATCCAAATCAGATTGTATCAGATTTGACCCAAATTTTGACAGAGACTTGATCTGGAAAATCAAAACCTAAAAATAGAACTGGCAAAGATTCCCTAGGCGAAGATTGGTTCGGCAAAAGTTCAACAGTGCTATTTTGAAAAAAAACTCTCTGATCAATTTTTCTGACAATTTCTAGAAAAATAACCTTCGCCGAACTCTCAGATGCAAAATCTAACACTAAGAAGTGAGCCTCTCATTGGCTTCAAGCAAGAATCCACCCATAGATGCCATATTATAGTGAAAAAACACTTGAAACTTAAATTGTTTCACTTAGAGATCTTAACCTATAATGTCTTCTAAAAATAAATAAGCTTGTAGACCCTACCCTATCACTCTTGAACAAATCTTGAATGATGGATTTATAGATTATAGTCTCAACCTTGCAAACTCACTCCTTAATCTATGGTTTTTGGCAATCTTTCTCTCTCAACTTCAATGCATGCTCAAAAAATTAGAAGATCAGCTTTAATGTACTGTAATCAAGCTTTAAATCAACTATATGACTGATCTAAACCAAGAACACATCAATGCTATAGAAACAATGCAAGAGAAAGCTTGAAAAATGCACTAGATTGACTAGCTTTGGGTGTATGAAGCATAAAATGCACCAAACTGAATTTCACTATCCAAAACAGGTTTTGTAGGGCCCCACACATGTGGAAAGTACACCTGCATCCCACAGAAAGATTGGTACAAATATAATGGTTCTAGCTATCCATTCAAACTCGCTACCTCAATATTAGCTAGTATCCAAAAACTTGCCAATTTGGGTATAGTTTAAATCAATGCCATTAAAGCTCTTGTAACTGGCTCTAATACCATGTGAAAGTACAACAAAAAGAACCAAGAATGGATCTAAATTAGATCCACAAGTGATTGGGTGTTAGATTAGATTGATCTACCAATCTACACAAGATTAGATAGCATTAGCTCAAATCTAACAAGAACAATCAAATATGATCAAAACTTTGCCTTGATTGTTTCACACATGTGAAAACCATGTGGGAACAGGCTCCACACATGTGCAATCATGATATGTACATAAATTTGGCCTAGATGGCCTAGATCAAGCATGATTTTGACATTTTCACATGTAGAAGATACACTTGGATCTATCTATTGCCAAAGAAAAGCTTAGTGTATGATTCCTTTGTAAATTTTAAATCTCTTGTTGAGAAGCAACTTAATGCTGACATCAAAGTGTTAAGATGTGATAATGGAGGAGAGTACATCTCCAATAGCATGAGAGATTTTTGTGAGGCTAATGGCATTAAGCAATTCACATGTACTTACACCCCCCAACAAAATGGGGTGAGAGAAAAAATAGATCTTTCTGTGAATGTGCTAAAGCTTTGGTATTAGATGTCTCTCTACCCATTTATTTTTGGGGAGAAGCTATTACATGTGCAATTTTTTTATGTAAGAGGCTTCCTAATAGTGCCATTGGTGGAATCACACCATTTGAATCTCTATATGGCAAAAAGCCAAATCTAAAAGATTTAAAAGTCTTTGGATGTATTCAATATGTCCATATTACTTTGAAGTAAAGAAGAAAGAAGGTGCTACTTCATTTAAAGGCATTTTTGTTGGCTATGGTGATTGTAGCAAGGGATATAGGATTTATGATCCTATCTCTAAGAAAGTTAAAGTAAGTAGAGATGTACTCTTTGATGAATCTCATTATGCCAAAGTGAATGAGAGCTCATATCGTTCTCATGTTGTCAAAGATCTTGCAAAGGCCGAGGAGGAGCTTCAAGGTGATGAAGACTTTGACAATCTAGCTTAAGATCTGAGAAGGCCAAGGAAATCTACAAGGCACAGAATCGAGCCATCAAGGATCACCTATATTGAGAAGGGAAAGCAAAGGAAAGACACTCATCCAATTACTTCCTACACTTTCTTGACTGCTATGCTTGAAGAGCCATCTTGTTTTGAAGATGCTTAGTTAGTCACAATCTTTGAAAAATGCTATGCAAGTTGAGTTTGATGCTTTGATTGAAAATCAAACTTGGGAACTTGTGGATCTTCCATATGGCAAGAAACCACTTTCTTGTAAGTGGATATATAGATTGAAGTACAATCAAGATGGATCCATTAATAAGTACAAATCAAGACTTGTAGCAAAAGGTTTTTGCAAACTAAAGGCCTAGATTATGATGAAACTTTTTCTCGTGTTGCTAAGCTTTTCACTATAAGGATGATCATTTGTCTTGCTACTTCTTTCAAAGGGAGCTTTTCCAACTTAATGTGACTAATGATTTCCTAAATGGATTATTGGAAGAAGAGATCTACATGTTGCAGGCTTCATCAAGGAAGGAGATGAAGACAAAGTTTTCTACTTGAAGAAGAGTCTTTATGGACTCAAGCAAGCACCTAGAGCTTGGTACTCTAGGTTGCACAAACACCTTTATTCTATTGGTTTTGTGATAAGCTCTTATGGACCTTCATTGTATGTCAAATGTAATGATCGCAAAATCATTATTTTGCTTTTGTATGTTGATGATATTATTCTCATAGGAAATGATCTTGATGGCATAAGAGATGTCATGTTTGCTTTGTCTAGTGAATTCAAGATGGTAGATCTAGGGCTCCTTAAGTTTATACTTGGAATAGAAGTCTCTAAAAATAGTGATTTTACTTTCATTTGTCAATCAAAGTATGCAACTTCCATCTTAGAAAAGTTTGGAATGAAAGTTTGTAAGGGGATTGACACCCCTATGGAGAAAGTTGTGAAAGTTTTTATTGATGGTGATAAATCCTTTGAGAATATCACACTCTATAGATAGCTTATTGGCTCCTTGATCTATTTGACAATCACTAGACCTGATCTAAGCTTAGTGTAAGCAAGTTGAGTCAATATATGCAAGGTCTTTTAGTATGTCATTGGAAAAGTGCCAAAAGAGTGCTTAAATACATCTCATCTACTAGGAATTTTGGCATTGTCTATCAAGGGACTAATTTGTACTTGAGAGCATACTCGGACTTGGATTTTGCATGTGATATGATGGATAGAAAATCCATAAGTGCCTTTGCTACATTCCTATGTGGAGGAGCTATCTAGGCTTTCAAAGAAGCAAGATACCATCTCTCTATCTTCTTGTGAAGCCGAGTATAAAGCATTGACATCAACAACTAAGGAGATTCTATGGCTCAAAAGACTTTTGGAGGAGTTTCATGTGATCAAGGCTGAGGAGACTTCATGCATTTATTGTGATAATCAAGCATCACAACACCTTGCCACCAATTCTATCTTCCATGCTTGAACCAAATACATCGAGATTGCACATCATTTTGTAAGGGAGAAGGTGCAAACTAAGGAGATCAAGCTTCTTCATGTCTCATCATTCGAGTGTGTTGCTGATATCTTGACTAAACCATTGCCAAAGGATTGATTTATGAAGTTGAGATATGCACTTGGTGTTGTAGATAGATGTACACTAGATTTGCCAAGCTAGATTTGAGGAGTGTTTAAATTGTCAAATTCTAACTTTTAGATCGAAGTTGATTTGTACGTAACTTGATCCCACATGTGTGGAGAGTTCCCACATGTGGATGGTAGTCATAAATACATCTAGATCTAGTTAGATTGAATTTGTCTTGATTGACTCCTCTACTCTCCTAAATCTCATGTTAATCTAGTTCCATTCATATTGTTGCAGTTTTTACTCGCATTGTCGCACAATCTATAGAAAGTACCTTATTATCAGAGATAGGCTTGAAAGGCTCATCCGACTTGTCGACTTGCCCAACTTATCGGGGGGACTGACTTGCCAACTCACTCTACTAGTCGACTTGTCTGACTTATCGGGATGTCCGACTTGTCAACTCACCCGACTAATCGGCTATCAACAAGTGACATATGCTCGACTCTGAATAGTCGAAGCCTTCTCATGCTCACTTCATGTACTGTACAATGACTTGGACAATGATAGCAACATCCATGATCTCCTCCATACAGCACAATGGCTCCACGCCATCTTCTTTGTACATATTCAGGTCCATCAAAGTGGTGCCCTGAATCATGAAATTGGGCGTGCTCTGCATGAACCAGCGGTGTCGACTAGACAACAACCTTTAAGCGTTCTTCCAAGGTGGCTATGTGCTGGTTTAGGGCCTCGAAGGAAGCAATGTATGATTGTTGTAATTTTGCATGTTGCTCTGTCATGGTTTTCAGCTTTTGGGCCAGCATTTGATAGGCCACCACTGGAATGGCAGTTTCCTCATGGATAGTTGGTGGTGCGAAATCGTTGAAGTCCACCATTTCCAACTATTCCTTCATAGCGGAACGTGCTGCTTGTGAATCTGCTATAGCCTCATCCTTCTCGGCTTTGAGGGTATCGATGGTTTGCTGCATGTTGGATACCTTCAGTTGGAGCTGGTTCTAGAGATGGATTAGCATCTGCTGCTGTTGTTGATTATAATTTGTGAGGTTTTGGATCTGCAGCTGTTGTTGTTTGGTTTTCTCCTCCAGCCTTGTTTTCTCTTTCTGAAGGCCCGCCATAGCACCATCGTTGAATTGCCGCATAGTGTGTTGTCCCTCTAGGATGCCAAATATATTGTATTGGAGCTCATTCACCAACCATACCGCTTTTTGGGCTGTAAGGGGTAGCTGCTCCCAAGGACCAATGTCAAGGAGGTTGCATGTGTAGTTAGGATACGACATGGGATTAAATGGTAGAAAATCAGGAGCAGGGCTAGATGGAGGTGTAGGAAAGACAAGGAGGGGTGATTGTGGATTGAGGGGTGGGGAGAGACTACGTGGCAGAGATTGTGGGATTGGGTTAGTGGTGACAATGGTTGATGGGAGTGCAGTTAGTAATTGTAAGGCAAAATCATCTACGTTGACTGTGGAGTCAAGTAGGGCAGAGATTTGTATAGTCGAGGGCTTTTGTGGAAGTGTGGAAGGGAAGCCCATGTTGAGAGTTAGTGAGGGTGTGGAGGTGACAGTAAATGGTGGGGGTGGTGGTGGGATTGTGAGAGCAAGTGATGGAGAGGAGATTGTTTGTGTGGATGGAATCACACCCATAGGATCAGAGCCAGAAGTGCTTGCCATTCCGGAGCTACCTGCTATTGTTGCTACTGCTTGTCAGCATTGTTGGGTCTGGTGAAGTAAGGTCGCCTGCTGCTCTAGGACCTCTTTTGGGACCTGAGATGGTTTAAGGCTCCCTCCAGATTTAGCATATTCTACTCCGATGTCGCTGGATAGAATGTCATGTGGGACATCTGCTTCGGTACTGACTGCCTTCTCTTTCTACTTCTTAGTAGGTGGGGCTGGTGAGATTGGTTCTGCTGTTGGTTGGGGGGTGGCTCGCTTTTTTGTGCTTGGATAAACAACATCCAGCTCCTTGATGGCAGCAGCCGCCTTAGACCCCAATTGCTTGGTGATCAATATGTGGAGGAGATACCCATTTGGTAGTTGATTTGCGAGCTTTCAGGGCTCTGCACAGCTTCTTCGCTACCTTCTCAGCCCACTTATAATTTTGAGTGGGGTCGTCCATGGTGAGGGTTAGAGATAAGAGATCGCTCAGTGGGATGCGATCCATCTTGGTGGTATGTATTGCAGCCATGGTGACGATGATCTCTGAGGCGACCCATAGATGGGAATCCGTGATGAGTCGAATAGCGATCATGTCATTGGTTTGGGCAATGGTTTTGTCGTCGTCTGTCAGAAACTTGGTGAAGTACTTGACATCATAACTGGTGCCCTTGCCATGGATTGTCTCTCCGAGATTAGGAAAGTCGACACTCTGAAGATCCCCCAGAGAGATGTTGATAATAGAATAACTGCCAATCTTGGTTGTAAGCCAGAAAGTCGTGAACTCATCCGAATAGGTCAAATAAGCTGCTCAGATGAGGCTCTCGCTCTGCTGGTCCCGACAAAGTGTTAGATCAAAACCAAGGTTGGTGAGGATACCCTTGGCCAGTGTGAGCTGCTCGGTGTAATTCTTAAGAGAGATCATGATAATATCCCCTGAATAAGGACGAGGGGGATTACGGCGGTGAAAGCTCAGTGAGGAATCATGGGAAGCCATGGCAGCAGTGATTTTAGATTGCTCTGAGAATTTTGAAAATTTTGAAAAAATTTGGCATGAACTCGAGAGCAGCAATCTAAAATGAACTTGTGGAGAAAGGGTGGAGACCTATATATAAACTTTTTTGGGCAGGAATTCGCAACTTCACCCAGAATTTGTCCTCAGTGTCCATGATTTGGTAGTGATGGTCACGAATTTTGAGGCATCATTCTGAGGGCCCGCGAATTCTTGTAAGTGATTTGTGTTGGCCAAAAGAGAAAAAATGTCTGATAGTTCAAAAATGTACCTGATTAGAATTCGCAGAGGTAATAGAGAAATTGTGAGGATCAATTTGAGCTCCCACAAATTGTTTGCAAATTCTGAACATGGATATCTGGTGAAGAAAACTCCATTTTTTGATTTTTTTGACATTTTTCTTCTGAGACAAAATTCGCGGAGGCCAAAAATGAATCGTTCTCTGTAAGAAAGGGGTCAGGCGAATTCTATCTGAGATGATGTGAAAATATTTTGTCTAAAACAAATGACTTTTGTGGTTTTCTCAGAGAAGACCGATTTGATAGTATCTTGATGGGTGGAACAACAAATCACAGCAAAAAATGGTGTCAAAATGGCATACAAATAATAAAAAGAGAGAAAAAGTAGCTAATACATATCAAGATAAAAGCAGGGTTCGTCGTACTTTCTCAGTCAACTCCCATTGACCACAGTGTCGAGGACATCGCCTTGAAGGGTTTGGAGTTGAACATATCCAGAGGCAAAGATTGTTTTTATGACGTAAGGTCCTTGGCCTGAAAATTTCAATTTGCCTTTGAGGGCTTTGGCCTGTAGGAGGAAGTAGAAGACGTAAGATCACTGGAGGTCAATGCAACTGGTAGGCGACAACTATTGGTTAGGAGAAACAAAGAAATGTTTTTACATTATTCTTAGACTTTACTACTTTAGATTTTTGGTTCTATTTATGAGATCTTTGAGCAAATAGATTCTAAATTATCAGATTTTGATATGATGAATTGGAGGAACGAAAAGCTAAAGCATTTAGATTTATGGTTACCAGGAGTATTGTATCCTGTTGATCCATATTCATTGCAACATCCTAATTTCAATTCAGTGATGCAATTGATAATTTATGTGTCATAGAAAAAATGATCCAGAAATCTCTAAGTTTTAATGATCGATCATGCCCTGCTTTTTGTCATCGTTTGTGGACTTGTTGAGCATGGATGTTGATCTGTCGTGTTTCATAGAGTTGCTCCAGATGGAATAACCTATTTGCTAGATTCTGAGGAGTATTGAGCTCAAGGTTGTAGGCTACTCGAAGGGAGGGAATATGGAATTCCACACGCATAACGACTTCTTGACCATATGTGAGCTGGAAGGGGGTTAAGCCTGTAGCTCATTTCAAGGTAGTGCGATAAGCCCAGAGAGCAGCATGGAGTTTGAGTTCCCAATCAGATCGGCTAGATTCGATGGTTTTGGTGAGAATGCCACATAGGATTTTATTGGTGGATTCTGCCTGGCCATTGCAGCGTGGATAGTATGGGGAACTTTTGTGATGTACCACAAAAAATTTGGAAAGAAGATCTGCTATGATAGAGCTAAGGAAACGTGTTCCCCTATCACTGATAAGGTCTAGAGGACATCCAAACCGAACTATAACCTGTTTATAGAGAAATGTGGTGGTGGAACGAGCGTCAACATTGCAAACAGCTCTTGCTTCAGCCCATTTGGTGCAGTAGTCCGTAGCTACTATGATGTAACGAGATTGTGTGTGTCAAGCAGCAGGACTAATAGGTCCGACATAATTAATTCCCCATTTCTGGAAAGCTTGATCAGTGGTAACAAGGTGTAAAGGCATGTAGTCTATTTTTTGAAAGCGTTTTGTGCGTTGGCAGACATCACAAGCCTTAGTGTAATTGTGCATATCCTTGAAGAGTGTTGGCCACCAGAAACCGGCCAAGAGCATTTTCTTAGTAGTTGTTTCAGAAGAGAAATGGCCGGCACCAATACCTTTATGAGTGAGGGAAATTATAGAAGGTATTTCTCCTTCAGTAAGACATCGTCGGATAATTCCATCTAACCCTTGCTTGTAGAGTTGTCCTGTAATTAATGTATAAGGTTTAGTTTTGAGGACCGGAGCTTGTTGTTCGGGTTTAGAGAAGGAAGGATCCATCTCTCCTGAAGTTAAATATTCGGTAATTCCCTTAGCCCATACAGGTGTAGAGTCAACTTGGAAAAGGATAGCATCTGGTAAATCATCGTTGACGCCTTGATCAAGGGGAGGAAGGTTAGGGATTCGGGATAGATGATCTGCTAAAAAATGCTGAACTCCCTTATGAACCACAATCCTAAACTCAAATTCTCTCACTAATAGGATCCATCTAGTAATACGACCTGTGGTGCAGGTCTTGTTGATGAGATACAACAGTGCTTGATGATCAGTGAAGAACGCAAAGATTTTTCCTAGAAGATAATGGCAAAACTTCTGAATCGCATATACCATTGCCAATGCTTCGTGTTTGGTGGTGGTATAATTGACCTCAGCAGGTATCAATTGTCGACTAAGAAAACGAATTGGGTAATCCTTTTCGAATTCTCCCGGTTGGGTGAGCACTGCTCCAATGGCATACTTGGATGCATCGGTATGCACATGGAATTCTTTAGAATAGTCAGGAGCCTGGAGGATGGGTGCTTTGGTAAGGGCTTCTTTGAGTTGATTGAAGGCGACACGTTGTTCATCCATCCATTTGGGTACTACAACTACTTTGTAGATTAAGCGGGCTTTGTTAGCGAAATCTAAAATAAAGCACCGATAGTAGCTGGCGTGGCCAAGGAAGGAGTAAACTTCACGTATCGTATGCGGTTCCGGTAGATTTTGAATGATAAGGATCTTTTCAGGATCAGTGGCAATGCCATTTCGTGAGATAATATGTCCTAACACAATACCATGGGTTACCCAAATCTGTCATTTTTCAGGATTAAGAGAGATACCGAAGCGTTAACATTGGAGAAATTTTTTTCGAGCACAGACAAATGACGTATTTCTTTGGAATATTCTCCTAAATCGTTTAAGTAAACTTCTAAGGTATCGCCCATCTGCTGAGAAAAGGCCGCTTGCATAACATGTTGGAAGGTGCTAGGAGCATTGCAGGGCCCAAAAGACATGACTTTCCAGCAGAAGCTTCCCCATTCTATGGCAAAGGCGGTTTTGTGTTGATCTTCTTCAGCGATTTGGATCATATTATATCCGCTAAAGCCATCCAAGAAGGAGTAAGCCTCATCTCCTGTTAGATTTTCTAAGATGGATTCTTCGAAAGGTAATGGAAAATGATCACGTTCAGTGATGGCGTTAAGTTTTTTAAAATCAACACAGATCCGGAGTTTTCTATTTTTCTTGGGGACGATGACAATTGGGAAGACCCACTCAGTATGTTCAATTTCATATATAAATTTCGCATTTAAAAGGAGTTGTAATTCCTCTTTGATCTTGGCCTTATAGATGGGATTGCATCTGTATGGACGACTCGCAATGGGCCTCGCACCCGGTTTAAGTGGGATACGATGCATAGCTACTTGGGGTGAGATGCTTTTCATGTCTTTATAGGTCCAAGCAAGGATATGTCGATATTTTTGCAGGAGCTTTTCAAGCCATCTTCGTTGTTCGCGATTGAGATGAACTCCGATGTGGACAAGATATTCGTTGGTTTCATTTGGCTCACTCAGGGAAAGAGTTATGGTTTGTGCAGGGCCTTCGTAGGGTGAATTACCAGTGGGCTCACGTTGAGCTTGGGGCAATTTGATTGTGACATCCTCAATCGTATAGTCTTAAAGTATGCAGGAACATCATGGGCTGTAGATTCGAGGAGGGCCTTGCCTTTATCTTGCCGAGATGGTGCTTTTTCGGGGATGGGTATAGGGTAGAGGCAATCTCAGGAACATCCCGAACAGTTGTGAGGTCACCCGACAGTTGAATCTGAAGTGGTTTTTTCATTTTCTCTTTCATAGTATGACCACGTAGTTGAGGTTTTGGTGGTGGAGAGACAGTTGGTATGTCATGGAGGATCTCGTCATCAATTTGAAAGATAGTCTCCTCCTCACAGAGATCCCATGGATAGTGTGGGCATTTGGGACGGTAGAATTTTGTCTCAGGTTTTTCACTTGCAACCTTGGCAACTGATTTCACCTTGGAAGCATGCTGAATTCGTAAGACATTCTTGTCATCAATGAATAAATCATCTGATTCATTAGTAGGTAGCCATGCAACATTTAGTAGCTCATCATGGTGTGGAAGAATATCAACAAAATTGATATTGATGATGGGTGTATCCAGATCAGGTAATTGGTCGTGATCGATCGGGTGTGGAGAGGTACAATTATCCTGATGTTGAGCACAGTAATCGGCATTCACACAATCAATGGTAGCTAGACTATGACTCCAGTTTATGATAACAGTAGATTTAACATAATGACCTTTTTCGTGGCTGGACTGGTATGGCTCAAACCGTTGAGTCAATTGTGACAGAATTGTCACGATTACCAAAAGTGACTCGGCCTTTGCTCAGTCATGAACTACTCGTGCATTGGTGAGCCATGGACGACCAAGTAGTAGTTCATAAGAATAGGCAGTATTGGGAATATCAAGTACTACAAGGTCAACAGAAAATTTGAGACCTCCTAGTTTGATCAGCACGTACGGAAGGAAACCGGTAGGTTGGACCACACTTTGATCAGCCATTCGAAGCAGACAAGTAGGTTTGGCTAGCTTGTCTCTCAGATTCCATTCCATCATGAGGGATGTGGAAATGATATTAACCCCGGAACCTCCATTGAGTACTGCTAAAACTTCACGGGATTGATGATGGGTAGCTGGGATTTTGATGTTGCCTCATTCGCTGAGTGGATTGGTTAGATGTAAGGGCATTTCAGGCAACTCATCAATAGTGGTGGTGGTATTGGATTGGATCTGTTGTTTCCACTAGCCAGCATGCTTCCAGAGGACATGGAAGGGAAGAGTGACATTTGCTTGTAGTAAATCTCCCCAAACTTTGGTACATTCAAGGGTTTTGCTTTCAAAGAGCTTGTGAGGTATTTTATGGGAAGAAGAAGATTGTTGGTCGGCATTACGGATTTGCTGGCGATACTCATGATGTAGCCGAATTTCTTCAGATGGGTGAGGATAACCTATCAAGGTTGAATCATCACTTGGAGGAACAGCCTGCAGTTGAGTTTTGCTGGGTGCAAGTGTAGGGGCTTGGCGTTGGGTTTGTGCCCGAGTCAAGACCCAAGCATGATGAGTTTCAACTGGTAAAGTTTCTACTTGCACTGAACAGATTGGAGCAGCAGGTTTGGATCGGGATGGACAGTCCTTCACGTGATGTTCAATACCACAATTTTCACAAGCTGGAGGGAAACAAAGTTTATCTGGGCAGCGAATACTAGGATGTTTACCTGCACAAATAAAGCATCCTCGTATTGCGGGTAGTTGGTGTGTGGCACAGACAGCCTGGTTTGGATTATAAGCTTGGGCATTGGGATCTAGTGGTTGAGCATTAGAATCATAGGTATAATAAACAACCGTTTCAATAGAGTATTGCAGTTGAGTATTGTCTTCCACATAGTAGGTGGCCGGATCGATGGTATTTGGATCAAGATAATCGACAACGTTTTGTGGGGCAGGTTGGTTAACAACAAACTGTTGACGTGGAGATGGATATTGATTTGGTGCAGGTGGTCGTGGTTGGTAAACCCTTGGTCGTGGCACAAGTTGTTGTGGCGGGTAGGGGCGGTAAGCTTGATAAACTGTGGATCTGGTGGCTGCTGGAAAATGATTTCACAGTTGAGGCCATTCATTAGCAATGTGATACTGTGAGCAGATTGGACACCAGACATTTTCTCTTGCTGGAAAGGATTTCTCAACAATTTGTTTCATGGCGGTTTGGAAATCGGTAGTGAGTTTATCCATATGTGATTGTTGAGTCTTTTGTCAGGTTTCCATTTGATGTAAAAGTTTAGAAGATTGAGCGATATTATCAGACTTAGGACGATCCGGATTCTTAGATTTCTTTTCACGATGGTCAAAGTCATCATCGGAACCTTCGTCGTCTTCGCGGATGGCATCGGTCATCACATTTTTCAGTTGATCATAAAGGTCAACTAATTTGAGTTCACGGCAGATGTTTTTAGGCAATCCAACTAAAAATAGTTTTATGGCCATGCGTTCAATGATATTTTCATCAACACATTCTACTTTGAGACATTTAAAATGCTCAATGTAGTTTCGAATAGACTCTTTGTGATGCATCTTGATATGAGTAATTTGAATGAACGGGCTCTGAGTCAGTTTGGATGGTTTGAAATGCTTGATGAGAGCGTCCTTGAGGGTGGTCCAAGAAGCAAGATCAGGAGTTTCGAGATTCAAGTACCACTCCTTGGCGGTGCCATAGAGTACCATGGAAAATAGGTAAGGTTTCCAGTTTCAGAGGTATCTCCATAAAAACGGCATGCATTATCAAAGTCTTGGAGAAATCAGACTGGGTCAGATTTGCCATCGTACTTTGGTGCATCAATACGTGGAATTATTCATTCCATTCGTGGAGGAGTCGGATTAGAAGATTCAGCACAGTCACGAGACATGATGCAGAATACAGAGGAGCAGGGCTGGGATGTACTTGACAAAAAGGGCAGTTTGCTCGCAGAATGGATAGTGTAGGACAAAAACTGGTCTTTTTGATTGTTATAGAATTCGCGAACAGGCTGAGAAATCGTGGAGAGACAGATAAATCTAACTGTAATACTCGCGAATTTTGAACAAGTATTCTGAATGTCAAAATAGTGATTTTTTTAGACTTTTTGGAAAAATTTGACGATTCAGAAACTGCGGATAGTACAGGGAAATCGTGTTCTGGGAGGGCGAATTCTTAGGCTTGATGGCGAATTCTAATAGAGAGGTTTGACTGGCAGATATGGAATATAGAAAAAGATGTGATGTTCTATCAGTAAGCGGGTAAAATCTGTGACATAGATTTTGAGGAGCTGTTGAAGGACTGATCTTAATGAGATCAAGCCTGCTGTTTGTTGGTAGATAGAGATAAGCACACAAGCAAACATACAACACGGAAGCAAGAAATAAAAGAAAAAAAGGAAAAGAAGCTAGGTAGAAAAATACTTAAAAAGTGGCAACGACGCCAATGTTGGAAGTATTTCTAGTGAATGCGGTGGCTAGATCTACTTACGCGTGTACTATAGGGATGTAGAGATTCGTCCACTTTTTAAGTTTCTACAATAAGCTTCAACAGAAATATGGACAATAATGAGAGCACTAAGGCTTACCCAACTAGTGCCCGAAACGAAAATAAACTAATTAGTAACAACAATAAAAATCCTTGCTAAGGCTTACCCAACTAGCAAGGTGACTAGACTAATCCTAGATTAACACCCAAAGGGTAATAAAATGAGATTGCGGCTAATACTAAACAAATAAGCAATAATGAACATGCCACAATAAAACTGATGAAAAGGAGACAAGAGGAGGCCCGAGCACCTTCCCTCAAGCTATGCACCTTTCCAAGGGGAACACAAATGAAATAGAATGATAATTCTCCAAAATAGAGAGCAAGATAGCTTAATCTCAAAAGTGTTATTTACAATGCAAATACCTCTCCTTTTATGGCAAGGAGGGCCTTCCATAAGTGTCTAGTAACTTATGGGACTAATCTGTTCCTAGCCTTTCTAGAAGTTCTAACTTAGAATTTAGAACTTCAAGTTTCTTAACTTAGGACAACTTAAGATAAAATATTTCTAATCTTAAGTTTCCTAAGTCTAAGTTCTAAATCTAAGTTTAAGCTATTGTATTATTATTTAAACTTCTACTCATAGACTTACAAAGCACATGCCATGGCTTGAAGTTTATTGACAGATACTCATACGTGGTCTTACAAAACACATGCCACAGAGTTTTATTGTTTTTTGTTTTTCTATGTGTTAGCACAGTTGCTAACATCAACTACCATTGCTCCAAAGAGTTTCTTTTGATCAAGATCGATCTAACTCAACTGTTGCTTAAGTTTTGTCCTTTCCTCCTCAACTTCTTTGCTTAATTTCTTATGTCTTCTAGCTGCTTCGCCTGCTTCTGAAATCTTCTTTTGGCTGATTAACCATTGTAGGTGGTAGTTAGTCTCCGCACAACACATTTGCAACGATCTATCAGCTACTTCGGTAAGACTGTAAAAAACTGGGAATTTCTCATAAGAACAGTGAACTGATGATAAACAAACAAATGGAAGGAAGGGTGGTGGTGGTAGTGACAATGGTAGATGGTGTGGGCAATAAGCATGAGAATGGATACAGAAGTATGACAAGAGGCTGGTTGAAGAAGGAGACTGATTTCCCAATGCTTGTATTTTTCTTTTCGGAAGGATCTTCGTTGTGACTGAGATACTTCTTCTAATTGAGTTGCTTTGGATTGCCCACCTGCTTATTTAGCCTTGTCTTTATCCTCTTTGGTTTGTGACCTTGGCTGTCGATCCTGTTGATGGTATTGCTGGCGATGTGGTTGCTCCAGTGGATGCCTGCTATCCACTCTTCCCCCCCCCAAAAAAAAAAAATAATCTGTTGGTGGAGATGTTGTTGCTGGTAGCTGTTCATGCTCAAGATTGGATCGACATGTGGAACACGTAGTTGAGACACATTGAACATGTGACGATTGAGCAGCAGGTTGAATTGCTGGTTGCTATGGTGCTCGTGGGGTGTTGTCGTGAGGATCCTATCGGGAGTCATAACTAATGTGTCGGGTAGGTAGGATCTTGTTGGGTTGTTTTGGACAGTCTTTGAAACTGTATTTTTTGACACAGGCAGGACATTCAGCGTGGTACCTAGTCTTGACTGGACAATCAACCATGAAGTGGCCGATTTCACCATAGATGAAACATCTGGTGTTCAATGGCCCTTGCGTAATGGCATAGCCATCTTGTATGGCTAGTGGTTCTAGACTTTCTGGCGGGTATTCATGATAATGCAAAGAATGTCTAGATTGAGACGGTTGTTCTTCATATCTTTGGATGGCATGTGCCTGGATAGGCTGATATGAAGGACAAATATCAGCATAATGTGTAGCCCGACAGTGTGGGCACCATATTGGTCTTCGTCTATAAGGTACACGTGCAAGGTTTGGCTGACCAGGGATACTTCTTAGGATAGATATCAAGGTAGTTTGAAACTCATTGGTGAGTTTCTCCATCTGTAGTTGATATTGTTTGTTAAGCAACTCCAACTGGGATTTCCAAAATTGATCTTGGGTATCCTCGATCGGCTTCGACTCATGGATAGGAGCACATGGTGCTCTCCTTTCTCTGGATTCATCAACATCTGATCCTTCATCTTTTTCTTGATGGCATCAGACATAGCTAACTTTAGGCTCGTATATTTATCATTGGATTTAAGCTCGCATTTGATCCATCTTGGAAGGCCAACTAAAAACCAGATGATGAGCATCTGTGCAGAGGGCTGTTCTTATACTTGACTTTTGAGACATTTGAAATGCTCGATATAGTCTCGTACACGTTCACCATTTGCCATTTTGATGTTACTTAATTTGACAAAATGACTCTCGATTAAGCGAAAGGGTTTAAAATGCTTGATAAATGACTCTTTCAAAATTGACCAGTCTGTCTTATCTTCATGATCAAGGTTGAAAAACTAATCACGTGCTTTAGTGATCATGGTCATTGAAAACAATTGGACCTAGTATCGGGAGATGTTTCACCATACAAATCACATGCATTCTCAAAAATTTGCAAAAAGCTTTCTATTGGTATGAGTTTTATGTTTTGAAGCCCTTTTTTTTTTTTAGACTCTAAGGCTCTGAAAAGATGGTGGTTCGATCAAAATGGCAATCAGAGGTCTCGTTTGAAAGTTATGTGGTTTGGTCTTGATCCGGTCTAGTCGAGATGGGAGTTGATTGATCCGGTCAAAAATTGACCTAATTGTCTCAGTTGAGATCTGATCGCATCCTTCGGTCGAGATCTTCTTACTACTTTGTTTGATTATCTGCTATTCCGCTTTGCAAACAACCACACAATTAAACTCTACTTTCCTTTTGCCTATTGTTGTTGTAGTGCACGCACCAAGGGAATTGTGAAAGATTCAACTAGTTTGATCATATTTGCTATATCTCCATATTTGGCATATTGAGGCCAACTTTTTTTTTAGACTTAGATATTGACTTTTCAAAGTTCATTAGTCTAGATTTCATTTGAATAAACACTTTTTGAAAGTTTGGGAAAGTTAGAAGATGGGTTTGAGTAGATTCAAATTTGAATGTTGGGTACTTTGAATCTAGACCCAAAAATAGTAGGGTTAGCATTTTGGAGGGAAAGCCAAGTGGCCAAATAGGTTTTGGACCTATTATAAAAGGATGTAACTCATGGAGAGAGTGATCTTCTCTCTTCTCTCTCATTTCATGCTTATACATGGTTCTCTTGGGTTCTACTATCCATTGGTGCACTATGCTTGTGATTGCATGCAATTTTATGTGTAGAATGATCTATATTTACTATTTTTGGATCCACACGTGTGAAATATAGTAGCTTTCTGGTTTATCATTTCATTCAAGTTTGATCAAATTCTATTAGAGTTTGCATCTCATTTTGTGTGTAGATGCTGATTTTTCTACATTGGTGAGACCTACATGGCAACCTCAATTGGAGTCATGTTGGAAGCCAATGATAGGCTTACCTCAAGTAACTATACATTGTGGAAAGTGAGGATGGAATCACTTCTTGAGATGAATGATGTTTTGGATATTGTTGTAGGTTTGGAGGAGATACCAGCAACACAACAAGATCAAGTGAGGTATGACAAGAGGACCAAGAAGGCTCTACACATGATCAAGATGAATGTTACCAATGAGCTTCTCAAGGAAGTTGGTAAGTGCACATCATCTTTGGAAGCTTGGGATTCATTGAAGAAGCTTTATTGATCCAAGTCTACTTCTAGAGTGTTGACTCTAAGAAGGCAAATCTTTTCTTGTTTGCAAAAGAATGAAGAATGTCCAAGTACTTTTGTTTTGAGAATGAAAGCATTGACAAACCATTTTGGGATCAAGCTTGTTGTGTGCCAATTTCTTGTGCAATAGGTGGCCGAGTGCCATTTTGGATGGAAGGACACCTTTTGAGATGCTATTTAAGAGGAGGCCGAGTGTCAACTTTCTAAGAACTTTTGGATGCACATGCTATGTCAACATTACTCTTCATGATAGGACCATCCAAGAGGAGGCCGAGTGTCAACTTTCTAAGAACTTTTGGATGCACATGCTATGTCAACATTACTCTTCATGATAGGAGGATCCATCTTCAAGAAGAGGTATTTTTGTTGGATATAGTGAGGTGAGTAAAGCCTACAAGGTTTACATTCCTTCTACTAACAAAGTGATTGTTGGTAGAGATGTCATCTTTGATGAGGGAAACATTCCAAAAGTGTCTTCAAGCATGATTGATGGTGATGTGGATGGATCTAGCATTCTCCATTAGAGAAAATATGGGCCCAATGAGGGCCTTATAAGAAATGCCATGTAGGAGAGAGAAAAATAATTATCAAGTAAATATGATATTATTTTCTAACTTCTTTACGCATCTGCCCGCACTACTTTCCATGTAAATGAATGCACCTTAGTTTAGTCACATCAAACTTCACTGGTGCTTAACCATAGTTAGAATATAATTTTCAAAATGCTGAAATATTCCCTCCTAATAGTTGGGAACACTCAAAAATTTGAATAAGGAGTGACATTTCTGAAACAAAGCCTACGCCATCTCTATCTCTAGGGTCAAACAAGTGTTTAGTGCCATCTGTATCTCTAGCAGGGACGAACAAGTGTTTAGCGCCATCTCCAGCTTTGTTATTGTCATTGTGTTGTTTGTTACTATACTACCATACTGATGACAAAGCTTTATCATCTTCATGTGGATCTGTCACCAGAATATGCTCCGCTCAAGACAAAAAAAAAAGCAACCCAAATTGTCAACTTATGGTCTGGTCTGATACAGGGAGGAAAAACTAAAGCATGTAGATTTATGGTCATCAGGAACATTGTATCCTATTGATCCATGTTCATTGCAACATCTAGATTTTCATTCGGTGAGTCAGATGGCCTTTTGGGTTACTGTGAGAATTTGATGCTCTATGGGAATGCACATTCAATGCAAAGAATACATTATTTGGAAGAGGAATCAAGGAAAATATCAAAGGAGTGCAAAGAAAAATCTAAAAAGTTGAAAACTTGTTTGGATGAAAATGAGATGCTCAAGAAGGAGATCCAAAGGTTGAAATCTTCTTTGCATGATTATACAACTAGTAATGATGAGATAAGAACTGCATTTTAATCCGTGCGTATCTCATATTTGTCTCTTGTTAAAGATATGGATGTGCTCCGTGCATTCAAGTAAGTTATAGCTTATTTGGTATTGAATATTGCTTGAACTTTTTGATTCATTCATAATCACTAGTTTTGCTATTTATTCATTTCAACTTTCTATTGATTTTCTTATTATGTTGTTTGAATACTATGAGCGTCCTAATTTCTACTAACATATTCATTATATTTGCAATGCAAATCAGCATTGGTTGCTAAAGACCATTTGCCGATGAGATTTCCATTGGAAACTCACTAGGTTCTATCTTGACTTCTAAATCTATGAAATCAATGTTAAACAATAACAAAATGAAAAAGTACATTAATGTTGACAGTTGTGACCAGCTGTAATTAGCCGTAGGATAGTCTATTAGTCTACTCGTAGGTCTTGTCTTTCTATCAGGGGCTCAAGGTCTATTTGTACATTTGACATTCAGTATGATAAGGAGTGATAGTGTCATTGTGCGTGTTCTTCTTCCGCCTTCTTGTGGTGAATGCTTATGGTGAATGCTTTATGTTGCATATCTGATTTTTGACATGGTATCAGAGCAGCGATAGTCCCGCGTGCCTGATCAATGGATACAACTTGTCACAGGCTCTGCAATGAAGTGAGAAAGTCCTTCACGGGAGGTGAAAGCTTGGAGAGACAAAAATGGCTGAAAGAAATCCTTCTTTGGTGTATTTTGCAGGTTTGGAGATCAGAATCATCAGTGGGGAACAAAGTCACAATTCCAGAGGCATCAGAAAGGCTAGGGCAACATCAGATAGATTGAAAATCTGTTGAGTGGGGAGATTTTTACAACACTTCCTAGTTGTTGTGAAAAGCACAGTCCCAGAGGCATAAAAAAGGCCAAGACAGTATCAGACAGATTGAAAATTTGCTGAGTGGGGGAGATTTTTACAATACTTGTGAGTTGTTGTGGAAAGTGTTATTTGTGTGAAAGGTTTGCCAAGAAATCTCTCATTTGTCTGTTTGGAGTACCGCAAATCACACTAGATAGTGTCTAGTACTACGTAGCCTCCGCATCGAAGTGGAGAATCTAGAATATTTCCTCTGAAAGTTCTGATATTCCCTCTACTTTTCATCTTTTCCGTACCAATATCGGATCGACGCGCCAAAGGTAGGAAAAATCTTGAATAGTCGTACATCTGCGTGTCATACAAATATAGCATGTCCATACCAAATATCGGATCCACGTGCCAAAAGTAAAGAAAATACTAAACAGTCGTACATCTGCACGTCATACCGATATCGCATACCCGTACCAATATCGGATCCACGCGCACGAGCTAAAGAGAATCCCGAGCAGTCGTGCACCCGCGCGTCATATCGATATCAGGTGTCTAACCAAAAAAATTTACAGTTCTGTGGTGTGATAAATTTTGTTATCTAGACTCATCTATCCAGTAATGGCACTTCTAAGCGAGAGTGTCCTTAATAAGTCAAGCAAATTGAAAG
Source organism: Diphasiastrum complanatum (assembly GCA_029204225.1). Classification (NCBI taxonomy): domain Eukaryota; kingdom Viridiplantae; phylum Streptophyta; class Lycopodiopsida; order Lycopodiales; family Lycopodiaceae; genus Diphasiastrum; species Diphasiastrum complanatum. Next base: position 36,978,729 of record CM055093.1, on the reverse strand, counting down.
GTGCCGGCAACTATGCAGTTTGGAAATTCAAACTGAAGAACATTTTGATGAAAAAGGAGCTATGGGAGATCGTGACAGGTGAAGAGACAAGACCAATGATTGAAGAAGATCAGCGGACATTTGATAGGAGAAAATGGAGAGCCCAGAATGTCATCAACCTATCAGTTAGAGATGCAATTATTTGCTATATTTCAGATTCAGAAGGACCAAAAGAAACGTGGGATACATTGAAGGCATTGTTTGAAACGACAAATACATCTCGAATATTGTATCTGAAGACGAAGTTGCATACATTGCGGATGGATGATGGTGCAACTATTGCTGATCACATACTGAAGCTCAAAGAGATCTGTGACCAATTGGCAGCAATTGGAGGGCGAGTATAAGATCGTGAGATCATGCAATTGACATTGAATAGTCTGAGTGAGCCACATCAAATGTTTGTGATGAGTGTAGCCACAAGAGAAAATCTTCCAACCTATGAAGAACTAGGTGGATTGCTTTTTCAAGAAGAGCAATGTCAAGAGAATTTGAATCATCGTAACATGAGCTATGATCAAGATCTTGTAGTTAGAGGACGAGGTGGAAGATTTGGCCGTGGAAGGTATCAATCGAGAGGAGGAAACTCAAGCCGGGGATCCTTTCAACAATTTCATGAGCAAGTCAATGATAGTCCGAATCGAGACAATTGGAATCAAGGTCGAGGTCAAGGATGCGACTATTCAAGACAAAATAAACCTGAAAATTTTAGGTACTGCAACAAACATGGCCACTGGGAGCATGAATGCTTCAAGAAACAAAAGGAGATGGAACAAAGAAAAGACAAATGGCAAGTGAGAAATTATGCTGATCAACATCAATTTAATGACTATTATTACGAAGATAATTATACTAATCAACATCAATACGATGATGATCAATATGAAGATGATACAGATGAGAGTTCAAAATTGTTCATCACAACATTAATGACAAGTGATGAAGCCAAGGATACCTGGTACATTGATAGTGGTGCATCCAAGCACATGACTTCAAAAAAAGAGTGGTTTTCCAAACTCAAGAAAACTGACAATGGTGATGAAGTTGGACAAGCTGATGGCAAATTGCTATCTGTTAAAGGAATTGGAGTGGTACCAGTGAAGTTAGCCAGTGGGAAGATAAAGCAGATAAGCAATGTGCAATATGTACCTAGCTTAGCTAACAATCTACTATCTGTTTGGACGATGGCTAATCAACAAGTCAAGGTTGAGTTTGACAGTGACAAATGTCTTATCAAAGACATCAAGAATCACCACAAAGTGATTGCTACAGGATCTAGAGTCAACGAGAATCGACTCTACAAATTGAATGCGAGATCTTTTACTCAAGCTATGGTAAACATTGTTGATAGTCGAAGTGATCTTTGGCATCAAAGGTTTGGTCATATTAGTGCTCAAAGCTTGCAAATCCTTAAAAGAGGTAATCTAGTTGTTGGATTGCCTGATATCTCTTTTGAAGAAAAAATTTGTGAGGGTTGCATATTGGGAAAACAACATAGAGAGAGATTTCCCAAAGATGGAGCAAGAAGAGCCAATGACATTCTTGATCTTGTTCATAGTGATCTGTGTGGACCAATACAAACTAGGTCCATTAGTGGTTGTTACTATTTCATCACATTTATTGATGACTATAGTAGACATATCTGGATTTATTTCATAAGCAAGAAATCTGATGCTTTTGTCAAGTTTAGAGAGTTCAAGGCTCTAGTTGAAAAACAAACAGGTTGTTATATTAAGACCCTCAGATCAGATGGTGGCGGTGAGTATTTTTCAATAGAGTTTATAAATTTTTGCAAGGATCAGGGGATCAAGAGACAAACCACTACACCCTATTCACCACAATAGAACGGAGTTGCAGAACAAAAAAGCAGATCCATTGTTGAGATGGCTAGGGCAATGCTTAAGAGCAAGGGTTTGCCAAATACCTTTTGGGCAGAAGCATGCAACACAACTACTCATATATTGAATCGATGTCCTACGAAGTCCGTGGAGGGTAAGACACCTTATGAAGCTTTTACTGGAAATAAACCTAATATTTCTCATTTACGAGTATTTGGTTGTGATGCTTACGCTCATGTGCCTGATGAAAAACGAAAGAAGCTGGATGCAAAGGCCGTTAAGTGTATTTTCCTTGGATATGATGAAAGAGGCAAGGCATACAGGATGTATGACATAGATGCACAAAAGATCGTGATTTCCAGAGATGCTACTTTTGATGAGATGGGTCAAAATGACCAAATAAAATTGACAATTGGTTCCTTTTACGATAAAGCTAAAGTGCAAGTGAAGGAAGAAGTTGGTGTCGATATGGAAGAGCCAATGGAAAAAGACAGAATTAATAATGAGATTTCTAGGAGAGTGCCTAAGTGGTACTTGTCAGTAACAAGTGATGCTAATAAAGGAGATACTTCCGAATCAAGTGAGCAAGGAGAGCTTAGAAGATCAAGCAGAAATCAAAAGCCTCCTGCAAGATTAGAGATGAATCTAGCCCTAATGGATTCTATGCTCAAGGCTCAAGAACCAAAAGCTTTTGATAAAACAAAGCAGCACAAGAATTGGCATGAAGCTATGGAAATAGAAATGGAAGCTATATCAAAAAATAGGACGTGGAACTTGGTTGAGCTACCTGATGTTAAGACGTCTATCACTTGTAAATGGATGTACAAGATCAAATATAGAGCTGAGCAGTAGGAAGGTATTGATTTTGAGGAAACCTTCGCACCCGTAGCTAAGATGGCAACTATACGTTCTATCATTGCTATTTCATTTTCCATGGTTGGAAGATCCAGCAAATGGACGTTAAATCTGCTTTTCTTAATGGAATGCTGGATAAAGAGCTCTACCTAGTACAACCTCAAGGATTTGTTGAGCCAGGGAGAGAGCATCTCATTTGTAATCTCAACAAAGCCATTTATGGATTGAAGCAAGCACCATGGGCGTAGTACTCTTGCATTGATGAACACTTCAAGCAAAGAGGAATGGTAAAGAGTGATGCTGATCCTAATCTTTACATTTTAAGACAAGATTCAGATATAGTATTCATTGTATTGTACGTGGATGATCTGATTATTACAGGAAGTAATGAGAGTTTAATTGATGAAATAAAATCAGATCTTTCCAATGCTTTTGACATGAGTGATCTAGGATTGATGCACTATTGTCTTGGCATTGAAGTATGGCAAAAGGAAGACATGGTCTTTCTTACACAAAGCAAATATGCACGAGATTTGCTCTATAAGTTCAATATGCAGGATTGTAAGCCTTTGAGAACACCTATGGATGTCAACATGAAGCTTACTGCATATGATGAATCTGAGAAAGTGGATGCTTATTTGTATAGACAGCTGGTGGATAGTTTGATTTATTTGACACACACATGACGTGATATTTCTTATGTTGTTGGTGTTGTTAGTCAATTTATGCAAGATCCTAGTCAAGCACACTGGAAGTCTGCTAAACGTATTCTCAAATACATTCGAGGGACATTGAATTTTGGTTTGAAGTATGATTAGCCCGAAGCGCCAATGTTGGTAGGTTATATAGATGCCGATTGGGCTAGTAATATTGATAACAGAATATCTACCAGTGGTCATACATTCAGTTATGGTATAGCTGCAATTACATGGAGCAACAAAAAGCAACCTACAGTAGTCTTATCATCAATGGAAGTTGAATATCGAACACTCAGCAATGCTACACAAGAAGCGGTATGGTTACAAAGATTTCTTGTGGATTTAGGTCAATCATAGGTGGATGCGACTACTATATCTTGCGATAATCAAAGTTGCATTCACCTTGCCAAAAATCCAGTTTTACATGCTCGAACCAAGCACATCGAAATACACTACCATTTTGTTCGAGAGAAAATTCTTGATGGAGCCATTGATCTTGTTTTTTGTAAATTTGAAGATCGAATGGCAAATATTTTTACTAAGTCATTAGGAAGATGTAAATTTGAGAGGTTTCGTACTCTATTAGGAATAGAAGAATGTAATTTTATCATTGAGGGAGAGTGTTAGAAATCAATGATAAACTTCATTGTTGTTGTTTATGAGGTACATTAATGGTGACAGCTATGACCAGCTGTCATTAGTCGTAGGGTAGCCTATTAGTCTACTCGTAGGTCTTCTTTCTCTATCAGGGGTTCAAGGTTTATTTGTATATTTGACATTCAATATGATATAGAGTGATAGTGTGATTGTGCATGTTCTTCTTCTGCCTTCTTGTGGTGAATGCTTGATGTTGCATATCTGATTGTTGACATCAAACTTTTCTGACAAATTTAATGGAAATAACCTTTGCCGAACTCTCAAACAGAGAATATGACTCAGATAAATCTAGGGTAGAACTGGCGAAGGTCCCTAAGACATAAAAATACAATTTTTGTAGTTTGACGAGAGTAAAAATAGAGATTTTCTATGATCCTGACAAAATCAACATTCGTCAAACTCAAAAATGATAAATTGCTATAAATAGCATAATAAAAAAACTCGGCGAAGGATCTGGCGATGTTGACAGATCTCCTGCTCCAAAGAGCCTGTTTTTACTTCTATTCTTTCTGGCTCTTTTTCAAAACCGTTTTTGCTTGTTATCAGGCTTCATGGCATTCGTTAGATAGTTTCTTGATTTTATGATGCCAACCCAGGTAGAAGGGACAGAGTTTCGTTGTTGTATAGATTTCCTTTGTCCTGCCTGTCAGAGGACTACTCAGAGACGTCACTCTTGAACGCACTTACATTCTACATAGGATGCAAGCCAAGAACGCTCATTCAGACATCAGCATGCAAACCAATGAACGTTCAGTAGCTTCTACTGCTACTTACTCTAAAAGCGGATTGAAATCAGATCCTACACTACACTAAACTGAGCTACATTTGCATAAACTGATAAACAAGAAACAAGAACTATTCTACAGCATGTTAGAAGTCCAAGAATCAAGAAACTAACCAGTCTTTTGATTCTTGGACATCCCATTTCAGCATGGAGTTGATACAAATCATACTCATTTCAGCATGGAGTTGATACAAATCACAAAAAGCTCCTCTTCACAAAGAGGGAGTCTCTTAAATAAGCAAGAGAGCTACTTAGGTGGCATCCTGGTGGAATTTCCACATTTCACAAATTACAAGTGGAATAATGCTCTCCACTAGAGGTCACCATCAGAAGGTGGCTCACTCTACTTTCTTTAAGAGGGGTCTACTTGCATTTATTGCATTTGCTTAGAAATACTAGTTCCTACATGGTCATTCCATCTTCTGGGATTCACCATGAGGCTTACACAATTCTTACTTGTCTTTCCTAACTAGTATTTCTCGGCTCTCATACTCGGCTCTTAGTCTTCATTAGTCTCGTCTTCTCAGAGACCTCCTCGGTCTAAGGTGAGAGGTGCTCTTGAGTTGCTCTGTCCGCGTATCTTGGGGATTCGTCAGAATCAGCCAACATCATCCCACCCCTAATGTGTTGCAGGTTTTCTTGGTGAAGAGAGGACATTTGTTCAACGTCTGAGCAATGTTTTTGATTTCAAGGTTCGAGAAGGAGTGTCACAAATGGTGAACTCCTGTAACTTTGTCGCAACACAAACAAGAAACGAAGGTCAAACGAGAACAATTCACAACAGTCAACATGCCTTTGACTTAAAGTACAAATGATTTGCGATCATTCGTGAATCGTAAGCACACCTCCAGGATCGCAAACCGCAAAGGGATGCAAAACGGAAGACTACAAAAGAAATAAAAAGAACGAAAGCAAATGGGAGATTACGAAACAAACGAAGAGAAATCTTTCGCGTTGCCCATTGCAACTCATATTGGATGATGTTGCTCCGCTTTGCATTGGCATCTTCAATCGTCACTTGGAAAAGCGTAGATCCTCGTTCGCTTACATAAAACCAAGTGTTTATTGTTGCCAGTCTTTATCACAAAAATTGCTTTTCACCAATTGCCACAATTGGATTAGAATGTCTTACTGCTGTAATGGGTTGACATTCTCAAAATTGGAGAGCTCTCAGCAATTTCACAACTTGTATGCTCGAGTGCTTTCCATGTGTCTCTTTGTTTGTCACTTGTATCTGCCATTGACGGTTTCATCTTTGGTTTCTTGGCAGATTCTATCTTCTAGGAGGTTTGTATCCTCCATTTTCTTCTGGGTGTCTCCACGGTTCTTCCCTCAGTTGAAGTTCCAGTCTCAAAGAAATCCTTTGATCTGTAGGTTACACAAACTTGATTTATCAGTCTCAAGGGGATGGACTCATCAACAAAAATTGGGTGGTAGAAATATATTTGGATGGATGGTTTAATAATGATAAGAGAACATGATGAAGGCTTGGTGAAAAGGTGAAGGAACTGATAGTTCTACAGTTGCAGCCTTAGACCCTTGCAATGTTGAGCTTTTACCACTACTTGTTGGGTGAGAAATTCGCTTTATTTTGCAGGTTCACGGTTGTCTTCATCTTTCTTTTTTTGCAGCTCTTTCTTTCGATCCGCTACTTTTGGATCTCTTTGGGCTTCCTAAGAGGGGATTCAACTATCATTGCTCCAGAGAGTTTCTTTTGATCAAGATTGATCTGACTCATTTGTTGCTTAAGTTTTGTCCTTTCCTCCTCAGCTTCTTGGATCTTTCTCTTTAGTTCTTCTAGCTGCTTCGCTTGCTTCTTAGATGTTTGACTGATCATCCATTGTAGGTGGCAGTTGGTCTCCACAGGACATTTGCAGTGATCTATCAGCTGCTTCAGTAAGACTATCAAAACTTGGGATTTCTCAGAAGAACAGTAAATGGATGATAAACAAACAGATGGAAGGAAGGATGGCGGTGACAACGGTAGATGGTGTAGATGATAGGCATGAAAATGGGCGCAAAAGTATGGCAAGAGGTTGGTTGAAGAAAGAGACTGATTTTCCAATGTTTGTGTTTCATTTTCTGAAGGATCTTCGACGACTAGGGTACTTCTTCTGATTGAGTCTCTTTGGATTGCCCATCTGTCTTCTTAGCCTTGTCGGTTTCATATTTGACTTGTGACCTTGGCTGTCAATCTTGCTGGTGTTGTTGTTGGCATCATAACTGCTCCAGGGATCCAAGCAGATCCACTCTCCCCCCCCCCCCCCCCCCACAAAATCTGTAGGTGGGAATGTTGTTGTTGGTAACTGGTCATGTTCAAGGTTGGATCTGCGGGTGGAATCCGTAGTTGAAACTCATTGAACATGTGACTGTACTAAAGATTGAACAAATTTTAACTAAATTTGTTTCAATCTTGCTGTAGTTGACTCAAAAAATAATATGGCAATGAGATGCAGGAATCAACTCTAATTTGACATGGATTTCTCATATGTCTCAAAAATCCTAAACTGCTGTACAAGGGAATGTGAAGATGGATAGATGAATGAAAATGTGTTTTGAAGATGCTCTACAGAAGACTCTTGTGCAATAGCTATTTCTCATGCAAAAATCAATCACACACTAGGAATGAAGAGCAACAAGGAAATAAACAAACTGTACAGAGAGGGAGAACTGTAGTGCACTTGTCTAACAAAACTTGCATTTATCTACATCGATAAGTCACCTTGATAGTTGTAATATTTCATTTGTGTTGTAGAGTAATGTGACTTACTCTCATATACCCTTGTCAAAACAAGGCAGGGTTGGTGACACTAACATCTATCATCATGGATAACAGATGTTGTAAGATATAGCGTGAGATGCAGGTATGGGTGAGGTACTATGTCCGGAGGACCTCGTCAAACAAGAGATTCAGAACCGAATCTCTATATGGATTTTCAAATCCTAGATTTGTTGTGTATTGGCACATTGAAAATCTGATCAGCATGTGGAAAGACAAATAGATTGGAGTTTGTAGAGAGGGAGAAAAACTGTCAATTCCTTGTGGAGGTTGGTCTTGGTTGGACATTGTAGCAGATGACAGAATATCGGTTTTACTTTCTTTCGACAAGGAATCATTTCATATTAGTGTTTATTGCATTATGGAGCTGGCGTATTGTGCGGTGTTGTAGAAGTTTGCAAGAAACTTCTCGGTTGGGCAGTAGGTTTAACTGTTGGGTTGCTATGGTGCTCGTGTTGTGTTGTCATGAGGATCCTATTGTGATTCATAACTAACGCGACGGGCAGGTAGGACCTTAGTTGGTTGCTTTGGACGGTCTTTGAAACTGTGTTTTCAGATACAATCGGGACACTCAACATGGTACTGGGTCTTAACTGGACAATCAACCATGAAGTGGCCGGTTTCACCATAGATGAAACATCTGGTGTGCAATGGCCCTTGTATAATGGCATAGCCATCTTGTATGGCTAATGGTTCTGGACTTTCTGATGGATATGCTTGATAAAGCAAGGCATTTCCAAATTGTGATGGGTGTTCTTCATATTGGTGAACTATATGTGCTTGAATAGATCGATATGAAGGACAAGCATCAACAAGATGTGTAGCCCGGCAGTGTGGGCACCATATTGTTTGTCGTCTACAAGGTACCTGTGCAGGGTTTGACTGATCAGACATATGGCTTTGGATAGACTTCAGCGTAGTTTGAAACTCATTGATGAGTTTCTCCATTTGAAGTTGGTGTTGCTTATTAAGCAACTCCAGCTGTGATTTTCAATGCTGATCTTGGGTGTCCTTGATCGGCTTTGACTCATGGATAGGAGCACGTGGTGCTTGCCTTTCCCTGGATTCGTCAACATCTGATCCTTCGTCTTCTTCCTTGATGGTCGTCGGTTGAGATCTGAAGCTTGTCGTTGATTGAGATCTAATACAATGCCGTCGGTTGAGATCTGATGCAATGCCGTCGGTTGAGAATTGAAGCAGGCCGTTGGTTGAGATGTGATACAGGTTGTCAGTTGAAAATTGAGACAGGCCATCGGTTGAGATCTGAAGCTTGTCGTCGGTTGAGATTTGATACAATGCCATCGGTTGAGATCTGATGTAATGCCATCGGTTGAGATTTGAAGCAGGGCCGTCGGTTGAGAATTGAAACAGGTCGTTTGTCGTCAGTTGAGATCTGATACAATGTTGTCGGTTGAGATCTGATGCAATGCCATCGGTTGAGATCTCAGGTGGGCTCCGGTTGAGATTTGAAGCTTGAGGAACGGGCAGAGCGTGAGCTTGGAGTTGAAGGAAATCCAGGTCTGTTAGTGCATTTGCTAACAATGGATTTGCGAGTCTACCAGTACGTGGATTTGGTCAATGATGTAGCCATTGATGTGGCTCTATCCAGTTTATAGAAACTCAGATGTGTGGAAAGATTGGGAGTTTGTTTGCAGGGATCTGAACGGAGACAATGTTGCATACGTTATAAATTTAGAATGCACTAGAGTTCAAGTGGCAACGAGTGCCAAATGTTGATAGATCCCGTGCTCCAGAGGACCTGTTTTTACTTCTATTCTTTTTGGCTCTTTTTTAGAAACGTTTCTGCCTGTTATCAAGCTTCATGTCATTCGTTAGATAGTTTTTTGATTTTACGATGCCAACCCAGACAGAAGGGACAGAGTCTCATTGTTGTATAGATTTTCTTTGTCCTGCCTGTCAGAGGACTACTCAGAGACGTCACTCTTGAACGCACTTACATTCTACATAGGATGCAAGCCAAGAATGCTCATTCACAGATCAGCATGCAAACCAATGAACTTTCAGTAGTTTCTACTGCTACTTACTCTAAAAGCGGATTGAAATCAGATCCTACACTACACTGAACTGAGCTACGTTTGCATAAACTGATAAACAAGAAACAAGAACTATTCTACAGCATGTTAGAAGTCCAAGAATCAAGAAACTAACCAGCCTTTTGATTCTTGGACATTCCAAGAACATCAAGAACTGGATTGTAAGAATCACACCACAGATCCAGCCTATTTAGTTTACTTGAATGCTAGTTTCTACATTAATCCACAAGAAAGCAAGAAAGTTAATCCACTCTACAAAAACAGGAAATCTAATCCACTCTACATTCCACAACCACGCACAAAAGGAGAGAAGGGCAAGATCATGAATGCATCACTCAAGAAACAAGCATGATTAAGGAGCTCAATGGCTGCACCAAACTCGTGAAGGCTCTTCTCATTTCAGCATGGAGTTGATACAAATCACAAAAAGCTCCTCTTCACAAAGAGGGAGTCTCTTAAATAAGCAAGAGAGCTACTTAGGTGGCATCCTAGTGGAATTTCCACATTTCACAAATTACAAGTGGAATAATGCTCTCCACTAGAGGTCACCATCAAAAGGTGGCTCACTTTACTTTCTTTAAGAGGGGTCTATTTGCATTTATTGCATTTGCTTAGAAATACTAGTTCCTACATGGTCATTCCATCTTTCGAGATTCACCATGAGGCTTACATAGTTCTTACTTGTCTTTTCTAGCTAGTATTTCTCGGCTCTCAGTCTTCATTAGTCTCGTCTTCTCATAGACCTCCTCGGTCTAAGGTGAGAGGTGCTTTTGAGTTTCTCTGTCCGAGTATCTTGGGGATTTGTCTGAATTAGCCAACATGCAAAGAATCAAGAGTATTACTAGTATTTTTGCAAAAAAGAGATTTTTTTTTTTGACAAAAATAGGACAATATGACAAATGATCCTCTGCGATATCTTTTATTTTTGGTATTATTCTTCTCCGACCTAGCAATAGATAGATCTGAATCACACCCATGCATAGTGAATCAGAAATCTGCTGAGAAAAAATGTTCGCCCTTTAAATTGAAGGTTCTATGGTCAAAACTGACTATCTCCCTAACTATTCAAGTATAAAAAAAAGTGGGAACCCATTCAAAATTGGAGGGAACCAATTTGAATTTGAATTTAAACCAATTTTGGTAGGAGTCCCAACTTTATTCACTAACTTGACATTTAGGCCCTACGACATTAAAAGTCCTGCAAAAAGGCCTAAAGTCCTTTTATGGACTTTCTAATTATCAAATAGCTATGTCATCATCGAGTTGGACTTACACACGTAGGGTGCCAAATTCCTCTCACTTATTAACTAGGGTTAGGGTTGCCTTGGTATCTGCAAACCCTACAACATAGACTCCTTGTAGGGTCATAGATATAACGGTAAAGCTACTCTTCGCCTCTGTCAAGAAGGGTTAGTCCACTAGGATAGGTCTCTAACTATATTACAGTTGCCTATTTTAGTTGTCTTCTAGCCCACACTTAACTCTACCCTCCAATCCTAACACTAACCACACAAGCCATCAACAATATAGTGAAAGAGAGAGAAGAGAAAAGAGTTGGAGGGAGGTAACTCATTTGCTAATGCCTTAACCTAATGCGGAAACATTAAGAAACATTAAATCATGTATAGTAGCAAATCATGGAAAAATAACAAAATTCATAAAAACCATTAGACTAGAAAGCAATAGCACATGAGGATGCTTGGGCACGTAAATTGGTAGAGTTTCCTCCTCTCAATTAGCATGAGGAAATAGAACTTGTTCAAGTTGTTCTTAATGGCCTATTGGATGATCATGATAATCTTGTTCAAAGTTTTTCTATTCAAAAGAATTTGCCAAGTATGGTGGATTTGCAAGAGATCTTGGTGAATGAGGAGTTTAGGGTCCTATCAAGAGGAGGATCTACTTTCATTTCTCAAGTTGGAGAGGAGGAGGCTATTTTCTCAAGGGGAAAGCTCAAGGGCAAAGGCAAAAGCAAGTGGTCAAAGGGTTGTGAGAGATTTCAACAAGTTTAACTTAGAATTTGCTTCGAACAGGAACATAGATCATGCTACACAGTAACACAGACAGAAAACACTCTCCACAACAAGCTCACATAGCAACTATATTTCTCAAAATGAAACTACACTGTACGTATAGTTGTTCACTTAGGCAACCCATGCATGACCCAGGTTGCCGTTGGTGGGACACGTGTCCCGTCGACTTGCCTTGTGGCGAGGCCAGCTGATCCTTATCAACTGATAGGACCCACAATACAGTAGCACAATGATTCTACTTTAATTCTAACTCTCTCCCTTAAAGTAGAGTCTACTTTTTTTTTTTTAGTCATATACATAGCTTTAAAGTCAACAAACTTTAAGTACAGAAAGCTTTGATCTAAACTTATCAAACTTTTCTCCAACAAGTGGCCTAATGAAAATATCAGCTAGCTGTTCTTATGTACTACAATAAACAACATGAATTTCACAACTCAGCAGCCTCTCACATATAAAGTAATACTGAATCTCAATGTGTTTGGTTCTCAGATGGAACACTGGATTCTTTGCTAGATGAATGCCACTTTGATTGTTGCTATGTAAAGTTGTGGGATTTTTCTGCTTCACGCCAACTTCTTCCAAGATTTGTCTCAACCATATAGCTTCCTATGCTGCACTACACATTGCCTTATACTCTGCTTCTGTGGTGGAAAGAGCAATTGTACTTTTCTTCTTACTAGACCAAGAAAAGCAACTGCCACAAAGCTGGAATACATACCCTGTGGTGGATCTACGACCATCATAGTCACCTCCCCAATCCGCATCCACATAGCCACACAACTCAGGTAAACTCTCATGCTTCTTGTAAATCAAGCCATAATCTGAAGTGTCTTTTACATAGCGCAAAATGCCTTTAGCTACCTTCCAATGCGTTTCCGTAGGTGCTGCCACAAACTGACTTACAATGCCAACAACATAGCATATATCTGGTCTAGTCGTGATAAGGTAAAACAAGCTCCCTACTAACTGCCTATATAGTGTAGCATCAAATGATTGTGACTCATCAAGCTTAGAAAGCCTTTCACCTGGTTTAATAGGAGTATTCACTGGTTTGCAATCCTGCAACCTAAACTTGTGCAGCAACTCTTTGACATACTTCACCTGTGTTAAACCCACTTCGTGTCCTTTTTGCCACACTTCTACTCCAAGGCAATAATGCATTAGGCTGAGATCTGTCATCTCGAATTGTTTCCTAAGGTCTCTCTTGATCATGTCTATCATCTCTTGATTATTTTCCGTAATAATCAAGTCATCAACATAAAGAACAATCAAAGCAACCATACCATCAAAGCATAAGACATATAGATTTGGATCAGAATGTGTTCTCACCATCCCCTTTGAACGAAAGTAGGCATCAATCCTGCTATACCACGCACGTGGTGCCTGTTTAAGACCATAAAGCACTTTCTTCAAGCAACACACTTTATTTTCTTGTCCCTTTGCTACAAAGCCTTCAGGTTGATCCAAGAACACTTCTTCTTCTAACTCACCATTTAGAAAAGCAGATTTCACATCCATTTGATGCAAAGGCCAACCAAAATGTGAAGCTAAAGCAACAAGTACGCGTAGAGTATTCCACTTACATACTGGCGCAAAGGTCTCCTCATAATCAATGCCTTTACTTTGAGCATACCCTTTGATCACCAATCTTGCCTTGTGCTTTGCTATACTTCCATCTGCATGGTACTTAGTCTTGTATACCCATTCGCAACCAATGGGTTTCTTGCCAACTGGTGGTTCTACTAAGTCCCATGTGCTATGCTTAGCAATTGACTCCATCTCCTCTCCCATGGCCTTGACTCAAATGTCATCATCCTTTGCTTCACCATAAGTCGAAGGTTCTTTGCTTTGAATAATGCTAGATAAGAGAGCATAATTTGCTTCATACCTTTTAGGTTGTGTCTTCTCTCTTGCTGATCTTCGTAGCTCCCCCTGACTAGATGATCCTAGAAAGTCATCCATGTCGTGGGTTTACAACAATCTCTCAAACCACTTAGAGAGTTTCCTGTTAGGTGATCGGCTTTCTGGTGAAAATGTATCCCATGATAAATCCTTCTCCTTGCATTTGTCACCTGCAACTTCAATCCTTCTTGCACCAAAAGGTTTGTCTCTACCTCTCCATCCTGTCTCTTGAGGTTGAGTAGTAGTATCTTGAGATGTATCCTCATATTCATCACTCGAAAGGTCAATGAATGGATCATCATCAGGAGGTATTCTCACTATACCATCTTTCCCATTAGATCTGTCTATCTTCTCAGCATCCTCATCTTCATACATTTTGGATTCATCAAAGATAACATCACGGCTTACATGGATTTTGTTTTCCATTGGATCAAAACATCTATAGCCTTCACACGTTCGTCATATCCTAGTATTATACACTTGATAGCTTTCAATCAAGTTTACGTCTTTCTTTCTTAGGAATGTGTACAAAGGCCTTACATCCAAAGATTCGCAAGTGGTTTACTTTTGGCTTCTTCTTCGTGAATGCTTCCTCAGGTGTTATCTTTGGTATGGCAATGGTAGGCCTTCTATTTTGAAGATAGACTGCCGTACTGCATGCTTCTGCCATTGAGAGCAGGAGTATGAGCTTGCATAAATTGGCTTTTGATTCCACATTGATCACAAAGATCATTAAAGTCATTAGACTTGTACTCACCTCCACTATCTGATCTTAGGACTTTGATCTTCCTACTTGTCTGATTTTCGACCAATGCTTTGAAGCTCTTGGAATTGTCAAATGCATCCGATTTTTTCTTCAAGAAGTAGATCCATGTCTTACGTGACATATCGTCAATAAAGGTCATGAAATAGAAGGCTTTACCTAAGGACATAGTCCTCATAGGCCCGCATAAATCTGTGTGGATTAAATCCAGGATGTTCTTTGCCCTTGCAACACCACCTTTATTGAACTTTTCTCGATGTTGCTTCCCATATACACATGATTCGCACATCAATTTCAAGTGGTCTTCTATAGTAGGCAATCCTGTTACCATCTCCAATTTTCTCATCAAATTGAGGCTTCCCAAGTTCAAGTGACCAAGCCTCTAATGCCACAACTCAAGTTTTTGATATAATGGACGATATGAGTCCATGTTGCCCCTTGATTGTAGCATTCAACCTGTACAATTTTGTATTGGGCTCCCTTACTCCATCCGCAATAACTTTGAACTTTTGGTTCACATCCTTCACAAAGCAACGATCATGATTGAATTCTACTTTCAACTTTTGATCAGTAATGACTGACAAAATTTCCAGATTTCACGTGTGTGGAAAATGTCCACAAGTATGATGGATCTAATTAAGCTTTGTGAGTAGCACATTAACCTGATTCTAGATTGATTAGCAAGATCTAGTTCAGAAGAAATGGCTTAACCACAATCTAGCATGCTAAGCAACTGAATATGATAGCAATGAATCAATAATTAGCAAAACTACAAAATATCAGTGTATAAGCATCAGCTTCAACACGAGTTAGAGAGAGAAAGATAGAGAGATAACAAGCAAAATAGTTTAGATCCAAAATGGCATGAGGTAGCTACAAAACTTTGGTTCTTCATCATTGATTGTGAGGAGAGCTACACATATTTATGGAGTTTGAGGTAGCTCGAGGTAGAACCACATCCATTCATTACAAAATGACATCTAAAGTGACATCTATAATCTATGTGACATTTGTCACTTGCCATGCATGAAATTCTACCAACTTTTTACAAGTGTGCTAGTTCTAACTAACAAAGTACAAATCAGCATGCATGTGTCCATTACACTTTGTGCACTACCTTGCATGTCACTATGGATCACTTACAATTAATGCATGTGAATTGCCATGAGTTTCTACAAGCATGACTTTGCTAATTCTATGTCTACAAACTATATGCAAGTTGTATTCTTCAATCTAGATATTACATAACCATGTAGCTCGAGTTCTATGTAGGCCAAACTTGGCATTTTGCATTTATGAGCTACATACTTGCATGGTACAATATTTGTAGCAAGCCAAGAAATCAATATGGATTGTTTTTTCAATTTTAAGAATGACTCCAATAGAAAGTAGATTTTTCTTCAAACCTGGTACGTAAAGTACCTCCCTGATCATCCTGCTTTTGCCATCAGGTAGTCGGATTGAAACAGTGCCTATCCCCTTGATCTTGCACACATCACCATTTGCTTGTGAAACAGACGTTCCATTATCCAACACTTTCAAGGTACTGAATCGATTCTTGTTACCTGTCATGTGTCTTGTGGCTCCCGAGTCAATATACTACGCCTGATCATCTTGATTAGATGAAAATGCAGATATGAAGATGCTAGAGTCTTCAATCTCACTTCATCGACAAGGTTACCTGCCTGCTTGGTTTTCCCTTGCCTTGTTCCGCCAGGAATTTGTGACATTCACTCTTCCAATGGCCCTTTTTACCACAATGGCAGCACTTGTCTTTCTTCTTGGTCTTACTAGAAGATCCCTCATCCTCCTGAGTCTTGGCAAATTGCTGTTTAGAATTCTTCTTTCCCTTGTCCTTGCCTTGTTTTTGGCATGTCGCAAGTGCCTGATCGTCAGTATTTTGACGTCTAGCTTTCACCATTTCTCGTCATTGCTCTTCCTGAATCAAGATTCCCGTGAGCTCGTCAAAGTTTGGCAATCTTATTCCATTCACAAACATTTGATAGGGTTCTGCAATGCCGCACAATGCATTGTGCACCAGCTCCACATCACGTATGCACTCACCAATAGAATGCAGTTCATCCCTCATTGTCTTGATTCTGGTCATGTACGTCTGAATGTGCTCTACTTGTTCCATTCGGGCACTATTCAGCTTTGACTTCAGAAATATGATTCTAGACAGATTTGACATCTCGAACTGCTCCTTTAGCACATCCCATGCCTGTCTGGTTGTAACAACATCACAAATGTGGGTAATGATGTGATCCTTCACTGACAAATTAATGAAGGTCAAAGCCTTTCTCATCTTTTTGTCGAACACTTTGATATCATTTCATTTGGCAGCTTTCTCTCATCACCTGTGACGACTTCCCACACGTCTTTCTCCATCAGTATGTTTTTCATTTTGAATTTCCACACGGGAAAGATGAAAATCCCGTCCAATTTGTTACTTTCACTCAAAATGGACTCTCCTATGTTTGCCATCGCAAAACTATTTGAAACTTCTATCGTAGGCTAAAAATAGTATGTCAAGGCCAATTGTAATGTCAAAAGTTGAAAATAATGACCTGCACTTTTTTTCTTACCAAGCCACTCACCTTCCAAAATGCACTCAGTCGTCAACTCCCAACTACGTGTCCAATGGAATGGTGAGATCACTTTTGGCGCACTCCAAACACTTTCTTTGTTACAATCACTCTGTTTTGTTGTACCGTACTTGTAGGTACAGTCTGGGTGCCCTTTGTTTGGAGGTTATAGCCTTTCGTTTGGGTCAAAACGGAAAATGGACCCAAAAATAGGGATTTTCCTTGTTTTTGGACTATTTTTTCACCTTGAAAAAGCTTCACACTTCACTTGTGAAGGGACCCAACTCCAATTTCAGTATGAAAATTTTTAAAGAAAATGAAGTGCCCCTTGCACTTCTCTACCCTTCGGGCCCACTTCACTTAAATCCAACGGTCACTTCACATCCACGGCCTAGATCACTCCCGAAGAAGTCAATCGCGACCGTTGATTCGTATCTCCTCTCAATCTTGTAGCTGTGATTTTTCCAGAGCGCTAAAACAGGGTACTCCGGCCACTGGACACTTTGGAGCGCTACAGCTCCATTCCCTTCATCGCGCACGATAGCCTCCTTGTGGCCTCCTTCTTCCTTCAAGCTTCCAAGCTTGATAGCTATGGCATCCCTCATGATTCCTCAACCATCTCTCTTTCTTTCTCTGGGCCGCAGCTGTCCACGGCCTCTTGGCAGCATGATCACACTTCTAGGGCACCCTCCTTTGGATTTCCACAGCTTCAAAAGAGGTTCAGAATGGAGAGAAATCTCTGATTTTGTGCTCCCAAACCCAGACCAGGGTTTTCACACAAATCTTTTTGTGGCTTCCTTTTCACAGTGTTTTGACAGACCTATCCTCTTGCTCTGAGGTCTCCCTACTGCTAGAACTCTGATGCTTCAATCCGTTTGTCAAACGGTGTCCGATTGAATGCACACTGACTGCAAATACCAAATAGCCTGTTTCTGAATTTCAAAATTCCATTTGCTGAGGTTCTGATTCAATCGACAACTCTTGTCTCTGAATTCTCACACACTCTCAAGCTCACCAAGCTTCTGTGTGCTAAACTCTCTTCATCAGTGTTTCTCCTTCCGTCTTCAACCCGCCGTAAACCTCGAACTCTCAGAAGAAAGTTCTCTCGAAGCTCTCTTCAACGACGATGTTGTATAGTGTGTACACTCCCTGTACGGCTCTGATACCAACTTATAATTTGCTTCCAACAGGAACACAGATCATGCTACATAGTATCACAGACAGAAAACACTCTCCACAACAAGCTCACATAGCAACTATATTTCTCAAAATGAAATTACACTGTACATATAGTTGTTCACTCAGGCAACCCATGCATGACCTAGGTTGTCGTTGGCGGGACGCGTGTCCTGTCGACTTGTCTCGTGGCAAGGCCAACTGATCCTTATCAACTGATAGGACCCACAGTACAATAGCACAATGATTCTACTTTAATTCTAACTGTTTAGTTATATTTTGGTAATTGTCAATTGAGGCCAAAACTCATTTTAGACTTAGAGATAAACTTTTTGAAGTTATATTAGTCTAAAATACATTCAATAAATACTTTTTAAAAGTGTGAAAAAGTTGGTAATCGACTTTGAGAGAGATTCAAATTTGAACTTTGGGTACATTGAATCTAGTCCTAAAATAGTAGGGTTTTTTATATTGGAGAGAAAGCCAAGTGGGAAAGTAGGGTTTGGCCCTGGCCCTGTTGTATATTATTGTAACTCATGGAGAAAGTGTTGGATTTACTCCTCCTACTCTCTTAAATCCCAATTTTAATCTGCCTCCATTCATGCTGCATATTTTTCTAACGTTGTCACGCAGTCTGCATTTTTTACACGCAAATTCGCACAGACAAAGAAAAGGCAAATGAATTGCGACACTGTGTTCTTACACAGGTCATGGTGACAAGCGAAAAGAGAACACTACTTTACTGAATGTCAAAGGTGCCCTAACAGATAAGGCACCTTGTAAATCTTATCCTAAGGCCATTCGTTAGAGTGACGCTAAGCTATTTTCCAAAGTTCTATATGTACCTAAGTTATCTACAAATGTGCTCTCTGTAAACAGAATCACAGATCTAGGACACAGAGTAGAATTCAAATGTGATCAATGTAAAGTAGTTGATAGAACATGCAGGTTCCTAGCACTCGGAAAGAGACATGGATACTTGTATAAATTAAGTCATTGCTTTTCTACCTCTAGTTAGGCTCTCAATACTTCAATTCAATCAAATAAAGGTTTACTTTGTCATTATAGACTTGGTCATTTAAATTTTGTTGTTGTACAACGAATGTCTAGACAATCTATTATTCTTGATCTCGACTATCCTCACGAAACAGTCGAGCTACTTGTCTGTCAAGACTGTCTAGTTGGAAAACAGACTAGGAAGCCATTTAAGTCAAGCCATCAACTGTGAAAATTACAGCAAATAAGGATCCTAAAACACTTGAAATGATGAGGGAAACAATAGATTATGATTTCATAAGATTAGCACAAGTTGAACCATCAAAATCCATCAAAAATCTATGCTTGAACCTCACTAAATGGCCCAAATCCTTGAAGAAGGCTTCACACGGGTGAAAGTACGGCCTCCCACAGTCTGAGTACTATACACCAGACCTACATTCAATCCTATAATCATTAGTAATCACAAGTACTCAAACAATTATGAACATAGAGAGCAATTGCACCATTATGAGAGAAAAAACATGAAATTGCTTGATTGATTTTGGTGAGATATCATCACCTATATATACATGATCCATCACGATTTTGGGCAGGTATGAGTAGCCCTAAACCTATCCCTAATGCTAATTTTGGTGGATCTTTCATCCCTACCAAGTTAGGGTTGGAATCTTGGAGATCCCTCAACAATGCAAAAACTACCAAAAATAGCTCCTATTTTTTCTCCCTTGTATCTAAGCATAATTTGGACTCATTCCAAAGGTTCTAACACTTAGGTTTACTTGAGAGTCCTCATGTGAACTCTCCTCCTCCTCCTCTTTGCTCATGTTGGCTTGGATTTGATCTTGCTTCCTCTTGAAGCATTCCGAGGCATAATGCCCCATCTTGCTACAATAGTAGCACTTCACCTTTGATTTGTCCTTCTTGACTTTGGTGGTTGATGGAGATGCCTTTGGGGGTCCTTCTTGATCCTCAAGCTTTGTAGACTTCTTGAATGTTGATCCTTTGCCTTTGGACTTGCCTTTGCCTTTGGTGAAGAGAGCTTGGTCATCTCCACCTTGGATGGAAAGCCTATCCATCCTCTCTTGCATTTGGCTCCTTCTTGATTCCTCGGCCATGAGTGTGCCTTGGAGTTCTTCAAGTATGGGTATCTTACCCATAATTGCATATCCCTGAACCAAATTGTCAAATTCAAAGCTTAGTCCATTCAATATGAGTTGAACAAGCTCTTCATCCTTGATAGGGTCACCTATAAAGGCTAGCTCTTTGTTCAATTCCTTTACTCTTAGGACAAAAGTATGTGCACTCTCTCCTTTCTTTTGATAGCTTCTATAGATTTGATTCTTCAAAGCTAACATTCTAGTTTGGTTCTTGGATTCATAGACCTTTTGCAAAGTCTCCCAAGCATCTTGAGCTGAAGTGCAATCTCCTACCTCTCTTAAGAGTTCATTTGCAACATTCATTTTTATGCAATGTAGTGCAACATTGCACCTCTTGATGTATTTGGCTTTTTTTTGAGGATGAATAGGTTCACCCTCCTTACCATTTACAATTTCCATCAGATCTTGCATGATCATGATAGATTCCATTCTAACTTTCCATATGGAATAGTTAGTTTTGTTGAGCCTTTCATTAGTATCCAAAAGATATGCATTTATAGATGCCATCTAGTCTCCTAATCAAGGACTTGACACAAATGAAGGTTACTTCTATTGATTTGATTGAAGGTCTATCTTATCCCGCTTCTTAGGGACCTGAAAAGATCAGTAATAGACTTCCTATAAAGATCTAAGAATGATCTCTAACAAAATCAAATCATAGAATACTAGAAACAATGCACTTGCTTGATTGAAGTAGATAATACTAGTAGAATTGCCCCTCTTTCTATAAAGAACATTAAAGCTTCCAAATGATCTGATCAAGAGTGAATTTCAGCAACCTAATATACTTCCAAAATCACTTGTAAAAGATCTAAATGGAACTTAATGAGGATGCAACACAATCTACTATCCAATCACAAGCAAAAAATGATCAAAATTGATGAAAAATTGATCTAATTTGGTGCATAAGTCAAGCAATGGTTGGACTGAACCTAAATCACTTTAGGAGGTGTCTACTACACCTTAGAAAAGCCTTGAAGAGTCCCCAAAACTCTGATCTTCCCTCTCCTTGAATGCTAGAAAGCCTCCTCTATGAAATCACCTCCAAAACTTGCTTAGAAATCAATGCTTGGAGCAAGCAAAACTTGCTATCTTGGTAATGTGAATTGAATTCAACTTTGCCTCTGGTTTTAGACACCTAAACACCTGCAAATGAAGTCACACAACACCAATCTCCAATGTATTTGACTCACTTTGAGTTCTAGAATCAATACTAGATGCTAAGATCCAATCTACACAAGATTTAGATCAAAAATTGTGATCAAATTGAATGAAAACCAAGGATTTAGCTCATTTCAACCTTTAGGCTCTGATACCATGTAAAAATTACAGCAAATAAGGATCCTAAAACACTTGAAATGATGAGGGAAACAATAGATTATGATTTCATAAGATTAGCACAAGTTGAACCATCAAAATCCATCAAAAATCTATGCTTGAACCTCACTAAATGGCCCAAATCCTTGAAGAAGGCTTCACACGTGTGAAAGTACGGCCTCCCACAGTCTGAGTACTGTACACCAGACCTACATTCAATCCTATAATCATTAGTAATCACAAGTACTCAAACAATTATGAACATAGAGAGCAATTGCACCATTATGAGAGAAAAAACATGAAATTGCTTGATTGATTTTGGTGAGATATCATCACCTATATATACATGATCCATCACGATTTTGGGTAGGTATGAGTAGCCCTAAACCTATCCCTAATGCTAATTTTGGTGGATCTTTCATCCCTACCAAATTAGGGTTGGAATCTTGGAGATCCCTCAACAATGCAAAAAATACCAAAAATAGCTCCTATTTTTTCTCCCTTGTATCTAAGCATAATTTGGACTCATTCCAAAGGTTCTAACACTTAGGTCTACTTGAGAGCATCCTTATGAATGGAATCCTATGCTATTTGGCATGTGTGACAAGCCACATCATGACCATCTAACTATTTACAAGTCATATGACCAAAACTGGTCAAGCTAGAATTGTGAATTTTTAACATCAACATGTTGCTAGAGAATTGCTAGATGTTGTAGATTCAGATATTTGTAGCCCTAGCGGTTCATCAGTCGAATCCTCCCAAAAGATCAAGCTGAGTGCACACACAACCCACAAGGTATACTCCTAAGTCTGCCTATCTTTTAATGCAAGAACCGATGACAGTCGAAGAGGCACTTAGTCAACCAGACTCTGATCTCTGGAGAGAAGCTATGGACAGAGAGTACTCCTCGTCGATCAAGAATCAAACATGGTCATTAGTCGAAGCTCCTATTGGCTACAATATTATTGATTGGAAATGGATCTTTAAGATCAAATATAATGCCAACGGAACAATTGATCGAAGGAAGGCTAGACTGGTAGCACGAGGATTCACCCAGATCTCAAATGTCGACTACAATGAAATCTTTGGTCCAGTCATCAAACATTTGTCGATCCGAATGATCCTGTCTTATGCTGTAGCTGCCAACCTCAAAGTACATCAACTCGATGTACAAACAACCTATCTGAATGGAGTCATACAAGAAGATATCTACATGATCCAGCCCGAAGGATACGTTCTGGAAGGCATGAAGAATCATGTCTGTAAACTCCATAAAGCACTGTACGCCTTGAAACAGTCTGCCAAAGCTTGGTTTCAGAGGATCAACACATTCCTCATTGAACAAGGATTTAAACCAAGCACTGCTGATTGCAACTTTTATTCAAAGTTAGTGCTGCAATCCTTCATTATCATCACCTTGTATGTTGATGATACGTTGCTCTTCAGCAACAATGCCAATATAGTCAGGGATTCAAAACAGATGCTATCTCAGAATTCGACATGACTGATCTGGGTGAAGCTCACTTTTTTCTTTCAAATCCACAGACATCAAATCGACTAATTTACATCACTCAACAAAGGTATCTTCATAATGTTCTTAACAGATATAATTTGATGAATTGTAAATTAGCTCACCAATGGATCCAGGCCTACATTTGTCAAAGGACCAATGTCCCCAGACAAAGCAGACAGAGGAGCAGATGAGAGACTACCCGTATCGATCAATACTCGGATCTCTCATGTACGCAATGGTCTGTACAAGGCCAGATATCTCTTTTGTTGTCAGCTCACTCAGCCAATACATGGCTAATCCTAGAATTACCCATTGGAAGGCTCTTATTTGAGTCATGAGATATATTCGAGCTACCATGGACCAGTGCATCTGCTATGGAGATGTCAGCAACGACAATCTTCATCAGCTCAGTGGATATTCTGATGCAAACTGGGAAGGAGATGCAGACCATAGTAAGTCCACATCTAGATTTACATTCTTCTTCAATGGCGGTCCTATTTCGTGGAACAGTCGTAAGCAAATCTCTATCGCACTTTCTTCTACTGAAGAAAAATATATTGCCGCTTTTCAATCTATTAAGGAAGCGTTTTGGTTGAGAAATTTGCTGTCAGACATCGATCTGTATCAGTACAGCCCTACAATTTTGTTTTGTGATAACCAAAGTGCTATTGCCTTATCGGCCAGCCCTAGATTTCATTCTAGGAGTAAGCACATTGAGATAAGATATCACTACATCAGGGGCAAGGTTCTCGACAGAGAGGTGAGCTTGACGTACTGTAGAACGCAGGACATGGTTGTAGACTTTTTTACAAAAGCACTCAGTGTTAATGCGCACAACAGATTTTGTGCATTGCTAAGTCTGAAAATCAAGGCATTCACGGATCCAGATTAAGGGAGGGTGTTGGATTTTCTCCTTCTACTCTCCTAAATCCCAATTTTAATCTGCCTCCATTCATACTGCATATTTTTCTAACGTTGTCACACAGTCTACATTTTCTACACGCAAATTTGCACAGACGAAGAAAAGGTGAATGAATCGCGACACTGTGTTCTTACATAGGTCATGGTGACAGGCGAAAAGGGGACACTACCTTCTTGAATGCCAAAGGTATCCTAACAGATAAGGCACCCTATAAATCTTATCCTAAGGCCATTCGAAAGAGTGACACACTTTTGCATCATCACTAATGTTTACTTCAGTACTGGCTGATGTCACACTCTTTTTATGCCCACCCCATGCAGTTGCACTAACAAATTGGACAACGATTGTAGCCACCCACGATCTCCTACAGATAGCACATCCACTTTGTACTTTTGCATCTGCACACCTGTAATATTATGTATATATATTGGATACCATCTGCGTATTGGATGATGATGATGATCAGATGATCAAGTGAGAGAAGAAGAGACTAAGAAAAGAGGTTTCATTCCTCATTACAGACAAAATAAGCTTCATAGGGCACACGGTTTCATCCGCTATTGTATTGTGCTCTGCCACATTATTAACTTGTATACATGATATACTTAATCTGATACAACTCTTTGTTCTGCATTCAGATCTATGGTAATATTGCTATGTTTGTTCTTCATTTTGTCTGATCTTTCAAGTTGCTCTTTCTTGTAATAGACGATCAACTTTTAGTCTTGTCTTTCGCGAATAATTTGTGACTAATTATCAGTCGAGCACAGTCTAGCTCTTCACGAATCATTCGCGACAAATAATTTGTCTTTTGCGAAAAATTCGCGACAAATTATTCATCTAGTGCTTCATCCATTTAAATGTTTGGCTATGTAATCTAGAATGACTGCGATTTCTATCACTAAAGTTATGTTCATTCTGATAGGTGTAGTCATGCTTAGGAAGAGAGTCATTTAACTCATTCCGCTGCGCACGAACATTTTCTGTTCGCGTTCGCTTCTCGTTCGTTTCTCATTCGTGTTCGTCATTTATTCTTCCTCCCTCTCTCCCAACAGAAAGGGATCTTCTCTTTTCTCTCTCTCATTTCATCACTATACATGGTTCTCTTTGGGTTCTACTACTCATTGGTGCACTCTCATGATGTTATCTTGCAATTCTATGTGTAGAATGATCATTTATTGCTATTTTAGGTTCCACACGTGTGAATATAGTAGGGTACTATAATTTTATGGACAACAACTATATTTTATATTTTGGTTCATGTTTGATTAGTATCTCTTAGAGTTTGCATCTCATTTTGTATGTAGATGCTGATTTTTCTACATTGGCAAGATTGTTGGTTTGCTCTTTTCTGTAACCAAAGATCAGGGCGTATGTAGAATTGATCTTTTGTAGGTCAAAACTCAATATAGGGTTATGTACTTGATCAATTATTATTTCACACTTGGTGAACTAGAATTATCCAAGTTTTGGTGGATTAGGAAGGTCTCATTGGAGGCTACAAGATGATATATCAAGTTTTTAGAAATTGCATGTAGAATTTGAGATATTCAATTTTTTGTGATTTTGTCAAAACCCCAATTTTGATTGGATCTCTAGTTTGTGAGGTTATTGTACTTCATTTGACTATGTTTCAATCTTAGGAAGTGGCTAGAATCATTATATTGAGGATAGATCATATGTTGATCAAGATTTCACTATTCTATGTGTTGAATTTCTAGTTAGAAGTGCTAGAAGAGATTTGAGAGGTTCCATATCTTTGTGATTTCTTCTTGAGTTCATTTGTTGACATTCAAGAGAAGGCTTCAGATATACTTTGATTCAGTGGAAGATATAGCTATGGAAGATTGCTTGCAACTGTTCCAGGAAACTAGACTATTGTTGAGGAAGAATGTAAATCCGGAAGTGGATTTACGAGTGTCTACATCTCCTGCCCAACTCACATCTATGTAACCACTGAGAAAATTGAGTTTGTCGTTGCCAACTGCTCCATAACAAATGCAAAAGTCCATAGTAGCTCAAAGATATCTCATGACTCTTATAAGAGCCTTCCAATGTGTTATACCAGGATTAGTCATAAACTGACTAAGAGAGCTAACTGCAAAAGGTATGTCTGGCCTGGTACAGATCATGGCGTATATAAGAGATCCTATAATAGAATGGTAAGGATACTCACACATCTGATTCTTCTCATGAATTGTTTGGGGACACTGGTCTTTTGACAATTTGAGTCCTGGTTCCGTTGGTGAGAGAGCTAAGTTGCAATTCATCATATTATATCTGACTAGCATGTTGTAGATGTACCTATGTTGTGTAATGTAGACCAACTTCTATTTTCTATCTTTGTGGATTTGTATATCAAGGTAGAAATGAGCTTCCCCCAGATTGTTCATGTCAAATTCGGAAGATAGCATTGTCTTGGCTTCTTTTATCAAATCGGTACTATTGTTGAAAAGCAGTGTATCATCCACGTATAAAGTGATAATGATAAAAGACTGTTGCACTGCTTTGAAATAAATGTTTGAATATGAAGATCTAGGTGTATAGCCGTGATCAATAAGAAAAGTATTGATCCTTTGAAACCATGCTCGAACAGATTGCTTCAAGCCATAAAGGGTGTCATGGAGTTTACAAACATTAATGTGCTTACCCTCGATAATATAACCTTCGGGTTGCACCATGTAAATGTCTTGTTTGATAACTCCATTGAGATATGCTATCTATACATCCATTTGATGTATTTCCAAATCTGCTATAGCAGCAAATGACAGCAAAAGTCGAATAGAAGAATGCTTGACTACTGGATTGAAGGTCTCAGTGTAATCGTTGTGTACATGAGAAAATCTTATGGCTTCAAGTCATGCCTTTCTTCTGTTGATGCTTCCATCTACATTATACTTGACTTTGAAAATCCATTTGTAATCAACTACGTTTCTGCTAGCAAGTAATTCGACAATCGTCCATGTCTGGTCCTTGATAAGAGATGAATACTCTTTATCCATAGCTTCTTTCTAGAGATCTGAATCAGGATGACTGAGTGCCTCTTCGACAGACGTCAGTTCTTGAACAAGATAAGCTGCAGACTCGTCGATATACCGATTAGGTGGTCTACTAGTCCTTGAAGATCTTCTGGGTAATACAGGAAGTTGATTATTTCCATCATACTATAGTTGCTGATCTGCAACATCATCATCTTCTGATTCGTCATTGATTTGTTGTTCATCAAGAGTAGAGGAGCTTGGACCCTCAACAGGAATAGTCGACTGAGGAATTGGAAAGTTCAAAGCGTCAGGAGAATCTGATAGGTTGGCTACATGGGGACTGCCCTTTCCTTTGAGGTCTTGAAACTAATCTTCGATGAAGATGACATTCCGGCTAGTGAATATCTTTGACTCGATGGGATCGAACAACTTGTAGGCTTGATCTGAAGTAGGTAGGTGATGAAAACACACTTGATACTCTAGAAGTCGAGCTTCTTCTTGAGATCACGAGGTATCTGCGCAAAAGCAGTACATCCAAAAACTCGTAAGTTTGATAAAGAAGGTTTGGTACATGTCCAAACTTTGAATGGTATTTCGTTTGAGAGGCCTTTAGTAGAACATCTGTTCTGAATATAGGTTGCTATTGAAACAGCTTCAGCTCAAAAGCACTTCAGAAGTGACGCATAGTTATAACATGCACTTTGCCAATTCAACTAAGGTTCTATTCTTTCTCTCAGCAAGACATTTGACTGAGATGAATAGGAGTTAATATATTGTTGTTCAATGCCGTTGTTAAGACAGTACTCCTTGAATTCATTGGAGATGTAATCTCCCCCGTTATCTGACCTCAGTGTTTTGAGTTGTTTGCCAGTTTTATTCTCAGCATGCTCTTTGAATTGTTTGAATTTGATGAAAGTCCCTGATTTTTGTTCATCGAAATAAACAACCGTTCTTCTAGAGAATTAGTCAATAAAGGTAATGAAATACTTTGCATCTAACAATGAAGGAGTTTGCATAGGTCCACATATATCTGTATGAACAACATCTAACGGATATTTTGCTACATGCATATGGTTTGATCTAAAAGAAATCCTAGCCTGCTTTCCAAAGATGTAGCTATGACAGATACGGAGATCGACCTTACCAGAAGGATAGTCGAGATCAAGAACCATGGATTGTCTAGACATGTTCATAACAGATGCATGATTCAAGTGTCCTTAGCAATGATGCCATAGTAATGCTTTATTGACTAGAGCAGAGGTTTTCAAGACTTGACTAGACTCAAAATAGCAATGTGCCAATCTATATAAGTAACCTTGCCTCTTACCGAGTGCAAGGTCTGGATCTGGTCCTCAATGTTGATGGGCCTTCTAAATAAATGGCTTGTCCTTGATGAGGATGGACCCACTTGTACTACCGGTATAGTTGGCGGTTGATCTGCTAGATCTGGAGCTCCCCCCTGGTCCATGCTCGAATCAACCCCTGTATCCATCTGTACAGCTTCTTGGCATGAAGGGGAGAATTGTGGCATGACCGGGACGGAGATTTGTGGTCCGGCTTCCAACACTTGAGCGACGGCTTTTTCATAGGCGTTGATGGTTTCTTTTGCCTTTGCCAACTCGGTTGAAGCTGCTCCTTTGAACCTATCAAAGCGGCCTTGGAATCCCTGAAGGGCCACTTGGTATGTTTCCACTTTCTTGAACAAATATGCAATCTCCGTCGGTGTGATCGGATGATCGGGTATTTGTGTTTGCAGATATGCATCACGCTCAAAGGTGGTCACATCCAATTCACCTTGAAGCCGTGTGCGATCTTGTTCGGCCATTTGTAATTGCCCCTTCAGCAGCTGCACTTGTTGCTTGGCATCTTGCACTGCCTTATCTACCTGATCTTGTGCGGTTGTCAGGGCATTTTGCAGGGAGCTGATGTAGGTTTCCAAGCGATCAACTTGTTGTTGGGCCAATGTCTTTTTGCTTTCAGCCTTTTCTTCATGTTGCTTGGCTATCTTCACCTCTCGATCCAGCTGGACAATTTTTTGGCTGATCAGAGTATTTTTAGATCCTAAAACAGAGATCCTCTATTCCATTTCCTTTTTTTTATCCAGCATAGACTGGATCACTTGCCCAAGGCTTGAAACTAGCCCGAGAGCATCACCAGAATCGACAGTCGTGGAGGTGGCAGCAGCAGGAGACCCTGATGGTACTGTTTGTGGTAGGCGTGGAATAGGTGCCAAAGTCTCTTCTTCTTCAAAAATATTCTCGTCTTCAAACCCTTCAGGCATCGTGGCGTCGAACTGCTTTGGTGACTTGACAGCTGTGTCGACCCGAAGTGTGGCTGGGCTATCTTGTGTGGGTGGTTGCTGACTGGCATCTTCGACACCAACAGTAGCTTCATGGATATGCTCGAATCCTCTTTCAGGGGATTGGGGTTCAAAGGGTGCTGGGCTCTTGGGCATTTCAAAGATTTCGGTGGCCCCAAGGGGGTCGGAATCATCAAACATATCCATGAACAACTGTGTGTTGGGTGAGGTTGCTTCGGTGTGCGGGGGTGAGGCGGCCTGGGCAGCTGTGATGGTAATGGTAGGCCCAATGGTCACAGACTGTTCTTGTATGGGAGCAAAGGTGAGGAAAGCATCAAAGGCAAGGGGAATGGGAAGTTCAGTGCGAACAGCAGCAGGGGGTGGAAGCGCAGCTGAAGAAGTATGCCTAGTACGACGTCGTGACGTGGAAGGCGAGCTGCGTAGACGACGACTATGAGAACTTGAGGCCTGGTGAGATGACTCGGCTGGTGCTTCTTTGTAAACCGAAAGCACAGAATCCAGGTGGAAGCCATGGATTCTATTTTCTAAGTGAGAAGCAGCTAAGAGGGACAATAGAGAGCCAGCGACGAACTGTTGCTTTGTATTGGCCTTAATAGCTCGCTTGAGCTCACCAGAAAAAGTCTTGAACCATATATATGGTTCAAGAGGGGCTTTGGCCAACTTAATGTGGGACTCCACTATTCTGTGAAGGATTTGAGATGTGATGCGGTCTTTCCTGAGGCTGCCAACCATTAGGAAATGATTCAACAATTGGGCAGCGACGTGGATGGAAAGCTCAGTGATGGCTTCCAGAAGGTAACCATCATTAGTCCAATGCAAATCGTTGGTGAGGTCAATGTATGGTTTGATGGCCTGTTTGGTGTGTTTGTGATTGGGTGAGGCGTGCGTACCGGATGAGATTCCTATAGCTACAAGTGCGGCCTCAGTGACGCGCACCTTGTGTGTGGCTCCTTGGAAGGTGATGTAAAACTTGGATTTCTCTTCCTTCCATGTAATGAAGGCAAGAGTGATGAAATCCATATTGATGCATCCCAAAAAGGCTCTCTAATGAATACCCATTGTAGTAAGTAGAGGCTCCGCAAGGGTCATCCACTGAGTGATCATGCTTGTGCTAGGAAGAATCATGATGTCCGTTGTAGATGGGACATCACGATGGATAGTATAGCGCGGAGACTGGGAAGTATCGGTAGAAGACATGATGATCAGAAAGGAATTATAACCGCGTGAGAATGTATCAGAAGGCAATGCAGGAAATTTGGAAGGCTTTGGTCACAAGAAAAATTCACAAGAGCTTCGCTAGCACAAGTGAGGAATGAATCGAATTCAGCCAACTTACAGGTGAATTTGGTGGGTCCATTACACTGAATAGTAGTTGGGCTGATCAGTTCTGAACAAAAATTTGCAGGCATGTACAATACTGTAAAAATAGGCTATAAAAATCTCGACGAAGGTTTCTAGGAATCTGAACCTATCAGGCGAACATTTTCCAGGGCTGGCGAAGGATGAACCTTCGCCTAGGAGGGTCCTTCGCCCAAGTACTGTCATAAATGCTTTTTTCCACAATCTGAACTGATGGACAACCTAATTTTGACATTTTAAGATCATCTAGCAGGTCGGCGAAGGTTCATAATGAGGTTATGATGCTCGACGAAGGTTCCCAAAATGGCATATCACTGAACATTCGTCTGACTCAAAAATTGAATTTTCTCTTGTCAGAAACCTTCGCCCACCTCAATTTAGATAAATCAAGGGTGGATGTACAGTCTGAGAGCTCATCAAAGGTTTCTGATACTGTATTGGCCAAATCGACCCAAAACAGTGATTTTCTAAGTCATTTTCCATAAAAGTACTGTGCTTCCGTTTCCTTATGCTGATGACTTCCTGACTTTTGCTCATTAGTCTTTCCTTATTTTTATTTTTTTTTTCAACTGTCTTTTTCCAAAAAAAGTCAGCAAATTAAATACTGAAAACAAAAAATTGAAAACAAATAAAATGAAAAAATATATTGAGATCAGGCTTGCTGAACTGGCGAAGCAGGCTGCCGAAACTTGCGTAATCGGCTGCCATTTACCGGAGTATCAAATCGTTTCCCATCCAAGTGCTCAAGAATTACTGTGCCTTAGGATTTCCTTCACTTTATACGGGCCTTCCCCAGTAAACTTCAACTTACCCTTGATCAGCTTGGTTTTGTACATCAATGCAAGATCTCCTGCTTCCAGATCTTTCTTATGCAATCACCGATCGTGCCATGCCTTGCGGCGGGCTTTCTCTGCTGCTAAGGCATGAACTGCCATCAATTGGGTTTCACATAATTTGTGCAACGCATCGTGGCGAAGTTGTAAAGACTGATCATTATTTAATCGTTCCTTTGCTGCTATGCGTAAAGATGAGATTAAAAATTCAATTGGCATAACAGCATCTTGACCATAAACTAGTTGAAAAGGTGTTTGATTTGTACTATTTTTGTGAATGCCCATAATGTTGCATATAGTTTATGTCCCCAATTAGACCGACTCGCTTCAACTGTCTTTGTCATAATGGTGCAGAGAATCTTATTGGAA
Organism: Diphasiastrum complanatum; assembly: GCA_029204225.1. Classification (NCBI taxonomy): domain Eukaryota; kingdom Viridiplantae; phylum Streptophyta; class Lycopodiopsida; order Lycopodiales; family Lycopodiaceae; genus Diphasiastrum; species Diphasiastrum complanatum. The sequence goes on along the minus strand of CM055093.1, from coordinate 36,946,793 downwards.
GATTCAGCTTGGCCATTCCCTCTGGTATAATAGGGAGTACCAAATCTGTGTATAACAAAAAAATTTTCCAGTAAACACTTTATTGTTTGATTAACAAAGTGTTGACCCCGATCATTGACAATCTCAATCGGACATCCAAATCTGACTATAATATTTTCATATAGAAACTTAGCTGTAGATTTCGCATAAGCTACTTTGACAACTTTGGCTTCAACCCACTTGGTCATATAATCAGTTGCGACAATAATGTAGCAAGCCTGAGATCCTTGAGCAATAGGATGAATAGGACCAACATAATCCAGTCCCCATTTTTCAAACGGTGCTTGCGATAAAACCGAATGTAAGAGTTCATAATTCTGTCTAGTAGGCCGTCGTGCTCGCTGGCAGACATCACATTTCTAAATATAATTTTATGTGTCCTTATGAAGCGTAGGCCACCAACAACTGGATTGCAAAAGTTTGCAAACAGTAATATCTGTAGAGAAGTGTCCTCCACCCATGCCATCATGTGAAAACATGATTAGATCTAGTACTTCATGCGGTAAAACACATCTTCGTAAAACATTATCTGATCCACGACGATACAATTGTCCTGCAATTTATTGATAAGGTTGAGCCTTATGAATCAATTGTCTTTTCTGTACTTTTGTCAAAGAGTCATTCGGTTGTCCTAGCATCAGGTACTCAACAATATCTGCTGCCCACTCAGGTACTGCTTCAACATAGAACAACGCAACATCTGGCAGTTCATTATCCACTTCGGTATTAACTGGTGCGGATTCAATTCGTGAAACGTGATCGGCTAGATAATGTTGCTTCCCCTTTCTGACCACAATTCGAAAGTCAAATTCAGTCAATAATAATAACCATCTTGCAATACGTCCAGTATTACACATCTTATTTACCAAGTAAAGTAACGGTTGATGATCCGTATAAAATGCAAAGTGCGTTCCCATTAGATAGTGACGAAATTTTTGAACAGAAAAAATCATGGCTAGCGCTTCACGTTCTGTTGTTGAATAATTCTTCTCTGGATCTGTAAACTGTCTGCTTGCAAATCATATAGGATAATCCTTCTTATAGTCACCTGGCTGTGTCAAAACTGATCCAATGGCGTATTTTGAGACGTCCGTATGGACATGAAACTCTAATGTCCAATCTGGAGAACACAGTATTGGTGCTGAAGATAATGTTTTTTTTTAACTTTTCAAAGGCTTCTAACGCCTCTACTGTCCAAATAGGAACAATAGTTAATTTGTATATAGGTCGTGCTAAATCCGCAAAGAAGATAATCAAAATTCGATAGTAGTTCGCATGACCCATAAACACATAAACTCCTTGAATTGTTGTTGGTGGTGGCAATTCCACAATAACTTTGATCTTAGAGTAATCGGTGGCAATACCATGTTTTGATATCACATGTCCAAGCACCACTCTGTGAGAAACCCATATCTGGTATTTTTCTGGATTTAGAAAAATCTGATATTTGCGGCATCTTTCAAAGACTTTCTCCAATCGATCCAGGTGGTCTGTATCTGTACTATGAACTCCCAAGTTGTCCAAGTAAATTTCAAGGAATTTCTGTAGATAATCTTTAAACGCAAATTGCATTACTCTTTGAAATGAACTTGGTGCATTATAGAGTCCAAACAGCATTACTTTACAAACATAGGTGTCCCATTTTGTTGCAAAAGCAGTTTTGTGACGATCGGCAAGTGCAATCTTAACCTGGTTGTAACCACTAAATCCATCCAAGAAACTATAAGCTTCTGCTCTAGCAAGGCGATCCAAAATGCTTTCAGTAAAAGGTAACGGAAAGTGATCCTTCTGTGTCACTTTATTCAATGCTTTGAGATTCACACAGATTCGCAATTTTCCACTTTTCTTAGGAACAATGACAATCGGTGAAATCCATTCGGTATGCTCAATCTCATAAATGTAATCGACGTCAAGCAATCTCTGAACTTCTTTCTTTATCAGATCTGCCACATTAGGATTACAACGATATAACTTTGTAACCTTTGATACTGCATCAGGTACTAAAGGTATGGTATGTTTAATGATCTCAGATTAGATCTACTAGCTCTATTCCACTTTTCAAGAATCTGATTCTATATGATGAAAAACTACCCAAAATTCGATCAATCAATACTTCTCAAAAATGATAATTCTCTCAGAGTCCAATTCAGAATATATTAGATCTGATCCAAATTTTGACAAGGACTTGATCTGGAAAATCAAAAACTAAAAATAGGACTGGCGAAGGTTATCTAGGCGAAGGTTGGCTCGGCGAAGGTTCAACAGTGCTATTTTGGGATAAAAACTCTCTGAACATTTTTTTGGCAATTTCTTGGAAAATAACCTTTGCCGATTTTTCAGATGGAAGATCTAACACAGATAAAACTATGGACAACCGGACGAAGATTTCTGACACAAGAAAATATAGTTTTTGTGATCTGGCGAGAGTAAAAATCAAGATTTTTTGTGATCTGATACAGATAAATCTTTTGCCGAACTCAAAAATAGTATTTTTATATAAATAGAATGTTTTGGAAACTCGGTGAAGGTTCTAACGAAGGATCAAGAGTAATACTGGTAATTTTGCAAAAAAATGACTTTTTTTTGGCAAAAATATGACAATATGACAACTGATCCTCTTAAAACCTTTCGATTTTTGGTATTATTCTTCGCCGACCTAGCAGTAGATAGATCTGAATCACATCTACGCACAGTGAATTGGGCAAAGGTTCTTTTTCTGTTTTTTTTTAGAATTTTGATAATTTTTGGTGTTTTTTGGTGGTTTTTCTGATGTTTTTGGAAATCTATTGGGAATTAATCTTCGCCCTTCAAACTGAAAGTTTTGTAAATAAAACCAAAGGTGTCTGCAACTCGACGAAGGTTTCCTGAAAGAGGGTAAAAAGTTCTGGGCTCTGATGACGCTTTTTGCCTCTTTTTGACCAATTTTGACAGATTTGACCGATTTTTGTTATTTTCTCTGATATCTCAGATCCAAATGGATCTTAAGATTAGTGATCTGAATAGCTTTCCCTATTTAATAATCAGATTAGATTTCAAACAAGCAAATCCACTCAAAATCTAGCGAAATCAATCCCAAACTATCCCTACAATGCAGCTTTAACACTATTCATGCCACGACAAGATGCCTAATGCAAGCTAACCATCAGCCAAACATGCTGCAAACTGAAAAATTGGCGTAGCTCCCCGACAACGGCGCCAAAATTGTAGTGGGTTTCTTTCCTTGCCTAATCTGAATCCAAGATCTAGTCAATCTCGCGGAGGTTCATTCCCATGAGAGCGATAGTATAGTTCAGATTTCAACATGAATGGAGGATCTAACACTAACATCCATTAATACTACATCCATTAACCCTAAATCAACAACAATGATAGATACTTACTCTTCTCTCCCTCCCTTTCTCTCTCACAAAAAGCATAAAAAATAGCAATTCCAATAATGATCAGATCCAACAATTAGCAAAATCCAAAGAAAGCATGAGAAATGGAGGAGAAGAGAGGAAGAGCAAGGACATTCATCAATGCATTTCTAAAGAGAACCAATCTGCTATATTGAAATGAGGAAATGAACATGAGGAGCAACTCGAGTTGGTCCTTTTTTGTAGTAGAGAGGAGGAACCTGGCCTCTGAATCCTATTGGTCCAGTCTTGCCTCTCTTTTTATTCAAATTTAAAAAAGTGTGAGAACCATCAAAATTGGAGAGAAACCCAACTTTATTCACTAACTTGACATTTAGGCTTTCGACATTAAAAGTCCTGCAAAAAGGCCTAAAGTCCTTTTATTATCATTCTAATTAATCAAATAACTATGTGATCATCGGGTTGGACTTACACACACAAGGTGCCAAATCTCTCTCACTTATTAACTAGGGTTAGAGTTGCCTTGGGATCCGCAAACCCTCCAACACTGAAGCCACCCTTGTTGCCATAGGGATATCATCCGACACCCAAGCCTCACCGAACCATAAACATGCCAAACAGGCTATTAAGGCTTATATTGATACAACGAATGATTTGTATTGGACGAATGATGGCTATCTCTTAGAGGCCATTACTAATCCTGCCATCCATGTTGTTGCTCAACTCCTCAATAAGTTTTTGATGGTTGGAAACCTCAGATTAGACCGCATCTCTTCCCGGATTCTGCATAGGACAATTGAATCCCAAGCCAAGATAGCTAAAGCCCCACTGGAACCATATAACTGGTTCAAGACTATGTTTGGAGAGCTCAAACGAGCTATCAAGAGTAACACCAAACAACAGTTTGCTGCTGGCCAGTTGTTATCCCTCCTTGCAGCCTCCCATCTTGACAATAAAATCTATGGCTTCAGTATGGATTCTGTGCTCTCGATATATGAAGAGGCACTAGCTGAATCATCACATCAGACATCAACTTCACATAGTCATCATCGTGTACGCAACAAGATCGTCGTTCCTGACTTGCCTTCTACATCACGTCGTTGTACTAGGCAATCAAGCCTCGTTGCGCTTCTGCCCCCTGTTGCAACACGCACTGAGCTATCCGTTCCTCAATCCACTGATGCATCCCTCACCTCACTTTCTCACAGGGTTAGTCTGTGATAATTGGATCTAGCATTTCAATCACAGCTGCCCAAGCCGTCTCTCCCCCACAGATCTGAGTTATTTTTCCAAACATACAATCTTTCATGGATATGTTCAATAATTCCAATCCACTGGGCCCAGATGAAATCTTTGAAATGTCCAAAAGTCTAGGACCCTTTGATCTCAATCCCCTAGAAGAAGATTTAAATAATTCCATAATACATCTACTAGCTTTGATGATTCTTTCCAACTCACACAGCCAAATCAAACTGAAGCCGCACCAAACACCCTCAGGGTCATTCATGTTGTTCCTTCACCAAAGCAGTTCAACGCCACAATGCCAGAGGATTTTGAAGCCGAAGATATATTCGAAGAAGAAGAACCAGCCACACAATAGAGGCCAGTTGGCATAATTCCTTTCGGAGCTGTTCCTGTTGCTTCTGCTGGTGCTGTTCTGACAACCGTGGATTCTGGTGACACAATGGGTCTAGTTTCGAATCTTGCATTTGTCCTGTAGTAGGTAGCCACCATTTTACAATGAATGTTTGTATAGAGGTTAGCAGATTGTCAACGTCACAACGTGGGTCAGATTTTTGATAGTATTGAAAATTTAAAAAGACTCAAAAAATAACAGAGACTCAGAAAATATACACTGACTCAAAAAATTACAATGACTCGAAAAATTAGGATTTTTTGAGTCGATCCTGTATCGAAAAATTATGAATTTTGGATATAAAAAAATCTCGGATTTCGAGTCAATATAGTATCAAAAAATTCTAAGTTGACAATGTCATATTTTACAAAGGGTCAAAATTTATACAAAAGGCTCAAATATTCTAGAGTCGAGAAAATCAGACCCGACCTGCGATCCGATCTAGGGTCGAAGACGTCCGGATATTTTTCGCCACGGATAGAAGCAGTTTAAGGAGGGAAGAATGTTATGGCCATATTTAGTTAAGGACCTGGAATAGTCCTAATATGGTAAAACAAAAAAGAATTACAAGAACAGTTCCTTTAACTTTCAATATTAACCTAGGAAATCATTATCCTTAGTCTGACTCCCATATCAAACAAGTACTCAGAGATAAACCAATTTTCAATAGTTAATCTCTGTTCTGGAGTACGACTCAAGTTTGAAAAAAGTACACTAAGCAATAAATTTTTCAACTAGGTTATGCTCAACACATGTTGGTAACATCACCTTAATGTAAAACACTTACATGAGCCACTGAGTGAAATATTTCCTAACTTAGGAGATTAAATTTAAAGAAAAGAAATAATAATTACAGTCTGAAATTATCCACAAACTCTGGCAGACAATTTATAAAAAGCTTCCAAGTACAACTATCCTTAGAATCCAATTCTAAGATATGATAATTCATTCAACTAGAATATCTAGGAGAATCATTAAGATATAGAATGATTAAAACTCAACTCCGAGTATCCCAAATACTCTTATTTCTAACATTAAATGCTAGAAAACAACATTCATTCATCTTAATAGACTTGTCTGTCTCCTGTGATAACTTGAGATCCAATCAAAAGAAAAAAAACTATACTCAAGTATCTGCAGACCATATACTGTAGCAGAATAGCATCCACTAGATAAATTAAATTCTCTACACGTAAAATAACTTTCCTTGTGAGAATTTCTGTGAGATCCATAGGTTTTCAATTAAAATACTGGAGTAGAGATATTCAAAAAACTGATTCAAATTCTTACTCAATTAATGGACCAAGACTTAATCGTCACACTTAAGAATCATCACAATTCGAATAATCCTCTGACAATAATTAAGTATCTATTTATGATCCGTCAATCATAAATATTTAGATTCGTATGATTTGTCAATCATGATTTTCTTGAATCCAAAACCCATAATCATTTACATGATACTGGAGTATATGTCCAACATAACTCAGGAAACATAAAAATCATCCCACTAAGAAAATACTGGATTTAGGAATAATCTCCAAACATGATTCTTTAACTGAAGTGCAAGATTCAAGTTCTATAAACCACTAGAAAGACTGAATGCATACCAAAATGACAATCTTCTTCAACTACAAAAACTTTAGATTAAAATCTAGAATCAAATCTAGATACCCAAAGTCCTGCTGAATATCGATTCAGTTATTATTCTTGGATCCATTATGATTCGTTATCCAATTGAGCTCTCTGGGATACAATCACTAATGAGCCGAGTCCCTTCCTTAACTAAGGAATACTCTATCCCAAGAATAATGTATATCCAATGCACACAATTTTAACTGACGAACCCAAATGATTCACTAATCATGCGTCTTACAAGCAATATAATTCACAACCCATCAGTTCTTGGTGAATCCACATCACACTGATTGTTTTACCAATTAACTTCATTCTAGAGTAATCAACTACTCAAGTTAATTGTTTATGATTCAGAAATCTCAATGTCCAGGTGCAGCTTATAATTATACATGTATAACACCACATTTAGATCCTTATCCAAATCATTTATTAGTTAAATCATAAATCTTCCATAGAAAGATCCGTTAACTCTGCAAATATATGTCAAAACAATACTTGATCATATGTTCATATTCACCGACTAGGTTAAGTGCACCAAATAACTCTAGTAACCAGGAATACACAGTAGATTCATACAAGATTAATCGTGTACATATGTGAATAATCTCACTATGACCCAGTACATAAACACATTCTTAACTGGTAGATTCCTCTAGAACCCACATATGTTACTCACATATCTCACTGAGATCTTGTAACTCAGCTACAAAAGATTTTCTATTCCTCATGAGTAAATAACATATCCGAGAAATCTTTGAGACGAATAACATTCAATCTCAATAGTTTTCCAATCCAAATTACCTCTAATTACATAATTTCATCCACTCAATCAACCTCTCTCTGATCCTAGTACTCAAACTAAGATTAGGTTGATCCAATACAGACGTCTCAGACTTAACTTTTGATCAAACTTACTTCTAGTCCAACCAAAATGGAATTAGTAACCTTTGACCATTCACTGTACTACTTATTGATAATGATTCAAATATCAAACCTGTTCTAGTTCCAGATTGTCCACACAATCCCTAGAGAATTTCTCTTTTTCAAAAAGTTCCAATTAGGTATCTTACTCTGAATCTATTCGAAATTACTTTTAGACCAAATCTCATTTCTATACCACAGTTGGTTCTCTTCCAAAACTATGCAACAGATTTCCAAATAGAGTTTTATTCCACCACTTCACCCCTCCTTTTAAAGAAATTATAAATTTCAATAAAAGTTAACTGGAAAGATGATATATGAAAATATCTAAATCCAAGAAAAGTCAGTAATAAGTGCATTCCATTAAAGGATTCACTCTATTACAAACAAGACTTTTCCTTCAAATATTTTCAACTTGAGTGACAGTACAATCATTCCATTGAAACCTATTTATGCAACAGAGATATTCTAGATTTAAGAAGTCGAAGCACTTTAACCTTAGAATTTTTTGAATTCCAAGTCCATTCCCACAAGTAGTGATTTATATGACATAATAGTCTTTCAGAAGAATAACTTCATGCTGGAAAGAATCATATAACCCAGTCTGATGTCTATATTTGAGAAATTACTAAGAAGTAAAGGATTAATCAAGAAAGCGAGAAATAGATTTGAGGGCCTCTGATTTTGTAAATAATGAGATACCACATTGGGATCTAGATTAAACATCAAAATTTTCCAAAATACCCCACATTTGATCAAACGGTTTTATTTTTCCCATTTCAGCTTTTCCTTCCAGAAAACCCTTAACTGCCTTATCTGATATTCACTCTTCTTCCCTCATTAGAATTTTCAGTTCCTTGAAAATCCTTCAGTTAAGGTATCAAGAAGACTTAATGATTAAAAAAATTAATTACTATAGGAAAAAGTCAAAAACAATTTCATTTCTATCCTATACCTGAGTTGAATAATTGATACATCAAAAATCATCTACTAGTATGTGAAACAGTACTAGTCTGATCTTTTGAATATAATTCACCATAGGATTTTACTGGAAATGAAACTAGTTTTACTTTTGACCAGTTCCTATTATTACGATTTTTTCAATAAAAAATTGGATTGTTTGTCCTTTTTACTTACTGGCTTAAGAATTACTTCGTTAAATTTATCTGTAATTAATGGGAAATAAGATTTGGATTCGGGCACTTTCTCCACGGTATTCACTCCAAAATAATATTGTTGAATAAAGAAATACCTCCAAATACTATGAATTTTCCACCATTAATTATTTAACAAGTATCTCAAAAGCTTTGTTAAATTTTAATGACCAAAATCATCAAAACCACAATAACCAACTGATCGGTGTTCTACCGATTTGAAAAGGAGAAAACAAAAAAAAAACACAATTTAACTTCCTTTATTGGGAGTAACAATACTCCATTGTTTAATTGGTTTAAATAGCATCGTACCCAAGGAATGGAATTCCTAAACTGGGTATATGCCTAAGAACAGTACCACTCCCTTCGTTTTGTCAAGATCGGTTTAAAAAATTCATTTTCGAAACCGATTATTAACCAAAGGCCCAACAGTACTAAAGTTCCCAAAATAAACTGGCTTAGCAAAGATATTAAAGTGATAAAGTCCAAAACCATGCGTATTGTTTTCAAATAAAGGAAATCCATATTCCTTCAACTCCCGTTACAAGAAACAATATTTTATCCAAGGCTAAATTTTGACAATAAAACACCAAGAAACTAAACTTTCTATAACTGGGTGTCAGTAGCTTCAATTTCCAAAGCTGTTTTACAAAACCGATTCCAATCCAACTCAAAGTTACCAAATGTTCAGAATTCCTCCCAAGCCTTGATCAATAGGCATGCATTAGTATTGATGTAAATAGTCAACCAATTCTTCGAATTGTCGACCACACACTACACATCAGAACGACTTTCGTCACCTTGCCCATCATTCCAAAAGCCCAAAAAAAGTAAGGTCTTTGTGTGTTTTTTTAATTATCAAGGAACATCACACTTGACCTTAAAACTTTTACAAGGGTTACAAGTTCAATTAACCCTAAAGGTTTCTCTTCAAACAACCAAAGTTTGATTCCCTCTCTCTGACGGCTACAGCCGCGATGGCAGCTCGAGCGCTTCACAAAACAGGTTGCGCACCCCTCCTCTCTTCACTAAGCGAAACAGCCAGGCACTCATCCGCTGTCAGGAATTAGGAAAGATAGTTAGCCTAGCTCGTTTTACACATGGTTGAACTGCTATCCACCATTCAGTGGCTTCTTCCAACCACAGGACGACGGACTTCCTTGCTGACAATCAATCTAGCAAAGGGAGGGAAGGAGGATCCATCAAATCAGTCACCAAATAGCGGCCATCCATCAGTAATCTTTCACAGATACTTCTACAGCAATAGATTCTTTAAACCTTCAGATAGAAGCGGTTGCCAAAGAAGCGACCACATTCTTTTATTTCTTCCCCTGGCTCCAAATCCCTGTCAGACTACCGTCTGTGATCTGATTTGCAGGGCGAAAGACACTTTTATTGGGCTTTCTACTGCTAAGGTTAAAGGTTCCAGATTGCTAATGGACAGCAGGTATTGGACAACACACATGAGCAATCAATTGCAAGGAAAAGAAAGAATCAGGGTTTCTGATATTCAGAAACCATTCATTCCCTTGGTTTCATTATTGCTCATTAGGTTCAATAACAGGTTATGGACTCTTCTAGGATCAACAAGCTTCCTCAGAGAAATAGGTTTATCTCTTTCATAAAGCAAACCAGTATTCTGTTCAACCAATTATTAGGACAGCAACTGCCATCAACGTTCTTGAAACATGCAGGTTAACAAGAGGATTACTAGCAAAAGCACTAGTCCTCACATGCATTCACTGGAATCATGTTCTTGATTATTAACAATCCATACAGGCTGGATAAATTGATTTGATTCAATCTATATATGAATAAAACTAGGAACGTGATTCAGAACCTTATGGTTTATGCTTGCATCCCAATTATTAACCAAACAGAATGTAGCCACGAAACAAGCAACTGGATCCATTCAACTGATTCTTATACATCACTTGAAAGCTTCACCAAGAAAACTAGAAATACTAATGAATTCATACTAATTCTTAGCCTATTTAACGGAATCATTCACATAAAAGTGCTTACTATCAACAATTCCAAAAAACTTGCTTCAAAACTGGAATTAGTGAATCCATAACCACATTTCTCTTGAGAATTCAACACTCCAAAATCCGGGATGTAAATCCAAGTGCTTCCACCTTCCAAGTCCGATGTAGAGCTTCCTTCCACCCCTATCCAATACTGCATCTTAGCCAAGCTTTGATACCAATATAAAGACCCCAAAGGATTGCCCCTAAGATGAGGATAGGAGAACACAATAAGAGAGACTATGGAGCCAAACCGCCCAACCAATCCTAGATCAAAACTGGATCTAGCCCCCAAGCCATGCCATGTGAAGCCTAGATCAAAATTGGATCTAGCCCCCAAGCCATGCCATGTGAAGCAAGAGGAGAAGAGAGAAACTGGTAACCTAAACCCAATATGTCGACGGGAGAATCCCCACCTCATTATATAGAGAGTAGAGTCTTGTGCATGAAACCATGCAACCCCCATGCAGGTCAACTATAAATAGATTACATCTCTTCATGCAATCCTCCGCCTATATCCGTCACACAAACATGCAATACTCCATATGCCTCAATTAGAGTGTCTGGGTCCTCTCAAGGTAATTAGTCACAAACAGGCCTTGACATGGAATTAAATCACGGCGTGACCAATAATCTTAAACACTGGAGGGCCGTCTAGCGTATTAGGACTATTCCAGGTCCTTAACCGAATGTGGCCATAACAAGATGCATCTCTTCCTATTTCATTTTGGGGAGAAGCTACTTTATGTGCAAACTTTCTATGTAATAGAATGACTAATAGTGCCATTGAAGGACTCACACATTTTGAAGCATTGTAAAGCAAAAAGCCAAATCTGAGTGATTTGAAAATTTTTGGATGTACTTGTTATGTACACATTCCTTTAGAAGTGATCCTATTACCAAGAAAGTTGTTGTAAGTAGAGATGTACTTTTTGATGAATCTCTCAATGTCAAAGAGAAGGTGTCTTCCAACAACTCTCATCTTATCAATGATCAATCTTGTTTATCTACCTTCTGGAAAGAAGCCTCTTACTTGTAAATGGATATATAGATTGAAGTATAATCAAGATGGTTCCATTCATAAGTATAAGTCTAGACTTGTAGCAAAAGGATTTTTACAAGTCAAAGGCATAGATTATGATGAAACCTTTGCTCTTGCTACAAATCTTGTAACCATTAGATTGATCATATGTCTTGCTACTTCTTTCAAATGGGGGCTCTTTCAACCTGATGTAACAAATGCTTTCTTGAATGGATTCTTGGAAGAGGAAATTTACATGTGCCAACCCAAGGGCTTCATCAAAGATGGAGAAAAAGACAAAGTGTGTTTTTTGAAGAAGAGCCTTTATGGACTCAAGCAAGCACCTAGAGCTTGGTACTCTAGGTTGCATTCTTATCTTATTTCCATTGGATTTGTTGTAAGTTTCTACAACAAATGTACTACAAATGTACTACAAATGTAATGATGAAAATCTTAAATTTCCATAGATGGTAGTTGGATCCATCGAGCTTGTCCACGATGGGATTGGCTTTCCCTTGAGAATCCATGTGAGAGTTAGTCTAGGTGATAATGATAACTATTAGTGACTTAAGAATGAAAATTACAAAATTTGTTTCGAGGAAACAAAATGTGAGGTGGCTCCTGAATCAAGTACTACTTCTCAAATTTTTGAATTTGATGAACAACATAGATCAGCACAAACATATGCTACTGAATTTCTTGTCGTCCTATCTTCTGCTGCTCTAGAGCATTCTGCATTGTCTTCGACATAATTTGAATCTGAAGGTTCGCTTCAATTTTGCTCCTCCTTGTTCCTGGGATTTTGATAACAGCCTACTGCTGCATGATCTCATTTATGACAATGAATACAATCAATCTTTGGATTTAACCAACATTTGTCTTTAGTATGATCTGATCTTTTGCCTCTGTTGCAAATCTTCCTATCACCAGAACCTTTCTGTTGTTTTCCTGATTGTCGAGCATTTGTCTTGGATTCATCTGAACGATTTCCATTCTTCTTAGACGACTCCCTCTTAAACTTAGACTTCTTCAAAAATTTATTCTTCTGAGTAAATAGAGCATTTTTCGAATCACCATTATTGTCATAGGGTTTGTGAATCTAGTTTCACACCACATTCATCACACTTTTCACTTCTCTCTTGTATCCGTGAATTATCATTATGTATATATACATGGAACAGTTACAATGATTGTGTGGGCAACGAGCGTGAAACAATGCACTTACTAAAAAGTACTAAAGTGAACTGTAACATCGTCTATGTCGGATAGGGCAGTGTGGATGATGTGGACCTCGAACTCTCGAAGACTAATGTGGACCTCGAACTCGAAGGATGTCGAAGAGTTCGATGTCGATCATGCTTTTGCTTCAGTTGATTGATTGTACAGATGTTTGACTTCAGAGAGCAAGGCTACAATGTTATTGTTAAGAGATAGTTCACCTTTACATAGTATACTAGTTCTCAAGAATCGAATTCTGAAGACTTGAATTCAAATGACTCAAGTTCTGATGACTCAAATTCTAATGGGTTGGAGTGATGCTTAATTCCAACACCCCCCATTAAGCTTAACTCCTACGATCATGAATAAAATTGAGCAAGCTACATAATCCAACATGCTTTGCTCTTGATAGAGGCTTAGTCAAGATATTAGCCAACATACTGGCAATAGGGACAGTAACTTAATTTGACATCTTTATTCTGAACTTTCTCTCTAAGAAAAAGAAATTGAACTTCGATGTGTTTAGTTCTAGAGTGAGTTCGTGGGTTCAGAGATAGAGCAATGCAGCTCTGATTGTCGCAATAGAGTATAGTTGGACTGATTTGGGAGATCATAAGATTCTAAAGCAATCTTCTGAGCCAGATGATTTTCTTCACTACAGAGGTATTTGCGACATATTCTGATTCTATGGAGGACAAAGAAATGCATTTCTGCTTTTGACTATTCCACGAAATGGGTCCTCCTGCTAGAAAGCAAAGATAGCCGATGTGGATTTTCTTGTGTCCACATTTCCAACCCAATCAGCTTTAGAATAAGTAAGTAATGTCAAAGCATCCTCTATGTTTCCATAATAAAACAAAGCATAGTGCGTAGTGACTTGAATATATCTTAGTGCTCTAAGTAGAGCATCATGCTTAGTGGTTTGAATGTATCTTAGTGCTCTGACTAGAGCATCATGCTTAATTATTATACGTGTTCTTGTTGCTCATCCACATTCATCACACTTTTCACTTTTCTCTTGTATCTATGAATTGTTGTTATGTATATATACATGGAACAGTTACGAGAGTGAAACAATGTAGTTACTAAAAAGTACTAAAGTGAACTGTGACGTGGTCTGCGTCAGACAAGGTAATGTGGATGGCGTGGAACTGTAATGTGGTCTGCATCAGACAAGACAATGTGGATGGCGTGGAACTCGAACTTGAAGACCTCGAACTCGAAGGAGGTCGAAGACTGATGTGGACCTTGAACTTGAAGGATGTTGAAGAGTTCGATGTTGATCCTACTTCTGCTTCAGTTGATTGATTGTACAAATGTTCAACTTCAGAGAGTAAGGCTGCAATGTCATTCTAGAGAGAGACTTCACATTTACATAGTATACTAGTGCTCATGAATTAAATTTTGAAGACTTGAATTCGAATGACTCGAGTTCTGATGACTCGAATTTTGATGAGTTGGAGTGATGAAGCAAGGCCAATCTACAAGCTCACCACAGAACCCCATTGGATAGAGGAAGCTTTACATGCTTTCCAAAAACTAAAAGATGCATTGGTCTCAGCACCAATTTTACAACCACCCAATTGGACCTTGTTACGTCCATGTCCAGTATGTGGGATTCAGAATAATTCCTGACATGGAGAGTCGGTTTCTCCAGTGTATATTTTTATTAGTTATATCTCATCATTTCGGGCTTGTTCGGTAAAGTAATTAATAATTATATGAGGGCCCAGACCTATAATTGGACATATGAGCACTTGCATGGTATTTGACTGCTATAATGCAAGAATAGGAGGTCAATTGCTTATACATGTTGCATGGGAATCTAATGTTGGATTATTCTCATTCTTACCAATCGTCAAATTGATTTTAATCTTCATCCATTGTTTATCCAGTTCTGTGGATTTTCTCATGTGTTTACACAGTCTGTAGAATTTCAAGTGTTTTTACACAATCTGCAGAATTACACGAAGTTTACAACAGTGTCGTCTTTTTTGCCTGTCAAGAATCTCGTGTAAAATCACAGTGTCGCATTTTTCGCTTTTTCCTAAGAGCCTCAAATGATACGGAAATGACTCTGGCAAAGTGTGGGGAAACCCTAAATGAGATTTAAGAGCACTTTCTTTTTTTTCATATTGTTCGTGCAAAACCCAACAGTGTCGCCTGTGGCTGTTTTAGTTCATTTCTGCAGAGCTACAGTTTTGGGCATAGAGTATGCGGCTTTGATCCGCAACTAATTGTGCAAAGACAAAAGCAGGAGCTGAAGGGTTGCCTTGAAGTGGTTACATACCCTAGTTTGGGGTTAAACCCTTGTTGCTGGAAGCTGTTCTTTTCTGATCTCTTTCAAGTTGAGCTTCTGTTTTAAGCACAGATTTTAGCATGGCAAGTCTTGGGGAGAGTTTGCTGGGTGAATCTAGCAAACTAGATGGCACAAACTACAGAGTGTGGAAGTTCAAGATAGCCAATATCTTGATGGATAGGAATTGCTGGGAGGTCATTACAGGTACAGAACCTGTACCAACATCTGATCCTGAATTGAAGGACTACATGAACATGAGACATAAAGCTCATAGGATAATCAATCTTTCTGTCAAGGACAATATTATTCCTCACATTTGCAATGCAAGGGATGCAACTGATGCTTGGACAATTCTGAAGTCTATGTTTGAAACAGTGGATTCAGCCAAGCTGGTGTATTTGCAAAATAGGTCACATACTCTCAAGATGGAAGCAGGTGCAACAATTGGTGATCATATTACAAAGGTCAAGGACCTATTGGATCAGCTTGCTTCAGTTGGAGAGAAAGTAAGTGACAGGAGTATTGTTCCCATAGTCTTGAACAGCTTGTCATTCAACTATCAAGACTATGTGATGTCCTTTTCTGCTAGGGAGAAACTCCCAACCTTTGGGGAGTTATGTGGTCTTCTTTTACAGGAGGAGATGAGAAGGAAGAATCTTTCTGAAAGGGAAGATAATCCAGAGCTTGCATTTGCTTCTAAGAAGAAGCAAAACTTTCAGAAGAAAGGCAAGGCAAAAAGAAGAACTCAAAGCAAAGCTTGGAGCAGCAGGTGTCCAAGTTACAGGTTGGAGAGGAGTCAAGCACCAATTCCTCATCTACACCCAAGAGGAAGGGCAACTGCAACTATTGTGGCAAGTATGGGCATTTTGCTTTTGAATGCAAGAAGAAGCAAAGTGATCAGAAGAAGGGAAAGAACCAGCAGAGTCACTTTGTTGACAAAGTTGCAGAGGAGGAGCAATCTGGTGTGCTTGAGCTATTCACCGCACCCCTATCATCTGAATCCACATTTGGTGGATGGTACATTGATTCTGGAGCCTCAAAGCACATGACACCTCATAGAGATTGGTTCAGCACCTATGAGGAGACAGAAGATGGCCAGCATGTTTGCCTTGGAGATAATTCTACACGTATGGTGAGGGGCAAAGGTACAGTTGCAATACAGCTATTACCAGGTGAGGTGAAGGAAATTAAAAGTGTGTTGCATGTACCAGGGTTGGCTAAGAACTTGTTATCTGTTGGTGCCATTACCAAACAGAACATGGTGGTAGAGTTTAATGATTCTAAATGTTTGGTAAAAGACAAAGAGAAGAACTTCAAAGTGGTAGCCAAGGGAATGCAAGAAGGAGGTCTTTACAAGCTTTTCACAACCATTCCTAGCCAAGAGGCCTTGTCTGCAAGAGATACTAATCGGGACAAGCTTTGGCATTAGAGATATGGTCATTTGAGTTACAAAAGTTTGCAAGTTTTGAACAGGCACAAAATGGTAGTAGATCTTCCTAGCATTAAGTCTTCTTCAGATACATGTGAGGCTTGTGCATTAGGGAAGCAACAGAGGAAAAAGTTTCCAAAGGAGAAAGCTACCAGGGCCAAGGGCATTCTTGAACTTGTGCATTCAGATTTATGCGGTCCCATGCAGGTCAAATCAGCAGGGGGGGCATACTATCTCATGACCTTCGTAGATGATTTCTCTCGGAAGGTATGGGTCTATTTTCTGAAACTGAAATCTGAAGCGTTCAAATACTTCAAACAATGGAAAGCTATGGTGGAAAACCACACAGGAAAGAGGTTAAAGACTCTCAGGTCAGATAAGGGTGGTGAGTATATTTCTGATGAGTTCAAAGATCTTTGCAAAGCATGTGGGATAAAGAGACAGTTTACTACTCCACATACACCGCAACAAAACGACGTGGCTGAGCGGAAAAACAGGTCTATAGTTGAGTGTGCGAGGAGTATGCTCAAGGCAAAGGGGTTGCCAAATTCCTTTTGGGTAGAAGCGGTAGCAACTGCTGTTTTTCTATTGAATAGAAGTCCAACCAAAGCAGTTGAAGGAATCACGCCAGAAGAGGCATATAGTGGCAACAAGCCCAAAGTGGGCAGCCTTCGAGTATTTGGGTGTACAGCATATGCACATATGCCAAAGGACTTGCGGAAGAAACTTGATGCAAAATCCGTAAAGTGTGTCTTTCTTGGGTATAGTGAAGGTGAGAAAGCTTATGTGCTATATGATCTCGAAAACAGGAGGAAGATCCTAAGTCGAGACGTCATCTTTGATGAAGAGCATGCATCCAAGATACAGGAGCAGGAGAAGGAAGGAATTACTGAGTTCATACCCTTGATTGATTTCACGGATGAGGATCCTAGTCAAGAGTCCTGTAAGCCTCAAGTGCAGGAGCAACAACAGGAAACCGAACCTACTAGTTCGAGACCTCTTTTTGGCCAAGTACCAGAAGCAGAAGTTGGGGACAAACGGAAGACTAAAACAGTACCATGGGATACGTGGTCACCATCCACATCACCTACTGCTAGGAAGAAGCTACCTAGGTGGTATTGGAAAACAATAAAAGAAGGTCAAATGATTGAAGAAGGAGAGAGCAATGAACAGGGTGTCAGAAGATCTCTTAGGTCTCATGAGAGACAAGAGACTAACTTTGCTCTTATGTCCACTATTCTGAATGCAGATGAGCCACAGTTCTTTCACGAAGCTGTGAGAGAAAAGGTATGGCAACATGCCATGCAGGAGGAGTACGACTCCATTGTCAAGAATGACACATGGGAGCTCACTACATTGCCAGAAGGGAAGCAACCAATAGGTTGCAAGTGGGTCTATAAGACCAAGTTTCATGCCAATGGAACAGTGGACAAGTTACAAGGCAAGGTTGGTGGCAAAAGGCTATGCTTAGCAAGAGGGGCTAGACTATGATGAGACATTCGCACCTGTTGCTAAAATGACATCTATCAGGACCGTTTTGGCTATAGCCTCATATTTTGATTGGGATGTCCATCAAATGGATGTCAAGAGTGCCTTTTTTAATGGGCACCTACAAGAGGAGGTTTACATGGAACAACCGCATGGATTTGAAATAATAGGCAAGGAGAATCTAGTTTGCAGGCTTAGGAAAGCCTTGTATGGGCACAAACAGGCGCCAAGGGCTTGGTATAGCCGAATTGATGAGTACGTTGCAAGGCAAGGGTTTGAGAAGAGTAAGTCTGATTGCAATCTTTATGTCTTCAGGGAAGGAGAAGACTTTGTGGTTGTTGTGCTCTATGTGGATGATCTACTCATCACGGGAAGCAATAAGAAGCTTATTGCTTGTGTTAAGAAGAATCTTTCTAATGAGTTTGAAATGAAAGATTTGGGTTTGCTACACTATTGCCTAGGAGTTGAAGTTTGGAAAGGAAAGCGTTGTCTTTTTATCTCACAGGCAAAGTATGCACATAAATTATTGAAGAGGTTTAACATGCAAGAAAGCAAACCAATCAGCACACCCATGGATGCAAGCAACAAGCCATCAAAAGATGATGGTCCAGCATTTGCAGATGAGACGCTCTATCATCAGTTAGTGGGCAGCCTGATTTACCTTACTACCACCAGGCCAGATATTGCTTATGCGGTTGGAATTGCAAGTCAATACATGTGTAAGCCTACCGAAACACATTGGAAGACAGCCAAGCGGATCCTATGATATGTGAGAGGGACAGTGACTTATGGGATTGGATACACAGATGACGGGAACCTTCAGTTGGAAGGCTATTCAGATTCTGATTGGGCAGGTGATAGAGACGATCGGAGATCGACGACAGGCTATTGTTTCAGCCTAGGTTCAGGGGCTATATCGTGGTGCGGTAAGAAGTAGCCTACTATTGCTCTATCGTCTACCGAAGCTGAGTACAGGGCGACTACGAGGTCCGCCTGTGAAGCCATTTGGTTACGCCGTCTACTTGAGGACATGCAGATTGCTCAAGTAAGACCTACATTGTTACATTGTGATAACCAAAGCTGCATTCAGCTTGCAAGGAATCCAGTCTATCATGCACGGACAAAACACATAGAGGTGGACCAGCATTTTATACGAGAGAAAGTGCACAGTGGGGAGATCGAGCTAGTTTATTGTGACACCAACGACCAGATAGCTGATATTTTTACTAAACCACTTAGTAAAGATAAGTTTGAAAAGTTCAGAACCTTGTTGGGTGTCAGTTTGAATTAAATTGCCATTAAGGGGGGGTGTTGAAGAGTAATGCCTATTTTACCCCTTTTGGCTAAGCATTAGTTAAGTTGTACATAACTCATGGGGCATGTTTTTAATTAAATGCATGAGACCCCCCCTTTTGTTAAGTTATGTAAATTAGTGCAAGTGGCCCACTTGGCCAAGTAGCTCACTCCTATGGTTGACACCTAGACTTTCCATGCATGTAAAGGAGGTGCTTGCCTCACAAGGGATTTGGAGGACCCACACCCTCCTCTCTCTCTCTAGCAATTCATTTCTTCTTGAGACTTTTGAGTTTGTGAGATGTTCATGCAATTCTCCTTGTGTGTGATATTTCCATAGCCAAGTTTTCTCAAGCTTTCATAGTTGATCTAGCATCTGAAATAAGATACTCCATAGCTAGGTCTTGTAAATCTTCAGAGGCATCCAAGATACTTGAGCCATGTCAGGATGCAAGAGGTGTGGATTTCTCTAAAAAACCAAACTTCTTCATTTTTGTAGTCAAATGTGATAGAATCTTGATTAAACATATTTGGATTTTTTTTGGGATGCAGGCTCTCTAGATAAAGCTTCCAGTTCATTTACAGTATTTCACTTCCATCAAGTTGCGATATTGAGAGCAATTATTTTATTCATTGTCTTCATTGATGGAACCCATCTTGTGTCCAGAGACAAAGGACAAAGCAAAACTAGCTGCGAAACGTGTGACGTGGAGGTAACATTTCATGTTTTGTTTGCTACTATGAAAACTTGTTATTTGTTGATATGGATTTGGGTCCAATTTGTTGTGACTAATTGGGTAGGTATTTCTTTCAATTCAAAGCTAAGCATGTTGTGGAAGAAATGCCTCTAGTGATGGACATGTGAAATCAAATTTCCACAAAGAAAGTATGTATTCTGTTAAGGCCAATCCTACCAAAAAAGGTGGTCTCAATGAAAGGGAGGTAAGATATTGTCCTTGGTGGATTGAACCACGATCGCTTACAAATTCTATTGGACAGCCAAATCTAGTGATAATGTTTTCATAGAGGAAGCGTGCTACAAATTTTGTGTAGGGTGAATGTCCTCCCTCGGAGACAACACAATATCAGTTGCATGAGAGGGGGCACCTAGTTGTAGAGGATGATGATGATGCGGTAGCCACACAGATGGCAATGAAGTCCGTACTTACTGTTGCTCCTGAGATGCCACTTGTTATCGTCGCTTCGCAAGCAAAAGAGGTAAGGGCTGAATGTTTGCTTCAAGCAAAACCTCTTTCCTTTTCTCTATAACGTCTGATTATAATGTGTGATTAATGTACATGCATCCATTTCTCATTGGTTATTTATGTTTTTTAAAGGACACCATGGCTTTCACGCCGGCTAAGAGAAGGCATGAGGAATACGACTACGTGAAAGCCGACGTGGTCTGTGTGAAATCAAAATTGTACACTTCAATGGAAGTGATTGCGGGGGATGTGAATACCATTCGGGAGGTTTGTCTCATGGTGAGAACATTTTGAAATATCAAGCCATGAAATGCTTCATGGAAAGTAATAATTCTTCCAGGAGGGTGAGGAAGGGTAAGACTACCACTTATAGTGGTGACATCATTCTTATAGATATGCATTTTGGTTACGCTATAGACGACGTTGTTAGTAGTGAGTCCACCTAAAATAAGTGGTCATATTTTATTGCTATGTTGCGCAGGTGATTTACTCATATAATGTCAAATCCCAACTTGAAACACCTCCAATATTAATTTTAGGCTGTTTGTGGAACGAAAGTCATGCAAGTGAGTGGTACAAATGTCATGATAGGTGATTTCAATTGTGCCACACTTATGCCACATCCATAAGGTCATGTTAAGGCCTTTGACTATGACATACTTTATGGTATATCTCTAGTGACTCCAAGAAACAATTTAAAATGTTCTTTCACAACTATATTGGCAATGTGAGTTTATTAAGGAGGTGGAATTCCTTAAAAAAGAAATATTGCTAGTAACTTTGCTTCCTGATTCCTTCTAATAGCATACTCTTGCTATCCATTGTTTGGGTGGCTTGGTCTTAGCCTTGCCACATGATCATTGTTGGCCTGAACTTCCAAGTAAGCAAGCCAAATATGGATGTGCGCATATAGGAACCGGGCCTAGTTTTGAAATGTCCAAAAACGTGGTTCTCAAATGCACACTATCCAAAAACTCACTTAACTAGGGTTGGATCCTTAACTATATGCACAAACAAAATGGGTATTAACTACCACATGTGAAAACCATGGTAACCATGTTAAGGCACATCCCATAAGTGCAAGCTCCCAACAATGCATGCTTTTAAGGAGACTTGCATCTCCAAAAGTAGGGGCCATCCCAAATACTCTCTCTCTCTCTCTCTCTCTCTCTCTCTCTCTCTCTCTCTCTCTCTCTCTCTCTCTCTCTCTCCTACCTATTGGCATCCGTCACAATGTAAAAAAGACCCTTATTCCATCTTGTCAGGATTCTCAACTGTAATGTTATTTGATATTCGCTCAAATTTTAGCAGTGCCAGGAATATTCATGGCATCCACAATCTTCACCTTCTTACTATGTTTTCTCCTGAAGCCAGCCAGCAGAAGAGTAGATATTTGACATTAACACATAAGCAGCAGAATTTTTTGGATCATACTTCAAAACAGACTCAAAACAGTGTCTACCTAGCTCCACATTGCCATGAGTGTAGCAGGCACCAAGCAAGGAAAGCCAGACTACAGCATCAGGTTGTGAAGGCATTTGTTCAATCATACTTTTGGCCTTGATCAGATTTCCAGTTCGGCCCAAAAGGTCTACCATACATAAATAGTGTCGCATCTTTGGAAAAATGCCAAATTTTTGGGACATACTCTGAAAAAGCGAAATTCCCTCATCCAATAAGCTGGCATGACTGCATGCAGAAAGCACTGAAACAAAGGTTGCATCGTCTGGCTTAATGCCTTCTTGTTGCATTCTATTGAAAATTTGAAGGGCCTGCAAACCAAGCCCATGCTGAGCATAGCCTGCAATCAATGAACTCCAGGAGACAATATTTTTCTCAGCTAAGCATTCAAACACACTGAGGGCCATCTCTAAGCTGCCACACTTGGCATACATGTCAATAAGTGCACTTCCAAGTTGCACATCTACTTCAATGCCACTCTCAATCATCTCTGCATGGATTATCTTGCCCTCAGGTAAAGCTGCCATGTTACCACAAACTTTCAACATGCTAATAAAGGTGACACTATTTGGTTTCACACCATGCTTTTGCATTTGGTTGAAGAGTTGGAATGCCTGTTGGCTCATCCCATGCTGGGCATATCCAGCAATCATTGTACTCCATGAAACCACATCCTTTTCAGGCATCTCATCAAAGACTCCATATGCATCAGCTAAGCTTCCACACTTAGCATACATATCAAGAAGACAGTTTCCTATATGTACATCAAAGAGAGCATTTTTTTCAATAATCTGTGAATGAATCACCTTGCCCTGATCTAAGGCTGAAATTATGCTACACGCTTTCAGAATGTTTAAAAAGGTGACTCTATTAGGCTTCATACCCGCTTGTTGCATTCTCTCAAACAGCTGAAGGGCTTGGTTGCCAAGCCCATGAAGGACATAGGCTCCAATTATTGCATTCCAAGACACTACATCTCTTTTTGTTAGCCTTTCAAAAACTTTGAAAGCATCATCCAAGCTTCCACATTTGGCATACATGTGAACAAGAGCACTTCCCAGGCATGCACTTACGTCAAGTTGATTTTTGATTATCTGAGAATGGATCATCATGCCATCAGACAATGCACCCAAGCTCCCACAGACTTTTAGGATGGTCACATACGTAGCCTCATCTGGTTTTATGCATTCCTGTTTCATTTGCTTAAAAAGTTCAAGGGCTCTCTGCCCAAGCCCATTGCTACCATAACCTGAGATTAATGCATTCCAGGACACCACATTCTTTCGTGGCATTTTAGTGAACAAGTTGTGTGCTTTGTCCAGACTCCCACATTTTGCATACATATGCACAAGGGTGCTCCCAACAACGAGATCCAGCTCAAACCCCCTTGCAACAATCTGGGCATGTATGAGCTTGCCCTCATCCAGGGATCCTATGCATGTACATGCTTTGAGAGCGCTCACAAATGTGACTTTGTCTGGTTGCATACTTTCCTTTTGCATTTCCTTAAAAAGTTCCAGAGCCTGTCGCCCAAGACCATGCCGGGCATATCCTTCAATCATTGAACTCCATGCTATCACATCTTTTTCTGGCAGTTGTTCAAACACCTTGCGAGCTTCTTCTATGCTTCCACACTTGGCATACATGCCAATCAGGCTGCTCCCCACAAACATGTTAGAGCCATAACCAGCTTCAAGTATGTTGAAATGGATAAGCCTGCCCTGTGACAGGGCTTTAATGTTGGCACAAGCTTTTAGGACAGCAACAAAGGTATGATCATTTGGTCTCACTTTCAACTGCTGCATTTCTTGAAATAGACTGATTGCCTGGTCGCATTGCCCATACTTGGCAGAAGCAGAAATGATTGCTTTCCAAGAGTACAAATCTGGTCTAGGTAATGCTCTGAATGTTTGGATTGCTTCTAACAAGCTCCCACAGGAAGCAAAGAAATGAATGAGATGATTTCCTACATATGTATTCAGATGGAGACCATTTTGGACAAAGTAGGAACACAATTCTCTCCCCTTCACAAGGTTTTTCTTTTTAGTGTAGTCCTGCAGAAGATTGACCAACGCATCAACGGATATCTTAGTTCCTTGCTTCTGCATCACATCCATTACCTTTGATATCTCAAGCAGTAGCTTCTCTTAACACAAAGAAAACAAACTTTGAAATCGACATAATTGCCAAATCATGCCCTGCCAATGTGATATTCCAATTTAAACGCGTGTACTAGCTGAGCCATACCAATTTCTGCTTTAGGCAAAAAACTCCGAGGGGTCCAAAAGATCCTGCATTTTCCCAAGTGGCAAAGGTACTATAGTTGCCCAGAAAGCGACGCACCTAAACTCAAGAGAACAAACTAATGAAGGAAACTATTAATGGAGATAATTTCTTTTGACCTCCACCTTCTCTCTGACAAATGACTCTTGCTGTAAGCCGTACCTTGAGAAAAAACACAACACAAACAGTTGTATTGTAGCAGAACCCCAGCCCCACATCCAGAGTGCATAGGGTTTTCGTCAAATGCAATAACAAGAGCTTCTAGAAAAGCCCTTGGACAAAAAGTATCCTAATCTGAAAGTGCTGAGAAAACTAGCCTGTAAAACAGGCTGCCATGCCTCATGTAGTGATATACCAGTAGATGCTGTCGATGGTGCCTGATCGGGTAAAAGATAAAGGATAGTCAAGGTATTACTTATTCCAGACAAAACCCTATTCATGCCACAATCTCATTTTGATAAGGTGGACTTCAAGGGGTGGACCTGAATCCGAGGAACGGGAGAATTATTATTTCCATAACTAAGACAATGTAGTACAATGGAATGCAAGCAGCTAAACGGTAAGTCTCCACCCTCACTAGCTCTAAGGCCAAAACCATATAGCTTTTCGACAAGGTTTTGTAGCAGTTAAATAATACTTCCCCATTTCAGAAAATATGCATAAATGATCAAACTTCTCTGCTAAAAAACAGCCCATATTGCTGTGAACAATTCATCCAAAATGCATATCTTGGAAGATTGCAAGCAATTCAGTGAAACTTTGGAGCAAGTACCTATGGACATTTCATACCCTAAATTTTCCCAACATACCATACCTGCTAGTTAGCATTGGAGTCTGAAGTATAATTGACCAGATTGGGGTATTGTAGCTTAAAACCTCTCTAAATTGATAGCCAACTATGGTTGAAAGCTACCAACAGACAAACAACCTTGGCACAGTTTTAAAACGCCTCGAATAATACACCCTATATGCATGCTGTTTAAAACCAAAAATAAAAGTAAGGATTGTCCAGACATCGCCGTTGGAAGATCAATCAAAATAAAAAATTCACATGAATGATGCAGAGAGAGAATGTGTGATTTTTACCAAACCCAGCCCTTAAAAAGAGACTCCATCTCATCTTATTTGCTGCTGGACGAGCAATTCTGAGTCAGTCAGGCACTGAATATTCCAGTTCTTCTCCCTAATAATTCCAGACGATCTGCACAGGCCTCCTTTTCACCTCCGTCTCTCAACCCACTTTCCTTTCCCCACTCCTGCCCCATTTTCCTTCATTTTCCAAACCTAAATTTTAGGGTTCTGAAGGGACCCATGTCATAAAATGAATAATGTTCACTTTGAAAAATAAAAATACCATAATTTTCACAATGTACATCTAGAATAAATTTTCCTAGGGAGTCATTAATAGGGGCAACAATTAGCTTAGTTAAAGCAAATGCTGGTCTCACCCACCCATTTTCGCTAATTGTTTCAAGTTAGCATCTTCGCATGACTAACGGTACTCCACACTCCACACGTTGTTCATGTTTAAGAAGACCATTGTTTTGATCCAATTAGTGTGTGAGCCTTAGTCTTTGTGATTTAGGCAAGGTCTATTTTCCAAGGTGACTAGATTTTGGTGAATGATCTAGAATAAGTGAATCATCCTCAAGGACACTTATATGCATGATGAAGTGTTCAACCTCAATAGATCTGAGATTAGCATTGAATTCAAGTATAAAGAAATGATGCAAAATCTTTGTTATTTTAACATGCATAGTCTTAGCAATTTTGATATGTCTAATTCTTGATGGATCTTTGTGATCCTTATGAGACAAGAATGTCTTTGGTTTTTTTCAAGGAGAGTAGATAAGTCATTTTACTAAGTTATATTAAGTTAGTATCTACCTCCTAGAAAATAGGAATTTTGGAGAGGTAGTAGTAGCTCATTGGTCACCAACAAATTAGATCTAGACTTTGACAAGAGCTGAAGGATTGATTAGGTGGCACTCTCACACGTGTAAGATTTGATTCTGGCCATCTTGGACTCAGCCATTATGTATATGCCCTATGGGATTTCATTTTGTAATGAAAAATTGAAGAGAGTTTGGCAATTTTGAGATTTCTAGCTCCAAGCTTGTGTAGATTGTTCTTTTGCATGCATTTCTTGAGGTACAATGCATTGATTACTACTTGAGATCTGATATATGTCCTATGTCCGTACTGTACCTGTTTTTACACGTGTGAACCATTTTTGGACAATAAACACTTTGTTTAGACTGCTCTTGGTTATAGATCTACAGTGTGTCAATTCTAAATGGTAGTTTTGATGGAAATGGAGATAGCAATCACTCTTGTAGATTGAATGGATCCATTTATGGTCCTAAATGGCATTAGTTTTAACATTTTTTTGGCTCATCTCTGGTCAATGGGGATCAGTGTTCTAGCCAAAATTTCCCATTGACCTGGGATCCAACAAAATAGATGAGTCGGGTTTCATTTCATTTGGTTACCATTAACCTAAAGACCCTCCAAAAATATGAAGTTTGGGCTAAAGATTTAGCCGGATGAAACCACTCATGCCTTTGTGGTAGGGGTTGCAGATTGTGAGACTTGTGATAAGGGCACACGCATTAAATTTTAAGGGCCAAGGCACAGCCTGGACGCAACCTCCATCTTAAGCCGTATGTATCCCTACATGTGGCATATGTGACAGTCGCCTCTCTCCTTGGATGCACATCCTAGAGTGCGTGCGCGAGAGAGAGGGAGAGCGAGCGAGAGCGAGCCACATTGATGCGCTAGTTCAATAAGCAGGAAGCAAAGATCGGGGCAGGGAACGATCTGGTTGTGACCGTGGGAATGGCAATGGCAGTTCCACAAAAACGCGCACGGTTCCCAGTTCTTGTAGCTCTACCTGTTTTGGCGGCATTGATGTGCTTGTATTGTTTAGAGGTAGCGGCGGATGACGTGGTAGCACTTACCCCAGATACATTCGAGCAGGAAGTTGGAAAAGAGAGGGCTGCCCTTGTGGAATTTTATGCTCCCTGGTATGTATGTATGCCTCGTCTATCTCGCAGCATTGCTATGATTATAAAGGCTGTATGTCAAATTGGAGACCATGTCCTTAATAGTGCACATTTCACTGCTCTGGGAAATTGTTGCATGTATTGGTTCTTGAATCTGTATAATGCTAGAATACGTAAATGAATGAAGGCCTCAGCGGCCTCTACACATTAGTGCAGATCTAGCTTTGATAAATGGATACCAAAAGTTTCGGAGGTCTTTATGAGTGCTTGAACTTAAGGTGTATCTTACTCTTACAAATTAACTTTTTTATCATGTTATAAATTTACTGAAGGCCTTGTAATTGTAGATTTGGCAAAAACCTTCTTCATGAGAAGTAGATTTGAGCATTGCTATGGTTTAGGGTTTAGGGTCTAGGTTTGCAAATTCTTGTCAGCCTCACTTTGTAGAACTTTAGAATTTGTATTTTCTTAAAGTTCTGTTCTTTACTGGCATTATCTTTGCATCTCAATAGTTGCATCAAATTTCCTTTGTGCAGTTCTAGTCACCTCATAGGTGATTCACAAAATACTCTTTATTATGTGCACAAGTTTCCGTTGTGGATTCACCAAACTTAGAAGCAAAACACTTGAATGAATCTAGATGTGTAAGTGGAAGATCAATCAATTATGTCTGTTGGCTGTTAGGTGTGGGCATTGTAAGAAGTTGGCACCAGAGTACGAGAAAGTGGGATCAACTTTTAAGAAGTCAAAGCCAGTTTTGATTGCCAAGGTGATTTCTATTTGCTATCTAGAGGAATCCATTCTAGAGGTCATTTCTTTATCGTTCCATAGGTGAAGACATGTAAGTAATACGTCCTGGTTCAGCTTATGCAATTTTTGCAACTTCTCTGTAGTGAGAATCTGTGTGTAGCCTGAGAAACTCCAAAATTCTTGTGTTTTTGTTGCAATGATGCTTGGACCTGATTTCCTCCAGTGATGACAATATTCTTCACCGGAGCAATACGTTGATGTATTTGTAAGCATTCTGTGGACATAAGTCTACTATTAGAAGCCACTCAAACTCGAGCTTGGAAAATTGAACTTCTGTGAAATTTCTGGTTTGTTTCTGGCCAGGTGGACTGTGATGATCACAAGAGCTTGTGTTCCAAGTATGGCGTGTCCGGCTTTCCCACCATCAAATGGTTTCCCAAAGGCTCATTAAAACCAAAAGAGTAAGATGCTCTTGGCAATAGCTGTGTTCAATGAGATGATGAACTTATGTTTTAATGTAGAATTGAATTGCAGAGCATTGAGGATCACATTTTAGGTTGAGCTGTTGGCATCATTGGCAGGGTGCATAGTAATCATATTGCACTTAATCTGTAACAGCCGTTGCAATTTTCATGTGCAGAAAGTTCATATTTCATGTTTAATTGAAGCGCCCATGTGAAAGGAAATCTCTCTCTGATCTCTTGTTCCCTTGTTACTTGTAATGCACAGCTATTCCGGTGCTCGGACTGCTGAGGCACTTCTTGAATATGTGAATTCAGAAGCAGGTATGTCATTTCTACTTCCTGTTCTTCTCTACTTTTTCATCGAGATTACCATCATTCAACATGGGATTAGGCACTGAATTTTGTTGAACTTGTAAATTTGAGCATAAATATTCAATGGCAATCTAGAATGAACAGACTTACTTTTTTCTGCATCTTCAATAGGAGCCTAGTCAATTGAAACCTTAATGGTATGCTAGTAATTCTCATAACTAAAGATTATCCATATTTTAAAGAAACTTGATCGAAATAGTCTCATGATAAGCAAATCAATGTATTTCTATCTGAAATACTTCTACCTAAGAGAAACTATGGAACTTGTAATACTTGTACATATTATAGAAGGATATTATTGTGCGTTCGTTCTAGTGGTGATCTTTTCAATGATTTCATTCATAGGTACACGAGCAAAGTCTCATGTTGCCCCTTCAGATGTCATAGTGTTGACTCCCACCAACTTTGATGAGATTGCCTTAGACAAGACAAAGCATGTTCTGGTTGAGTTTTATGCACCTTGGTGAGTCAGCATCTGGCTTTAGTTCTTTAATCTTGTGACTATTGTGTCTTAATGTTTCAGTCACATGATTATTTACAATGGCTGATGCTTGCAACTTATTGCCATTCTAATAATGTAGATGCTAATACTATATGCTCGGGGTTGGATGAATAATGATGCAGGTGTGGTCACTGCAAAAATCTAGCACCTGTAAGTGGGTTTTTTCCATCTTGAAAGAACTAGTGATGATGAAGAGGCTATTGGTTGCGTAGTTCAATGCCATGGACTTTGTATCTTGAACTTAGATAATTCCATGGTACTTAATCCGAATAAGTTGCTATTTTCTCATTGTAGCGATGTTGCTTGTAGTTGTAGCAAATCTTTAGTGTAGATGCATGATGTGGATGTCATATAGTTAGTAGCCCCCATGTTGCTTGTAGGGCTTTGTATATGATTGTGTTTGCTGATTTTTAGTAATTGTTGAAGCATAATGTTCATTGTTCATCAATCATAACCTCTTTATGCTTTATATGATGCCATATTTGCGAATCTGTTCATAACTTCATTGTTTTAGTAGTTTCTTAGAAGTTTCTCAAGGTCCCTCAAAACAATATAAGTAGGAGCATTACAATTCATGATGCATTTGATTGATTTGATGCTTTGAGTCCTTTGTAGATGGTAGCAGGCTCTAATATATTTTTTTGTAGGAGATCTGCTAGTTGTGATTGATGTTGATTACAATATTCTTAGTTGGAGATTGTTTGATGCTCATCATTTATTGCTTATTTTGTTTGAGATGTGTTGGTTTATCTATCAATTGATCTATTCTCATTATCACCACGGGTGATTGTCAACATTAGCGATTGACCATTTCTTCCCAGTGATTGGACTTTCCCAAGTCACTTGTGATCATTGAGTTATTGTTATGCTCTTAATCAATGATTGAAATTTTTGTGATCATTTCTTCAGCAATAATATTTTGGGCTTGCATCTTTAGCAATTGACCACCTATGTTCAATAATTGGTTTTTTCGCTCCCATCTGTGCCATTGTTGAATCAAGATCACACTCAATATGGGTGCCACTTTGCTTCCTCCTGCAATTAGCCTCTTTTTCATCATCAAGAAATTGATTATGGGGACTACATTAATGTTTTATGATTCAATGTTTTGAACGTCGAACCAGTTCGAACCACAAATTGGCCAAAAAATTCAGGGCAATTTTTTTCTTTGTTCAAAATGATTTTCTTCTCAAAATATATTTCTTTTTGGGTGCAAACCTCTCATGTATTTGATCTAGGTAACTGCAAAAATATGATTTGATTTGAATAGATCTCTCACTGAATTGAGGTGTAGGTGGTAGAGCTCTTGTCTAGGCATTTAAATGTGATCATTGATGTCATGTCTTGCTATTAGGTACTTGCTACCATGTATAAAGTTTCAAACCTATTTGGAAAAGCTCTTCTTTAATTATTACTTCTAACATTGAGCATTGAAGGCATTGATTTGGATCTTGATTCTAAGTTTTGAATACTAGGTATCTTGCTATCATTGATCAAGTACCTGCTATTGCGATTCAAAACAATTTTGAAGAGCTCCTTAAGTTTCAACTTTCTTAATGCATGACTTATAACATTGAGCACTTAACATCTACAATTTAGGATTCAATAGTCAGGAGATAGGATGATGAGTTTATGTGATGTATGATGTGAGTCATGATCACTGACGTATTTTGAATCTTGCTTACAAGCTACCATGTAAAGTCTAATATCACTAATCAATCATTAGTAAGTTGTAACCTTGGACCTCCTACTGGGTATTTTCGAAGCCCATGAAACATTGGACTACATCAATGCCATAGCATGCCAAGAAATATGAACAAGAGCCATCTTCTTCTAGGATCATTCTTTTTTTATTATTTGCACTTATTCCATGAATCACTATCGAAAAAGCTTATCTTACTTCCATCACTCTCATTCAAGGGTTCTAAGATTTTTGAGAGAGCTCTTCTTCATAACCTATCACCTTACCACAATCATGATCCACCACGAGTGCACATTTATTGCCAAGACATGAGAAGTTTTATTTTGCATGCTTGTAAGTAGCATCTGGCTCACACATTTTGGTATTTAAACTTTCTTAGAAGCTAGATCTATGGTTTGAGTTTTTATGTCAAAATTGATTGCATTTGTAATATTGAATTTTTGAACTGTGAATGTATTTCTCAATCTAGATTTAGTACATCCACAAAACAACCATATGATCTATTAGTGACTTAGATTCATGTACACAGTCTAGACTACATAAAGTGGCCCTTGACCTCGTACTTGACCTCATGTTTTCTTCTCAATGCTAGTTAATTTCAGGACATTGAGAGAGTGGCAAGATGTCGTTGAACTTGGTTGAAATTTTTTATTGTCAATGTACATAGAACTGCCACTTCTGGTTAATATACTTGTTCGTTGCATTTGGCCTACATACATTGATAGTTAAATGCCTCAGTAGTTTTTTTGAACCTGAGTCAGTTTCAGCCTGTGTTTCTTTGTTCAAAAATTGAAGGACTTGCTCTATGTTACTCAAGCTAGGATGCTAAAGGTTACAATTTGTTACTGGTGAGAAATTGTCATTGTCAATTTGCAAGAAACATGGAACTCTTAGTTGTCATTGATATGGTATTTTGTGATAGGTGTATGAACAATTGGCTACAACTTACAAAGCAGAGAAGGATGTTATTATTGCAAAACTTGATGCTGATGCTCACAAGGACCTTGCTCAAAGGTATCACTTTTATATTTCTTCATTTCTTGACTTGCTTCTAGCTTTCTTAGTAGATGCTATCACAACTTATTTTGATGTAGTTAATTGAAAGAAATATGCAAGTAAATGCTCAAGCTTAGGGCATACAAGTGGACTTAGGGCCAATAATTATTCTACCTTGTATGTCCATGCATGCTTGAGTGATATCGAACTCCAAACATCTAGGTGAAAAGTGGAGCCATCAACCAAGGGGGTAGTAATTCTTGAGTTTGGGTAATGTTTCCATTTCACAAAGAGCACTGTAAGTGGGCCTTGCCTAAGTAGGACACTCCTAAAAGTCCCAGAGCAAGTTAGGAAGTCAAGAATTGAGCCCAATCAAGTAGTCACAAGTCATGAGCTAGCTCTGGAGCTCGAGTCATGGCCTAGTCAGCTCTTGGAGCTGATTTTGGCTGCTAGGACAGCTCTCGCGATCCATATCATTTTGCCAAGCTTGTCAGGCTTAATCAACAAAATAAAAAAGTAAGTCCAAAAAAGCGTTGCGGGGGCTCGCCAAATCACAACAGAACTATAGGGGGAGTCAGGTGGGCAAACTTGGGTAGCTCAACCAGCGCTAGAAATCTAGTCACCAGGTCTCAGCTCCCTTTACCAGCATGAGCCAGGCACAATGCCCAGCACGTGTTGGTTGAGCAATCTGACCATGATAGCGTTATGCATCTATTTCAAAGTTGCAAATTCCTTCAAAGCTTTTGAGATTTTTGTACTTCGCATGGTGCTTTAGCTTTCTATTTTCCTGACATTATTATAATGCACACAGATACGACATTGGTGGATATCCAACTCTGAAATTTTTTCTAAAAAGCAACAAGGATGGAGTACAGTACGAGGGTGGTCATGCTTTGGATGATTTTGTAGCTTTCATCAATGAGAAAGCTGGCACACATCGGAACTCTGATGGGGGACTTACAGCTGATGTAAGTGCTTTTGTAACCAGAAAAATATTAGTTGCTCTGAAAAGCTTATAGAAAGTCAAGTATAATTCTTGTTAATGAACCGTTCCTGTTAGCTTCCTGCTTAATAAACTGTCAGTAGGTTAAAGTTTCTAACATTTAGCCTAAATTTTGGGCTGGAAGGTAAGCTGCTGATTCCTATTTTTCACAGGCCGGAATAATAACAAGCCTGAGTACCGTTGTGGAAGAGTTTTTTGCTGCTAAAGCAGAAGAGCGCCATATTATTCTTGCAAAAGTTGAAGAGCAGGTTTCTGAGCTCGAAGGTTCTTCTCTTGGGTAAATATCAAGAACATTTTATGTTAAGTTTTTTATTGTAGTTCAGGACTTAGTAGGCTCTGACCCTCTATAACATAGCCAGCTGTGAGTATGTCAACAAGAAAGTAAGCAGGATTGCCCAATGATTTATTTTTAAAAATTGCAGGAGAGATGGTTGATGAGAGTGTTGATTACCTTCATATGAATCTGCTATGTAACTTCATTTAACATGATTCGGAATATGTTGCATGGTCTCTCGATAGCTAATGTGGACATATGTTTGTGCATGTGACCTGCACCTACTCTAGGGTGCTGATGTTATCACTAGGAATGTTGTAGCATCTGGTCTATGCATTTGGACTCCATAGAGTTGACCATTGCATGTCTCCTTTGTTACGTCCTAGAAATAACATTGTCATATGGTTTCCCAAGAGAAGAAGTGTGTTGGTCTAGGCCTCCTATCCTCTTCTTTGGAACTTTAGGGGCCAAATTTTTTAATTTTTTTTTTGTAAATATTTAACAAAGGAATTTTTTTTACTTAATACCACGTTCGGAATGTACTGTACAGTATGTTCCGAGTGGTTTGGTCGGAACGGCTTTCTAAGGTCTATAGATATATTCATGCCCCCACATGTGTGTGTGTGTAATTATACATATAATGTTTATTGTTGTGACTTGTCTATGTATATTTGCCTTTGTAGGGAGCATAGTTGCCCACTCCGGAACAGAACACATTCTGGAATGTGTTCCATTCCAGAATGTGGTCAATCTAAAAAAAAAAATCAAAAATATTTGACAAAGGCAAAATAATGTTTTTTTGTATACTTATTACAGTAAGTTCCGAGTGGTTTGGGTCGGAATGGATTTCTAAGGTAGGGACATAGAACTCACGATTCCTAGAATCGTGGGTCCTGGGAACCGTGGAAGGAACCGTACCATGGTTCCTTGAACCGTGGCACGGTTCATCTAAATAATTAATTAATTAATTAATTAATTAATTAATCAATTTATTTCCCCCCAAAACCCCTCAATGCTCGTTTTTTGTCTTTCATCTTAGGTGATTGCTCTTTCCAGGGTTGTTGCCCGATTTCAGAAATGCTGTTACGAATTGAATTTTTGTTGCGGATGATCACAGACAGTAAGTGAAGCAGCTATGACCCACTTAAAAAATAAAATAAGCTCAATGTTTTTAAATCCATGGGGATCGCCCCTGAAGCAGCAGTCTAGATTGCAGTCAGGCTTCGCATGCTAAATGAAGAATGAAACTTCTGAAGTGGCAACATGACGGCTTGGAGGATGTCTATCGTCGAGTATGCCTGCCTTCCTGAACATCCAATTTACTATCCCTTCCTTTGGATTTTGCAGTGATGTTAAGCTGGCTGGCTGAGAAAGAACGTAAAAGCATGTTTAAAATAAAAAATTAACTAATTAATATATAGCTACACGGTTCACCACGTTTCTGGGCAAAAAAAATTGAGAACCGTACGGTTCTCAGAACCGTGGTGAACCGCCCACGGTTCATTAATTCTATGGGTAGGGAGCATATTTGTGTGTCTTCCATATGTTCATATACAAATGACGGTATTTACTGTGTATGTCCCACGTATAACATGCACGTGTGAGTATATACATGCACAATAGATGCATTCTCGATTCGTAGGCCGAAAACCACGAATCACGATTCGCAAAATTATTATTATCATTATTTTTGTGAATGGGTGCAATATGGGTATCAGTAGAAAGAGAAAAAGTAGAGGATTTTCAAGTCCAATTCCAGGCAATTAGGTGAGATCTCCTTACATAAAATGAACCGCATAGTCATGACCCAACTGACATCAAAACGTAATGCATTCTGAACCATACACACCGAATCTTACTGAACCACAACGAACCTTATTGAACCATATCAAACCCTACTGAATAGCGGCAAACCCTACTGAACCACAAGAAACCATATTGTACCATATCAACCCTACTGAACCGTGGGAAATGCTTGCTTTGGAGTGACAGATGGCTGCATAACTCCAGTTTATTTTGTATAGAAGCAAATTGTCATAAAGAGAATGTTTTTGTTTTGTTTGTAATTTGTGAATCGCGATTCGCTGCAACCATGAGTCACGCACATATTAAGGTATACAGTTACTTGGTAGATTATCTTGTACGTAGAGAGTCTGGAAGAGAAATAGCTGACACCTGTAAGAAATAAGCAAAATATTACAGTATTTTTTGTATCAACTACACTCAAGGATCAGCTACATGACAATTGCCCCCCCTCCCTAACACTTGTACATGCAGCCTACACCCTACCTCTCTCCGTCCTCCCCATCATCTCTCTCCTGCTATCCTCAATTTCCATGTCCACTCCTCTACATTTTTTGTAGTATTATGCTGTAGTGTTTTGTATTACACAATCTTTAGGTTTTATTCTAATACTTAGATCCTTTGAATGTTAAATACCGAGTGTGCAACAATGTGTTCAGACACCAAGGTGTGGAACAGTGTTATGATGGATCCATGATAAGTAAATTCGTCGATGAGAGCTGTTTAAATTTTGGATAGGAAGTGCTAGTAGGCGAGCAACACGTGGCAGCATCCAACTTTACTTTTGCTTTTTTGAGTCACGCACTGTTAACAGCAAATTTATATTGCTAATTCAAACTTAATCATCTATGCACTATAAATCTAGGACTATCATCTAAAGCCGGATCTATTGCATACAGTGACTTCTATGTCAGTTCAGCCCTATTGTTCTCTCCCAAGATCTTCTGTGAATGTTGTTAAGGAAACAGTCACGATTTGTTGTTTGTCACAAAAGCACTAAGACCCTTTTTCCCCTTTTTTAATATGCAGGTATGGGAGAATGTATGTCAAGGTTCTGAAAAGCGTGATTGATAAGGGTGAAGAGTATCCAAGGAAGGAGTATGATCGTTTA
Organism: Diphasiastrum complanatum; assembly: GCA_029204225.1. Lineage (NCBI taxonomy): Eukaryota > Viridiplantae > Streptophyta > Lycopodiopsida > Lycopodiales > Lycopodiaceae > Diphasiastrum > Diphasiastrum complanatum. The sequence goes on along the minus strand of CM055093.1, from coordinate 36,910,343 downwards.
CAGAGAATCCTATCTGGGGTAAGGCCAATTGTTTTTGCATACCCGCAATCTTTTGATATTAGCGATCCCATCATTTACCATCTGGTGGTTTTCTAGATAGTGTTGTCTTTAAGGCTTTCTTTAATCAATTTACTTGTTTTGTTGTGTAGGCTGTCCATCCTTCAAAACTTGATGAGTTCACAATCAAAAGGAATGTCCTTTCCTCATTTGTAAAACAGCAATAACTTGCTTTTCCTTATATTTAGAGAGGTGTTAATTCTTTCTGATGAGATTTTTTATTTTCAATTTTCAATTGAGTCTTCAACATTGACTATTTTTAACATACTCTTTAAGTAAGAGCAGAATTTGGAAACTATGAGGTAAACATTCACAGAGTTAACCTCCGGCATCTAAAGCTTGCCAGTTTCAAGCATATTCTTTGTTGGGGAATTTAAAGTCTTGGAAAGGTATATGGTGCAAGGCAATGTGCAGGAAGGCCGTTAAGTTTTGATCATCATTGTACCCGAATTATTTGTGATTGGATGGTCTTCGTTCTTGCTTGACAAGGAATGCCATTGCTCCACTTGAATATTCTGTGTTTAAAATGTCAACATTCTTGCTTGGAAATGAATATCACTCGCTGTTCCTTCAAGATTGCATGATCTTTCAAGAAGAAAGCATTTGCATATATCAGATCTTGATCGAACTAAAAGGTTACACCAATTTTAAGATGAGGGTTATGATCAATTTGAGGACATTTTAGAATACTTTTTTTAACGAATTCGGAGCAAAGCAAATAGAATTAAACGCTCTTACACTTGGGCCTTTCTTTAAATAAAAATTCAACCTCCAAAAGACTCACCTTCACAACTTATTCCACAAATATGTAGCTGTTTGATTTGCTTCACTCTAAAAAGGTTTAGGTAGTAACTTTTCTGAATGATATAGCTTCAGCATACATCCGTCTGCTTTTCTCTTGGCAATACCATTTGTTGGTTCTAGAACAAGAAAGTTGCATTTGAATGCCATGAGAATTACAAAAATGCCAACATGCATTTGAAATAAATTCACCACCATTATAAGACTTTAGTGTCTTGATTGTCTTGTTGAAAAGGTTTTTCACCAAAGTGTTGAATAAAATGAAGGTATCCAATGCTAGAGCTTTGCTTTTTAGAAAATATACCCACGTATATCAACTAATATCATTTATAAAATCAGCAAACATGTTAAATCTAAAAGTGCATGCAGACTCACAAAGTGTACATTTGAATGTATTGTGTCAACTAGATATGCAATTTATAGCCTCTCCAAATGAAAGAATAAATACTACAAGCTTATAAAGGCTATTTTGCTTTTGCCTTCAGCTATAACACAAGAATCCTTCTTAAGTAAACAAGAGGTAATGTTGAACTGCACGTCATATCCATTATCTACCATTGTCCTACACTTGTGAGGTTCTTTGTGAGTGTAAGAACATAGAACACATTGTATATGAAAGGAGTTTCAAAGGTTATCATTTTCACTTTTGTTTTGGCTCTGATACCACTTTTACATATGAAGAGAGGCCAACTTCCCAATTTAAGGATGGTGCCTTCCAAGGCCTTCAAAGTGACCTGCAAGAATCTTCCTTGCTCTAAGGTGTCTCCAAGCTCCAAGCAATGGTGCTCCTCCTTGATCCAAGCAATGTAGATGTTTTCAAGCTCTTCTTGTGGATGGTTACCCGAGCTCCAAGCTTCCAATGACCTCTCCTCTTGTGCTCCAAAGATCTTTCAAAAGTAGACAATCAACTGGCCTCAAGAATTCACCACCCAACCATAGCTAGATTCATGTTAATGCAACTGGTTTGAATAGAGAGGTGCATGTTTTCCTTATTTTTCTATTTCTACTGTTACCTCCCTCTGTTTTTTGTTTTGTGAATTATTATCATCTTCATTAATTGGGCATCATTCTATTTGGGATAATGATGAGCTGCCACCTCATGCTTTGTTTTTAACACCAATAAAAAATCCTACTGATTTATATATAGTATGAGATGTGCTTTTATTGACTTATTTTTTACTTTTGTTTGACATTATGTTCATGACAATCATTCTATTTCTACTGACATTAGTTATTCATGTAGTGGTATAGCAGGATTCAATTGGAAAATGTACTTTATCAAAGTGGGTGAAGTCCATGCTATTTCGATTCGGAGTTGTGGGTGAATTTAGCAATAAATCTGGACATGTTGCTAGTATAAATAGGTTGAATTATGCTGGAGTCCCTGCAAAATGTGGCATGAAGATAATTGGTCATCACGATGTTCGCACAATCATGAACTAAGTTTGTCTCATGTCATTTGTTTTGTTCTGTTTTCATATTATTTTCGGCTTTACATTTTATGTTTATTTGTCTGTAATTAATTTTATTTGTTGGTGGAATTTAGGTATGATCTAGATAGCATGGGCATTAAAGAGCGTGCAATGCAGCAAATCATTTCGGGTGACACAAATAAATTTCAGGATGCATTGGCTGCTGAGATGGATAAGCATAATGAGATACAATTCAAGGGAAAATCTGTTGTAGAAAATTTTGGTGTTCCATCTTCAAATGATGGTTCTAATGAAGTAAGACATGATGCAAGCAATCTCAATGTTCCCTTTAATCATTAAGGCTGTTGATGATGCTTTTGAAAAGTATTATAAGTCTCGCTTACTATTTCCACCTTCGATGAATAGTACACATGTGAGTGTAGGAAATTTTTTTGAGTCTTAGTAATTGCCACATCACATTCAATGTTTCAGATGCCAGTGTGGCAACATGAATAGTACAGGATTTGAGAGATCTTGTCATAACTGAACATGCTTTTTGTACAGACATTTTGTTGACTTTACAAAGAATATCATGCATTTTTTTTAGAGCATTGCATTAATTGTTTAATTATGTTATAATGTTTTTCTTTTATTGAAAATTTAAAGTTTCTTAGATACACTGTATATATGGTAGGAAATTGAAGATTCTGCCATGTGCAATACCAAAGTGAATGGTTTTTTCAGCCCTCTGTGTAAAATAATTTTCTAGTTTTTTGTATTATGGAAGGAGCCGGGCACAGGCCATTCTGCCCGGTAAGGATTTCCAAAAAAATTTGGGCGAGACCAAGCCTAGGTTTTTTTGGAAAGCCGACCCGGGCAGAATGGCCTGTGCCCGGGCGCCTTCCATTGTGTAATGGATACCTGGGATTTTTTCACATGCCCATTACGAAGCATAATGGGCAGTTTGACTGACCATTGAAAATGCACCACATGGCAGCTGTACAGACAGACACAGAGGCAGAAAAGAAAAAAGCAAAATCTGCCTTTGAAAAAAATGCATACATTTTTCTGCTATTTAATTTTTCTGAAAATGGGCATAATATTCAGCAGATATCAATTATGTCAATAGAAAAATTCTTAGTGCCAGTAGTTTTCTTAGTGTCAGAAGTTTTCAGGTTGCTCAATGCCAGCAGTTTTCAGGTTTCTTAGTGGCTGCAGTTTCCTTCATAGAACAGTGACCAAAACATTGAAACAGTTTGCTCGGATTTCCTTGTCATATCTGCGAAATTTCTTAGGTTTCTGTGCAAGATTGGGGGCCTTTTTAGGAAACGAGATATTTTCTGCTGTTTTTAGAGCGCTTTCGCTTTATGTCTTTACAGTGTGTATCATGTGCTAAATTTGTGTTGGTTTCTAATGTAGATAGTTGAATTTCAACAATCATAATTAAAACAGCTGACCTTCCCCCCAACTGTAATTATTATTATATCCCTTTATATATCATTACATCATATACTGTTGTTCTAAGGTAGCAATCTTTTAAACTACATTTAATTAAACTGCCCACTGGCATTATGTGTTATAAAATTATAATTGTCCTTAATCAACATTTGAATAACCTACTGCCAGCTGTCAAGTGGTAATTCTGACAAAATGCATTAGTAAGCCAGCTGTCAAGGGAGGGCATTCTGGCAGAATAGGCTAGTAAGCCAGCTGTCATGGTGGTCATTCTAGTAGAACATCTTACTAAGCCAGCTGGCTATTCCAAATATTGAGACACTGCAATTGTGTGGTCTAAAATTCTGCTAGTGGAGGTGACTCCAAAATACAAAGAGCACCCAAGCACATAGCATTACAGGGCAAGATTTTAGGAGAGGTAATGGCCTATTAAACACACTCACTGTTTCAGTTTTTGTATAAAAGAGCGGTACACCTTGAGCTTGTTAAGCGAAATGTTAGTGCTAAGTTTTGTAGTACTGTTAGCATTTTAGTAGATTTTGCCATCACTTCAATTTTATGCTACGTAGTTGTAGATCTTTGATTCTTCTATTAGCTTTCAATACATGTCAACGTCTATAATTTTCAAACATGCTCTTTTCACTTGCTTTAAATGAATATGATTTATTGATATTGAAGAGTTAACTCTTTATTTGTTTAATTGTATCTACATGTCAATTTTGCAATAAATTGGACTCGGAAGAAACTATGGGTGGTTTTAATCATTGAGCCCTCCTCTCCTTTGAAACTTTCACAATATTGAACATTGTGCCCCCATTCACGATGTTGGCTAACTATGGGAATAGTTGATCATCTGAGAATTGAAGCCTGTGTTAATCTTCAACAGAACTTCCACTGTATTTTGACAAAACGTTCACAATTTTTTGACCCCAAAAAAACTGAAATAAATTGATTTTTTCACAACTTCAATCTAAATAGACGTCATAAATGCTACACAATGTTATAAATTGTGTTGGAGGTGTAGTTTTGAGCATGCCATGCGGAGAGGAATGCTTTAATTTTCATAAGCAAAGAGAGTAGGTAGAATGAGTTATGACATATAAGTTGTTGAAGAACGTATGGTGTTCTTGGAAGCCCTCCATTGCCCAGTGAGGGCCAAGAGATCAAAGCATCAATACATGAGCAAACAATTAGTCAAAATTGGATAGCATTGACAAAAGCCACTCAAGCAGATAATTAAAAAATCTAAATCAAGTCACAAGCTCAAAGTATGTGCATAATAAAGCTAAAGAGAATGCTATAACTATTAGTGGGTTGATGAAGATGATAAAAAAAACGGTTTAGACCTTCACATGTGATATCAGCACTGAGGAAAGGATAATTCGACATTCTCAGAGATAATGCTGATTGCTAAGTATATAGGAAATATCCATCTCAGAGCTTTTTGATGACGATTTGCTTAGAATTATTTTGCCTGTGTTTGAATAAGTGGGCATTGAAGGTTCATGCAGTCTCTGATCAGAGCTTGAGGCGTACAAAATCTACTCCCTATTGTCCTCAATACGGGAAGAGATGCCGCCCAGAGAGATGAAATATGCAGTGTGGCCAGCTAGAATTTCAACAAATTCTATGAATAACTACGTACAATGTTGCTTTGGAGTCTGGACAAGTTGCAGTTCGCCTCACAAGCAAGATCTTTGAAGTTTGTTAAGCATACAGCTGCTTTTTTATGTTGTACTGAGGTGACTTCAGATCAAAAACCTGGTATAGATTTCTATGTATATCATATAGGTGTGGCCCTTTTTAAACCCCTATTTTGAATAGGCGGCCTTCATTTTTCTTTGGGTAGTTTTGTTTTTGGCTTATAGAACTCATGAGTTCAAATTGTGTAGAGATACCACTGTTCCTGGTGCTACCTTGCTCATGAATCTCTCAAGATTCCAGTGAGCTTAGTTCTTACTTTATCCTCTTTGAAAACAACAATTCTGTAGATTACTATTGATAAAAAGAAATATAGACAGTCACATGTAGATGAAATAATTATGATTGAGATGCATATGATAACGCATAAGATTACAGCAAGAGGAATGGGCAGAAAATTTTTCAGCACCGAAAGGTTCCAAATCCTATTAACAAGTCATGAAGCTCGTTCCTGTGCTGCGAGAATGCTGCACAGTACTTTCCAGGTGCATATGTACATATACAGCATAAACATCGACGGATCACAAATTCTCCTTCAACTATCTAGGTACTTAATGTCTATCTATACTCAGAAGGCCTTGTAGAACAGCAAAGTTTGACAATGTCGTCCGGAAACCAGTATAGGTGTCTTGACAGCGAGTCAACTTTAACAGAAACAAGACAACAATGAAACGTTTGCACACTCGAAGGGCCGAAACCAGCAGAAGATTGCCTAAATGCAAGCATAAACCAGAGAGCAAGTCTCCTGTACAAACTGTCGTGTTCGGGATCTGATTAACTCTGAACGTAGGGATAAGAAGCCGCCTATAATTCCTCAACCCATTTCTTCCCATTGATAAATGCGATCGTTAAAAATGGTCTGGCTTCTTCAGGCGTAAGGCTTCTAGCCCATCTCACTCTCCTCGACCTATCTGCACCTGGCCCATAACACTCATATTCTGCATAGAACACCGATCTGTAAAGCAACAGAAATAATGAGATCGATAAAGCCTTTAGGAAGACAAATGAATCAAGCAGAATGCAGAAGAATGATTGATCCTTAGAGACTCATTGACAGACTGAATGTCATATAGATGTGTGATCAGTAAAGGATGTTACTTTTCACGAGCAGGGATCCCCCAGTTGGACCAACCCTCAGGAATCACGATATCATCCATAAATGTATATGAAAACACTACGCGTGAATCGTTTCCCCATGCACGTCCAAGATAGACTGCTCCCGATCCACTGATGGTTGAATTTACAAATGAGAATCCTGTGTTCAAGGAACCTAGAGATCTTTTCTGGGCAGTCAAGAATCCAACAACCCCTTGCGTCGAGGCATAGAGTTGACATCCCTAATAAAAAACACAAAACAAGTTTAAGACCTCCTTAAAGTTCAGATTAAAAGCTTTCACATCACATTGGTCTTCAGAAAAGAGATCACAGTTCGATACCTGGTACAAGGATCTTCCAGATCCAAAGATGAAATCAACTGAACCTTCAATGCGACAGTTCTTGAAGTAGTGACGACCTCTATGGTCATACAGGGTATCCTGATATCCCAAGAATGTACAATTGTAGAAAGCAGCTTTGTCACCACTAATACGAAGTGCAACCGCTTGAGCCCCCCGACTAGGCGCAGTGTTCTGTGAGCAATTTTCATTGCAAGAGAATCAATGCTACGACAATCCTTTGAGCATTCACATTTGTAATAAGCACATACATTGGGAAGGTCCCATGAACTGTCACGATCCTTATTGCAGGTTCGTAACCTACTCGAATTCAGGAACAACTAGAAGTACAGACCAGAAATTCTACTGCAAACCCATAATCAATCAACAGTGAATCTATTACTCTCTTGGCTTCTAGCTACAAATGAGTTTCCGATATTTGGATGCTTATTTCTAAGCAGTCATTAATGAGCTGATTAGTTTATTTGAGAGATTGGAATAATCTGCATAAGATGCCCAACAAGCTTACATGAAATGGTGATCTTACAGAATCTTGACAGGGATGAACAAAATCGGCGATTTATCGATACAATTGACATGCAAACAAGAAATTAAAACGGGAGAAGCTCCGCTAGGATAGTATCGCAAATTGCCAATACTGGAAAGGACTCAGTTGACATTAGCACTGTTTCATAGTTCACCTTGAAAATAATGTTTTTGGCTACAAAATACTCGGCACTCACTGCCACGGTAGCGCTGCGTAAAGTGCTCAAAGGCTTTCCATTCATCCCAAGATCAGATGCTGTACTATTCCATTCAATAATGGTGCTTCCTGATTCTCCAATCAGACTTAGATGCGTCTTTTTCCTTGGAATTGTCACTTTCTCACTGTTTCATACAATACCGTCATGCATAGACGTCATCTACAAGCTATATGTAACAACGTAAGATCTACGCTACAAAGCAATACTGAAGAATTATTTGGAGCAATTAGAAGCAGCGAAGGAGTACAACACCTGTACACTCCAGCTTTGATATGAATAACTGTCCTCTTCTTACTCCAACTGCGAACGGCATCAACAGCCTCCTGTATCCGCCTGTAGTGTCCTGTACCATCTTGCGAGACAACAAGAATAATCGCTGGCTTGGCAATGAAAACTATTGTTGGCAGTGTTGCGTTCATTACTCGAGGGAAATCGGATTCCAGTGAAAAAGGGGGCAGTGGATCGGATGTCCTCTCTATATATCTCAACCATGTCTGCATATGATCCTCTTCAGACCTCGACTTGTCAGAAGCACAAAGGTGCTTGTCCTGACAACCAAAGGAAGTAGCCGTGAGGAGGCTTACGAATATGAGCAGGATCACTCGTTTTGCTGGCATCTTTGGGACTGATTCTGCAAATAGAAAATTTAACAGCCAACGATCAGCATAGATATGATGCCATTCTTTTGATGCTGCAACGTCAAATTCTCATCTGTAACTTCCAAACACACACACACACACACACTCACTATAACACAAAATCAGGAAGAGTACCTCCGTGCAGTTGAGCTTCTGGAAAATGGTGGTACATCCAGATGCAGGCAACAAGCAAGATCCTCCCAGACATGGCAAGCGACATCCAAAAGAAGAAAAGGAATTCATCAGCTGTTAAAGCAGACGAGTTGGAAGAGCTTAGCAGAGAAGGGGAAGGGTATCTCCATAAGAAACCAGAGAAGGCAAGGCTATCGATTGAGGCGCTGCAGCTTTATAGCGAGAGAGAGAGAGAGAGAGAGAGAGAGAGAGAGAGAGAGAGAGAGAGAGAGAGAGAGAGAGAGAGAGAGAGAGAATATGAGAAATGACATGTCGAATTTGAATTCGAATTGGAATTTGAATTCAAATTCGAATTCAAATTTGTAGGTTTGAGTTGGATTAAGATGGGTCACTCTAATTCCCAATAGTGCTTGCCACCTTGGCATGCCATTAGCCTCATCCAAGCATGATGGATACTTTATTTTTTGGGAGGGGGAGGAGGTGAGAGGGTCACCCTATGAGGACATTTCGCCCACCACGCTTGAGGGCGGAAGGGCCCGAGGAGATGGACCTTCCCTACCATAATTTCTATTTTTACTTTTTGTTTTAAGAGTTCATTTTGCTATAATTTTTTGTTTTTTTACATACACCTTCCATGGGCAAGTTGCATGCGAATTTTTTTGAAAAGAAAATGAGAAACAGGGAGGTGCACTTATTCCATGCAAGGAGGGGCCTCCCTTTCCTTTGTAATAACTCTTATTGCGTCATTTGATCTCAAGGCCTAGAATGAGGCTATGGACCACACTACACTACCATATTAAATTGGAAATACGTTCATGAACATAAACTCTCAAGCGCATTTAGATTTTGGACATAGTGAATGTGAAACATACTTGGCCAATTAAAAATCAATCAGAATTTGTATTCAATTCATCTATTTTCAGGCCTTGTTTGCAAGGAGGCCTTGGTAATCATGTGCAACACGCCCCTCCTTTTGATATGACATGCCTAACATTTTTTAACTCATCGACTGTTACTTGCTAAATTTGGGTTTGCCTATAAAATGAAAGGTTTATTATTTTTGGTTTCCATTTTGACATTTAAATTGTGAATTTACCATTCGGCTACTATTTTTAAAATATTCTTAGACTAGTTAACATTTAAACTACTAAATAACGATATTTGTAAAAAAAAACCGAATAAAATTAACCTACAAAAATTGTCTGTCATGAAATACTAAGATTTTAAATATACAAAACAAAAAAAATCTATAAATTAAAGTGAAAAAGTCAAGAAAAATCGGAAGTGTCTTTCAACCAACCTATTGTTTTTGATTTTACTAGCACTATTTAGTTTCTTGAATAGAATCTAGCTTCTGTAATTCTCACAAAACTGTGAACCTATATTTTGCTCCACGTTCTCTTGGGCTTGCAGTCTTGATATTTTGGGCTCCTTTTGTCTTGGTTTCCCTCGTCCCCACCTTTATGCCTGTGTTCCAATGGCCCTTCGCCTAGACGTACAAAGAGCTCTTCGACTACCTTTAAACCGTTTAGCTACCAACCCTTCTGATATTGGCATACTTTTTTGCTCTTTCCCCTTTGGTGTTTGCCTCTTCCTCCTAGAGGTGGTGAAGCAAGTCATCGGGAAACTCGTAACAGAATTCGGCATTTCATATCAAATAATTGGCAAAATTTGCAAGAGGAGTTTTTTCTTTGTAATGCACTTGCGACAAAACGAGAGTTTGTTTCTGTCTCAAACTCGGCATCCATTCCTATTCATAATCGTTTATGTCGTTGTGTTTTGCTTGGACAAGTTGGTGAATTTTCTCGGGCTGCACACGCTCTTGCTCCCTCAATTTTAGCGACTTCTTCTACTACTATTCAGGCATTGGAACGGCTTCATCCCCATGCTAGTGATGTTCTTCCTTTGTTTGTGGAAGACTTTAAGCCTAACTCTGATCTCAAACTTGCAGAAGTTCATTCTACTAAAGCTTTTCTTCGCAGTTCTCACCTCTCGCCATTGGGCCTTCAGGAATGGCTTTTGCGCATCTACGCGATTGTTTTTCTCCAGATGATTTTGCTAGTGGCTTTGATCTTCTTTTCAAGGTGTGCTCCTTCATTGCATCTGGGCAGATCCATCCTTCAGTTGCTTATATTTTAGGTGCCGCTTGTCTTCTAACATTGGATAAAGCCTCTGGTGGTGTGCATCCAATTGCAGAGGGTAAATGTTTATACAGGTTGGTTGCAAGGATAGTGTGTTTCCAGTTTCGGGAAGCATTTCATGCTCATCTTTTCCCTTTTCAATTTGGGTGTGCTACTCCTGGTGGTTGTGAGACGGTCATTCATGCTTTACGTGCTATTTTGGATCTTCATCATGACTGGGTAGTTTTACAAGTTGATGTTGCTAATGCTTTCAACTTTGTTTCTCGGGCAACTATCTTTCAAGAACTTTGTGGTTCTCAGGATACACTCGTTTCTTTTGTGTGCTGCTTCTATTCTAAAAGTTCTTCTTTATACTTTAGTCATGCTTCTCATACTGGTGATGTTACTGTCATTTCTTCTGCTGAGGGAACTCGACATGGGGATCCCTTAGGTGGTCCTCTCTTTGTTGTGGCACATTATCATGCATTGCGTGCTACTGCTACAACTTTTTCCGACTGTTTATATTCCTCTATTGCGGATGCACATATTATGGGGCCTGCTAGTGAAGTCATCCTTGCTTTTTTGCATTTCTCAGCTCAACTTTCTTCTATTGGGCTTACAATGAACATGTCTAAGTGTGTTGCTTGGTGCCCAAAAGGCCTTCCAACATATTTCTCCTTACCTACAAATTTCATTACTCCTTAGCTTGGCATTAATTAGGCACTGGGTGTTCCTATCGGTTCTTCTGGGTATGTCACTTCATTTCTGCGAGAAGCTTTGAATGGATTTGCTCATCATTTTGATATGTTGCCAAAGCTTGGAAATTCTCAGGTTGCATTCGGAATTCTCACTCATTGTTTTGCTCAACATCCTGACTATCTTCTATGTTGTGTTTCTCCTTCACTTGACATAATTTTATTACTTCGGAATTTTGATATTTCATTACTTCGAGATTTGGTTGTCTTTTGGGACGAAGAACCTCTGACACTTGTGACAGTCAGTTTTCTAAGCGACAAATTTCTCTTCTTGCCTCCTCAAGTTGTGTTAGCCTAGTGTCTACTGCTTGCATTGCACCAGTTGCTTTTCTAGGAAGTTGGGCTCTCGTTGCCTCTGCAATAGTTTCCAGGTTCCAGCAAGGTGACTAGCCTCTACTTCTTGATTTGGTAGCTCACGTGGAGACTGATAATTATGCTTTTCAACACACTCTTCGCACTACAAGAGGTTTACTTCCACTGCTTGTACACCCTTTTGTGCCTCCCTTTTAATTTTCAAAATACGTCGGATTCCGACTTTCGTGTCCATCAGTGGCCAAATCAGAAAAGTTTTCGAAACTCGGATCACTGACGTGGACGTCGGAATGCGACGGACGTCGGATTCTGACGTCCATGTCAGATGCCAACTATTCTTTTCATTACGCAATATTCCATGCCATATCCACATCGGAATGTCGGATTCCGACATCAAGTTTGAAAATTAGTTGGAGCCACAGTTTCCCGATCACAGGACGTCCAATTTTGGAGTTTTTACTTGGACATCGGAATTCGATGCTTCGAATTGCGACTGATTATATAAATTTTTGAAATCCACCAGATGCCCATATCGGAATCCCGACGATATGTTATTGTATTAGAACCTCACCTTTAATGGGAGAAAAATAAGGGCTACACACTTTCCTAGGATTGGGAATTTTAATTACCTGCATTTGACTCTTTCATATTAACTAACTTCTACTGTATGTGATAAAAAATAAATTATAAAAATATGACATTGCTATGAACAAAAAGAAAATGATGAATTATGTTTGACTTTTTTAGGTAAACATTTTTTAATGATTTAAACTTGACCATGTTAACCAAACAACTTGACTATGTTAGGTAACGTATTCAAATGATCCAAAAATGAAACAACACAAACTCACCAGTAAGCTCGAAGCTTAAGTGTAGGCTCGCTTGCTCTTTCAACGCTCACTCTCTTTCCTTTTCTTTGGATATCTTTGTTACATACACAAGCAATTAAAATATAATACTCTATTACACAAATATTGAACCATTATTACAAGCAATATGTTATTGTGCTTATGAATACATTATATAAAGATTAAAGAATTTAGCATTCATTAGATTCAAAGCATAAAATCTTATATTAATAACTAGTAAAGTGTGCCCGCCTATGGCGGGCACGTGCGCGTGCGGGTGTGTGTGTGTGTGTGTGTGTGTGTGTGGATAAGCCCGTCGATGACGGGGGACTAGAAGTCCAAGGCGACAAAGAATGTGTTAGTACGAAATGCATGCTTGTATCCGATGTATTCATGTTTAGGGTTTTGAGAGTGCATGTGTTTATGTATGTGTGTGTATTCGTGAGTGTGCATATATTTGTGCATGCATGTGGCCCGTATTTCTAGCATAGTTTTTAGTGGCATTTCCTCCGACAAAAAGGGCAGTTCCGAAAAACCGGCGTCGGAATTGAGCTGCAAATGGTCTTGTGGGTTCGTGTCGAGCCCACGAACCTCTGGACAGATGGTCTAGGTGGCAGTCAATTTGGGGAAGGGGGAGGTTTATTGAGAGGATTCATTTGGAATGGCCTAATATGTAATGCCACAACCTATCATTTGATTCAGAAGTTGTAGTAAAAAGAGCTTGACTACTTGTAGAATAAGAGTAATGAAGTTTGTAAAAATTGCCACACCTTCTACTGAAAGCAAAAACTTTCCTAGATTTGTCAAGAATAGTGCAGCCCTGTCTATCGAATTCGACCCTCTGACCTGAATCTGTGATTTGCTAACTGAGAGCAGGTTGTTGGTCAGATTTGAAATGTGAAGAACATTGGAAAAAAAATATTACATCACCTTTTTGTAATTCGATCCTAACTGTTCCTTCACCCTTGATAGTATGAGTGGAGTTGTCTCCAAGTTGCACAACTCTAGAATGGGTGTATGACTTGTAGTCATGGAACCAGTCTCGATAGTGAGTCATGTGTTTTGTTGCACCTGATTCCAAATACCAAGAATCAATATCCTATTGTTCTTCAACTTTGGCCAAAAATATAGCTTCCTCTTCCTCTTCATGCTGCATCAAGTAACTGGTTGAAGCAACATTTGCTTGTTGTTGGGACTTCATCTTCCTCTTCATGCTAGATTGAGTAACTGGTTGAGGCAGCATTTGCTTGTTGTTGGGACTTCATCATTCTCTTCATGCTAGATCGAGTAACTAGTTGAGACAACATTTGCTTGTTGTTGGGATTGTATCTTCTTTGTACTTGAGTGTTTTACAGTCCTTGATGAGATGACTAGTCCTCTTGCAGTATTTGCAATACAGGTTCTGCTTTTGCTGGAATGATGAAGAAAAATTCGAATTCGTCCCTGAGTAAAAATTCGACCCAAAGTCAAAATTTGACCCAAATTGCAAGTTGCTCTTTCTGTCAAGAAAAAATGACTTTCGAAATCTCTTCTGATTTTTCTGATTTTTGTTTGTGTATAGAACACTGGAATCCGATCTTGAGCCTAAGGAGGAAGCATTTCTTCTTATCTTCTCTTGTAACAACATTGAGATGACTTTTGATAAAGTTAGTTTCTACTGGGTCGAAATAGCCATGACCCACATTTCATAGGCTTCAGGGAGACTCGATAAAAGAGTCATTACTGCATTTGAATCTTCAATGTTCGATCCTGTTGCAATCATTTGCTCCATGAAGTTTCTGAATGTGTTGACATAGCTGAAAATGGTGTCTGCATCAGACATTCTAAGTGTGAAAAAATTCTTCCTCAGATTTGGAAGTGACATCTCTGATGTCATAGAGAGTTGCTAGGATGTCCCAAGCATTCTTAGCAGTCTGTGCAGATCAGATATGACCGATCTGGGAGTCTTTGATATTCATAGTGATTAAGACAAATGCCTTGTCATCTCGTTGCCTCCATTTGATGATGCTAGCTGCATCAGCCTCTGGCTTGACTCCAGTACCATCAACTATGTCCCACAGTGCCTTGGCCAGTAGAATGACTCTCATCTTGAACTTCTAGATGGTAGTTCTCTCCATTGAGCTTTCAATTAAAGAGGAACTAGAAGTAGAATCCATTCTAATATTTGGTACAATATCGTTGGTAGAAACAACAATAATGAGATATTGTTGACTACGCACTTGCTGAGATGAAGTCTTGGTAGAAAAAAAACGATAACCCACAATGAATATGCAAATTACTGAGCCACCCGCTACGAGACCATGTAAGAAAATTAGAGATTTTGATTGGTATCAGATTAGTAGAGCTCTGATAGAAACAGATTCTTTGATACTAAGTTGAGAATCAGTGGAAACATGGTGTGTAGCAGAAGTGGAGCAGGTGGTGTAGTGGATCAGAAGTGCAGTAGTTACCAACAATGCATTCAAGATGGATCGAACAATAGAACAATGCCCAATAGAACTAGAACGCTTAATAGAACTAGAACGTAGAAAAAACTTGCACTCTGATAAAGATAAAACTGGAGTACAAGAGCGTGAAGCTGTGGGCACAAAAATGCTTCAGTTGAGTTTGTTGATGATGATTCAAAAACTTAAAAACTGAACTTGACTATTTACAACATAATGCCTGCGGGATGATAACTTAATCAAAGTGCTGACTCCAGTAGACCTTTCTTGATGATTGGAGGTCAGATGATCAGTACATGGAAAACTTACATTGATCTACTTAATTAACTACCTGTCCTGCAGTAGGTAGCCAACCATTTTACAATGAATGTCTGTATAGAGGTTAGCAGACTGTCAACATTATGACGTGGGTTAGATTTTTGACAATATTGAAAATTTAGAAAGACTCGAAATATAACAAAGACTCAAAAAATATACACTGACTCAAAAAATTACAATGACTCGAAAAATTATGGATTTTTTGAGTCGATCCCGTATCGAAAATTCTAAGTTGATAGTGTTAGATTTTACAAAGGGTCAGAATTTATACAAAGGCTCGGATTTTTCAGGGTCAGAAAAATCAGACCCGATCTGATCCGATTCAGGGTCGAAGATGCCCGGATATTTTTTTACTCGATCTGATCCAATCCAGGGTCGGAAAATCTTTCTTTGATGAGATCAACATTGGGTTGAAGAATAGGCTTGGGTCGGAAAAATTCGCTCATGATTTTTCGCTCTATAAAAGTTATGAGCTTATTACTGACAATCAGTCTGAAAAAAAAAAATTGATGCATGGAAGCATCTACAATGTATGTCTCATTTATCTCTTAATGATTTAGACTTACAATGGTCATCTATATACAATTTACATTTATGTAGATGTTTGTGCGTGTAAAATTGTAGTGAGACTTCCTTGGAGGTCTGAGCTTTAGACACATGGTTGATTTGTGTGTCTGAGATGTTGAAGATGATCAACGCGAAAGCCTTTCCATCCTTCAGCTTCCATCAGGAGATTGTAGTGTCATTTGTTTTGGGTCTTGCCTCTGCACCTGTGACAACATCATACAGCTCCTAGCCATTAGCACAATTTTTCGATCATTATTTTGGTTTTATATGTTGATGATATAATTCTCACAGGAACTGATCTTGATGGCATTAGAGATGTGAAAATTTCCTTGTCTAGTGAATTTAAGATGGTAGATCTAGGACTTCTAAAAGTTATACTTGGAATAGAAGTCACTAGAAGTAATGATTTTACTTTCATGAGTCAATCTAAGTATGCTATATCCATCTTAGAAAAGTTTGGCATGAAAGATTGTAGAGGAGTTGAAACTCCCATGGAACTAAGTGTAAAAGTTTCTAAGAAAAGTGATGAAGCATCCTTTGAGGACATCACTACCTATAGAAAACTTTTGGTTCTTTGATCTATTTGACCATCACTAGACCAGATCTTAGCTTTTGTGTTGGAAAATTGAGTCAATACATGCAAAATCCACTAATATGTCATTGTAAAAGTGCCAAAAGAGTGTTAAGGTACATCTCGATTATAAGAAACTTTGGCATTGTGTATCAAGGGACTAATATTTGTTTGAGAGCATACTCGGACTGAAATTTTGCAGGTGATTGTGAAACTAGCAAGGCAAAGTTTTAATCATATTTTATTGTTCTTGTTATATTTGTTGATGTAGATTTGATCTAATGCTATCTAATCTTGTGTAAATTGGTAGATCAATCTAATCTAACACCCAATCACAGTTCATGCATTATCAACAGAGAAAGCTCGTCGTAAGGCATGGCACGATCGACGGTTACACAAAAAAGATCTAAAAGAAGGAGATCTAGTGTTGATGTATAAAACTAAGCTGACCAAGGAGAAATTGAATTTTACCGGTGAAGGACCATATAGAGTCAAAGAAATACTAAACTATGGAGTAGTTATTCTTGAATATCTAGATGTAAAATGTTTTGATACTCCAGTGAATGGCAACCGACTAAGTAGGCTTTGGCAGCCTACACCGCCAACTCAGTTAGCATGATTGCGAATGATGCTTTTATTTTATTTGTTTTTCAATTTCTTGATTTTACTATTTAATTGATATTTCTTTTGGAAAAGACATTGTAAAAAAAAAAAAGGAAAAGTGAGGAAAGTCTGATGAGCAAAAGTAAAAAATGTCATCAGATCAAAAAAAATTGAAGGAAAGTATTCTCAAGAATCAGATCTTATGTGAAAAATGACTTTAAAAATTACTTTTTTGGTTATTTTTTGCACAAACTATGTTAGAATTGTTCGTCGAGTTTTCAATAGCGAGATCCACCTCAGATATACCCATATTGAGTTGGGCGAACATTCTTTGAACCAGTTGGTACGTGTTTTTACCTTAGGCGAATGTTAAGCATTATGCCATTTTGGGAACCTTCTCCGAGCATTTTCTTATACTCAGAAACCTTGGTGACATGCTAGATGGATTGAAAATGCCAAATTTAGGTCGGCTATAGGTTCATATCTTGAAAATTTGCATATATAACAGTACTTGGGTGAAGGATGACCTTTGCCAAAGGATGAACCTTCGCCAGACCTGGAAAACTTTTGTCGGATAGGTTCAGTGCTTCAAAAACCTTTGTTGTGATTTTTATAATCTATTTTTATAGTACTGAACATGCTTGAAAATTTTGGTCCAGAACTGAATAGCCAAACTAGTACATTGTCTAATGGACCCTCCAAATCAGTCTATAATAGGGCAAAATTCGATTTCATTCCTCACTTGTGCTAGCAAAGCTCTTGCCGATTTTTCCAGTAATTAAAGCCTTCCAAACTCTCCATACTACTTTTTGTTATACACTTGCGCTCATTACTCTCAGTTTCTGACTTTGTTCCACCATGTCTTCCACATACACTTCTCAATCACGTTGCTATACTATCCATCATGATGTCCCATCTGCAACAGATATCATGATACGCCTTCTCAGAAAAAATTAACATGGATTTTTTTACCCTTGCCTTCAGTACCTGGAAGGAGAAAAAATCCAAGTTTTACATTGTTTTTTAGGGAGCCACACACAAGGTGCGTGTGACTGAATGTAGTGGGTTTCTTTCTTTGCCTAATCTGAATCCAAGATCTAGTCAATCTAGCATCAAAGAGACGGAGTTAGTTGTCACGCGGAGGTTCGTTCCCATGAGAGCGATAGTATAGTTTAGATTTCAACATGAATGGAGGATCTAACACTAAGCATTAACACTACATCCATTAACCCTACTTCCATTAATCCTAAATCAACAACAATGATAGAAACTTACTCTTCTCTCTCTCCCTTTCTCTCTCACAAAAAGCATAAGAAATAGCAATCCCAACAATGATCAGATCCAACAATTAGCAAAATCCAAAGAAAGCAAGAAAAATGGAGGAGAAGAGAGGAATAGCAAGGACATTCATCAATCCATTTCTAAAGAGAACCAATCTACTTTATTGAAATGAGGAAATGAACATGAGGAGCAACTCGAGTTGGTCCCTTTCTATAGTAGAGAGGAGGACCCTGGCCTCTGAATCCTATTGGTCCAGTCTTGCCTCTCTTTTTATTCAAATTTAAAAAAGTGTGGGAACCATCAAAATTGGAGGAAAACCCAACTTTATCCACTAACTTGACATTTAGGCCCTGCGACATTAAAAGTCCCGCAAAAAGGCCTAAAGTCCTTTTATTATCATTCTAATTAATCAAATAACTATGTGATTATCGAGTTGGACTTACACACACGGGGTGCCAAATCCCTCTCACTTATTAACTAGGGTTAGGGTTGCCTTGGGATTCGCAAACCCTCCAACAGTATCCCCCACCAAAATTGGTGGCGGTCCCACGACACCCGCAATATGCAGTTATTGGGGACTTTTATTGGCTTCGCGTCGAATCTTAATTAAATGATACTGACCTTCTCCATAAAGTCAAGACGTGCAGTATTGAGATCCAAATTATGCGGCAGGAAACAACAGTGGGCTCTGGCAATCCACTTGGAAGTTGTCCATGAGGTGAAGCGGGATTCCCAAGAGCCTCCCATCATAGCTGCACGGAAATACAGTTGAGAAATCGGCAGCTGATCTTTGATTTGCTTTGAGGCCATTGGCTTATTTGGATCAAATGCCAGAGTAGGAAGACAATCGTCCCATTTGGTTGCCACTGACGCCAACAGAGTTAGATCTTTTGCAAACATTGTCGATTGTCGCACTGTTGGATCCGGAGAGTGGACATACTCTCTCTGATATGCTTGTAAGCCCCGGTGGAAATCCATTGGAATACTCCAGATGTAAGGCTGGTGGATGATTGGCCAATTGGGCATATGGATGGTGATTTTATCCATAGCCAATCCCAAATCTTTCCAATTTTGTCTTCGTGGCATTGGCACGTAATAAGTATCTACCCGCAACTGGCGAGGGCTGGCGACGTAACTCCTAATTGATTTCGAAGTTTTCTCAAAAATCGTGATTCTCCATGCCGGCTGCTCTCCCAGTGCAGGTATTTTGTCCAATTCTTTGTCGGCCTCGATCTAGGAGGTCTTAAATTTGAGAACTCATCCACCACGCAAGGACTCATGTGGATGCTACTTTACAACAAGTTCGCATTGATTAGATTCAAATTCTACCTTGTGAACAAAATCTGAAATTCTACTCACTGATAACAGATTTTTAGAGAGTTTAGGAACATATAAGACCTTTGATAGTAATTTGAATTGATCATGCTAGAATTGCAATCTTACAGTACCTTCACCTTCAATAGTGTGAGTACTATTGTCACCAAGATGAAAAAAATTTCTTCGTGCGGTAAGGCATGTAGGAGTTGAAGATCTCACATTGATTGGTCATGTGTTGTATAGTTCCAGAATCCACAAACCATAAATCATTCAAAAATGCGCTTTGATCTTTGACCATGAATGCGCCTTCGTCCACTTCGACCTGGGGAGATGATGAAGCTGTGTTTGCTTGTTGATCAGGTTGCTTGGCTACGTTTTTCACTTGGAGAATTCGACAATCCTTGATCTCATGGTTATTGCGCTTGCAATACCTGCAAAACACCTTCTTCTTCGATTGTGGATTCGATGATTGTTCTTGACCTTGAGTCAGATTTTGATTCGTTGCAGCCTTCTTGGAGCTTTTCTGCTTCTGTCGCTTCGAGCCTTTGTCGACATATAGATCCTAAGAGGAGGAAGTAGAAGGAGTGTCTTGACTTCTTCGATTATCTTCTTGCAGCAACATAGTGATAACTCTAGTAAGAGTTAAATCTGAGTGTGTCGATATGATCATCACCTAGTTCTCATATGTGGAGGACAAACTTGAAAGCAATGTCATAATTGTGTCTTGATCGTCTATGATAGATCCGACAACGGCCATCTGTTGTAAGAGATTCCTAAACTGGTTAATGTGACTCTGAAGAGAATCACCAGTAGACATTTTGAATGTGAAGAATTTCCTTCGTAGATGTAACTTAGTAGTTACTTCCCTCATGTCATATAGTGAGTTTAAAATGTCCCAAACGTCTCTTGACATTTTAGCTTCAGCTATGTGTCCAATCTGTGTATATGATATATTGAGGATAATAAGCACGAAAGCTTTACTGTCCTTTGATTTCCACTTTGAGTCGTCGTCTTCAGGTTTTACTTCTATACCTATAACAACATCCCATATGTCGCTAGTGATTAGCAAGGTCTTCATCTTAAATTTCCACAAATGATAATTGGATCCATTCAGCTTGTCTACGATAAGACCGACTTTACTTTGAGAATCCATCTGGAACTTAGTCTGTCGATTGTATCGATGATGTTAAGATGTGGTAATGCCAACAATAGGAAATTAATTCTCTGATACTGAAAGGTTGAAAAGAACTGAAGAGTATGATTTCAATTTGATATCACGGAAGATATCACCTATTAGAGCTTTCGCTCTGATATCATGTTGGAATCAGATAAAAGTAGTGAAATTGCTCTGATACCATGTCGGAAAGTGGTGTGCAGAAGATAGGTCTAGCTCAAAAAGAAACGAATGAAAATAATTCGTGTGTCTAGAAAGAAAACTTTTCGTGCATGGTTGAATAAACTATCTTCATCTTTCCAATGCATTACTACGCCTATCAATTTCAACAAAACAATAGTAATAGAAATCACATTGGAACTTATAGTAACTAACTTTGAAATCGCCAATACTACAGTGATTACCTAGCCAAACAATTAAGCATCAAAAATTATCAGACAAATAATTAGTCGTGAATTGTTTG